>JAIUCV010000012.1:17381812-18103843 GCA_026724425.1 Erythrophleum ivorense | reverse complement strand
AATGGCACAATATTATAAATTTAGTAAATTCAAACAATAAAGCAAATTAGGAAAAATTGATTTTTTGCCCCCATAATTTTATAGGATTGCATAATAACTTCAAATTTCAAAAATTAAAAAAACTATAATAGTAAGTGTCACACTTGACAATCCATGGATGATCAAGCATAACATGGATGGTACAAAAAAAAAGTTTATTCTTAAAAATAATTTTAAAACCTATTTATTGAAATTTTCATTAAATTGTAACTGAAGGCAAAACTTTGAAAAAATCATAAATTAATGATTTTTAGTTCAATAAAATATCCTTAAAATTGACTTAATTAACGTGATAAATAAAAATATATAAATTCCTTAAAATTATTTAATTTTTATTTGGAAAAAAACTTAAAAGTTTTATTCAAGTTTTGTAATTTTTATATATGATCAGATAATACTAATATGTAAAATGAAATAAAAATAATAAAATTTTAATCAAAATCACTAGCTTTATCCATCTTTAGAAAATGAAAAAGGGAAAGAAGAAGAAGTTATCCATTTGGAAGATACACATGATAACAATTGGTTGGCAACCTTTTTTTGGGTACAAAAGCAAAACTAGGGAACTAAGAAATGTTATAGAAGAACTAGGATTGCTGAAAGAAAGATCCCTTTTAAATCTTTCTAACCATGTAGCTTTTACATTTACTATCATGTAGTTAAGTGTGAAAGAATTCAAGACAAAAATAAGCTATTGGATATTTTCTTTGATCACTTGGGCTTTTTCCTATTTAATAGAAGCATGAAAAAATAGTTTTATATAAGTTGTGATTCATGAAGAGAAGTTGAAGCTAATAGGTGGTAGAATAGAGAATGAGGTTAGTCATATGGATCTAAGAGATTGCTTTCCTAATCTTCTTAAGCATGGTAATCCTTTTGCAATGGTTGATGTTGTCTCCCAAAAGCCAATTCTTGATAGTTTTCCCATTAAAGAGGACCCAAGTTATAATATTGGCTAGTTGAATCTTGTTCCTACTTGGGAGACTCCATGAAATAATCATCCATCATAATTGAAGAAGTTTAATGTGGAGGCAAGTATGGTTAAAAGATTAAGCCTTAAGAAGGTGAAAATTTAAGGTCTCTAAGTTTTCCCAAGCAAAGTAGTTGACTTGGATACTTACATTAATCTAATGAATTAACTTGCTTAGGTTTGCTTTGCCCCATTGTGGATAATATCTTCCTAAGTTTCCAAATGAAATAGAGGCATGTTATGATAGATCTAGTGACATAATCCATTTGGTTGTCTTGTTTGAGATTTGAAAACCATGTATGGAGCTAGCTAATGATATCTTGATTAAAGATCTTATTAGTCTTAATGGTTAATGGAGATGTAAACCAAAGAGCTCTAACTAAGTGTCATTGTTAAAAGATATAATTCATTGATTCCTTGGCAAACAAATAGAAAGGACATTTCTAATTATTTTGGAGGTGGTGCTTAAGGAGATTGTTTGTAGTACGAATAGCTCTTTGAGGGACTTTCCAAGTGAAAAGAATTATCCTTATTGAAAGTTTAAGTTTCTAAATTTTCTTCTAGTTAGCAAAATGAGGAGTATGTAAATATGATTCTTCCATTCTAAAGTACTTAAAACCTTCACTAGTAGAGTAGCAACCACTGGGATTGCCAGTCTAAATGAGATGATCTTCTCTGTTTGAAATGGAAGAGGTTTAGTTAAGAATAAAGCCTTTGGTAAGGGGAGAATAAAGTTAGTTTAAGAAAATTTGGCCCCATCCTAATTTGTCATATAGAATAAGGTCAACAACCATGTAAATCTCATTATCCACACTTGGTGGCATAAGCCACTACAAGTGGTGGTTGATTGAGATATTTTTGCTAGAACCAATTTGGCATTTAAGTTTAAAGGATATAAGGGGCTAGATTCAGCAATCTCCTTCTATACTCAAAAGGCATTAAAGTGATTGTACATTAATCCTAAGAGAGCTTTGCTACAATATTTGGGTCTCATAATTTAGCATAAAAAGATTTTGATTGCCATCAATGAGCCTCCAGACTTGTTTAACAAGAAAAGCTTGATTGAAAAGGTCCAAAGGTTAAAACCTAGGCCACCTTCCAAAGTAGGTAAGTATGACTTTTTCTAATAAGCAATATGCATCTTTTTCTTATCACCACTGAAACCCATCCAGTACTATACAAATTGTTTAGGAAGGTGGAAACAAGATAAGTAATAGATTAAGATAGAACTAAAGATTATTTTGATCAAGGTCATTTTGATTGTTGTGAAAGAAGTTTAGCTTTCTAAGCTTAAAGTTTAAAGTTAATATTATCAATCATATCATTGAATATCTTATTATTGTCCCTTCCTATGTCAACCTAAGTGCAAGGCATTTTCTAGGTCTTGAAGTATATTTGACCCTGAAGACACCTAAAAGTAGTTTCTTGAATTTATGAGAGGTATTTAGGCTAAAAATTATCACAGATTTGGATTTGTTAATGGTTTACATAGAGAGATTATCATAGGTATCTAAGATATTATTAAGCACTTTACATGACTTTGCCTTAACTTCAAAGAGTAAGATTGTATCATCAATATTTATAAGGTAACTAACAATTTTCAAATCTGTGCTTATTTTAATTTTAACTAAGTGCCCTTTTATTTTTCTTTGGCAATTATGCATGATAAAACATTAGCACAAAAAATGAATAAGTAGGGAGAAAAATGGTCTCCTTGTCTAATACCTCTGTTAGGAGTGACAACAGGAGAAGCACTACTATTGATTAAGATTTGGTTAGAGATTGTAGAAATGCATTGTGTGGTCATTTAGATCCATTGAGGAGGAAAATTCATTTTGATGAGAATGGCATGAATGAAGTTCAAAGAGAGCATATCATATGCTTTTAAAATGATATACTTTTCAATCTTAAAAGCACACCACCTTTTGTTGTTAAACCTTTTTTTTTGAATTTGATGCATGATTTTCAATACCTGAATGATATTATTAAAGATGAAATGCCCTATAAGGAAAGTACTTTGATTGGGCACAATGTAATAATCTAAAATTCCTTTAATTCTATTACAGAGCACCTTGGTAATGATTTTGTAGACTAGGTTACAAAAATTGATTGATCTAAAATCCTTCCAAGTTTAAGGCATGTTGCATTTGGGAATCAAAGTGATAAGTGTTTTATTAAGACTCTTTAGAAGAAAACCATGTTTCTGAAAATTAATAATCATGCAACCATACTTTGTGAAACCAAGTTCCAATAAATTTGGAAGAAACCTAATAAAACTATTGGAGTGTACGCTTTCTATCGTTATGACTATATCTTTTCAGTTATTCTTTTTGTCCAAGAGCCTTAGCTCAAGTGATTATTTTTATTCTAGATTTAAGTCATAAGGAGACCTAATATACTTGGGTTGAATCCTTGGTTATCCCTTTTTTCTCTTTCAAACCCTACCTAAAATTGTATACCTAAAATCATCATAGGAATTTAGAAAAATAGAAAATAATAAAAAAATTTAAGAATTTAAAACAAAAACCTAAATATGGAATAAAAAATTATTTAATTTAGATTCCTTTAAATTGAGATAGGTTTAGGTAAAAAAGATTTAAATTGTAATTAAGTTCTTTTTAACTAAATATTGAAGTATAAAACACTTAATATGAGTGTTATCCAAATAATATACATTTTACTTAAATACTCACACACACATTTCTTCAATGTGGGATTTGAAACCCCACCCTCGAAAAGTAAAGCCCTAAACACAGCAAGAATCAATTGCACATTAAATTTACACATACATCATATTTTTCTTTTTAAATAAAGGCACAACAACTAGAAATCTAAAGAACAAAAGAAAAAAAAAACAATTCCTTCTTACAAACTTGTTACAAATCCAAACCAAAACTATGTGGAACAACTAGAAAACCTAGAAGATGGAAAATGACAAAGTAAATTCCATATGACTTGTCATAAACTTACAAATTTACAAATATGCAATGCAAAGACTAGAAAAGCCTACAATGCAAATTGGAAAATAGACAAACTTGTATTAGATATGTGTGAGGATTAGAGATCAATCCTTGCCAAAAAAAAAATCACAAAGCATGCCTAACAACTATAAACAACATTACCAACCGAGCCTGTGTTCATATTAAACTAAACCCATTGGCAAAAGGAACTATGACCAAACCATGCACATATCAACATCAACACTTGACACTTTGTTGGACAAGTATTTCATGTACAAATCTAGAAAAACGAGTACTGATGCTCAAACAATAAAATATCATCCCATAGATGACACCCCACAATATAACTAAGTTGATATTGACTATTCAAATTAGTACCAAGGTGCCTATAAGTGATGAACATCTATAATGCATACTTAGACCTATAAGTAGGATTTCCAAACACTTTTCGATTATGGCAATACCAAGTCACATAAAGGATTAAACTAATAGCTCTTAGAAAATTAGGCTAACCTTGCACAAACCATTGTTGTGAACATATCATAATATCATGTGCAAAAAGTTAAGCAACATGTAATTCCAAAGATGAACTAAACCAAACCAAACTATTCGAGCAAACATGCATAACAAGAATAAATTATTATTTGATTCATCTGACCCATTAGAAAATGGGAAACATTTTTCCACAAGCAAGTAATGTAAATGAAGATTTGACATTGATGGGAGATAATTTTGCAATAAATTCCACATAAACACTACCCCAAAGAGTGGAAGTTAAAGCTTTTATAACTTATCCTAAGTAAAACTCATTAAACAACCAAGAGACAGTCCAGAATAATCAATACCCATCCAAAACCTTATAGATACCCAAACTATTCCCCATGTAAACTAATGAATTTGCTTGGCCTGTAACAAAAACAGAAGTCTAAACTATTTATTGAACATGTTTTGCAAAATATAACTAAGAAACAACTTGAGTGTTTCACCTTCCTTGATCATGCAGAATAAAATCTCTAACAATTTGAAACATCATCAAAACATTTGATTACATAGGCCATCAATGATGGTTTAACCAAAAAAAAAAAAAATTACTACTATCTTCTAATCACCACTAAAGATAATAAAAAAAATAGGTGAACCAAACCTCTTAATCCCCTTACAAATCCAAGTCGTTGTTGAATGGGGGTTCAAACCCCTATTATTACCTACTTTATAATATTTAAGCCTTGAAACTTGGGTAAATAGAGATCCTAAACTATCTAAAACTAATTGCCAAATATACTTTACCAATAAAGCCCGATTACACATCTAAGTTTGCTTAAAACCATGACCCCCCCCCCCCCCCCTTAGATGTAGGAAGACAAAGCTTAAACCATCTAAACAAATGTACCTTTGGCTTATAATTAGAAAAACCCTAGATGAAATTAGACACTTTTATGTTAATTTCATGACAACATTTTTAGAGAAGCTTAAAACAAGATAACGAATTAATCAAAGAAGAATTAAATAACTAATTTAATTAAACTAACTCTACATCCTTGTAACAATAAAATTGATTTCTACACTCAATATCAATCTAAGTACCTAAATATCTCCTAAGCCTAGATTTAAACTTTTCACCTAACAACTGAGATGACTATTTCTTCAATCTATGCAGGCCTAAAACCAACTTAGATTTATTGGTATTAACACACTATGTGAAAAGCTGACTATAGTTAAACAAAATATCATTAATCTTATGACACACAAACTCCTTTACTTTGAAAATATAGTTAGCATACATTAAATGTGACATTTGAGCTATCTGAATCCTATGCCATGTACTAGTATGTTTTCTTTATGAATCATACAAAATAAAACATTAACATACAAAATAAATAAATATGAAGAAAGAAGATCACCTTATCTGATTCTAATTTAAATTGGAATTATGTTAAAAGAAGATGAACGTCTTCACTCACTTAGATAGTGTTAGCATCGAATATCTTTTTTTTTCCTCATTATTCTCTTTCCTTCCTTCAATAAAATCCTGTTACCCCATCAGTGTCCTTTCTTCCACTGTCTCTTTCCTTCTGTCATCTAAGGAGAATTCCCAAGCTTTCCCTTATTATTGGAACTTCTTCCTCTCTTCCTTTCTTTTATCTTTTACCTTGTTTAGGCGAAACCCTCCACCCTTTGCCCTTCATATCCCTATTTTACATTTATTAGCATTAACACACTATCTGAAAAGTTGACTATAGTTAAACAAAATATTATTAACCTTATGACACACAAATTCCTTTGCTTTAAAAATATAGTTAGCATACATCAAATGTGACATTTGAGCTATTTGAATCCCATGCCATGCTCTAGTATGCTCTTCTTTATGAATTATACAAAATAAAACATTAACATACAAAATAAATAAATAAGTATAAAGAAAGAGGATCACCTTATCTGATTCTAATTTAAATTAAAATTATGTTAAAAGCATATGAACGTCTTTACTCACTTAGTGTTAGCACTGACTATCTTTTTTTTTTTTACTTTATTTTTCTCTTTCCTTCCTTCAATAAAATTCCTATTACCTATTAGTGTCCTTTTTTCCACAGCCTCTCATCCTCTGTCTCTTTGCCTTTCTCATCTCAGGAGAATTCCCAAGCTTTCCCATGTTATCGGAACTTCTTCCTCTCCTGCTTCTTCTTATCTTTCTACCTTGTTCAGGCAAAACCCTCTACCCTCCATATCATTTCAGATTTATTGGTATTAACACACTGTCTAAAATGTTAGCTATTGTTAAACAAAATATCATTAACCTTATGACACATGGACTTCTTTACTTTGAAAATATAATTAGCATACATCAAATGTGACATTTGAGCTATCTAATCCCATGCCACGCTCTAGTGTGCTCTTTTTTATGAATTATATAAAATAAAACATTAACATGCAAAATAAATAAATATAAAAAAGAAGATCACCTTATGGAATTCTAATTTAAATTGAATTAAAATTATGTTAAAAGCATATGAACGTCTTCACTCAGGTCTCGTTTGGTAAACAGGAGAGAGCATTTATGGGAATGGGAATGGGGAATAGGGAATGGAATGGAATCTTATATCCCATATGTATGTTTAGTATGATGGAAAAAAATATTTATATTTTTACTTTTTTATATTTGAAATGGGATGAAAGAGAGATTGAAATACTAAAATATTATTAATTATTTTTTATTGTTAATAATTATAAAATAAAATAATTATTTTTAATTATCAATAAAAATAAAAAATAAGAAAAATAATTATTTTTTATTTTTAATAATAATAAAATAATAATATTTTAATTTTAAAAAATTAATTTTAATTATCTTTACCACTAGAAATTTAAACACACAAGGATAAATTGATCTAAAAATTTACTTTTCTTCAAGATAAATTATTTTTCATCAAAAAAATAAAAATTTACACTCTCCCATATTTAAAAATTTAAACTTTTTCAAGAAAAAAATTATCCTCCATACTAAATAGATTTTCCTTGCTCTTCCAATCTCTTTCTCATTCCAAAAATTTTTTTTTTTGGTCTAACGAACGAGGCGTAAGTTTTAGCACCAATTATCTCTTATTTTTTTCTCCTCATTTTTTCTCTTTCTTCAATAAAAATTCCCGTTACCCCGGCAGTGTCCTCTGCTCCACTGTCTCTCGTCCTCTGTCTCTTGGCCTCTCTCGTCTCAGGAGAATTCCAAACTTTCCCCTATTAGCGGAACTTCTTCCTCTCCTCCTTCTTCTTATCTTCTACCTTGTTCAGGCGAAACCCTCCGCCCTCCATATCCCTATTTCGTGACCCAATACTCTCTCACCTCCCTCGTCCTTCCCTCTGAAGCAGTGCGAACTCGAACGTGCGAAGAGAGTAACTGAGCGTGAGACAAGAGTAAGCTGACTTCATTTCTTCGTCAACCCACGTTAGGTTCGTTTCCACGATTTCTTAGCAGCCTTTAGCAGGTGAGTTATTGCATGCGCGATTTTTAAATTGGAATTTTTCTACCTTTCGTTAACCATGGATGAATTAAGAGTGAGCTCTTTCCTTTGCAATTGGGAAATTTCTGATTTCTAGGATGCATTGCAATATTAGGAGTCATAAATTTGTTGGAAAATTGATTTGAAATCAGGAGGATGAATACTCAGCTATATGAGGAAATTTTGGGATTTATTTTTGAATCTGATTGTTACCAAGTCCTTCCTTTTACTTCTGTGATTGAGGTGAGTGGAGTGTAAATTTTGTTGGATTTGTGTGCCTGAGTTAATGTGAAGCTTGAAATGCAACCCAAACAATTTACTTAATGATTCTAGTATGATTATTGTTCTGTGTAGTTTTAAGTCCAAGTTGTACCTCGATTGGTAAGGAAAAGTAGTATTTATTTGATAATTATTTAGTGTAAGATTGGAAGTGGTATTAGGCATTGAGACAAATAAGAATGAAAGAGGTAGCAAATGCTCTCAATCCAATTTGGATCTTGTATGAGTCATCCTATTTTTGTTCCCTAGTGGGATGACTGTTAAGGTCTGGTGCTTTTGTGCAAACGATGTACTTGTTTGTGTTGATATAGTAAAGTATGAGAATGATGCAAATAGGAAATAATAAAAACTCTTGTTTACTACTACTAAGTTGATGATAGTTCTTCATCCCTTTGTCATGTGGCCATGGCTTCAATGAATGTATTCTTGAATGCTATTATTATTGCTTGTGGATGTTTAGCATCTTTCGAATTGAAGTGCCAGGCAGATTAATTGAATAATAGGATGATCTAATAGACCATTATAGTAATGATTTTGCATTATCTATATCTGGGAGGTACCAAGTACTCTCTCTTATCAAGGAATCAGCTGGAGTAAATGGTAGAAAGTACTCTACGATGTTGGCACACTGTGAGTAGAAAATACTAGCTATGCATGTTTTCTCATTTCTGCATCACTTTATTTATTTTGAATAGCTGTTTAAGCAATGTTCTTGTGCCTTGGGGACAAGCTTCCTGCTTGTGTTGATTTCAGTACATGGGACTTATTTTTTATATGTCTTGATCTTTTGAAACATTTGAAAAGTTTATGGTTTACTTTATTTATATGTTTGAGGAAAGTTGGCAATGTGAATGAGAAATACGAACTTTGAGGAAACCTAGAATCGATTCCTTTTAGATTTCTCAAATGTGTATTTATGAAAATGATTTTCATAAAAGCTATCTAGTACAAAACCCTGAAGCTACAATAATCTTTGTAGCCCTTGGTGCACCATGGATGGGACCCTGGGTAGCAGGGGTGTGAGCAGCGTTAGCTTGCGTGACAGCCGACATGCGGGGGTGGCCAGAGTATATTGGAGGGAATTATACTGGAAGGATTCAGATGGAACGAAGTATATGGGAGGGAATTATATTGGAGGGATTTGAATGGAATGGATTAGATTTGAGAGAAACAGATTGGAGGGTTTCCATTGGTTATAAGTAGACATTTTCTACTTTATTTGACACTGGAAATGGTGAGAAAAAGGAGGGTCTTTGGCAAAATTGGAGTTTGAAATGTTACCAACTCAAAAGGAACATATCTTGCTGTAGAAAACTCAAATTAGAGTGATTCCAAAATGAGGTGAAATATGAAATTCTGAGATGTAAGAATGACCTATTAAACGTCTAAAAGCTTGCACAGAAACCCCTCAAACAATTGCACAAAAATGACACTTTGGACTAGAAATCTCCAATGAATGGTAGCAAAAATGGAACTAGGGTTAGGAAGGAGAAGAAGATAAATCGACTCACCACTTTAAGGATATAGAAAATAATTCGCCCCATCTTAGAGATACTAGGTTGTAGGGGACTTCACTACTCAAGAGACTAAACCCCTAGAGATATAGCCAAGAAAAAATTCAAAGAACACATAGTTTTGTGAAGGGAAAATCTAAAATAACTTTCTAGTCACCTTTCCTTTCTGATAATGAGTCTTAAATAGTAGGCTTGGAACAACCCTCCAAGCATAGGCACAAAATCACATTTCTACCCTTAAATGAAAATTATTAGAGCAATACAAAATAAGGATATTAAAAGGAAATGCATTTAATAAAACTAAGAAAAGTAACTAAGACCATGAAATGCTAAAAGTGCAGTTAACACCACATTTAATAATTTAGCAATTATACCAAAATTCAGACTAGACCACAACTTTTCAACTTCTATTTGTGGGCTTGGTTTAGGCCCATTATTCAAATTCAAAATCCATCAAACTCAAAGGAGACACTCCTATGTTGTTATTTTTGAGCGACATTATACAGATTATTTATTTACACTACATGTTCACATGATTTTTTGAACATCGATTTGAATGGAATGTGATGATACTACCCCATCTACTTAATGGAAATTTTTATTTTTAAACCAGGTTATGAAGACATGAAAATTTTGCTGTTTATTCAAATATTATTATGATTCTATGTTGTCGAAAAACTCTTCTGCTTATGGCTTGTCCCTTCTTAGCATAGTTAGTATTAACTGTTCATTGAGTGTCACAACTCACTTCTTAAATATTTTACAGGTTTTAGGTATTAGTGCAACCAGGATTTGTATTTGCAGCGAATGGGGACAGGTTAGCACTTTATTGGTAAGTCTTGCTCTTGTCTGTGCTGGTAATGTTTTTCTTTGAAACTGTACTTTAATTTAATTGAAATCTAGAGTAGCTCCTTAGACTTACAGGGAGGCTCCAACCCTCCTTGTGAATTTGTATTGATTTTGGACTGTGGTAAATGCGGAGAGTGGAGCTCTCATGTAGAATTCTATATGGATTGTTGGGCTGCTGTATTAAGTGTGAATGGTCCATATTTTAGGGGAGGTTTTGCTGAAATTTTTCATGGAAACCTCCTGCATTTTAATATGGGAATTTTCTTTAGTATGGTGTTATTTTCCTTACTTCGGTTTGTAGGCTTACGGGTATGAGAACTACCTTGTATTTTGTGCTGGTCACCCTCTTGGTTTTGGGGCATGACAATATGCCTCTTAACATTTGCTGAAATGAATTAGTTTTGCTGTGGTTGAGATTGCTTATCAAACAAAGCTCTTGAAGTTCGTTGATAGAGCTTCCAGTCCTGAATCAGGTAGTCTGTTTTTCCAATTTCCCTTTCTGGGTTAGTGGGTCTTAGCTATTCAACATATTCTTCTTTTATTCACTTGTCTTTTTCCTTGGGGATTTTTTCTTTTGGGGTTTCAAGTCTAGGAAAAATAGTATGTGTTTCATTTGAAACACACTACACATATCATAGATGGAAGTATGAGTCTTGAGATGATTGATTACTCAGGTTCAAACTTCAAATTCACATTTATGCCGGACTCTTATTTTATTTAATTTTTTATTTATTGGACTAAAGATTTAATTCTCAATTATAAAGAGGACAAACATTTTTACAATAGCATAATTTTCAGGGAAAAAATCTTTATAGCCTCCATATATTTTTGTTTTAGGAAGCCAAATTGTGGAGTCTGAATTAGATGCGGCAGGTGCTGATAAATTAATTAGCATGTAATGAAAATTCTGTAGAATTTCTATCTGTAATGATTGTAAAGCAGATTACCAGATGACTGATTATCCTGAGACTGAGACTGATGGCGGGTTCATCTACTGTTGTCAGATGAGAAGGAATGATGTCTTTATTCCAGTTCAGATACATGAACCATCTTTCAATTATTCAGTCCTTGTGAGTCGAGAAGACAAGTATCTATTAGTAATTCATTCTCTTGTCAATCAAGGTAAGCCCCTTTGGCCCCTCCTCTCTTTGATTGCTCACATTTATGAATATAATGCATGTAACTTAATCCCTCTCTGAACCTGTGTTTTCACTTTTTGTATTCCATTGTCAGTGTAAAACCCTGTACCTTATGGAATCAACAGTTTCAGACATGGGGAAGAGTATATATACAATTCTTACTGTAGACCGCTGGGAGTCACTGAACTATATGAAATACAGATTGGCTTCCCTTAGGCCAGTTCACGGAAGGTTAGCTCTGAAATTTCTTAAATGGGTCGTCAAGCAACCTGGTTTGGAGGTCAGTCATGTTACCCATATAATGTGCACAACAACACATGTACTAGTTAGAGCTCGAATGTACAACTTCGCCAAATCAACCTTGAGACATCTTTTACAAATGTGCAGTGGCTTGAACTCTGTTTTTTATGTTCTGATGGAGACATACCCCATTTGCAACTCAAACCCAGCCGTTTTTGACCTCCTAATTAGAGTTTGTTTACAAGACGGGATGGTTAGAGATGCTGTATATACTTTCAAATTGATGGGACTTCGGGGATTAAAGCCATCTATATACACTTGTAACATGGTGCTAGGGTCATTGGTAAAAGACCAGAAAGTTGAGTTGTTTTGGTCCTTTTTCAAAGAAATGCTTGCCAAGAGGGTTTGTCCCAATGTTGCTACATTCAACATATTGTTAAATGTTTTATGTGAAGAAGGGAAGCTTAAAAGGGCTGGTTATCTCTTGAGAAAAATGGAAGACAGTGGTTATTTTCCAACGGTAGTCACGTATAATACTTTGCTCAATTGGTATTGTAAGAAAGGAAGGTATAAAGCAGCATCTGAGCTGATTGACCATATGGCCTCTAAGGGCATCATAGCAAATGTTTGTACATATAATGTTTTGATTGATAGTCTGTGCAGGGACAGGAGGAGTGGAAAAGGTTATTTATTATTGAAAAGGATGAGAATGAAAATGGTGTATCCTAATGAGATCACTTATAATACTCTTATTAATGGTTTTGTTAAGGAGGGGAAGATTGGAGTTGCTACTCGTGTTTTTGATGAGATGTCATCACTTAATTTGTCACCAAACTCTATCACTTACAATACATTGATTGATGGGCATTGTAGTGAGGGCAACATTGGTGAAGCATTGAGACTTTTGGATTTGATGGAATCACATGGTCTAAGACCTAATGAAGTGACTTATGGGGCTCTTTTGAACAGGCTATCCAAGCATGCTGAATTTGGCTTTGTTTCCAGTATTCTTGAGAGAATGAGGATGAATGGGTTGAGACTTAGTTGTATTAATTATACGACAATTATTGACGGAATGTGTAAAAATGGCTTGCTAGATGAAGCTGTGCAGTTGCTAAATAATATGTTTAAAGATTCTGTAGATCCTGATGTTGTTACATTTTCAGTGCTTATAAATGGATTTTTCAAGGTGGGGAAGATAAATAATGCAAAGGAGATAATGTGTAAAATGTATAAGGCTGGACTTGTGCCAAACCGCATTTTGTACTCAACATTAATATACAACTATTGCAAGATGGGAAACACAAAAGGGGCATTAAATGCTTATGCAGTGATGAACCACAATGGTCACATTGCAGATCACTTTACTTGTAATGTGTTGGTTGCCACTTTTTGTAGAAGTGGGAAACTTGGAGAGGCAGAATATTTTATCCGTCACATGAGCAGGATGGGTCTTGATCCTAACTCCATTACTCTTGATTGTATCATAAATGGTCATGCAAATTCGGGTGATGCATTAAAAGCACTTTCTATGTTTGATGAAATGACTAGTATTGGCCATTTTCCAAGTCAATTTACATATGGAAGTCTATTGAAAGGACTTTGCATTGGTGGACATATTAATGAGGCAAAAAAATTGTTGCATAGACTTCATCGCCAACCTTCTGCCATTGATAATGTTTCTTACAACACATTACTTACTGAGATATGTAGATCAGGAAATTTGTTGGATGCAATTGGTCTTTTATATGAGATGGTTATGAATAATTTGATTCCTGACAGTTACACATACACTAGTCTTATTGCTGGCCTATGCAGAAAGGGCAAACTGGTTACTGCACTCATTTTGTCAGGGAAGGCAATGGAAAAAGGACTATTATCACCAAATCCTGCTGTTTACACTGCTTTAGTTAATGGTCTACTTAAGGCAGGTCATTCAAGAGCTGCTTTTTTTACTTTTGAAGAGATGCTGAACAAAGGTGTTAGGCCTGATACTATTGCGTTCAATGTGCTTGTGGATCGATACTCAAGGATGGGAAAAATGGTTAAGGCAAATAATATCCTTTCAACAATGAGGAGTAGAAGTTTATGTTTCAATTTGGCAACTTACAACATTCTCCTGCATGGATATTCGAAGAGGCATGCCATGAAAAAGTGTTTTAGGATATATAATGACATGATTAGACATGGTTTTGTACCAGATAGGTTAACCTGGCATTCTCTTATTCTTTGTATGTCCTGTGCAGTGGACCTTTCTGTAAAATTTTTTAAAAGCATGGCAATTGAGGGTTTAATAGCTGATATTTTTACATTTAACTTGCTTATTACTAAGTTATGTGAAAAGAATGAGATAAAAATGGCCTTTGATATGGTAGATCTAATGAATCGGTTAGGAGTTATTTCTAATGTTGACACATACAATGCCCTTTTCAGTGGACTAGTTAGAGCTTCTGCTTTTAAGGAAGCCCATTTTGTTTTGCATTCCTTGTTGGAAATTGGATCTGTTCCTACATGTAGACAATATATCACTTTAATCAATGGCATGTGTAGAGTGGGAAATATACAGGGAGCAATGAAGCTAAAAGATGAGATGAGAACACTTGGTGTCAGCTCCCATGATGTTGCTGAGAGTGCTATCATTAGGGGACTTGCATTGTGTGGGAAGACTGAAAATGCCATTCTGGTTCTTGATTTCATGCTTAAGATTCAGTCAATTCCAACTGTTGCTACTTTCACTACTTTGATGCACATTTGTTGCAAAGAAGCTAATCTTGGGAAGGTTTTATACTTGAGAAGTATAATGGAGCGCTTTGGTGTGAAGCTTGATGTGGCTGCATACAATGTTCTTATATCTGGCCTTTGTGCTCATGGTGATATTATGGCTGCTTTCAAACTTTATGAAGAAATGAAGCAAAGATATCTTTGGCCCAATACTTCAATTTACACAGTTCTTATTGATTCTGTCTGTGATGGAAATTATAATGTCGAAAGTGAAAAGCTTTTAAAGGATTTACAGGCTAGGGAATTGGTACCTTTGGATTGGTCTGGAGGCACTGATCGGTTGAATGAGTTATTGATGATTGCTAGGGAAAAGTTGAATTTCTTGAGGCGCAATAGAAGGAGGAAACGCTGAACATCTAAGCATAAAGATAACAAAGTGGTTGATCCAGTATATTCAGCTTTTCCTTTATCCAGAATGCAAATTGGCAAATGAGGCTGAGATGATACTTTCATTACTCAGCCAGATGTGATACTGCTGATTTGGTTTGTATTACATTCCTTCATTTTTAATTCTTTTGGTTTCTGGTACAGAATCTTGCAACCTTTGATTCCTGTAGCTATCTTAGCGTGCATTTCTGTTTATGATTTTGTTCAATTACTAATCCATTTCTTTTACTTCTTTCAATGGTTGAACAATACTTTGCTTCAGGTTGGATTTCACGCAAAGCATAAATCCTCTTCTAAGCGTTCAATTGTAAACAACGTTACAGTGGAAGCAATATGGTTAAATTGTATGGCAAAGCTTTAGCACAGCTCAGCTTCTTTTTGTTCTGCTGGTCTGAACAATGTGATGCGATTTCTATTCAACTGTTTTTGACAGCAGAAGGGACTGGACAATGAGCAATTGGCGACATTCAGAGCTTTTTAACTAATCTCTAGATTATCCTGCTGACTTACAGAGCGGAAAGATTTCTCTTATATCTGTAAAGCATCCACAATGTGCGAATTGTGCCATTTGGTTGGAATAGATCTACAACCGCAGGAGGGTGGACTAGTAGTCTTGAGCTGGTGGATTCTTGTTTAGAGACACCTAATACAGGTGACTATCATGGTTCATTAATTTATGCTAGTCTTGGTGTAGAAAATAATAAAATTATATTGTCAAAATGAGGCTTTTGATGCCATAGCAACTGACGACCACACTTTTTTGCATTGTCTGCAGATCTATGGGCCGAATGAGTGGCTTTCTAGTTATAAACCTCGAACATATGCTTTGCTTCTGCAGTAGATATTGGTCTTGTGTGTTCAGTTGCTCTTCCCTTCAGTACCCTGGGTGACGTTTTGGCACAAATGGATTACGCATTAGTGTAAATGTTCCTTTTCCTGCTGGTTTGCATGTTTAGGCCTTTGAGTTCCCCTTTGATAACTTATGTTTAAACTTGTATCTCGTGCAAATGTGATATGTTGCGTGTAATTCTTGTGATTTTCTTTATTCTAGGTACTTCAAATTCTTTAGAAGGAGTTTTATCGGTTCTGGCTTTTTATTGCTTGATGAAGTCATAAGTTGAGGGCCCAAGCAGAGTCTGAGTCATTATCAGGGTTGCAGCCATTTCCACAGCGGCCACAGGCTTTGAATTGGCTGACAGGGTGATGTGAAATCATGAAAAAACCCACTCTAGGCGTAAAAGACTCTAGTTTAGAGATATTTTAATCTTTTGTATTTTATTTTCTGACTTTCTAATTAATTTTTCTATTTAATTTCTCTTTTTATATTTTGGGGTCCCTATGGATAGTCCTATGGTAATGTAAGTTGAAAACTTCAAACTCATATGAATTATTGTCAGTTGTATTATCTGAATTTTCTCTTCCAAC
Source organism: Erythrophleum ivorense (assembly GCA_026724425.1). NCBI lineage: Eukaryota > Viridiplantae > Streptophyta > Magnoliopsida > Fabales > Fabaceae > Erythrophleum > Erythrophleum ivorense. The sequence goes on along the minus strand of JAIUCV010000012.1, from coordinate 18,087,268 downwards.
TTCTCTGTTTTTTCTTCCAACTTCCTACCTCCCTCATTTTCTCTCTTTGTCCCACGTTTTTCTTCATCTCCCCGCTTTTTATCACTGTTCTGCATCAGTGATGGAAAGGGGATTTGGCCTTACAATAGTCACATGTTCCACTGATAAAGATGGCTTAATGGGGTACACGCGCCATTTTGCTAGGCTTTGTCATTTAAATTACAAATAGTCATGTAAAGAAATGTAAATGTAATGTTGAGTTAGTTAGAAACAATAAACGACTTAAATTGACACTACTGAAGACTTAAGCAAACAAAATTTAACAAAAATTTTGATTTTGATATTTTTGGAGAATAATTTAGACTAATTTATAGGCAAAGAATAGCAAAGATTAACAATTTAGAGACAGAATAATAAAGGCTATTCAACTTTATAAACAGGGAACCATGAGGTTAGGAGATTTTATGGATAAGGGACAACAAAGAATCGCATGAAAGAAAATAGCTTTACAAACTCTCTAGAATAATTGCTAGTAAAAGGTAAATTAGTCTCAAACTTCAAAGAAGGTATAAATGCCTTACCAAAGCGATTTAAAAAACCTAAATTAGTAGAATTACCCTTAAGATACTTTGAAATAATGATTATTTGCAACTCAAGTTAATTGAAATGGAAAACATGATGAAAAAAGGGTTGAAAGTCGTTTTTGGGGCGACTGGCATATGTGGCCTTTATGACATCCTTACCAAAGATGTTGTCGATTTATTATTATGACGATTGTGGGTTTATGACCATGATGTTACTAGTCATAATGAGGAAAGCACCTATGTGTTCAAACGTGGGAGAAAAACAATTTTGTTACTTCTTGCCAAGCTTGAATTTGAGAGTAAAAACTCCATTATGCCAAAGGGTCAAGGGACTAAGACTACAACATTCACTTTTTAACCTATAGACAATTTGAAAATGAAAGCAAAGATGTTGATGTAATGTTTGCCTTAGGTTCTAGAGTTTCCTTTAAGGTTACTTCTATAACTAGTAACAAAGTGCCTAATGAGATGTCCTAGTTTTTAGAATTTAGGATATTACCTCAAATGAGCTTCCTTTTGAACTTCCACCTATGAGGGATATTCAACATATTATTGACTCGATTCCTAGTTATTAGCTTCCTAGTCTCCCACATTATAGGATGAACCCAAAAGATAAAGAGGAGTTCAATAGGCAAGTTAATGGTTTGCTTGAAAGGAGTTACATCTAGTATAGCTTTAGCCTTGTGTTGTGCTAGCCCTTTTAACTCCTAACATGGATAGAAATTGGAGAATGTGTGTGGATAGTCAAACAATTAATAAGATCATTGTGAAGTATATGTTCCTTATCCTTAAAGTTGAAGACATGCTTGATTTAGTAGCTAGTTCTAGTTGGTTTTTCAAAATTGATCTTTGTAATGGCTACCACTAAATTAGAATCAGACTTAGAGATGAATGGAAAACTGATTTTAAGACTCAAAATGGGTTTTATGAGTGGTTGGTTATACCTTTTGGTCTCTCTAATACTCCTAGCACCTTTATGAAAGTTATGACTTATATCTTTAGGCCTTATTTAGGAAAATACCTAATTGTGTACTTTGATAATATATTTATCTATAATAAGTCTAGGAAGAGCATTTGGATCATCTATGTCATGTTTTCCTCATCCTTTGTCATGAGAAGTTCTATATCTTCCTAAGTGTTCGTTTCTTCAAAATCATATTGTTTTCCTTGGTTTCATAGTCTATGAAAAGGTTTAATTGCTAACCTTGAGAAAGTTAAGGCCATTAAAGACTGGCCCAATCCTAAATCCCTTTCTGAAGTGTAGAGCTTCCATGGTCTATTTTTTTTTTAATAAAAGATGTTTCATTAGGGAATTTAGCACCATCATGCTTTTCTTATAGATTGTTTGAAAAAGGATATGTTTCAATAGACTTCTGTAGCTTCTTAAGCCTTTAAATTCATTAAAAAGAAACTTTTTATTGCCTTTGTCCTAGCTTTGCCCAATTTTTCCAAACCTCTTAAGATTGCTTGTGATACTTCTGGAATAGGAATTGGAGGTGTTCTTAATTAATAGGGTTGTCCAGCAGCATTTTTCAGTGAAAACCTCAACAAGGCCAAACGAAAATATTCACCATATGATAAAGAATTTTATACCATTGTTAGGTCTCTTGAATAGTGAAAATTTTATTTTCTTCCTCAACAATTTGTTTTGTATTTTAACTATTAAGCTCTTAGATTTCTTCATTCTCAAAGACACTTAAATACTAGGCATGTTGCTTGAGTAGAATTTTTTTCAAAGGTTCATTTTTGTTGTTAGACATTGTTCTAGGGTAGAAAATAAAGCTATTAATGCCTTAAGCCATATACTCACTATTTTGCATTCTATGAGTGTTGGCATTATGGGATTTGATAGGTTAAAGGATGAGTATGTTGCTTGTCTTGACTTTGGAATCATTTTTGGGATGTTAGTGATGGTAACCGTCTTGATTATACAAATTTTCTCATTAAGGATGGTTGTCTCTTTCATGGAACTTGATTGCTTCACACATCCGTGAGATGTTTTCTTGTATGGGAATTGTGTAATACCTTAACTTCCTAGGCTTTAGACAAATATCACATAGGCTATCTTAACACATATTGGCATATAGATACCCATTTATAAGAAAGTAGCACTTTTATCCATTCTTATTTGCATAGTTGGAAAGCTATATACATGATTTATGGTTTTAGGGACCATGTGGACTTATCAATATTATTTTACATCCATAACATATCTATTCAAATCAGAAACATCGCAATTCATCTCAAGAATCTCGAATTTGGAACTAAAGCTCATGGAGAACTAGATTTGCTCTTGGGTTTGCTGTCACAGATTTCTGATATGAACTTTGAAAATTCATAACTAATTCTAAAAAAATTTAAATCATGCATATAATAGCTTTCTAAAAAGCTCTAGATGTTAAATAATGACTAAAAATAGTTCCTGACCAAGAAGGAAGCATTTAACCCATGAAAAGTAATAGAATAGTACATCAAGTCTGCTCTCGGATAGCTCCAGGACCTGAAACTTCAAAAATTTGGTTCTCCCTCTACAGAGCTCCAAATATGGTGCTCTTAGTAGCTATGAAAATCTTATGATGTCTAATTTATACTATAGAATTTCATGAGCATTAGATTTCATTTGGCCCACAAGTGACATAGAGAAGTAAACTGACCATATGAACAATACACACACCAATTATGTATAATTTGACCAACTTTAAAAAATCATAACAAATTCTCTAGAGCTTCAAATTCAGTACTCTTTAGCTCTGTAAAAGCTCTAGATGAGACCTATTTTTTGGCCAAATTTTATGCAAAAATTTATCCATTTGATCAAACTTTGGTTTAGCTCAAGAATTGGTCAATTTTGAAGTCCATAATGGGTTCATAAGGCACCAAATGACTTTCTTAACATTCCATAACCACTTAGGCACATCCAAAAGCATGATTACAATGTATATGAGCATGCCAAATGGGTCACATCATCATGGAGCTCATTCTCACCTTGCTACTTGAATTTATAGACATACACATAAAGGCTAATGGATGCCAAAATGTATTCATTCGTTTGGTTCCAAAATGGATACATATATCATATTTATATACAATTGAACATGTTCAAAGGTCTATATCATATTTACATCATATGGTTACAATTCCTGATATCAAAATGTTATTACAAAGCTTATTTCTCTATTTCATTGTCAAAGTCTTGCCCTTCAAGGTTGTTGGCCTCCATTTCTTAATCCACTTAGCTTACCTAGATATGGTTAAACATATGTGGGGGAAGAATGAGATTCAAAGAATCCTAATAGCTCTTAACCCTTTCAAACATACATAATAGATGCATATTCATGTCAAAGAATGCATGTATGACATTTAAGCTACTAGTGAATATACATAAAGCATTTTTCTTGTCATATGAATTTATGCATATCAAACATAGGCTCTAAAGGGTATTGATCTAGCCTAACCTATCTTTCTTAAGACTTTTGGATTTGCATTACCCATTTTCAAGGAACTTTTGACTTCACTTTTCTTGAGACTTTGGCTTTGTCTCACCTATTCCTAGGGACTTTTGGCTCATCCTCATCCATGCTAAGGGTCTTTTAGCATAACCAAACCCATTCAAGCCACTTTGCATTTATAAATACATTTCAAGAAACATAATGGTACCATAACATGTAAGCAATAGCTAGAGACATTTCTCATAGTTCAAACATATACACAAGTGTTCAAAGACAAGTAAACATCTAAGCAATGCATGTGAGAAAGGTTAGAGAGCTACTTTGAAGCAAGATTCACACACTTTTTCCTTTAATTCTTCTTCCCTTTTTTGGCCAAGCACATGCAACTAGTTGGCACTTGATTCTCTTAGCCTATACATATCAAATGAGACATATTTCAATTATTGGAACAAACTCTAGCTTCTCACAAACTCTATGTAAGGCTACTTTGTTCTAAGACACAATTATGGTTCCATACAAGACACAATGAAGAAACTATTGGAATTTATGATTTTGGCTCTAATTTCTCTTTTTATCTAAGTCTCTTGACTCTATTTATACTCTTTGGAGTTATCACAAATTCATTTCAAGGAGCCTAGATATAAGTTGCTTCTTTATGTCTTAAAATGGAGCTTACGCCTCCATCTCACAAACCATACTTTCTAAATTTATTTCAATGCTTCCTTTGATGTTCATCTATCATATTTAGTCTCTTTCTAACCTTGGAATTAATTAAAACTCTCTCTAAATGCTTCAAGTCTCCTTGGCCAAGACATGAGCAACAAGGAACACCCATGGAGTTTTGCAAATTTTCTTTAGGGAGTTGGCACATGTGAGGCTTCCTAGGTGTCTTGAGAACCCATACACACTCTTAGACAATTTAAATTATTACTAGGAAGTCTCAAACATATCAAGGTGCAACAAAAACTTTAGGTTTTATAACTTGATTTCTAATGCTTCTCTTTTGAATTTCATTGCATATTCTTGTTTCTCATACTCTAAAACCTATGTTTCTCCCTTGGTTTGGTCAGATTTCATCTCCTATTGGATGGGTTATACTTGGCCAAAATTCACTTAAGGAAGAACAAGTAAAGAGATGCAAGGAAAGCCATGGTTCTTACCTTGGTTCTTAGCCTTTTCAAGAGCTCTTTCCTTTGCTGCTATCTTCTCTTTCAATTTCTAACCTTCCCCTGCTAAACAAGTCCCAAAAGAGTCCCAAATCAAACACTAAAACCATAGGAAGAAAGAGGAGAAGGAGGAAAATAAGTTTAATGAAGGAAGGAACATGAAATTCCATACTTTTCTTACCTTTTTCTTAGGCTTTTCTTCCTCTTTTTTCCCTCCTCTTGTGCACCCTTCTTGGCTGAGTTCTCCTCTGGTTTGGGGCAGAAAATAGGTTGGTTAGAATGAGGGAGAAGGGAGGATGTGTTATATAAGGCAAAGGGGCTCATTTAAGGCTTTTTCAAAATTCTAATTTTGCCCTCTTTCTTGGTTCCTTCCATTTGGATTCATTTTTACTCCTTTTTGAAAAATATTTTTTCCATCATAAAATCTAGATCCTCTAACTTATAAAATATTTTTGGTTTCACCCAAATTGGATTAAAAACTTTCTCGAATGAATCGGTTAAAGTTCAGATCAACCAATGCTCTAAAACGTAAACCGAAGGGGTTTAACTATTTTAGGGGTTCCCATAGTTTTTAGAGCCTGTGAGAATATTGAAAAACTCAAAATTTTTATTTAAAGATCTCTCCTTTGAGTTTTCTAAAAAGTGCCTAAAATTACAAAAATGCCATTACCTTTTGTCTGATTTTATTTAGCTACTTCAACTATGGTTGTTTTGCATCTTAAATCTTGGATCCTTATTTTCTATTATTTAAATTTTTTTTCCAATTTTATTTAGCCTCAAATATTTTTATTTAGGGGACTTCTTTTTATAATTGGTCCATTCCTAATGTTTTCAAGAAATCCAAATATTACAAATTGCATGTTAGGAGATTACCTAGTCATTTTGATAGGGATAGGGCCATAGTTTAAGTTGAGGATAGATTTTATTAGCCTTCCTTAAAGTGTGATGTTGTTAAAATTTTGTCCCAATGTTGTACATGCCAAACTTCTAAGGCAAAGAAATAGAGTATAAGATTGTGCACTCCTTTGCCTATTCCTAAAGTGCCTTGGAAGGACTTTAATATAGACTTTGTCCTAGATTTGCCTTGAATGATACGAGGACATGATTCTATCTTAGTTGTTATAGATAGGTTCTCTAAGATGGATCATTTGATCCTTTGTAGTAAGACTATAGATGTTTTTTATTTAGCCAAATTTTTTTTTTGAGATATTGTGCTATTACAGGGGTTGCTTCCATCATTATGTTATATAAGGATGATAAACTTGTTAGTTACTTTTGAAAATCCTTCTAGAATTTTTTTACACCCAACTAAAGTTCTCCTCTACTTTTTGTCCAAATTGATAGATAAATTGAGGTTACTAATTGCAATTTAGGTGATTTACTTATGAGTTTAGTAGGGGACAAACTTCAAAATTAGGATTTGATTTTACCAAAAACTAAGTTTGTTTATAATAATTAAGTTAATAGGTCTATTGGTAAGAGTCTTTTTGAGATTGTCCAAGGTTTTAACCCTTGCCAACCTATTGACCTTATGCTTATTAGCTTAACATCCTACATTTCTAGATTTATAAAATCATTTACCTAAAACCTTCATGAACTGCTTGCTGAGATTTAGCACAAATTTGCATTAACAAACACATAATATAAATTGTCTACTAATGTTCATAGTCACTTTCAAAATTTTAATAAGAGTAATTTTGTCATGTTTATAGAGTGTCATTCTAAACATTCTTTCAAAAAATTGTATACTCAATTGATTAGCGTTAGTTGTGTCGGCTATCAATTAATTAGGTCCAAATTATTTTTGTAATTAGGATCAACCTAGGTTATTACTTCTATAGAGCAAGTTGTGGGCTTTCTTAGGTTCAAATTTTTAAGTGATTAAAGATGCAAAAAAATGGACTTAAACTAAAATGCTTGATACTACGCACTAACTCTAAAACCTATTAATTGATGAAATTAACTATGATTTATCTAATGGACAAAACATGGAATATATGCAATTGTAGATAAAAAAAAAAATATCTAAAATGCTATGAAATTGTTATGAAATTAGGCCTAAGATGATAAACTATTATGCACTAACTAACCTACATGATTATAACCTAATTATATTACGAAAGGACCTATCAATTATATGAAATGCAATATGATGGATGCAAATGCAAATTGGGGGGGGGTTGTTGCAAGGGAATTAAATTGGCATTTAAATGAATTAAACTAAGTGAAATTAACTAAGTTAACCACTAATTCTAAAATTAAAGGTGGTTTTATTTTTATTTTAATTCAATTATGTTAGAAGGCAACTAAGGGTTGGCTAAGGAGACTTAGTTTTTCTAACTCCATTTTAATTAAATAGACTTAGGGGAAGTGAATTAAAGTAGACTATAGGATTTGATTAGAAAGCAAAGACTTAGGAAACTCCAAGTACAACTAAGTGTAATTCAACCTATCTAAAGAACTCTAATATATGTTGACTTACAAGTACTTGTTAATAGCAATCAATCCCATTAATCTAAACACAAATTGGACCTTTAAATTTGGAATTAAGACTAAATTAACCCAATTGAACAATGAGGTTAATTGATAACCCAATTTGACAATGCAAAACTAAGTACCAATTAAATTTAAACAAATAACATTAACCCAAATTAAATTGAACTCAAATGTCATTCCAAAATCAAAATTCCAATAGTATTACAATCCAAATTCATCATCCAAAATATCAAAATTTCAACCCATTATCCAATCTAATCCAAAACAAATGATAATTCCAACCTAGAACTAGATTGAACATATGAAAAACTACTTAGAAATTCTTAAAACTAAGAAGCCTAAGTCTCTTGAATTGAAATAGGAAAAAAAACTCCCTTAAGTCTTTAATCTTCATTCCATAAGCTCAAACTTCATCTCCCTGCCTCTCATTAATCGCCTCCCTCCTTGCTTAAGCTACCATGAGTTTTGTCCTTCCTCAAAGCATCAAGTAAGCTTCGGGCATGGTGGAATATGAGTGGGAGGGTGGCGTGAAGGTGAGTGGATGATGGTGGAGATGGGATGGGGAGATGTGGATAATGGAGAAGAAACCTAGGTGTTAATGGAGTATGGAGTGTGTGTGTGTATGTGTGTGTGTTGCTGTGAGAGAGATGGAGAGAAGAGGAAGAAGACGTTCTTAACGTGGCGTGAAGAGAAGAGAAGAGAGAGGAGGGGGTGGCTAGGGAAGAAAGGAGAGAAGGAGCTTTAATCCAATGGCTAAAAGAGTGGGTAGAGAGTTTTAGAGAAATCCTAGCCATCAAGTTCTAAATAGACTAATAGTATAAAAGATAAAAAGAAAAAGAACAATTCTCTTGATTTTTTCATAAAGTGGTTTGCCCACTATACCCTTAGTGATATTCAAGAATGCCTTTCAAAGTATTAGCCATTAGATGACTCTTGGAGCCCAAAACTTAATTCCACTTTAGGATTTCATTAACTGTACTTCCATGGCCTACAAAGTCAAAGTGCACCTATTAGTGTAGGTTAGGTCAAAAATATATTTATGTAACATGAAACATAACCTAGGCCCAAAAATAAAATAAAATAAAGTCCAAGAATGCTTAAAAAGAGGCCATGTGGTGCCATATAAAGAGGGAAGAGAGATAAAAATAAAAATTACAAAATAAAATGTAATGGAAATTAACAAGAACTTGCCACTTGAAGGAGAGAATGAGTGAAAAATATTAGTATTTTATTTAAATTCCAAATTCCTCCAAATAACATTTTCAATTTCTAAATTAAATTCTCCAATACTAAATTTCAAAATTTGGGAAGTAAATCAAAGAATAGATAATATTAATTCTCAACCAAAAATTAAAAACCCTAAAATATTTACACTTTTGTCCTAAAATTGTCAATATTTATACTTTTTTCCACAAATGTCATAATTCAAATAATGTATAAAAGACCTGAATTAGCTTAAAATCTTAAAATCATCATCAAAATTATAGATAAATGTGGCATAAAATATATAAAAATTAGGACTTATCATCGATCCTTTAGTCCTTTTCATATCTCTAAGAAATTTAGGCCCAATGCATGCTTATTGGAATTACTTCTTGATTTGGCCTTAGTCTATTTTTAATGTAGATGATTTATTTCTTTATCAAGGCACTTTTGAGCCTCCCCCATTGCTTTTTGATGGTTTTGCAAGCACTTAAACTTATCATGCCTTTGTATCTACTCTCTCGTTTGTTCGACCAACTGTTGAGGTAATTGGTTCGGTCATGGATGATCATATTGTTATTTCTTCTCATGGCCTTCTTTGTTATTATCTTGTTCATTGGAAAGATTACTCAAATTTAAATGCTACTTGGATTAAGGAGGAGGAGTTTCTTTGTTTGGATCCTACCTAGTTGTAATCTTACTAGTATTCTTTCTCTTCAAATTAGAGTTTTTCCAAGCCAGGAAGAAATAATAGGAAACTTACTTTAGGCGTAAAAGACTTTAGTTTAAAGGTATTTTAATCTATTGTATTTTCTAACTTTTATTTACTATTCTATTTATTTTCTTATTTTCTGACTTTATATTTAATTTCTTTTTTTTTTCAAAATATTTTGGCCTTCATATAAACAACTCTATGGTAGTGTAAGTTTAAAACTTCAAACTCATTTAAATTATTGTCATTTGTATTCTCTAAATTTTCTCTCCTAACTTCTTTGTTTTCTCTTCAAACTTCCTCCCTCCTTCATTTTCTCTCTTTTCCTCCTACTTTTTTCTTCCTCTCCCTTCTTTTCATCACCATTTTGCATCATAGTGATGGAAAGGGGATTTAGAGTTACAATAGTCACAAGTTCCATTTTATTAAAGATTGCTTAGTGGTAAAGGAGATTAATGGCAAGTCACTATTGGATACAAATGAATTAAAAGCTTTGATCCTCCTTCTAAAGATGACAAAGGAAAGTTTGATTATCTCTATGAATGTATTTTAGCTAATAGTCTTTCTTAGAGTCATGCCATAGATGAAAGAATTTTTATTTTCATTATTATACTTCTAGAAAATGTTCTTGTTGGAATCTTGACATAAATTAAATTGAAGTGGAGGTTTTTGTAACATATGTCAAATGTCAAGGGAGCCAAATAATACTTTTAAAACAAAAGGGTATTATGTGTAATTCAACCAAATTTTAAGGAAGATTAGTGTAATTTTCTCCATTAAATATAGAGAGATAACTATTGGCTGACTACAACTTACTATATTTTAGGTTAAGACACCAAAGACACAACCTCTCAGAGCCATGTATATAGATTTATCTATGTGGTTATTATATCCACTATAGTCATCATGTTAGAAAGTAAACTTGAATTTATTATTCTTAAAATCTAGATTTTTTTGTTCAACTTACAAAAATCATATCTCACTCATTTATAAATGAATTTGGATGAATTATGATTCATTAGAAAGGTCAAGATCGAAGTCTAGTTTCAAATGCATCAAATCATGCATGAATTGGAGTTTTATAGAAGAAGGTATGGCTAGTTTACTAAAGGTCATACTAGAAGCCTAGGAAATCCAAACTTAATTATTTAAGTTTTGTCCATGTATTTACATTCTCTAAGTTAGTAATGTGTGCCTTTATAATTCTCTTGAGTAGTTGAGTGGCTCGTCGCGCAACCCTCAAAATAAAACTAGGTTGATAAAATATGCAGTTAGTGGCACAACCTAGGTCATCTCCCTTGGAATTGGAGTTCAATGTTTAATTGAGTTTTCCAAATGTTAACAGGCTCTAAAAATTCCTAAATTAGGGGGGTTTTGATTTACTTAAACTATTTAAAATAAAATTGAATTAAAATGACTAACTACCTAATTGTATGGATCGTGGGTGAAGGATGGTCTTGTGACTAGCTTTGGATTCGTCTCTTGGTATCCACTATCCTTATCCTAATCCAATTGTGATTAATTATGGCCTAAAAGTCCCTAATTGTGTTCATGGCAATTGTATCTTGAGTTACCATGCAAGATTCAAGAGATTAATAATCCAATGTTGAATTGAAACTTCAACTCCGCATTAAATTGCTAACTCTTATTTTTAAGATCTTGAACAATCAATTTGATTAATTAACTAATTAATTAGCCTCTGAATCATCATCCTAAAATGTTTAATTAACTAACTAAACACTAAGGAATTCTCGAATTTAACTTTCAAGCACATAATTTCATTCATGTATTGCATCAAACACCTTCGAAGCACACATGGAAAATTAGAGAATAATGAAAAATTCAGAACTTGATTCAATCAATCAATCAAACAAAAAGTTCCTTAATTAGTGTCTAACTAGCCACTAATTACAATTACACAAATTCCCTATCAAATATAACTTAACCAAGATAATATATGAAAGAGAAAAAGTGTAGGAAAATAGGAATTCTTAGCCAAAATTGAGTTCATCCATGGATTCAAGCTTCTCCAAGAGCTTCCTTCTAGCTAGCCTCAAGATGGATTAGAGTTTCATTGTATGATGGATGGATGGATGGAAAATGGAATGGAAGAGATGGCGTGGTGGATGCGGAATGGACGAAAGGCGAAGGATGGATGAATGCGGCGTGAATGAATGAATGAATGAATGCCTCTCTGGAATGTGGTGTATGGGCGAATATATGGACGAGGGTTTCCGAAAATATGGAGGTGTGAATGAATCTGATTGTGCGAATCCCTTCCTCATTAAAAGTCACGTGCCCAACCTTTTCATTCCTTCATTGCCCGTAGCTACATGGATGTGTGTATGAGAGTGGGCCCCATTGTGAATATAATAACCCACGTTGCTTCCTTTAAACTCCACGTGCTCAGCTGCTGTTCACTTTGTTTTCACGTTATTCCCTTTTCTCCCATGCAGCGCCTACTCTCCCTCGTCTCCTCTGCTTATATTCAGATCGAAGAGAAAAACTCTTCAAGTAGCATTCATTCTTTCTAGCTTTCTTTGCCCAATTCAGCGTCCTCCCTTCAGCTGCTGCACATTCTTCCAGTGTTCGATGCTTCCCAGCACTCTCCCAGCAGCTTCTAGCATCTTTTACGTGTTTTGTGTTTCTTCTGCTCATGCTCTGCTCAGCTACTGGTCTGGTGTGTTTGTTCTGTTCAGAAGCTTCTTCTCTATGTCAGCAGTGTTTCTTTGTTTCAGCTCCTTCATTCCACGTAAATTTCATAGCTTCTCTTCTTCCAAATACCCATGTAGCTCAATCTTCTCGTTCAGCTTGCTTTTCTCAAGCTAAAGACGTAGCTTCTTCTCTTTGTTTAGCTTCCAGTCGCATTGCTTCTTGCTTTCTTCGAATCCAGAACATGGCTTCTTCTCTTGTAGCTTCTCCTTCGTTGTGTCCTACGTTGTTCTTCCATGTAACTTAAGCTCTTTTCTGGCATCTTTTTCTCCTTCACCATGTGCTACAGCTGGTGCTACCTTCTCCTTCCATTTGCTCGAGGCTTCTTCCACATCTTGCTCTGTTCTTCATGCTCCATCCAGTCCACGTACTGCTCTTCGTGTTTTTCAAACAGAGGTTGCCTTCTTCATTTGTTCTTTGCTCATGTGGAATGAGTTGCCACTGTGCATGTATGTTACGTGGAATATGAGATGTGGAAGTGTGCTTGTGAAGCTGCTTTACTGTTCTGCATGTAGGTGAGCTAGATGTGTGGTTCGTGTGTGTGTCAACATGCAAATGCAAGGAACTCATGGCTTCTCTTCATCCTCAAAAATCACGTTGCTTGTCTTAAAATATGCACATGCTTCTTCATTCCCACGTTATCTTCACTCTTCCCATAGATCCTCTTGTAAATTTTCCTCTCAACTTGTACACATGAAGCTTTCATTTCTCCTTCAATTCAATTTCCATTCAAGTTCCAATTTTTCATTGAAAATCTGCACAAAAAAGAATGGAGAGGATGAAATAGAAATATTCATAAAATTCATTTAAAAAGATTTATGCATTAAAATTTCACAATTTTGTAAATAAATTCCTAAAATATAGAAATGACTTCTAAAACAAAATCTTATCTAATTAAAGTTTTAAAGCCATATTTTATTATTAAAATGCCTATGTTTAGGAGAATAAAATAGATAGAAATATATGTTTATCAATAGTATAAATACCCCTATGCATTTGATATGAAGCAAGAGTTGTAAACAATTATGATTAATCGAAGTCCTTCTTCTCTTCTCCTTTATTTTTTATTTTTTTGTGAGGGAGTATGTGCCCACCATTTCTAACAAAATGGTATTAAAACTTGGCTAGTGAGAATTATGTCCTCAAAAAGCATTTTTCAATATCCATAACTTAACAAAGAAAATTATGACAAAAGGGAAATCTACATAAAGGCTATCCTCATTGCTCAAGGAGTGTGGGATTTAGTTAACAATGGCTATAAGGAACCTAAGACCAAGCAACCTTGAATCAAGAACAAAAGGAAGCTTTGCAAAAGGAGAAAAAGGAAGATCAATGTTATCTTGCTATCATCCATCAAGGCTTGGATGATAAAAATGTTCAAGAAGGTCACTAATGTCATTAATGCTAAGCAAGCATGGGAGATTCTTGAGCTCATCTTTAAACTTTAAAAGGTGAGTTTGAAAAACTCTTAACGAAAGATAATGTGTTTGTTATAGAATACACCTCAAAAGTCTTGGTAGTGGTCAATCAAATGAAAGGCTTGGTGATCACATATAAGACATTTTTGTGCTAGAAAAGATCTTTCATTCTCTTAATTCCAAGTTTGAAAGTAATGTAGTTGCTATTAAGATATCTAAGGATATTGAAAGAATATCCATTGATGAGTTGTGTGGCTTTCTTTGTGTCTATGAAAAAAGGTTGAATAAAGGAAAATTTAAGATGGAAGCCAAAGTGTTGTAAGGGAAGGTGGCTTTAAACAATAAGGGAGATCTTCATGGAAGAGGTCAAAGACAAGGTCATGACGAAGGAAGAGAAAAAAAGAATGATCATGGTTCTTCCAACTCAAATAGAAGCTAGAGTTCATTTTGAGAATGTGGAAGAGGAAGAGGAAGAAGCTATAATTTAAGAAATTATAAAATGAGCCAAGCAAAATTCAAAGTTGAAGGTTAGACTTGTGGGAAGCATGGTCATTACTCTTGGGAATTTTATAGCAAGGATGAAATGGAGTCCAACCTCATGGAAAGAAAAAAAGATGAAAAGGAAACTTTATTTGTAATATCCGGTTCTCTGAAAATGAGAGAAAACACGAGAAATGTAACGTATGGTTTTTTGGTAAACGAACAAAATTCACTGGATACAAAAGTAAGTCCTTTGAAATGGCTTAGTTAAGATCCTAAAAAATTTGAAAAGCATTTTAGACTCATAAGAAAGAGAATCCTAGGCTCAGACGAAAAGAAAAACAGAGTTAGAATGAAGAAACAAAATGTAACGAAAGGTTGATGAAACATAAGGGCATTTTTGTCATTTTAAGAAAAATTTGGAATTCTCATAGGAGGTCTTTTTAAATGAAAGTTTTGAGTTCTCCAGGGTTCTTAGAGGCCCTAAAAACCACGGAAAGTCCCAAGATAGCTAAAGCCCATTTGGTGGACGTTTTTCAATATCAGTTAACCTGAACTTTGACTAGTTCGTTCGAGAAAGTTTTAAATCCAATTTAGATAAAACCAAAAATATTTTATGAATTAGAGGACCTAAATTTTATGATGGAAAATAATATTCTTAAAAAGGAGTTAAAATGAGTCTAAACGGAGCAAACAAGCACGTAGGAGCAAAATGGTCATTTTGAAAAATTATAAAAGAGACTTTTTAAGTAAGATTACACTTCATCACCTTTTCCAAGCTTCCATTTGCAAAAAAATGGGCAACAATGGCTTGATATTAAGAGGGGAGAGAGAGAAGAAGTTTAAGCTTCCATTTAGGTAAATCAACGGCCCTGTTCTTCCCGTGCTAGTTAGGAAAGTTGTTCATCTCTCTAAGAGCTATCTAATGATAGTTTTCTTTTTTTGAAAACTTGAAGATTCAGGTCTAACTCAAGCTAAAAAAGAACTCTTTTCAAGAAATCAATTGGTGGAAAATAATCTATGCGAAGAGAACTCTGTTTCAAGGTAAGACTTTACTTGAAACACTTGCAAAATCTTGTATTTCTAAGCCATTTAAGCTTTGGTCTAGAGAGAGAAAGTGAGGAGGAGGGCTTTTCTTTATATGTTCTTGATGGAACCAAAGGTTATGGAGTGTGAGGATTAAGAATATACAACTAGAATTGAAAAGGGAGCTTTAGAATGCGAGTTATAGAATTTAGGGTTTTGATTGCACCTTGAACTTTATCATGAACCCTAGCCATATTTTATGATGTTTAAGTGTTTATATGAGTTCCTAAGACACCAAGAGAGCTTCCTACATGATTCTCCCATCAAAGGAAGCAAAGAAACTCCAAGGATGTCAAGAAGAGTATATACTTTGGCCTAGAGTAGAAATGGCACCTAGGGGTAGTTTTAATTTGTTCTAAGCTTATTTTTGAGTCATGTATGATGGGGGAGTATAAAAGGAAGCCTTGGAAAAATTTTAAAAACTATAAAAATTGAGATGTCCTTGTATGTTCCATATTATGGTTTAAAGAAATAACACATAATTAGGCTCCTTGATTTAATTGGGTGATGACTCCAAGGGGTTTAAATGGAGTCAAGAATCATAAATGAATAGATAAAATGGAGCCAAGATAATGTTTTTTTAAGGTTGCTTCATTAAATGCATTATAGAACCATAAAAGAGCCTTATGAATCACCTAACTTTTCTAGTGAATGTGTGGCCTTAGAATGTAATTTAAGAGTATAATTAGCTTCCATATGATATGTCTAGACCAAGAGAATTGATCTTCACCTTTTTGGGTGTGTGAGGTCAAGGAAGAGGACTCAAAGGTTATGGAAAAAGTGTGTAAATGCAAGCAAGGTAGCTCTCTCCACCTTCTCTCATGCATGAATGTGTGCTTACATTGTCTTTGAATGTGTGTAAGTATGTTTTAAGCTATGAAAAGTATTTTAGCATGAGCTCTTATTCCATGGTACTATGATAATATTTTATACATACAAATGATGTTTTATATGCTTGTCTTAATTTTCTTGAGTGTGGAGAAGCCAAGAACCCTCTAGCCATAGTGAGAATGAGCCAAGAATCCTAGAACTTGGTTGAGACAAAGTAGAGAGCCTCCCAAGAGTGAGGTAGATTTCTAAGAGTAAGGTTGAGTCAAAACCTCTTAGAGAAAATGGGTGAGGCAAGTCCAAAAACCACAAGTGAATGGATGAGGCTAATTCACTCACTTGGCAAGCCTATGTATGCTAAACATGATGTGTTCAAATGCTAAGAATGTTTTATGAATGCTCACATATGTCAATATGCTCATGTATGCATTTTTAAGACTTGTATTGCATACTTTATGTGTGATTGAATGAAAAATGAGCTATTGGGATTCTTTGAACCTCATTCCTTCTTCTATAATGTCTTAACATGCTAGGTGGAGCAATTGAACAAGGTAATGGAAGCCACCAAGCCTAGAAAAAGGAGATTGATATCAAAGTGTATGAAAATGCCTAGTTTTATCTCTCTTATAGCCATACACATAGCATATGATGTAATCTCATGATGAAATTATTATGTAATCATATGAGCATATGTAATTATCCAAATGTATGATGTATGAATGAGATTTGATACCGAATGTATGATATAACATGGTTTGGGTATGGAATGGTAAGACTAGACATATGCATTATTGTGTATATCATGGGGTGGATGAATGAGTTTGAGAAATCTAGGTTTGTGCACCTTTGAGACAAGTTTAGAATGTCATTTTGGTGCATTCCCACCTGCTCAAGTGGTCATGGTTGCCTTGGAGCTCAATTTGGACCATTTGGACCCTTTGCAAAGCTTAAAAATGACCATTTCACAACCAAATATTAAGATCTAACCAAATGGACGAATTTGATTATGAAATTTGGCATACATGTAGATCTTATCTAGATATTTTTGGGAATCTAAAGACCAGATTATTTGAAACTTTGTAGAATTAATTATGAATTTCCAAAGTTGTCATTTTTTTGCTGAACTGATACAGGTACTGTTCATATAGTTAGAAACTTGGGCTATGTCATTCATGAGCCAAATGATGTATAATGCTTATAAAATTTTATAGGTATAAATTAGACATGATAATCTTTCCATGGCCACCGAGACCACCCCAATTGGACCTCTAAGCAGGGAGATATGAATTTTTGAAGTTGGAGATTAGTACCAGGGATGATAGCTGATCTTTGGTATTGTTCCATCAGTTTTTGGTGCCTAGTATCCTCTATTGTGGTCTTAATTTATTTTTAACATAAAGTAGACATCTGTAGCTTTCCAAAATAGTATAGTGTTCTTGATTTTAATTTTTCTAGAATTAGTTATAATTTTTCAAAGTTTAGGCACCAAATTTGGAAAATTGATCCGAGGCTGCACTAGTGTATTTTATGTATTTGCTCCCTTTGCTTGAGGTATGGACCATCTCTTGAGCTTTTTATGAGTGGCATTTAGGTATTTAAATGTGAGAATGAGAAGGATGAGTCCATATGACCCAAGAGACTCTAAGAGAAAATTTTTACTCGTGGAGAAAGGCATTTTGATTTATGATTCCCTATGCCATTATGTTGCTTCCCACAGAATTTACATAAGATGTGGCATGGGATTTGCATGAGTTGAACATTAAAGTTATGGTGTTACATTATTGTTCATGGTCAAAGAAGATGTCAAAGAAGAAAGTAATGTTTGGTATGTCGACAATGGTGCTAACAACCATATAACTGGCGATAAAATAAATTTATGAAGCTTGATAGCAACTTTCATAGGCAAGTGATGTTTGGAGACAATTCCAATATGAAGATTAAAGGAAAAGATATGATTCTAATTCAGTTGAAAGATGGTAGTCATAGAATAATTTCTAATGTCTATTACATTTTGAACTAAAAAGCAACATTTTGAGTTTGGGACAACTCTTAGAAAAAAAAGTCATTATAAAATTTACATGGAGGATCATAATCTTTGGCTCCATAATATAAATGGTGATCTTATTGCAAAAGTGTTAATGGCAAGAAATAGGATATTCTTACTCAATTTTAAAACTATTGGAGCCATGTGCTTAAAGCCTTGTATGAAAGATTCTTCTTGGAAATGGCATATGAGACTAGGACACTTGCATTTTGGCAACTTAAGGCCTTGGAAGAGAAGAAGATGGTAAAAGACATTCCAATGATTGATCATCCTCATTAACTATGTGAAGTATGTCTATTTAGCAAGTAAACAAGGAAGAGCTTCCTAAAGCAAGATATCTCTAAAGCATTTAAGCTTCTTGAGTTAGTTCATATCAATGTTTGTGGTCCAATCAAGCCTTCGTCTCTCAATAAAAATTCTTATTTCTTGCTTTTTATTAATGATTATAGTAGAAAAATATGGGTGTATTTTTTGAAAAATAAAACCAGAGCTTTTGATGCATTCAAGAAGTTCAAAGCTTTAAGGATTGATAAAGGAGGAGAACTCACTCCCATTGAGTTCAAGAACTTTTATGAAGAGAATGGAACTCGCCGTCCTTTCATTATGCCTAAATTGTCCTAAGAAAATGGAGCAGTTAAAAGGAAGAATGAAACTATTTTAAATATGGTTAGATCAATGATGAAGAGTAAAAACATACCAAAAGAGTTTAGGGTTGAGGCTTTCTTTTGTGTGATTTATCCCTTTAACCATTCTCTGACCAAAAGTTTGAAGGATGTGACATCTCAAGAAGCTTGGAGTGGGTGGAAGCCAAGTATCTCACACTTGGGAGTTTTTGGCTCTATTGCCTATGTTCATGTACTAGATCAAGAAGGTCCAAACTTGATTTAAGTGAAAAATATGTTTTCATTATATATGATAAAAACTCTAAAGGCTACAAATTGTTCAATCTAAGTTCAAAGAAAATTGTAATTAGTAGAGATGTCGAATTCAATGAAGAATATTATTAAGAGTTTGTTAAGTGGTTCTCTTATCACATAAGTATATGTACACATATTATGGCTTCCTTGACAAGCAATGGTGTAACAAAATTATCACTCTCATTTCTTTCAATAAGAAATGATGTAAATGAATCCGATTCAAATGATTTAAAGTTTTGTACCTTTGGTCCAATTGATTGTGCAAAGTGATATTGTGTATATAGTGTTAATGGATTTAAATTTTGTACTTTAGAACAAGATCAAGGGCTAAGAACTCAAAGTAGTGGAGTCTTTGGTACTTTTGGGACAAGAAGCTATGCAAACAATAGTGATAGCTATATGTGGCTTTGCGGGTTGCCTTATATATTAAGGAAAACTAGTAGACATTATTAATTAAACTATCATGGCTGATTTACAGTGATGTTGTTCAAGTGAATATGGGCTAATATAACTAGCCCTAGAAGGATTGTGGTTGATGACTTAGGAATTACATTTGTAAATTTTGCACAATTGATACACACTAGTGATAAAAAAAAATGACGAGTCATACATCCAAGTTTTGGAAGCTTAATGGTTAGGAAAAGCCCAAAAAATAAAAAAATAGAAAAGGCATACAATTCCATATAACGGAAACTCAAAGAATCTTGTGTGCAAAAAGGCAGAGATAGTAAGTTCATATAAGTTATAATAATCAATACTTGGAAATGTTACTTCTAGATGAAAATATTTTCTATGAATTTGTAGGAGACTCAATGTGAGCAAACAATATTTAGAAAAGTATGAAAGGCCGGTAATAAAAAGTCAAATGAGACTTTTGTTAATGATGAGGTCAGAGCAATAATTGTAAGTGTTTAACTAAAATCACATGTTCTTATTGTCATTATGTTTTATATACTAAATAATATTATGATTATGGGTTATAGAATGGATCATACTTGGCAATATTGTGATTATAGGTTCTGAAATTTGTTCATATTTGGTAACATTGTGATTATGGGTGGTGAAATTGGCCACACTTATCAATATTGTGATTATAGTTTACATACTTGGCAATATTGTGATGATGGGTTATTGAATTGGCCATACTTGGCAATATTATGATTATAGTTTATATGTGCTTGGCAATGTTTTGATTATGGTTTATGGAATTTGGAATATTAAGTAATATTGTGGTTATGGTTTGTGGAATTAGTTCATATTTGATAATATTGTGTTTATGCATTGTGAAATTCATAATACTTGATAATATTGTGATTATGGTTTATGTGATTGGCAAAATTGTGATTATGGTTTTTATGGAATTAGTAATATTTGGCAATATTGTAATTATACAAGAAAAGATTTTCACACATTAATCTAGTTCAATGTTTGGTTCACAAAAATATCATCTCAAAATTTACTGGCTTTGCTCTAGGAAGTTGAAAGCAATGTGGTAGTGTTCGAGGCTTAGGATTAGGTCAATCACCATCTCCATGTTTAGGCATTCCATTCATTCTCATAGTGGGACAAGATTGTTTGCCCCTTCTTATACAGAGTTAGAAAGTCAAGTTTATCAACTACAATCAAAGGTGGATGACCAACAAGATGTATGACTAAGTAAGAAAGATTGACGCAACAATGGCTTTCATTCTCCAAAATTGTAAAGGTCACCTATCCCTGAGCTTGCTTCCTTGCAAGCTCCAATGATAATATTTATAATATATTCATTGAATAATGTTTATCTCTTGTAATTTCATTTTTATATGTTTCTAATTACATTATATATTTTAATTTAGGTACCTGATCAAGAGAGTGAGCATTGACCAAGTAGGCAAATTTAAGACTTACCAAATGACTTGTAAGAACTTTTATTAAATAATATCATAATTGTAAGACTTTTGTTTTTGCAATATTATTGTTTCACATACTAAATTTAAATTTTAAGTTCAATGATAATTTAATTTATATCTAATTATGATTTAAAATTTATATTGGTTGTAACTACTACGTATAAGTCATTTTTTGTTATGTTTACATATAGATTCAAATGTCATAATTAAATAAAAAAAGAAAATCAAATAACAATAGTTACAGGTGTTATTATATATCACCTTGGAAATAGCAATGGTTGAATGACAACTGTTGCTAAATATGTGGCAACAATTGCTCCTTAACCTTGTTATTATGCAGTGGCTGCCAAAACTGTCACTATGAACTTATAGTGAAGGTTATTCCCACAATTGAAAAAAAATCTTGCAATGCGACTCCCTATTGATGTTTTAGCAGTAACTATTGTAACCATTGCTTAAATTTTTAGCGACAGTTTAAACTGTTGGTAAAGTTAAAAAAAAGTTGCATAAGTACTTTTTCCTTCTAGTGTGATACCAAAATTTGCTTCATATGTTGGGATTGAATCTTGAGTTGACTTCTTGTTGGCCAAATCAAAGCAAGAAATTAGAAAGAAGGAAGACTAAGGTAATTTCTATTTACTTCATTCTTCATATAAGACCATTTTACCTTCCAACATTTTAGTGGTTGTCCTCCTTATGTTTGATTGAAATTAGGAAAGGAGAAAGGTTTTGTTGCATAGCATAAACTCTAGTGTGGATTGACTTGAAAAACAAAGATAAGCTTTGGGTAAGGTTGCCATATTCTTATATCTTGCTATTGACTAAATTTAGTTATAGCTTTGGAAGAGAAAGAAAAGCTAGTTTTTCATCTGATTTTGATTAGGAAATTAATAGTTAGAATTTAGACAATTTTCTTGGGAATTGATATATGAATAATGTATGAATTTAGGAGAAAACTACTTGAGAATTTGGACTACTCTAGAGAAAGGAAAGCAAGCATTGAAAACAAGATAGCTAGTTTATTTAATCTTTACATATTTGCAATTGAAATGATTTGGTGATAATGATATTTCCTCTTATATGTAAATTTGGTTGTATGCTTAATACGGGAAGTATATTTGAGAACCATAAAATGTATAACATGAGAAGGGCATTTTAAAACCACAATATGTTTGTAATGTGATGTGGGAAGTACACTTTGAGAACTACAATTGCTCATTCATCTATGTTGATGGCCATCAATTAAAAAAATATAATTAATTGCAAGTATGAGACTACAATTAGTCTAAGAGCCAAATTTGAATCCACAAAGGTAGTTTTACATAGTCCACAATGTTATTTCATTTCCGTGTATATGAGATTGCTTTAAAATATGTCTAGAACAGTTATACTACTGAGATTCTCATTCCATCAATTTTTAGTAACAATTATAGGTGAAGGTATAAGTATTGCAAGAGGGAAGCAGTCTATTGGATAGTGTGCTAACTATATATTTTATGTTTGGATGTGTATATATATGTATACATGTATATATCTGAGGTTGTTTGTGTATTGTAAAGTTATGTAAGTACTTGTACGAATTTATCTTAGATGATAGGTTTGGGGAACAATAGTACCATAGATGGTTATGAATTAAATCTATGGCTATAATTTGGATTATGTTTGCCAAACATGTATGAGATTATGTGACTAAAATTTCCGGTTGAAATAGTTAGGATAATTGGGCTAAAAAATTTGGTAAACTTAGTATAATCTTGATTTTGTTGTAAAACAGGACAGGTCTAAAAACTAAGGTGTTTGATCAAGTAAACCACCTTTAAAATTCATCATTTTTGAAGAGATGTAAAAGACATATAAGAAGATTAGCATACCAAATTTCATAATTTTTTTGAAGTGTTTAGGTTGCCCAAACTAGCTCCTAATAGTGTTGGCCTGTATTAGAAGCAAAACAGGGCAGTTTTGCAAATATGAGTAGTGGAGGGGTTAAGCCTTGGATATTTTGTGTAAATTTTGGTTTACATGTAATCAACACCCTAAAATTGAGATATGGACTATCTTCTAATTTTTCAAGTTAGTTTAATACCCCAAATGAGTCTAAAACTATGAAAGTTCAAAAATGGGGTAGTTTAAGAAAGCCCCATATTAGAAGGTCTTAATGAATGAGTTAGTGTCCAAAATTTATATTCTAAGTAGCCAAAACAATAGAGGTTAGGGCTAGAAAGTTTCATGCTTTAACTAAGTGTATAAGTTACTCAAATAATTGCCAAACGGAGATGAAATCACATGTTAGTCAAAATTGAACAATTTTAGGAAGCGAGTATGAAGAGGGGGCAACCCATGTTATTTTACTTCAAAATTTGTGTATTAGCTACCATATAGAGGTTACTTCATGCCAATTTTCTTGATTTTTTCGAAGTTACACACATGATTTTATGCATTTCTCAAAAAGTGGCAAAATTTGAAGTTATATAGTGGTAGAATGCTCTAGAGTTGCGACCTTAGACCCAAAGCCCCAACTTTGGAAGTTTCTGATGACCCATACCTCAGGATGAGGCAGAAGCACTTCGCATTGCACTGGGAGAGCAAGGCCATGGGACTAGAACCACCTTTTAGCAAAAATAAGTTTTGTTGAGTCTTTTAGCTTATATGAGTTAGGCTTTTAAATACTCGTTTCTTGCATAATCAAAAAGGCATTAGGAGTTTAATTAAGTTCTTTCCATCCTTATAAATCATTTCGAGACTAAGTTAGTTAGAGGATAAAATGATGGAGCTTTTAACAATTTAAACTCATTTAAGTTGAACTAAGTTTGTATTCACTAGGAATAGAAAGGAAATTTATATCATTTAGCTTAGTCAACTAAAATCCTTATCAAGTTAATAAGTTTATAAGTAGTTAGCATATCAAACCTGGAATTTGGAGGAGTTGAGAATTTCTAGGGTTTGTTAGCTATTTTTTAACTATTCACCTAACTAGGTTAGATTTATAGAATGACAAAGGAAAGAAGTTGGTTTTATTAAAAATAAAGTGGTGATTTTATGAGTAAATGATGTGTGTTTAGTTGACATACTAGACTAGTATGAAAATAAGGCAACTTGATCACATGATATATGCCTAAGGTTTTAAGAAAAAAAAACATTTTTAGCATTGATTAAATGAGACTGTAGCTAAAAGGGAATATTTATTCATAACATTACTACTATTTAGCTTGAAATAATTAATAAAATATTCCTAAATATTACACCTAGCATAAAAATAGTTACCTTTGCATGCTCTTTCTTCTTACACTCTAATTCATATGATTCACTCTTGGTTTGATTAAAAATTCATTCCCTCATGGTTGTCCTTATAGAGGCCAAAACACTTACATGAACAAGAAGGAAGAAGCATGGAGGCTAATGGTTTTACCTTGAATTCAAGCTTTCGTTGAATGCTGTTCCTTTCCCTTTGGCTCTCTTCCTCCAACTCAAACTCCTCCCCTTTGGTCTGAGCTCAAAACAAAACCAAAAGCTTCAATAAATCCATGGAAAGGAAGAGGAGAAAGAGGAGAAAAAGTTTACTAAAGAGGAGAGCAAGAAATTCCATAGATTTCCATACCTTTTGCCTAGTTTTTCTTCTCCTTTTTCCCTTTCTCTTGTACTTCTCTCTCCCTTGGTCCCACTTTCTGGTTTGAGCAAAATTAAAGTCGATTAAGATAGGAGAGAAGAAGGGATGCACGTTTATAAGGAGCATTAATAAAATTGTTTTAAAGAAATTCCATTTATGTCCCATAAATTTGGCATTTTTGTTTTAGGTCCATTTTAATTCCTTTTTAAGAACCATCTTTTCTATCATAAAATTTAAGTTCTCAATCTTATAAAATGCCTTTGAAATCATTCAATTCGGAGTTAAAACCTTTTCAAACGAAAGGGACAAAATTCGGGTCAACCGTCGTTAGAAAACATATATCAGAGAGGTTTCAACTGTCTCGGGTTTCCCATGGTTTTCAGTGCCTCTAAAAACTCTGAAGAGCTCAAATTTTCCATTTAAAAAGCCTTCTTGTGAATATTCTAAAAATTACCCGAAATTACAAAAATGCCACTGCATCTTTATTACATTTCATCTGGTTATTCTGGCTCCGTTTTCAGGGCACCTTTGGCCTTGTATCCTCATTATTTGAAGTCTAGATTATTACTCTAATTTTATTGGATTTTAAAGTATTTTATTTGGGGGACTTCCTTTTTTATTCGGTGAATTACGTACATTTACGAAGAAACTGGACAATTACGTTTCTCACATTTACGAAAGAACTGGACGACATTATAGTTTTTTAAACATATGAATTATATGATGAGTTGCCTGAAGATCCTTATGATCGAGTATCTACCGACATATTTTAATGACAAACCAGTACCACCTTTGGGTTTTGGCTTTCTATGAGAGAATTTGGAAAGAGAAAGCTATCTATTCTATTTAACAATTGTTGATACTTAATTGATTCATTAACTAATTAAGCATTAATTGTATGGTAAACTTATTTTGGAATGATTATTTTCTGATTTATCATGTTGATTTCATAGGAGCAAATTGTTGAATTATAAGGAAATAGAAAAGTATCCTTGGGAGCTTAGTTATTTCCATAATTTTTATTTGAGAAACTTTTGCACAAAGACAAATTAACCTTTCTCTAACATATTTTCACATATGGCATTCATAGTCTAGAGTTTCAAGATGATATATCATTACCCAACAATTAATTTTTAGAAAGGATCTACTTAATTTAAATTAATAACAAAAGATTAATAACAAAATTTAAATTAATTTTTAGAAAGGATCTAATTAAAAACTTCTAAATATTTGCAATCCAAATTAAAAGTTAAATAAAACTCATAACGGTTACTATACTTATAATATAATAAAATTAGTGAAGATGGGACACTTTATTTGGAGTTTGAAGTTTAAATTAGTAAATTCATATCTCAAACAATTTGGCTTCCCATTATATTTGCATAGCATAATCATATACTTCCCAAGGCATGTGCTTTGGTATTGGTTTCCAAATACAATATATACCAAAACACATGCCTTGGAAAGTATATGGTTCTACTATATAAATGCAATAGTAAGTCAAGTGGTTTGAAGTATGAATTAATTAACTTGAACTTTAAACTTTAAGTAAAGTGTTTCATCTTCAATAATTTTATTGCGATGTCGAGAAAAGTAGTTAAAATTTTTGTCACCATCTCCGTCAGACCAGATTTTATTGCAATTTGCAATCAACCGAGCTGACAAAGACTTTTTCCCCTCTTTCGATGGATTTTCTGCCAAGTATGTAACAGTAACTCCAAAGTTATCTTATCAGGAACAAAAAAAAAAAGAGTAATTTCAATGAATATCTCTGTGATTTGGCCTTAAAATTTGCTCCGTCTGATTTAAATTGTCCCATTTAACTCTCCTCGCCGATGATTTGCTCTGTTAACTATTCTCTGGATGTTAATAATAACATGAAGAATCATCTGACAGTTTAAATGATAAACATTTGATTGTTGAAAATATATTTTATTTGTTCCTTAAACAATTTTATAATTTTTTAATACTATTATTGAAGATAAGCTGATATTTGGAAATTAAAATTGTACAATAAACTTAAAGCACTTTATGAAAATGGTCAAGATAAAAATAAAACATAAATTTAACAATAAAACAGTTTATTATTTTAATATTTACATTTATTTTAATTAAACTTTATATTCAGAATACCGCAAATTAGTTCAGGGTAACTGAACAACTACGAAGGTAGTAAATGACACATTTTAAATCGTCGGAGACAAATCCATTGTATACCAAATCACAAGTGGTAAACTACAATTTACCTAAAAGAAAAAAAGGCATGCTTAACTTGATCCAATTTAATTAACAGTGTGTTACCTTGCAACTTCTGTTCTTCTTGGCTCCTGATTTTCGCATGATCATGAGGTCGATCTACAAAGGAAGCACTCTCATTTTATAGTCCTCATAATTTTCGTACGCATAGGTGTTTCTCTTTTATCTTCCTTATTGACCCTTACCAAACATGCAGCCAAAGAACGTCAAAAATAACATACTTAAAAACGGTGGACCAAAAGTATCTGTTAAATAGTTCTTTGTTAATGATTCACATACAATCTCTAGAGTCTCATATTTTTATTGCAGTCACCAAAGGTATCATAGTGTTTCCATGAAGATCACTTTCCTTGATTTGCTACGAGAAGTTGCACTAAAAAGACTCGGGAAACTGTACGTGGATCATCGTAAAAAAAAAACTATTAAACAGAGCCTATTTAGATTTAAAAATTAACCAAGCATCAACCTCGGGTTTGATGGCCCACTGCTGCTGGAGCATCATCCTTGAAGAAATCAGAATTTGCAACGTCCAGAAAGTGGGCCTTCATTAGAGTAACAAACTTCAGCTGCTCTACACGCTTGCCTTTGAGGAGAAAATAATAACACGTTACAAAATCATAATAGGGATTAAAAATATGAATGACAAGGATCGCCTTGAACACCTTTACCCTGGTTTACAATTTAAAGGATCCAATATTTCATTTGTGAAAACATAAATTGAAAAAAAAAAGAAGAAAAATATATCAAGGATAGTATACTCCAATATTATTTCATGACAACTGACCTTTCCAGACACTAAAGATTGTATACATACATACATATATATATATATATATATATTAGTGAAATATATGTTGGTACGTAGTTAGTCATCTTTTCTTCCACTTAAAAGCAAAAATCATTGATGAATTATTAAGTTGATGATAAAATTAATGAACGTTCTCCTTAAAAAAAATAAAAGAAGCGAAATCCAGTATACACAAGGGATTCGAAAATTAGATAAATAAAAAAAATAATTTTTAATATTAACCAAAAAGACAATTATTGACTGGTTAATAAGCACAATGCCACCGTAAGAAAAAGACACTTACAGCCGTATAAGAGTTTGTTCCACCATTTGAGGAACATAAAACTTTCAAAAGAGTAGAAGGAATACATGCAAGGGCTCAAAGAGGTCAAATTCCTTCTTCGTTGACAGAGGTAGCAATGTATTTGTCTTTATAAATATGAATTTTGAGAAATGCCAAATCTGCACACACATAATTAGTTTTGTTACAATTTGGTATTTGATAGTTGATGCACCTTTATGTCAAGTAACATTTAAAGTGTTTGAATTTGCTTCGCTAGTATCTAATATAATGATTGTCATTCAAAATACTATATGTTATCAGATTACATTATTTTAGATAATAACTCATATTATCCATTAAAAAAGGCCAAAATTATAGAAATTTATTTTTCACCACTTTTAGTTTTATTAACTTTTAGGCTTAAATATAGTTTTTTGTTATTTTAATTAATTTCATAAAATTTTTAATTTGATTCTCTTAAATAAAAAAAATGACAATGTTATTATCCTATTTTTAAAAATAACTTTTTACCCTTATGTTACAAAATTCATTACAAAATTATCTATTTTTAAACTAAAAGAACTAAATTGAAACTCCTATAAAACTAAAAAGACCAAACTATATTTAAACTTAAATTACTTGTGTTCTTTCTATTTATTATATTTATATATGTCGTACATGTTATAACATTTAAGATAATATAAAATGTGAAATAACAGTAGGTGCAAAAAATTTACATACCGAAGTATTCCCTCTGAATGGTATAGTGAAGAATAGTATCTCCTTTCTTTTTCCAGAGGCTTTGGTCCTTCTTACTACTGCAAACAGAATGGAGATAAAGGAAGGTTTGAATGGTAAAGCTTATGCTTTACTGCTTCCACATCTGTCTCTAGCGGCGGTGTCCCTGAGCTACTGCTGATGTTGGCATCCATCTTCCTTTTGGCTGATAGGAAGGCCTAGAACTGAGTGGAAGGATCATGAAGTGGTTTGTTGGGGGGTGAACTAAGAATGAAAATTATGGTCATCAATGATCACAGAATGCTGTAATCTGCCCTTGGTGGCAGCGTGTCAATTTATAAACATGCATAACCCCACTCATCTATATTTTCTTTATATTAATTTAATTTAGTTCCTTTCTTACTACATACTCCGACGCTTTATATCTTTATTCCTCATCTTAATAAAATATGTTTTCCTTCCTTTTTCTAAAGTAATATTATACATACACATACACCCCCACCCCCCCTTCTAATTACCTATATTCTCTATATATATTAATCTAATTAATTAGTTCCTTTCGTACATATAATCCAATGCTTTATATCTTTAATTATTCGTCATCCTAATTAAATATGTTTTTCCTTTCATTTCCTAAAGTAATTATATATATATATATGCAATCTGTTGTCCTTCCAAAAATAGACAAGTTCAAAAACTAAGAGTGATACCTTACAGACCTAATATTGTTATAGGCCCCAATGATTTAATTCTAATCACCAATTAGGATAATTCCACAAAACCCTAAAAAAGGTTGATAACAACTAATTACAAGATTATGGCTTGCACAAAATATCAACATACAAAAGAAAGCCAAATCAAGAAATCTCTAACCTTTTATTACCTTATTGGCAACTACAAGTCACCCCCGTTCTCTTAGCTTAGAATGAATAAAAAAAAAATTGTACCCCTAATATTCTAAGCAATGCATAGCATAAATTCTAGTGTGGCTTGATCTGAAGATCAAAGAGAAGGAGAAGCTTTGGGTAAGGTTGCCATCTTCTTGTATCTTGTTATTGACTGAATAGAGTTATAGCATTGGAAGAGAAAGAAAAGCTAGTTTTTCATCTGATTTTGATTAGGAAATTAATAGTTAGAATTTAGACAATTTTCTTGGAATTGATATATGAATAATGTATGAATTTAGGAGAAAACTACTTGAGAATTTGGACTACTGAAGAGAAAGGAAAGCAACATGGGAAACAAGATAGCTAGTTTATTTAATCTTTACATATTTGCAATTGAAATGATTTGGTGATGATGATGTTTTCTCTTATATGTAAATTAACCGTTTGCATGATATGGGAAGTAGATTTGAGAACCATAAAATGAGAAGGACCTTTTA
Source organism: Erythrophleum ivorense (assembly GCA_026724425.1). Taxonomy (NCBI): domain Eukaryota; kingdom Viridiplantae; phylum Streptophyta; class Magnoliopsida; order Fabales; family Fabaceae; genus Erythrophleum; species Erythrophleum ivorense. The sequence goes on along the minus strand of JAIUCV010000012.1, from coordinate 18,057,253 downwards.
ATTAGAACCACAAGATGCTTGTAACGTGATGTGGGAAGTACACTTTGAAAACTACAAATGCTCAATCACGTACGTTGATGGCCATCAATTAAAAAAGTATAATTAGTTGTGGGTATGGGATTACAATTATTCTAAGAACCAAATTTGAATCCACAAAAGTATTTTTACTTAGCCAACAATGCTATTTCATTTCTGTGTATATAAGATTACTTTAAAATATGTTTAGAATTGTTATAGTAACTATTGAGATTCTCATTCCGTCCACTTTTACTAACAATTATAAGTGAAGGTACGAGTACTGCAAGACGGAAGCAGTATGTTTGATAGTGTGTTGACTCTACATTTTATGCTTGGATGTATATATATATATATATCCGAGGTTGTTTGTGTATTGTAAAGTTATGTAAATACTTGCATGAATTTATCTTAGATGATAGGTTTGGGGAACAATAGTACCATAGATGGTTATGAGTTGAATTTGTAGCTATAATTTGGATTATGTTTGCCTAATTTGTATGAGATTATGTGACTAAAATTTTAGGTTGAAATAGTTAGGATAATTGGGCTAAAAAATTTGTAAACTCAGTATATCTTTATTTTGTTTTGAAATAGGACAAGTCTAAAAATTATGTTTGATAAAGTAAACTACCTTCAAAATTCATGATTTTTGGTAGAGACGTAAAAGACATATAAGAGGACTAGCACAACAAATTTCATAATTTTTCTGAATTATTTATGTTGCCCAAACTGGCTCCCAATAGTACTGGTATGTATTAGAAGCAAAACAGGGTAGTTTTGCAAATATGAGTAGTGTAGGGGTCAAACCTCAGATATTTTGTGTAAAATTTGGTTTACATGTAATTGACACGCTAAAATTGAGATCTGGACTATCTTCTAATTTTTTAAGTTAGTTTGATACCTCAAATGAGTCTAAAACTATGAAGGTTCGAAAATAGGTCCAAAAACTGGCGAAAATGGGATAGTCTAAGAAAGTTCTATATTAGAGGTACTTAATGAATGAGTTAGTGTCCAAAATTTATATTTTAAGTAGCTAAAACAATAGAGGTTAGGACTGGAAAGTTTCACACATTAACTAAGTGTATAAGCTGCTCAAATAATTGCCAAACAAAGATAAAACCACATGCTAGTCAAAACTGAACAAGTTTAGGAAGTGAGTATCAAGAGGGGAAAACCCATGTTATTTTACTTTAAAATTTTTTTGGTGTTTAGCTAACATATGAAGGTTACTCCATGCCAATTTTCGTTATTTTTTTGGAGTTACATGATTTTATACATTTCTCAAGACATGGAAAAATTTGAAACTATAAAGTGGCAGAATGCTCTGAAGTCACGACCCTGAACCCAAAGCCTCAACCTTAGAAGCGTCTGGTCCTCACTTTAAGGTGAGGCAGAAGCACTTGGCACTACACTGGGAGAGCAAGGCCATGGGACTAAAACCACCTTTTGTCAAAAAATAAGTTTTGTTGAGTCTTTTAGCTTATATGAGTTAGACTTTTAAATACTTGTTTCTTGCATAATTAAAAAGGTCTTAGGAGTTTAATTAAGTTGTTTTCATCCTTACAATCATTTTGAGACTAAGTTAGTTCGAGGATAAAATGATGGAGCTTTTAACAATTTAAACTCGTTTATGTTGAACTAAGTTTGCATTCACTAGGAATAGAAAGGAACTTTATATCATTTAGATTAATTAACTAAAATTTTTATCAAGTTAATAAGTTTCTAAACAGTTAGCATATCAAACCTGGGATTTGAAAGAGTTGAGAATTTCTAGAGTTTGTTAGCTATTTTTAACTATTCACCTAACTAAGTCAGATTTATAGAATTACAAAGGAAGGAAGTTGGTTTTATTAAAAATAAAGTGGTGATTTTATGGGTAAATGATGTGTGTTTAGTTGACATATTAGACTTATTTAAGTATGAAAATAAGGCAACTTGATCACATAACATTTGCCTAAGGTTTTAAGGAAATAAAGAAACATTTTTAGCATTGATTAAATGAGTTTGTAGCTAAAAAGGAATATTTATTCATAACATTACTACTAATTAGCTTGAGATGATTAATTAAATATTCCTAAATATTACACTTAGCATAAAAATAATCACCTTTATCATTATCGTGATCCTCCTTCTCCCTCTTCATCAATATCGTGATCTCTTTCTTCCACTTTGTTTCAATTATGGGTTGAGTTGGCATGAGTCATTCATCATGGTCATTCTTTTGTATAGTTTAAAGGTTTGGTTCTTAAATTCTTTAAAATAATTTCAAAAATTAAAAGCTTTCAGTATAAATATTTTTAATTTAAGTCTTCAACTATAATTTTATCTTTTTTTTATTTCATTATTGTAAAGCATATGAATTATATGATGAGTTGCCCGAAGATCCTGATGATTGAGTATCTACTAACATATTTTAATGACAAACCAATACCACCTCCGGGTTTTGACTTTCTATGAGAATTTGGAAAGAGAAAGCTATCCATTTAACATTTGTTGATAATTGATAGATTCATTAACTGATTAAGCATTAATTGTAAGGTAAACTTATTTTGTAATGATTATTTTCTGATTTATCATGCTGATTTCATAGGAGGAAATTGTTGAATTATAAGGATATAGAAAAGTATCCTCGGGAGCTCAGTTATTTCCATATTTTTTAATTTGAGAAACCTTTGCACAAAGACAAATTAACCTTTTTCTAACATATTTTCACATATGGCATTCATAGTCTGGGGTGTCAAGATGATATATCGTTACCCAGCGATTTTTTAAAATTCTTAAAACAAAATATTAATAACAAAAATTAAATTAATTTTTAAAAAGGATCTAATTAAAAACTTCAAAATACTAGCAATCCAAATTAAAAGTTAAATAGAAATCATCAAGGTTACTAAACCTATAATATAATAAAATTAGTAAAGATGGAACACTTTACTTGAAGTTTAAAGCTCGAGTTAGTTAATCCATATCTCAAACCACTTGGCTTCCTATTGCATTTGCACAACAAAACCATATACTTCCTAAGTCATGTATTTTGATAATGGCTTCCAAATATAATACATGTGTTTTGGTAATGGAAGTATATATTGTATTTAAAAGCCATTACCAAAACACATGTCTTGAGAAATATATGATTCTACTATGCAAATGCAATGGGAAGTCAAGTGGTTTAAGGTATGAATTAACTAACTTCAGCTTCAAACTCCAAGAAAAGTGTTCCATCTTCACTAATTTTACTGCAGCGTCAGGAAAAGCAGTTAAAATTTTTGTCACCATCTCCATCAGACCAGATTTTATTGCAATCAACAGCGCTGACGAAGACTTTTTCCCCTCTTTTGATGGTTTTCCTGCCAATTATGTAACAGTAACTCCAAAGTTATCTTATCAAGAACAAAAAAGAAAAAGAGTAATTGCAATGAATATCTCTGTGATTTGGCCTTAAAATTTGGTCCGTCTGTTTTAAATTGTCCCATTTAACTCTTCTCGCCTCTGATTTGTTCTGTTAACTATTCTCTGGATGTTAATTTTAACATGAAGAATCATCTAACAGTTTAAATGATAAACATTTGATTGTTGAAAATATATTTTGTCTGTTCCTTAAACAATTTTATAATTTTTTAATGCTATTATTGAAAATAAGCTTATATTTGGAAATTAAAATTGTACAATAAACTTAAAGCACTTTATGAAAATGATCAAGATAAAAATAAAATATAAATTTAACAACAAAACAGTTTATTATTTTAATATTTACATTTATTTTAATTAAACTTTAGATTCAAAATACCGCAAATTAGTTAAGGGCAATTGAACAACTACGAAGGTAGTAAATGACACATTTTAAATCGTCGGGGACAAATCCATTGTATGCCAAATCACAAGTGGTAAACTACAATTTACTTAAACAAAAAAAGGCATGCTTAACTTGATCCAATTTAATTAACAGTGTGTTACCTTGCAACTTCTGTTCTTCTTGGCTCCTGATTTTCGCATGATCATGAGGTCGATCAACAAAGGAAGCACTCTCATTTTCGTACTCATAGTCCTCATAATTTTCGTGCGCATATGTGTTTCTCTTTTATCTTCCTCATTGACCCTTATCAAACATGCAGCCAAAGAACGTCAAAAATAACATACTTAAAAATGGTAGAGGTGGACCAAAAGTATCTGTTCAATAGTTCTTTGATAATGATTCACATACAGTCTCTTGAGTCTCATATTTTTATTGCAGTCACTAAAAGTATCATAGTGTTTCCATGAACATCACTTTCCTTCATATGTATGCTACGAGAAGTTGCACTAAAGAGACTCAAGAAACTGTAAGTGGATCATCGTCAAAAAACTATTAAACAGAGCCTATTTAGATTAGCAACTTAACCAAGCATCAACCTCCGGTTTGATAGCGTGGGCCTTGGTTAGAGCAACAAACTTCAGCTGCTCTACACATGCCTTTGTGGAGAAAATAAAGACACGTTACAAAATCATATAGGCATTAAAAATATGAATGGCAAGGATCGCCTTGATTACCTTTACCGTGGTTTACAATTTAGAAGATCCAATGTTTCATTTGTGAAAACATTAAAAAAAAAAAGGAAAAAAAAAACATCGATGATAGAATACTCCAATACTATTTCATTTGATGCATTAAATAAGGGAGGTTTGATCAAGATAATTACTTCATAACAACTGATCTTTCGAGACACTAAAGATTATATATATATATATATATATTAGTGAAATATATGTTGGTACGCAGTTAGTCACCTTTTCTTCTACTTAAAAGCAAAAATCATTGATGAATTATTAAGCTGATGATAAAATAAATGAATTATATAATTATGATTACACACAACTTGTTTGTCTACTCAACTCTCAATTATTTATTAACAAAGACTTTATTATCTAAGGTAAATATTTTCTTTCAAAGATATTAAATTCCCCTTAAAAAAAAAAATAACAGAAGCGAAATCCAGTATACACAAGGGATTCGAAAATTAGATAAATGAAAAAAATAATTTTAACGTTAACAAAAGAAGACAATTAATGACTGGTTAGTAAGCCACAATTTCACCGTAAGAAATGATACTTACTGCCGTAGAAGAGTTTGTTCCATCATTTGAGGCACATAAAACTTTCCAAGGTGTAGAAGGAATACATGCAAGGGCTCGAAGGGGTCTAATTCCTTCTTCGTTGACGGAGGTAGCAATGTATTGGTCTTCATAAATCTGAATTTTGAGAAATGCCAAATCTGCACATACATAATTAGTTTTGTTACAATTTGGTATTTGATAGTTGATACCCCTTTATGTCATGTAACATTTAAAGTGTTTGAATTTGGTTCGCTAGTATCTAATATAATAATTGTCATTCAAAATACTATATGTTATAAGATTACATTATTTTAGACAATGTCTCATATTATCCAATAAAAAGAACAAAATTATAGAAATTTATTTTTCACCACTTTTATTTTTATTAACTTTTAGGCTTAAATATATATATTGTTATTCTAATTAATTTCATAAAAGTTTTAATTTGATTCTCTTAACTAAAAAAAGACAATGTTATCATCCTATCTTTAAAAACAATTTTTTAACCCTTGTGTTACAAAACTCCTTAAAAATTGAATGTCAACTTGATAGTATTAAAGGTAAAATTATCTACTTTTAAACTAAAAGAACTAAATTGAAATTCTTATAAAATTAAAAAGACCAAACTATATTTAAACTTAAATTACTTATGTTCTTTCTATTTATCATATTTATATATGTCGTATATGTTATATAATATTTAAGATAATATAAAATGTGAAATAACAGTAGGTACAAAAAATTTACATACCGAAGTATTCCCTCTGAATGGTATAGTGAAGAATAGTATCTCCTTTCTTTTTCCAGAGGCTTTGGTCCTCCTTACTACTGCAAACAGAATGGAGATAAAGGAAGGTTTGAATGGTAAAGCTTATGTTTTACTGCTTCCACATCTGTCTCTAGCGGCGGTGTCCCTGAGCTACTGCTAATGTTGGCATCCATCTTCCTTTTGGCTGATGGGAAGGCCTAGAACTGAGTGGAAGGATCTTGAAGTGGTTTGTTGGGGGGTGAACTAAGAATGAAAATTATGGTCATCAATGATCATAGAATGCTGTAATCTCCTCTTGGTGGCAGTGTGTCAATTTATAAACATGCATAACTCCACTCATCTATATTTTCTTTATATTAATCTAATTTAGTTCCTTTCTTACTATATACTCCAACGCTTTATATCTTTATTCCTCATCTTAATAAAATATGTTTTCCTTCCTTTTTCTAAAGTAATATTATATATATATACACACACACATATAAACATGCATAACTCCACTCATCTATATTTTCTTTATATTAATCTAATTTAGTTCCTTTCTTACTATATACTCCAACGCTTTATATCTTTATTCCTCATCTTAATAAAATATGTTTTCCTTCCTTTTTCTAAAGTAATATTATATATATATATATATACACACACACACACACACCGCCCGCCCCCTTCCAATTACCTATATTCTCTCTCTATATATATTAATCTAATTAATTAGTTCCTTTCGTACTATATAATCCAATGCTTTATATCTTTCATTATTCGTCATCCTAATTAAATATGTTTTTCCTTTCTTTTCCTAAAGTAATTATGTATATATATGCAATTTGTTGTCCTTCCAAAAATTGAAAAGTTCAAAAACTAAGAGTGATACCTTACAGACCTAATATTGTTATAGGCCCCAATGATTTAATTCTCATCACCAATTAGGATAATTCCACAAAACCCTAAAAAAGGTTGATAACAACTAATTACAAGATTATGGCTTGCACAAAATATCAACATACAAAAGAAAGCCAAATCAAGAAATCTCAAATCTTTTATTACCTTATTGGCAACTACAAGTCACCCCCGTTCTCTTAGCTTAAAATGAATAAAAAAAAAAATTGTACCCCTGACATTCTAAGCAAGGCATAGCATAAATTCTAGTGTGGCTTGATTTGAAGAACAAAGAGAAGGTGAAGCTTTGGGTAAGGTTGCCATCTTGTATCTTGTTGTTGACTGAATTGAGTTATAGCTTTGGAAGAGAATTTAGAATTTAGGCAATTTGCTTAGAAATTGATATATGAATAATGTATGAATTTAGGAGAAAACTACTTGAGAATTTGGACTACTGAAGAGAAAGGAAAGCAAGCATTGGAAACAAGATAGCTAGTTTATTTATTCTTTACATATTTGCAATTGAAATGATTTGGTGATAATGATATTTTCTCTTATATGTAAATTAACCATATGCATGATATGGGAAGCATATTTGAGAACCATAAAATGAGAAGGACATTTTAGAACCACAAGATGCTTGTAACGTGATGTGGGAAGTACACTTTGAGAACTACAAATGCTCAATCACGTATGTTGATGGCCATCAATTAAAAAAGATAATTAGTTATGGGTATAAGATTACAGTTGTTCTAAGAACCAAATTTGAATCCACAAAAGTGTTTTACTTAGCCCACAATGCTAATTCTTTTCTGTGTATATAAGATTACTTTAAAATATGTTTAGAATAGTTATAGTAACTATTGAGATTCTCATGCCGTCCACTTTTACTAACAATTATAAGTGAAGGTACGAGTACTGCAAGAGGGAAGCAGTATGTCTGATAGTGCGTTGACTCTACATTTTATGCTTTGGATGTATACATATATATATATATATATATATATATATCCGAGCTTGTTTGTGTATTGTAAAGTTATGTAAGTACTTGTATAAATTTATCTTAGATGATAGGTTTGGGGAACAATAGTACCATAGATGGTTATGAGTTGAATCTGTGGTTATAATTTGGATTATGTTTGCCTAATTTGTATGAGATTATGTGACTAAAATTTCAGGTTGAAATAGTTAGGATAATTGGGCTAAAAAATTTGTAAACGTAGTATATCTTTATTTTGTTTTGAAACAGGACAGGTCTAAAAACTATGTTTGATAAAGTAAACTACCTTCAAAATTCATGATTTTTGGTAGAGATGTAAAAGACATATGAGAGGACTAGCATACCAAATTTCATAATTTTTCAAGAATTATTTATGTTGCCCAAACTGGCTCCCAATAGTGCTAGTGTGTATTAGAAGCAAAATAGGGCAGTTTGGCAAATATGAGTAGTGTAGGGGTCAAACCTTGGATATTTTGAGTAAAATTTGGTTTACATGTAATTGACACCCTAAAATTGAGATCTCGACTCTCTTCTCATTTTTCAAGTTAGTTTGATACCTCAAATGAGTCTAAAACTGTGAAAGGTCGAAAATAGGTCCAAAACCTAGCGAAAATGGGGTAGTCTAAGAAACTTCTATATTAGAGGTACTTAATGAATGAGTTAGTGTCCAAAATTTATATTCTAAGTAACAAACAATAGAGGTTAGGACTGAAAAGTTTCACACTTTAACTAAGTGTATAAGCTACTCAAATAATTGCCAAATAGAGATAAAACCACATGCTAGTCAAAACTGAACAAGTTTATGAAGTGAGTATCACGAGGGAAAAACCCATGTTATTTTACTTTAAAATTTTTGTGGTGTTTAGCTAACATATAAAGGTTACTCCATGCCAATTTTCATTAATTTTTTAGAGTTACAGGATTTTATACATTTCTCAAGGCATGGCAAAATTTGAAACTATAAAGTGGCAGAATGCTCTAAAGTCACGACCTTGGACCCAAAGCCTCAGCCTTAGAAGCTTTTGGTCCTCACTTTAAGGTGAGGCAGAAGCACTTGGCACTACACTGGGAGAGCAAGGCCGTGGGACTAGAACCACCTTTTGGCAAAAATAAGTTTTGTTGAGTCTTTTAGCTTATATGAGTTAGATTTTTAAATACTTGTTTCTTGCATAATTAAAAAGGTCTCAGGAGTTTAATTAAGTTGTTTCCATCCTTACAATCATTTTGAGAGTAAGTTAATTGGAGGATAAAATGATGGAGCTTTTAAGAGTTTAAACTCATTTAAGTTGAACAAAGTTTGCATTCACTAAAAATAGAAAGGAACTTTATATCATTTAAATTGGCTAATTAAAATCCTTATTAAGTCAACAAGTTTCTAAGCAGTTAGCATATCAAACCTGGGATTTGGAGGAGTTGAGAATTTCTAGGGTTTGTTAGCTATTTTTAACTATTCACCTAACTAGGTCAGATTTATAGAATTACAAAGGAAGGAAGTTGGTTTTATTAAAAATAAAGTGGTGATTTTATGGGTAAATGATGTGTGTTTAGTTGACATATTAGACTTATTTAAGTATGAAAATAAGGCAACTTGATCACATAACATTTGCCTAAGGTTTTAAGCAAATAAAGAAACATTTTTAGCATTGATTAGATGAGTTTGTAGCTAAAAAGAAATATTTATTCATAACATTACTACTAATTAGCCTGAGATGATTAATTAAAAATTCCTAAATATTACACCTAGCATAAAAATAATCACCTTTATCAGTATCGTGATTCTCCACCCCCCTCTTCATCAATATCGTGATCTCTTCCACTTTGTTTCAATTATGGGCTGAGTTGGCATGAGTCATTCATCATGGTCATTCTTTTGTATAGTTTAAAGGTTTGGTTTTTAAATTCTTTAAAATAATTTCAAAAATTAAAATCTTTCAGTATAAATATTTTTAATTTAAGTCTTCAACTATAATTTTATCTTTCTTTTATTTCATTATTGTAAAGCATATGAATTATATGATGAGTTGCCCGAAAATCCTGATGATTGAGTATCTACTAACATATTTTAATGACAAACCAGTATCACCTCCGGGTTTTGACTTTCTATGAGAATTTAGAAGGAGAAAGCTACCTATTCCATTTAACAATTGTTGATAATTGATAGATTCATTAACTAATTAAGCATTAATTGTAAGGTAAACTTATTTTGGAATGATTATTTTCTGATTTATCATGCTGATTTCACAGGAGGAAATTGTTGAATTATAAGGATATAGAAAAGTATCCTCGGGAGCTCAGTTATTTCCATAATTTTTAATTTGAGAAACCTTTGCACAAAGACAAATTAACCTTTCTCTAACATTTTCACATATGGCATTCATAGTCTGGGGTGTCAAGATGATATATCATTGCCCAGCAGATTTTTAAAATTCTTAAAACAAAAGATCAATAACAAATATTAAATTAATTTTTAAAAAGGATCTAATTAAAAACTTCTAAATATTAGCAACTCAAATTAAAAGTTAAATAAAAATCTTTAAGGTTACTAAACCTATAATATAATAAAATTAGCAAAGATGAAACACTTTACTTGGAGTTTAAAGCTTAAGTTAGTTAATTCATACCTCAAACTACTTGGCTTCCCATTGCATTTGCATAGCAAAACCATATACTTCCCAAGCCATGTATTTTGGTAATAGCTTTTAAATATAATACATTACTTACTTCCAAATACAATACACGTGTTTTGGTAATGGAAGTAATATATTGTATTTAGAAGTCATTACCAAAACACATGCCTTGAAAAAATACATGTTTCTGCTATGCAAATGCAATGAGAAGTCAAGTGGTTTGAGGTATGAATTAACTAACTTGAGTTTCAAATTCCAAATAAAGTGTTCCTTCTTCACTAATTTAACTGCGGCGTCGGGAAAAGTAGTTAAAATTTTTGTCACCATCTCCATCAGACCAGATTTTATTGCAATCAACAGCGCTGACGAAGACTTTTTCCCCTCTTTTGATGGTTTTCCTGCCAATTATGTAACAGTAACTCGAAAGTTATCTTATCAGAAACCAAAAAAAAAAAAGAGTAATTGCAATGAATATCTCTGTGAGTTGGCCTTAAGATTTGCTCCGTCTGTTTTAAATTGTCCCATTTAACTCTCCTCGCCTATGATTTGTTCTGTTAACTATTCTCTGGATGTTAATTTTAACATGAAGAATCATCTAACAGTTTAAATGATAAACATTTGATTGTTGAAAATACATTTTGTTTGCTCCTTAAAGAATTTTATAATTTTTTAATACTATTATTGAAAATAAGCTGATATTTGGAAATTAAAATTGTACAATAAACTTAAAAGCACTTTATCAAAATGATCAAGATAAAAATAAAACATAAATTTAACAATAAAACAGTTTATTATTTTAATATTTACATTTATTTTAATTAAACTTTAGATTGAAAATACCGCAAATTAGTTAAGGGTAATTGAACAACTACGAAGGTAGTAAATGACACATTTTAAATCGTCGGGGACAAATCCATTGTATGCTAAATCACAAGTGGTAAACTACAATTTACTTAAACAAAAAAAGGCATGCTTAACTTGATCCAATTTAATTAACAGTGTGTTACCTTGCAACTTCTGTTCTTCTTGGCTCCTGATTTTCGCATGATCATGAGGTCGATCTACAAAGGAAGCACTCTCATTTTCGTACTCATAGTCCTCATAATTTTCGTGCGCATATGTGTTTCTCTTTTATCTTCCTCATTGACCCTTATCAAACATGCAGCCAAAGAACGTCAGAAATAACATACTTAAAAATGGTAGAGGTGGACCAAAAGTATCTGTTCAATAGTTCTTTGATAATGATTCACATACAGTCTCTTGAGTCTCATATTTTTATTGCAGTCACTAAAAGTATCATAGTGTTTCCATAAACATCACTTTCCTTCATATGCTACGAGAAGTTGCACTAAAGAGACTCAAGAAACTGTAAGTGGATCATCGTCAAAAAACTATTAAACAGAGCCTATTTAGATTAGCAACTTAACCAAGCATCAACCTCGGGTTTGATAGCCCACTGCAGCAGGAGCATCATCCTTGAAGAAGTCAGAATTTCCAAAGTCCGGAACGTGGGTCTTGGTTAGAGCAACAAACTTCAGCTGCTCTACACATATGCCTCTGTGGAGAAAATAATGACACGTTACAAAATCATATAGGCATTAAAAATATGAATGGCAAGGATCGCCTTGATTACCTTTACCCTGGTTGTTTACAATTTAGAAGATCCAATGTTTCATTTGTGAAAACATTAAAAAAAAAAGGGAAATAAAACATCGAGGATAGTATACTCCATATTATTTCATTTGATGCATTAAATAATGGAGGTTTGATCAAGATAATTACTTCATAACAACTGATCTTTCGAGACACTAAAGATTATATATATATATTATATATATATATATATATTGGTGAAATATATGTTGGTACGCAGTTGGTCACCTTTTCTTCTACTTAAAAGCAAAGTTCATTGATGAATTATTAAGTTGATGATAAAATAAATGAATTTTATAATTATGATTACACACAACTTGTTTGTCAATTCAACTCTCAATTATTTATTAACAAACACTTTATTATCTAAGGTAAATATGTCTTTCAAAGAAGTTAAATTCCCCTTAAATAAAATATAAAAGAACCGAAATCCAGTATACACAAGGGATTCGAACATTAGATAAATAAAAAAATAATTTTTAATGTTAACAAAAAAGACAATTAAGGACTGGTTAATAAGCCACAATGTCACCGTAAGAAAATGATACTTACTGCCGTGGAAGAGTTTGTTCCACCATTTGAGGCAAATAAAACTTTCGAAAGAGTAGAAGGAATACATGCAAGGGCTCGAAGGGGTCTAATTCCTTCTTCGTTGACGGAGGTAGCAATGTATTGGTCCTTATAAATCTGAATTTTGGGAAATGCCAAATGTGCACATACATAATTAGTTTTGTTACAATTTGGTATTTAATAGTTGATACCCCTTTATGTCAAGTAACATTTAAAGTGTTTGAATTCGGTTCGCTAGTATCTAATACAATGATTGTCATTCAAATTACTACATGTTATAAGATTAAATTATTTTAGATAATGTCTCATATTATCCCATAAAAAAAAACCAAAATTATGGAAATTTATTTTTCACCACTTCTAGTTTTATTAAATTTTAGGCTTAAATATATGTATATATATATTGTTATTCTAATTAATTTCATAAAAGTTTTAATTTGATTCTCTTAATTAAAAAAGACAATGTTATCATCCTATCTTTAAAAATAATTTTTTTACCCTTGTGTTACAAAATTCCTTAAAAATTGAATGTCAACTTGATAGTATTAAAGGTAAAATTATCTACTTTAAAACTATAAGAACTAAATTGAAACTCTTATAAAATTAAAAAGACCAAACTATATTTAAACTTAAATTACTTATGTTCTTTCTATTTATCATATTTATATATGTCCTATATGTTATAATATTTAAGATAATATAAAATGTGAAATAACAGTAGGTACAAAAAATTTATATACCGAAGTATTCCCTCTGAATGGTACAGTGAAGAATAGTATCTCCTTTCTTTTTCCAGAGGCTTTGGTCCTTCTTACTACTGCAAACAGAATGAAGATAAAGGTTTGAATGGTAAAGCTTATGCTTTACTGCTTCCACATCTGTCTCTAGCGGGGGTGTCCCTGAGCTGCTGCTGATGTTGGCATCCATCTTCCTTTTGGCTGATGGCAAGGCCTGGAACCGAGTGGAGGGATCTTGAAGTGATTTGTTGGGGGTGAACAAGAATGAAAATTATGGTAAATAATGATCATGGAATGTTGTAAATTCCTCTCGGTGGCAGTGTGTCAATTTATAAACATACATAAGCCCACTCATCTATATTCCCTTTATATTAATCTAATTTAGTTCCTTTCTTAATATATACTCTAACGCTTTATATCTTTATTCCTCATCTTAATAAAATATGTTTTCCTTCCTTTTTCTAAAGTAGTATTATATATATATATATATATATCTACACACCCACCCACCACCCCCTTCCAATTACCTATATTCTCTATATATATTAATCTAATTAATTAGTTCCTTTCGTACTATATAATCCAACGCTTTATATCTTTCATTATTCGTCATCCTAATAAAATATGTTTTTCCTTTCATTTCCTAAAGTAATTATATATATATAAATATGCAATTTGTTGTCCTTCCAAAAATAGAAAAGTTCAAAAACTAATATATATATATATGCAATTTGTTGTCCTTCCAAAATTAGAAAAGTTCAAAAACTAAGTGATACCTTACAGACCCAATATTGTTATAGGCCCCAATGATTTAATTCTGATCACCAATTAGGATAATTCCACAAAACCCTAAAAAAGGTTGATAACAGCTAATTACAAGATTATGGCTTACACAAAATATCAACATACAAAAGAAAGCCAAATCAAGAAATCTCTAACTTTTATTACCTTATTGGCAACTACAAGTCGATCACCCCTTTTCTCTTAGCTTAAAATGAAAAAAAAAATTATACCCCTAACATTCTAAGCAATGCATCATCTATATACTTGACTACACTATCTTCTTATTTTATCATCTCCTCAACATAAACAATTTGTATTTCGTTGTGCCATTTAATATTTTTTTTGGGTTGAATTTTGAATTTAATTTTTTAAAAATTATTAAAAGGAATTTGCAATTTTAATTTATTCATGATAAAAAAGAAGCATTTAAAACTTTATATATATATATATATATATATGGGAGCAATTTATTTGGAGGAGTTGAAAATTACAGTAACAAGGAAGACGAGAAAGAGTGGAGAAGGAGAAGCCGCACATTGCTGTTGAAGACGTTGGCCGCTGCCACCGGCGTTGAAGTCAGCCACTACCACTAAAGCCGCATGCTGCCATTGGTCAAGTTTCCTTCTTACCTCTAACAGATGATGCTATGTTTGATGCAATCAAATCCTCCGCACCCATAGCAGCACGCAAAGTTGCGATTAAAACGGCATCGTTTGGATCGTGCAATCTATTATCTTGTTTTCTTTTATTTTTTGTAAACGTGTAAATGCCATTAAATCACGTCAAATCCTATCATCATAGGTAAAACAGGAAATCCAAGCATAAACAATACGAACCTACAGATGCCAGATCCCAATTTAACTAAATACAAATACAAAAATATTGACTATCACAACGAAATGCCCTTGCACTCGGTTATTGCCTCTTGAAAGAAAAATTATAAATAATTAGAGTAATGGAGCAATCACAACCATTAAAGAAGGAGAAGTATTAGAGAAAAGTAAGGCAAACCTCAAGCATTTCTTTAGAAGAATATTCAAAAAGCATATTTGGTTCCCCGTTCGGTCATTCTTGCACATTAGCATTAATATATTTTTTTATTTTTTTATTTTGCACCAAAGCACATTGGCATTGATTCAATTTAGCTCTTCAAGACTTCAGAAGTATATTTTTAAAAAATCTAGCTATAGGCACATATCATGAGAGAAGTTCTTACTTAAGAGTAAATGAAGCACAAACCAGGTATAAACATTTAAGAATTTTAACAAGAAAAGGAAAAAAAAGTAAGGAATGGCAACAAACCCTCGTTCTTCTTGTTCTCTTTCGCAGCTTGGACCAGCAATGTCATCTGTGTTTAGATCCTCCTCCTCAGGCAACGAAGTCGACGACCATCTCAACTTTCCCCAAAGCAACCGTCGTCGCGCACAAACCCTTCAGATCTGGGTTTGATGGAATTTTCAGAGCTTCTCCACGGCTAAAGAAACAGGGCTCTAGTTATGAGGGGCGAAAAGGGGCCTTCGAAACGCTGTGCTTTGGGGGGTTGAAGGGGATGGTCTAGATTGAAGCAACACAACAGATGGGATTTGTTGTTCGTTGTGGGAGACGTGGCGTGCACTAGATCACTCAATCCCACGAATGCACCACATTACATGAGCTAAACGATGTCGTTTCAGTAGTAACTCCGTGTGCTCCCATCCCTATAGGCGCAAAGGATCTGAAAGCTATGTGCAGTTTGGATCTAATTTTTGTTTTTGTTAAATGCTAATTTTAGTTGCCACATCAGCGTTAAATTTGATGGGCCTGAATATTTTAATGGATTTCATTAAATGAACTTTTTATGAAACGATTTACAAATTTAAACTAACTTAAGAGATTTAAATAAAGTTAAGAAACTAAATCACTACTTTAACCCCAAAAAAAACTAAAATTGAGTAAAAAGATACAAAAAATAAGAACTAGAATTAATTAATTTACCAACTTAATAACTTCAAAATTTTTCCTTAATCATAAAAGAAAAATTTTTTTAGTAATATAATTTTAATAATATATGTGAATGATGTCAACAAAAAATTAATTAAATCATCTCAATAATTTGAGAACTTATTCTTTACTAATATTACATGTGAAAAAAGTTTTTTGACATATGTACGTGTAAAATAAAAAAAATCTTACTATAACTAATTGCCAAAATATTATATATATATATATATATATATATAACTTTTTTATATTAGAATGCTAAGTATGTTACACTTTATATCTTTTTTTTGTTATAATTTGATGTTGTATTAGACGCTGAAGTCCATCCGTGTTCAATATAAAAAAATTATATATATATATATATATATATAATGAGACATAGAGCCAACATCTCATTTTAATTATATATATATATATATATATATATATATATGTATATATATATCATTGACCTAGGTCAAGTGATGCAACATTGACTTAAGGTTCAGTCCTTAAGTAAGTGAAATTTTAAAGCCACTAAACATAAAATATAATATTTTGCATTTAACAAGTTTTATAAATTGAATAGCAAACTTCATAATTTGTATCCATATTTTTTTCTTTCAATTTTCTTCATCTATTTGAGTCGTTTCTCATATTTCTCTCTGCTTTCATTTTTTCTATTCAATTTCTTTCATCTTCTCTTATTTCTTATCTTTTATTTTCTGCAATAAAACATCACAACAATATATTATGGTAAGTATTAAATATAGTTATAATCTTATATTATTTTTCCTACTTCTAATATGACAAATTTTATATTAACAAATTATTTTAACATAACTATTACTGATGGAGATTGCATGAGTCTATCTTATTCAAATTAGATACTGCAAAAGTCAAAATTTTCATATCTTTGGTTTGTTATATTTGTGGTCATACACCTTGGTTTCTACTTGTAATTCAAAAAAATCTATTTTGCGTGATTACTCTCACTTAATTGTTGTGTACAAATATTATATTGACTTATTTTATTCAATTTGTCTTTTGCAAAGGTAAGCTTTTTTACATTATGGGTAAATTTAAAGTATTATTATTTATATAACTTTGTGTATATATAAAATCTTACTTTATTAAATATTAATATGCTTTTATAATTAAAAATTTAATTACTACACATTTATATGTTAAACATAAAAGTATTTTATATGTGTTTATATATAGACATTGTGATAATAATTACAATAAGTAAAATAAAAGAGATTATATGCATCCATGCAAATGAAAAAAAAAATTATTGCAATACCATAAGGAGGTGACATTTGTATGTGATAAACAAAATATGTTACGAGTTTACTCTAATATCATTCTTGAATATTTGAAGATTGCAGTTAGGAAAAAGCTATGACTTAACTCAAGATCATTTGTATATGAGTTGGTATATTAATACTCATGGTCATTTAATTCAACTTAACATTTGTCATGTATTTAGAGGATGACTCAGATGTCTAAATAATATGGCAAATAAGCTAGTACTTCTTAAACTAGCTAGAGGCGCTAGAACTGTATGCACATATCTCTACTAGCAATGTGGGCCTAATATACATGGACCGTTCACGAACCATCTACAAGTTAGATTAATGAATTTAATGAACATATCTTTTTGTTTAGCTCTTACTTAAAAGATATCCACTCATTTGAGACCCAACCTTTTAATACCCAATGAATGCCGTCAATTGATCACGTATCCTAGCTGAGTTCATTTAGATTATTGATGTGCAATACTAGCCCTCTAAGTTCCTAAGATATGCCAAAAGATATAATTAATGAGTATGAAGCCAAAGATGAATATGATGCTCTGCCAAATGCTAATAAGTATGTGGATAACAATGTTGATAGTGATGATGTTGATGAGGAATCGGCCACTCTATTAAGTCACTATTCTGATCAGGCATTTGCTTTCTTATCACAGATTAACATGGACATTGTAAATAAATTTGATATGCCTGAAATAGAAGGGATAATCAATCTAAATAACAACCAAGAAATGTATATTGGCATGTGATTTCCAGATAAGTAGTCACTGAGTCATGTGGTTAAACTTTACTCAAAACACATGCACCACACATTTAAGATGCATTACTCATTAATAAAGTACGTCGAGTATAATTGTCTAGAGTATGCTTTTTCAATGTAATTGGCAAGTAAAGGCCTATTAGTCAGGGCAAGAAAATGATTGGTGGATCACAAAGTGCACGAGCTTGCATACATGTATATCCTCCATGCTATTATAGGATCACCCAAAACTAGACTTCGATATAATATCATCACATATTGTGTCGATTGTGTTAGAAAACCCCTCTGTTTTTGTGCATGAAGTCATTAAGAGAATGTATAATATTTTCAGATATATTATGTCTTACAAAAAAGCATGATCTGGTGAGCAACAAGCAATCGTGATTCTTATAGGAATTTGGAGTAATCATATGCTGTACTATCAAGATGATTATTTGCTGTGTAGCACTTCAATCTAAGTTCATATTTTTAATTTGCTACTAAAGATTATTCATAGATGGGGTCAAATACAGAGTTGATTGTTATGTTCTGTAGAGTATTTTGGACGTTTAAACTTTGCATTGATATATTTGACCACTTAAAGTCGACTATCCTGGTCAATGATATGTTTTTATATGGGAAGTACAAATGGATATTGCTAATTGCAAGCTCACAAGATGGAGCTAAAAAAGTTACACATTTTGCATTTACCATTGTTGAAGGAAAAACACATGAGGCATGAGAATGGTTTCTCAATGACCTCAGATGGCGAGTTATGCCAATTAGGTAGGATATTTGTTTAATCTTTGATTGACATTGAGAAATATTAGCAGCCATTGTGAACCTACAAAATGGTTGGCAATCACTCCACATGTATCACATGTTTTGTTTACAGCACTTTGCAAGTAATTTGAATATAACACTTAGGAGTAAATGGTTAAAGAAAAAGTTTATCAATATTGGTACTTGAACAAGTACCACTTGGTTGGCAAATAATGAGCACAATTATGACAATTGCATGCAAAGGCAGCAAAATGGATAGAAAACATACCAAAGAGCAAGTGGTTGCATGCATATAATGTGGATGGGCATCATTGGGAGCATATGACAATGAATTTATATATAAATAACATCTTAAAATGTGTTAAGTTCTTACCTATAATTGACTTGGTCAAGGCAACTATATATCAGTTAAATAAATATTGAGTTGAACAAGCAAAAACCATATTTGCAAAGATGTAAGTGGTGACTTGTTTTTCTAGGATATTTAAAAAAAATTGACAAGAGTTATAAGTATCAGTATATATTTTTAATAAAAGGTTGTCAAAGTTCAAGGTTGAAGTGCCGTATGATCCCTCGAAGAAATAGTGTAGACGAATTTGTAAGGTTAACATTACAAAGCAAATATGTAACTATGGAGAGTTTCAATTGCAAAAGCATTCCTTTCAATGTCTTCACAACATGTGCCAAGATCAGTATTGACTCACTACAGTTTGTGCACAATGTCTTCTTGCTAAAGATTATACTTAAAGTGTATAAGATAGAGTTTCACCCAATGGGATGAGAAGTTTATTAGCCTCACAAAACTAGGCCTTGATTGGTCCCTAGTCCCTCAATAATTCATAAGAAAGGTTAACCTAAGTTATCATGAATACAAAACAAGATAGATTGGCGAAATAGTCTTAGGGACTACCAAATATGTGGATTGTATAGATAGACTAAACATAATTGCATCACTTGCCCTTCCCTTCAGCTATGCAGATAGCCATAGTTGTAGAATTAAATTGTATATGACATGAATTTGCGTTGTATTACATATTACTTGTATTTGAATTGAATTAACTTATTAATAAGATGTATTTGAATTAACTAAGTAATGTTTTATAATTTAATGGCATAATTTATATTATAAAAATTAAATGAATTACTTACGTTATGTATATGTGTTGAATTACATATGATAGATATTTCAATATTTGCAACCTATTCATCATTGCGCTGTCAATTTAGGACTAGAAGACAATTCTCTCTTATACTTATAGTCTCACAATGTCTTTCAAGCTATTTGACAAGGATGTGTACGTAAAAAATCTCATTATTTTTTGATGGTTTTATCAAAATTATGACAACGCCTCCCCTATAATGACACATGGTGATAGAATTTTGCACATATGATGAATCGTGCAAGAAGATAATATATTCGACCATTTGCTTACAATTGTTCCATATCTCGTACATGTTGATTATGACATCTTGAGACTTGGATATTTCAACTTCCATGTCACACTAGTGTCGCCCCTTGTTAAAAGGTAGTGACTATAAACACACAAATTGCACCTTACCAAAGATGGGTGTACAATTACACTACAAGACGTGGCCATATAGTTGGATTTACTATACACAGAGGATGTAGTATCTAAACAAATAGATTATAATTAGTCGACTCTTTGTAGTGAGTTACTAAATGGACAAAGGTTGAGCATTCCTTGGTTCACACAAATGTTCACAAACTTGCTAGACAATGTAGATGAGGATACCATTTGACAATTTACACAAGAATACATCTTACGCTTAATTAAGGGGTACTTGATGTTGGACAAAACTAGACATAAAGTGATGTTAATGTACCTTTTATTGCTCATTGATTATGAAGAAGCTAGTTACTATAGTTGGGTTTCAACAATATTAGCCTACCTATATCGAGAGATATGCAGTGCCACGCATTACAAAAAGGTTTACATAAGTGATTGCTTGAACCTACTTCATCTATAGACATAGGATCAATTCCCTCACCTTGTTTTACGAAGGCCCTTGCAACCCGACTCACAAATAGATATCTATCTCATCATATTACCACTAGACTCTAAGTATGAACTAATTTTTTTATATAAATCTAGACTTTTCAGTAATACATAGACTAACGTGTTTTTATATCCCCCATAAATGGCAGCATATCCCACAATATCCTCAGCCAACCACAAAGACTCTACGACAATATAAGATATTACTAGATCCAATGAAAGACTATGAGGCTTGTGGGTGAAATTTTATCTATTTTTTAATCTTATGATTATAGGATAAATTAACAATCTTTTATCTCAGAAATTTGGCTCCCATGTAACTCACTAGACACCTTCCAATTAATTCCCAAGTATTGCTTGGCAATACCCAATGTATGGCACGCATCTATCTTCTTATTGTGCTTCTGGATTGTCAAGTGGCATCACACTAACTATCTTCTCTGCCAATTTAGTAAGGTGCAGCATTACCTTAGTCTTTTTTTTGCATAGTTTAAATGTTTGGTTCTTGGTCATTCAAAATAATTTTAAAATTTAAAATCTTTCAATAAAATATTTTTAACTTGAGTCTTCAACTGTAATTTTTTTCTTTTTAAATTTCATTATTGGCCTTATTATTTTATAGTTTCTAAAGCATATGAATTTTATGATGAGTTGCCTGAAGATCCTAATAATTGAGTATCTACTAACATTTTAATGATATACCAATACCACCCTTGAGTTGTGACTTTCTAAAAAGAGAAAATTGTCTATTCTATTTAACAATTGTTGATACTTGATAGATTCATTAACCAATTAAGCATTAATTGCATAATAAACTTATTTTGGAATGATTATTTTCTGATTTACCTTGCTAATTTTAGAGGAAGAAATTGTTGAGTTATATGGAAATAGAAAAGTAACCTTGGGAGCTCAGTTATTTTCTTAATTTTTAATTTGAGGAACTTTTGCACAGACAAATTAACTTATCTCAACATTTTTTCACACATAGCATTCATAGTCATGAGTGTCAAGATGATATATCATTACCCAACAGATTTTTTAAATTCTTAAAACAAAAGATTAATAACAAAAGTTAAATTAAATTTTTTTTAAAAAGATCTAATTATAAGCTTCTAAATTTTAGCGACCCAAATTAAATGTTAAATATAACTCATCAGGGTAACTAAACCTATATTATAATAAAATTAATAACAATGGAACACTCGACGTAGAATTTGAAGATCAAGTTAGTTAATTCATACCTAAAATCACTTAGCTTCCCATTGCATTTGCGTAGCTGAACCATGTACTTTTGAGAGCATGTGTTTTGGTAGCTCTTGATATTGATGAAAATAATGTATTGCATTTGTCAATTATTACCAAAACACATGCCTTCTGAAATATATGGTTCTGCTATGCAAATGCAGTGGGAAGCCAAGTGGTTTGAGGTGTAAATTAACTAATTTGAGCTTCAGACTCCACGTGAAGTGTTCCATCATTACTAATTTTATTGCGACGTCAAGAAATGTAGTTAAAATTTTTGTCATCATCTCCATCAGACCAAATTTTATTGCGATCAACAGAGCTGACGAAGAATTTTTGCCCTCTTTTGATGGTTTTCCTGCCAACTGCGTACCAGTAACTCCAAAGTTATCTGATCAAGGAAAAAAAAAAAAAAGAGTAATTGCAGTGAAAATCCCTGTGATTTGGCCTTAAAATTTGCTCCGTCTGATTTAAATTGTCCCATTTAACTCTTCTCGCCTATGATTTGTTCTGTTAATTATTCTCTAGATCTTAATTTTGGCATGAAGAATCATATAACAGTTAACCATTTGATTGTTGAAAATATATTTTATTTGTTCCTTAAACAATTTTATAATTTTTTAATACTATTATTGAAAATAAGCTTATATTTGGAAATTAAAATTGTACAATAAACTTAAAGCACTTTATGAAAATGATCAAGATAAAAATAAAACATAAATTTAACAATAAACCAGTTTATTATTTTAATATACATTTATTTTAATTTAACTTTAGCTTCAAAGTACCGCAAATTAGTTAAGGGTAATTGAACAACTACGAAGGTAGTAAATGACACATCTTAAATCGTCGGAGGCAAATCCATTGTATACCAAATCACAAGTGGTAAACTACAATTTACTTAAAAGAAAAAAAGGCATGCTTAATTTAATCCAGTTTAATTAACAGTGTGTTACCTTGCAACTTCTGTTCTTCTTGGCTCCTGATTTTCGCATGATCATAATTTTCGTACGCACACGTGTTCCTCTTTTATCTTCCTTATTGACCCTTATCAAATATGCAACCAAAGAACGTCAAAAATAACATACTTAAAAATGGTAGGGGTGGACCAAAAGTATCTGTCGAATAGTTCTTTGATAATGATTCACATACAATCTCGAGTCTCATATTTTTGTTGCAGTCACTAAAGGTATCATGATGTTTCCATGAACATCACTTTCCTTGATTTGCTACGACAAGTTGCACCAAAAAGACTCGAGAAACTGTTCGTGAATCATCGTCAAAAAACTATTAAACAGAACCTATTTAGATTAGCAACTTAACCAAGCATCAACCTCGGGTTTGATAGCCCACTGTTGCAGGAGTATCATCCTTGAAGAAGTCTGAATTTGCAACGTCCGGAACGGGGGCCTTGGTTAGAGCAACAAACTTCAGCTGCTCTACAAGTATGCCTTTCTGGAGAAAATAATAATAGGCATTAAAAATATGAATGACAAGGATCGCCTTGATTACCTTTACCCTGGTTTACAATTAAAAGGATCCAATGTTTCATTTTTGAAAACATAAATTAAAAAAAATGGAGGATAGTATACTCCTATATTATTTCATTTGATGCCTTAAATAGTGGAGGTTTGATCAAGATAATTACTTCATAACAACTGATCTTTCCAGACACTAAAGATTATATATATATATATATATATGTATGTATGTATGTATATGTATACATATATTAGTGAAACATATGATGGTACGTAGTTAGTCATCTTTTCTTCCACTTAAAAGCAAAAATCATTGATGAATTATTAAGCTGATGATAAAATTAATGAATATTCTCATTAAAAAAAATATAAGAAGCGAAATCCAGTATACACAAGGGATTCGAAAATTAGATAAATAAAATTTTTTTTTTAATGTTAACAAAAAAGACAATTAATGACTGGTTAATAAGCACAATACCACCGTAAGAAAATGATACTTACAGCCGTATAAGAGTTTGTTCCACCATCTGAGGCGCATAAAACTTTCAAAAGAGTAGAAGGAATGCATGCAAGGGCTCAAAGAGGTCTAAATCCTTCTTCGTTGACAGAGGTAGCAATGAATTAGTCTTTATAAATATGAATTTTGAGAAATGTCAAATCTGCACACATAATTAGTTTTGTTACAATTTGGTATTTGATAGTTGATACACCTTTATGTCAAGTAACATTTAAAGTGTTTGAATTTGGTTCGCTAGTATCTAATATAATGAATATCATTCAAAATACTATATGTTATAAGATTACATTATTTTAGATAATATCTCATATTATCCATTAAAAAAGGCCAAAATTATACAAACTTTTAGTTTTATTAACTTTTAGGCTTAAATATAATTTTTTTTGTTATTCTAAATAATTTCCCGAAAGTTTTAATTTGGTTCTCTTAATTTTAAAAAGAAAAAAGGTGATGCTATGATCCTATTTTTAAAAATAATTTTTTTATTCTTATGCTACAAAATTCATTAAAAATTGAATGTCAACTTAATAGTATTAAAGGTAAAATTATCTACGTTTAAACTAGAAGAACTAAATTGAAACTCTTATAAAACTAAAAAGACCAAGCTATATTTAAACTTAAATTACTTGCGTTCTTTCCATTTATCATATTTATATATGTCGTACATATTATAATATTTAAGATAATATAAAATGTGAAATAACATTAGGTACAAAAAATTTACATACCAAAGTATTCCCTCTGAATGGTAAATGAAGAATAGCATCTCCTTTCTTTTTCCATTTGGTTCTTCTTACTACTGCAAACAGAATGGAGATAAAGGAAGGTTTGAATGGTAAAGCTTATGCTTTACTGCTTCCACATCTGTCTCTAGCGGTGGCGTCCCAGAGCTGCTGCTGATGTTGGCATCCATCTTCCTTTTGGCTGATGGCAAGGCCTCAAACCGAGTGGAGGGATCTTGAAGTGATTTGTTGGGGCTGGACAAGAATGAAAATTATGGTAAATAATGATAATGGAATGTTGTAATTTCCTCTCGGTGGCAGTGTGTCAATTTATAAACATGCATAACCCCACTCATCTATATTTTCTTTATATTAATCTAATTTAGTTCCTTTCTTACTATATACTCCAACGCTTTATATCTTTATTCCTCATCTTAATAAAATATGTTTTCCTTCCTTTTTCTAAAGTAATATTACACACACACACACACCCATTCCAATTACCTATATTCTCTCTATATATATTAATCTAATTAATTAGTCCCTTTCGTACTATATAATTCAAGGCTTTATATCTTTAATTATTCGTCATCCTAATAAAATATGTTTTTCCTTTCCTTTCTTTAAAGTAATTACATATATAAAGTAATATTATAATATTATATATATATATATATATATGCAATTTGTTGTCCTTCCAAAAAGAAAAAGTTGAAAAACTAAGACCGATGCCTTACAGACCCAATATTGTTATAGGCTCAAAATGATTCAATTCTCATCACCAATTAGAATAATTCGGCATTACCCTCAAAAAAAAGTTGATAACAACTAATTTCAAGATTACGGCTTGCACAAAATCTCTATGTATGTACAAAAGAAAGCCAAATCAAGAAATCTCTAAGCTTGTATTACCTTTTTGGCAACTACAAGTCACCCCCTTTTCTCTTAGCTTAAAAAAAAAAACAATTGTACCTCTAATATTCTATGCAATGCATCATCTATATATTTGACTGAACTATCTTCTTCTTATTTTGTTATCTCCTCAACATAAACAATTTGTATTTTGTTGTGCCATTTAATATTTTCTTGTTGAATTTTGAATTTAATTTACTAAAAATTATTAAAATGAATTTACAATTTTAATTTATTCATGATAAAGGAAGCATTTAAATATTTATATATATACATATATAGGAGCAATTTATTTGGAGGAGTTGAAAACTTCACCAAAAAGGAAGACGAGAAAGAGTGGAGAAGGAGAAGCCGCACATTGCCGTTGAAGACGTTAGTTAGAAGACAAAGGGATGCTTGGAAAATCATAATTCAATAACATAACTAGAGCGGAGTTTGGAATGGCGAAAGTGCAAGGAAAATGGAGGAACTAGTTGAACAAAAAGACAAGGATGATTAATACGCAAAAATACAGAAAGAGATGGAAAAAAACATGAACGATAAAAAAGCTGGAAAACATAAGAAATGTTGAGTAAGGAACAATAGGGGAAAGAAAGAAGTATTGTGTAAAATGTAACAAAAGCTAAATACAATGAGTAAAAGAGGAAAAAGAAGAAAACAAGTAGGGAGAAAATAAGAAAAGGAGAATGAAATGAAATGAAATGAAGTAAAAGAGAGAAAAACAAAATACAAAACAAAAAACCAAAAAGCACATATACATTCAGGGAGTTCAAGTTATGTAAAATAATAATTAAAAAAATTGCATGTATAAGTTCAATAAGTTCAATGGATTTAAAATTTTAAAGAATATAAGAGTATATACAATATCAAAGTTTAATATTATACACATACATACATAGATACACACACACACAATTTTTAAAAAAATTGAAAAGGGCAATTGAATCCAACCTCACAGTAACTTACTACATTTAAAAAAAAAATCACTTTTAACAATGACATTTGGTTATCACTGGAACCTTTGTAGCCAAAAAAAAAAAAAATGGAAATGATAAAAAAATCTCCCCTAGAAATGGTATTTAGAAATGGCCACTAAATCCCTATTAATTTGGCTTTCATACACTAAAGGAAACCTTTACTACCTTTTTACTGGCAATCTTAAATGTCATCACTAAAAGGAACTTTCAATAACAACAATAGTTGCTTCTAAAAGTTTTTATAATTTTTTTAAAAAATTTATTTAATCCTACTCGGCAAATATAAAATTTATAATATAATCCTAATATAAATGACCAAAAATAAATGCAACTCAAAATATCATTATATGTCTTCGTAAGTTACTTTGCTCTTTCTACATCATTTGCACAAATATTGATCAAACTTGTCTAAGGCATGCAACTCATGATATTCCCACAATGAAGAAAAAAGTTTTAAGTAAAGCCACATCTCATGACGTAGGCAAAGCAACAAGAAATGGATTGTATGACTAATTCTTAAGAACTATATATCCAATAGAAAGTATGCAGTAGTTGAAATTTGGAAGTATATAAGATGGTAATGATGTAAAAAAAGCAAAGTAACTTACAAAGACATATAATGATATTATCTCACCATTTTAAGCTCAACAGAGACGAAAAGTGAAAGAAAAAAGAAATATTGTTTATATAAAGAAAACTTCCATTACCACTAACAAAATAGAAAAATAATTAACTTCAAGAGTTCAGATAAAAAATTAAGATAGAAGAAACAAATAAGGAACTAGTCACAGAGAACATCCTTCATTGGTATTTCTCCAATGGAAGAATTCCTAATATTGTTGTACTTCCACAATTAGAAAGAACAAAAGCATAGCATCTTAAACAGTGAAATGATGTTTCTTAAACATTGATTCAACCATCATGTTAGGCAAATTTTGGGCAGAATAAGATTCAAATCTCCGAATTTCCTTGGTGACAAAAAATGTTAATGAATGTGTAACTTTAAAGAGGGCAACTACGAAGCCTACTATAACAGTCCAGATATAAGCACCAATTCCATGATAAGATTTTTCAGTACATAGGGGACATGTCTACGCAATAAATTAAGTACACGTTACAATCAACTTTTCTCGTAGAGCAAAAAAATTGACTAAAGCCAAGATATGCCCAAAAAAAAAAAGTGGAGAAAGTTATATATTAAAAATTATATATATATATAAGGGCCAAGAGGGCGAGCCTTGGCGCAACGGTAAGGTTGTCGCTGAGTGGCCTGGAGGTCACGGGTTCGAACTAGAAACAGCTTCTTTGTAAAAAAACCGGGGTAAGGCTGCGTACATCTACCCTCCCCATACCCCACCTAATGAGAGCCTCGTGCACTGAGCCGCCCTTTTATAAAGGCCAAGCATAAGTCTAGTGCCAATAAACCTACAAGTAAAGTGTATCTAAAAATATGGAGTAGTGATGAAAGAAAGAGCAAAAGATGCAATAGGTGCTAATTTAAATTTACATTTAAAGTGTATCTAAAAATATATACTTCATCTAAATCGGTGGACGGAAATTGATATTTGTGACTGACTAGTGCTAAACAAAAGAATTTAGCACTTCATCTAATCGAATGGATTTGAAGGAGCACAAAATGGGTAAGGTTCTAGCCTAGGTCCTCTTGTTAACAAGAAGTATTATCTCTTTTAATTAATTGAACTAACTTTTTTTCAGTACTTGAAGCAATTAACCTTCCATCTTTCTTCTTAAGGTAATATTAATGTTAAAATAACCATTAAACTAAATTCTAATTAATGTTATTAACTTTGTCAGAAGAAGAGAAAGCATTCACAACACTATCATTTACATAGTGTTGACCCACTTAGAAAAAGTAATTTGCAGAGTGGACCCCTTTTGCAAGACATATTCCACAAGAGTTTATATTTTTTTAGTTGGGAGACTTCTTTAAAAGAAATACTTTATTAATTAAAGAAACTTGTGTACACAGGAATTTATCACTTACACTCCTTGAAGCTCACTCCACACTTTTTGCCACTATGCTTCTCACACGATTGATTATGTCGGGAGGAAACCTATAGAAGTTTCAATTAAGAGAGTAGATGAGATGGAGAATAGTCCAATAATTAGAGGTAGAGGAAGACCAAGAGAAATTATAAAAGAGATTTAGATTTAAATAATTTGTTTAAAAATATGATTTACGATAGGTGTTTATAGCATCGATTGTTACATGTAGTCGACCCCACTCAATAAGAAAAGGTTTTGTTATTATTGTTGTTGTTGTTGCTGCTATGCTTCTCACGCGTCACTCACTACACGTTCACTTAGCTACAGTACTTCACACACTTAGTTGTGCACTTGGCCGCTCATGTCACTGTTACACATTCACTTCTTTTATATTCACTTGCTGCTGCATACGCTACACCACAATCTCATAGTCATATGTATAAGTTCATATGTCAGCTAACATGCTCCACCGCCGGCCAATCATTTTCTTCCTTTACTTTAATGAGTCTAAAAGAATTAGAATTGAAGCATGAAACTTCCCATAATATTTATATCAACATTGAACACTATCTAAAAATCAAATTCTATACTGGCTGGAATATTAATTAAATCAAACAGATTACAGTGAAAAAAAGCAAGAACCGCTACATCCAAAAAGTCTATATTACCTGGGATATTAACGAATGCTATATCAGAACACAAATGTTTCACTATACAATAATATTTAACTTCTATATTCCCAATTTCTCTGTTACAGATTCTAAAGGTTTAAGATTTTTGCCAGAATGTATCCCAGATAATTAATTCAACTCACCTATCGAATCTACATCCAAAAAGCTTGACAACATTGATTTAATATGAAAATAAATAACAAAAGCTCATTTCATGGATTTTGCAGCAAAAATCACATAAGAGCAAGCAGATCTTTAAACCAAACTGTTTCGAGAAGATTTAGCTGTGAAGTCGTTGAGTACAGTTAGCACTCTCAGAATCAAAAGCAAGTGAATTGGTCAAAATTTTGACTAAATGGCTCAAGTTATCACCCAAGAACACAAAAGTTATTCTTGGAATTGGTCAAATTAACAACCAGTCACATTGAACCATACAAACTCAGATGCTATCAGCAACCATATAAACTCAAATTCCAGAGATTATGAGAGTTCACAATTTTGCACAATCTCCCTTTGTTTCCCATACCTACCCAGTCACATTTACACAGCTTAGTGAATTGAAGTTCTCCATTTCAACCATAATTTGACATAAACAAAGGCCTACCCACTAACTTACTTATTATATGTTGTTCCTTGTCATTTTTACCTACAAAATACCCAGTTAAATGATTTTAAACTCGTATTCTGTTTGTTCAATACCATGAAACCTATCACCCATGCTAAGTTTACAACACATCCCCAAGAAGAAAATTTCAAGAGAAACAGAAAGAAGAACGTAGTGTTTACATGGCTACCAACAGAGGGCGTTTCCAAATTCCACATTAAGCAATTATGGCTCTAGAAATTCATAACTGCAAATCTGATTAATGTTGGAGGAAATTAAATTCAAAGGAAAGAAAGGGGGGGGGGGGGAACCTGGGTTATGGACAGTGATTCGAACAGGGTATCCCTGAAGCAATAGCTGATTCGCTAAATCCATGCCCAAATAGGAAACGCCGCTTGTGATGCACACCACCGTTCCTTCATTCCCTGCATCCATATCCAAAGCAAGAGGGCTTTTGGGTAACCCTCATTGTCTTAATCATATATGGGTTGTGATTTTATAAGAAGAACTGTGATTTTGCGGGTGCAAATTACGTATGGGTTGAGATTTTACAAGAAGTACTGTGATTTTGCGGCTGCAAATTACATATGGGTAGAGGAAGAATCACGTATTAAGAAATTGAAAGACGAAGAGGAAGAAGATGAGAATCATAAGCAAGTGAAGCCATGCCCTCTATCATGAACAATCAGAGCTTAATCTACTAATTTGCAATTAAAGATAAGAAGAAGAAAGAAAGAAGAGAGTGAAGTAAAATAGAAGACCTGCCTTGTTGAAGGAAGGCATGAGCCGAGTAGACATGGAGACCTGATTCGTTGCTGGAGAAGGTAAGAGAGAAGCTTCACGATGACAATTGGTCATCTTCCACTATCTTCCTCGTTTCAATCTCTCTTTCTCGTCTGGCTCGCTTTGGTGCTGCATCTTTGGGTCTCAATCGGAAATAGAACGAAGAAGGACTTGCATCTTCTCACAAATCACAAGCACGCTTTAGAAAGATGAAGATGGAATATGCCTGCTAGGATTTTTATCTTCTGAGAGAGTGGGAAGATGCCTACAGGAGAAGAAAACCCAAAAACAGGGAAGAACGAAAGCAACGGAAGCGAGTGGGGGAACGCATCTGGATCCTCTGCGCAGAGGAGGGATGACGACGCCGTTTTCTTGCCTTCACTTAATCGCAGCCGTCCGCATAATCCACGGCTCCGTAGCGCGACACAGCAAAAATTAAGCGCTGCGTTTCTCATCTTAAGCATCAGCAAATATAAAACATGAAACCCTACGACTTCAGCGCCAAAACGCAGCACCGTGTATTGCTTCTTCAACCTTAGAAGACAGATCAGAAAGCGCGGGAAATTGGCGCATTTTGCTGTCAAGTTTTGCAAAATACAAGGCAAAATTTGCAGAAAACAAGTAAGTTATAATTTTTCTCGTCTAAGCCATATGCATTATACTTCCAGAACCTCATTTTTAATCTGTTTTTATACAGTGTTGTTGAGCTATTAATATGATAGCTTAACGTAGTACGAGGAAGAAAGAATATATCTATATAATATTTGAAGATTGGGGATTCTTTTCATTTTTATCAGCAACCGCAAATGTAAAAAATTGTATAAAGTTATTTTTTTTATAATTATTTATTTCCCTGCACTCTTAGCATGATACCAATTAAAAATATATATGTATATCTATATATATGTGTGTAAAGCAGATTCTTTCTTTATTTGGATAGATTGTGATAAGTTTTTCTCCTCTAATAACTATCATATACCTAAAATAGGTTTTTCTCCCCTAAAGCAGATTCTTTGTGTACCTAAGATAAATTTTTTGTTTGCCTCTGATTCATTGTTCACAAGAGTTTATAGTTGAAATATAATATAAAATTTTGATACCTTTGGTTAATTTAATTTCA
Organism: Erythrophleum ivorense; assembly: GCA_026724425.1. NCBI lineage: Eukaryota > Viridiplantae > Streptophyta > Magnoliopsida > Fabales > Fabaceae > Erythrophleum > Erythrophleum ivorense. Next base: position 18,025,276 of record JAIUCV010000012.1, on the reverse strand, counting down.
TGTATAATTCTCAAAAGTCATTTAGGCATTTATTATCTATTCAATAAATAATTTAATGATTTTATTATTCTTTATTTGGCAAAGTCATGTTTTATAAATTTATTGATATGGCATAAATAAAAATGTATGCAACTATTAACTTATAACTTGATTTGCTTATATGTCAATTTCACTTGAAACAATTATCATAATTAAAATCATGTGAAAATTTATAAAGAAATTGGAATTTAATTATGCTACAATAAGGTGAGAAGGTAAAGTGCTTGATGTTGCTATAATAAGCATCACAATATAAATGATAAATTGAAGTTACAAGATTATTTGTAAATGATAAGAAGACAAGTATAAGAAAATAAGTGAAAAAAATAGAAATAATTTACTTTGAATAATTTGTATGAAATTTAATTGCAATAATAGTTCATATAGTAAGTTTTGTTATTTTTTTACTAAGTGATATTCTTGTTAACTTGAAATTTTTGATATTATTCTCACAAGTTAAAATGTTCTAATAGTGATTTTTTTTTCCTTTTTTCAGGAACCAAAATATGGATGTTGATTTGACTCCTAAACTAGAGTTAGAATTTGATAACTTAGAAGAAGTATGGAACTTTTGGGTTGCTTATGTTGGGCGAACTGGATTTGGAGCACGGAAATATAATAATATCAAGAGTAAGAAAGATGGTTCCATAGTTTCAACTAGATATATTTGCTGTAAAGAGGGTTTGCGAGCAAAAGACAAGAAAGACTTTACGACCACCAAACCGCGGCTTGAGACAAAGACTAATTGTAAAGCAAAGATGTCTGTTACACGTGTTGATGGGAAATATAGAATTAATGCCTTTGTTAAGGAGCATAATCATCCACTCCATCTTCCAGAAATAGTTCATTTATTAGCATCACAGCGTAAAGTAACTGAGGTTCAGGCCCATGAAATTGACTTGGCAAAGGATGCAGGGCTTCAACAAAAATTTTCGTTTGAGTTGATGAGTAGGCACGCTGGAGGAAAAGCTAATCTTGGTTACACTCAATTGGATGCAAAAAACTATTTGAGAACTAAAAGACAGCAAAATATGGTGTATGGAGAAGTTGGAAGCCTATTGCGGTATTTCCAAGAATAATACTTAGAGAATTCATCTTTTTATCATGCTTATCAGATAGATACAGAAGAGCAAATTACAAATGTTTTTTGAGTTGATGCAAGAATGTTACTTGACTATGTATATTTTGGTGATGTGATCTCTATGGATACAACATTTAGCACAAACCGTGATCATAGACCACTTGCATTACTTTTAGAATTCAATTACTATAAAAGAGTAGTCATTTTTGGTGCAAATAGTTTACATTTGCTTTGTGTTTCTTGTCTCTAGCTATAAACTATAACCCATCACAGATCTAGTAATAGTACGCGTATGGAAGAAGCAAGCTGATACACATAGATGCTTGTATGTGCCTTTTGCTGTAACTTGTTTCATACTTGTATCTTGGTTTTTACTTATGTCTATTTTTTCTTCTATGCTCTCATACTTGTAGCTAGTTGTTCCAACAGTGAAAAATTGATCAAAGTTGTACTTGATTGATTGTAGCTATTTTTTCAGATCTTGTACTTGATTGTAAAGTTGGCAGTTCTCCTCTAAAACTTTATGGTAGGAAGAGGCTGCCACTTCAAGGCTCTTAATATGATGTTCTGAGAAGGACATAGAAATTAACTTAATCTTATGGAAAAAATTGTCAAACTAAAAGACATGAAAAATTTGGATAATATTTCTCATGGAGAACCAAGTCTTGGATCCTCACCAAGCCTACCCAATTCTTGTCCCCACTCCGATTGAATTTGTTTGAGCTCCATTTTTCTCTTGTCAAGCTATTTTTTACCCCCTGAAGCATGAGAAAAGCCCTTGTAGTATGGGTGCTAATGTAAACTCATGATAAAAGCAACAAGAACTGTGCATTCTATTCTCTAATTCCATACCTCAAGTTGTTTCTGTTGGGTATTAATTATTTCAACATGGTTGAAAGAATAATGACTGTCATTCCGAGTGCTGCGGGTGGTTCTAACATTAACCCCATCATTTTAGTTTGACAAGAATTGCCATCAAACTTCCAATAGGTGGCACCCATTGTACTAGTAATTTCTTGAAGAGTATCAATTAGATAACATTTGAGATGGTATAAGCATGGCAAATAAAGTTGTATGACATAAGAAAATAAAACAAAATTACAGAAAACATTAGGACTAAATCCAACTTGACATGTCCAATGTCATGAAAACAGGCATTAGATTTTACAAGCTAATATTAAAATTGAATATGGAGAAATAAAGTGATTGACATTTGAAAGTAGAACTAGTTGGTGACCTCCACCTGTTAGAACAAGCATTTGCATAATTAGGGACATGAAGATTTGAGATGAATCTAACAGTGTAATCAAAGACATATAATGACTAGTGCTTTTGCAAATTTCTTAAGAAGTATTTTGATGAGATAATAAAACCACCTAGTGAGAATGAAAAAAAAGAAGAGAGAATGTGGACATCCTAGAGAACAAGACCAGAAAATAACTAATTCACATAATTATGTTTCTATATGCATAAATGATTCAAGCTTAAGTTTCCAAAGTGAATCATTTTCATGAACAAATTAGGTTAGCCAGTATTTATTTTGAATGCCAACTATTTATTCTCTAACACTGTGTTTATTCTTACATACTTGACAACATTGTTATATAGACAATTGGAAATTATTGGCATTATGCAAATGAAGCTAACTCCAGCCAGAAAAAAATAGCTTGAGGGGGATCTGAATTACTAGACACAACTGGAAGTCCCCCCCCCATCTAGCCTCCCTCCTTTACCAATGGAATAGTAAATTAATAACTTTCCATATAGCATTGATACTTAAATAATAACTCTCTCATAGTTGCATATAATGTTAGCATTAATATTTAAATAATAACTTTTTTATAGCTGCAAATAAAGTGGATGGTAAAGTTCTCTATTACCCAAACCTAGTACATATTATCTGTTTTCCTCTTTTGCAGTAAACCTAGAACATGTGATTAAGATATTACAAATAAGGAGAACTAGATAGAGTTTCATTCACATATTCTGCTCTAAGTCCCACTTTACACGTAAAATTGTTACAAACAACTAGGTGAACTCCATCAACCAATAGTTTATTTTGAACCTTGAGAGAAAAGCTCCTTATGTCACTAATGGAATATAAAAATCAAAATCTTCCATTTCTGGAGTAATTTTCCAAGTTGAGCCGAGTCTTAACTTATTTTCTCAATATAGACTCTGTAGAAAAACTCAACAGATTTAATATTAGCATATTAACATAGAAGGGGCTTAATGCTTTAACTCTAAAATACATATATGAAGTAATCAAACATAGTTAAAATGATTAATAGAAAAATAGGAATTAATTCTATAATTTTACATCACAAAGAAATCTTTATAAATACATTTTTGCACTGCTAACAAATTTTGAAGAAGCAAGTTGCAAGCAAATACAAAAACAGAGAGGTATAACATAACTAAGCTTTTGGCCTAAGCCTTAGTACTATACAACATTAACAAAACTCTCGGAGACACTGGATGATTCAGCCCAAAAATTTACGCGACACATAGCACAATGTAGGCAAAATTTAGAAAAAATACAATAAAACATAATGACAATTCATTTATTTAATATATAATAAACAGAACAAATAAGTTTCAACATGATGCAAAAACCCACACTAATTGTATCTAACAACTCAGGATGGCAATCAATTCCAATCAATTCCCTAGAATGCAGATGAAAAGGGAAAACATCGTCAAGAGTACACCTCCAACAATGGCGATCAAGAGGCACCGAGGTAGAGCTTTAGGAGTGATGAAGGAGGCTAGCTCTTTAATTTGGGTTGAGTTGTAGGGCTTACCATGGATTGGTTAGATTGCGTGGGACGAACAATAGATATTTGCTTATGCTTGGCAGGACAAAGATGAGAAACGCAATGTTTAATATTTGCCGTGTCGCGTTACGGAGCTGTGGATTATGCGAACGGCTGCGATTAAGTGAAGGCAAGAAAACGACGTTGTTTTGAAGCTTCGCACGATGTACTCATCCCTCCGCTGTGCAGAGGATCTGAATGCGTGAGGGAACTGGACCTAGACGCTCAAAAAGGAGAAGAGCGGAAATTACAAAATTTGGAGAGTAATTGGAAAGAAAAAAAAGGAAGGGATTAAAAGAAAAATTTTAAGGAAATTGATATTAATTTAAATTTAGTCAAAAAGATTTGAATCAATGTGATATATCAAAATAAGTAAATAATATTTTTAAAATAAAAAAATCTATTATCTATCATATATATATATGACAGATAAATCGATACTATTCATTTGCATGGATTATACACTGTATTGTTTGTATATTATTTTGTTATTATTTATGTACTATTTGTTATTATTTATTTTTTGTTTTTTTATTTTTTATGTGAAATTCATGTTTTTCTTTTAATTTTTTATTATAGAACCTATATTTTTTAAAAAACTCTTAATTTGTAAGAGTTCATGCGAGGACCACCAAATGTACTTTTCATGCATTTAATGCACCACAAAGGGAAGAATGGGTGTAACAATGAAGGGATGAAGGTGCAGGGATGAAGAGCTCCACCGAGCAGATTGTTTGTGCATTTATGTTGTGTTTAGATGGAGGAGGAAAAAAGTGGAGGAACAAAAAAGTGGAGAGAAAGAAAAATGAAAAGAAATTTTTTTTTTCTATCTTCCTTCTATAAGTTTTGATGAAAAGAAAGACAATGAAAAGAAAATTTATTAATTTATAAAGATAATAATTTTTTATTATATAATATTAATTTTTTTAAAAAGATGATATATTTTAAAAAATTAAATTTTAAAAATAAATTAATTATTATGAATTTATACATATATATATATATTTAAAAATAAATAAAAAATGATAAATTTTAAAAAAATAAATTTATAAAAATTATATTTTAATTTTTTTAAAAAAATTAGTCAAATAATAAAAAATATTAATTTAATAATTATTTATTAATTTAAATATAATATTTATAAACATAATAATTTTTTATCATATTTATATAATATATTATTATATATTATAATATATATATATATATTGTTGGAAGACAATGCATTCCGACTAAATTGCAGTTGGTATATAATATCGACTGCAATTTGGTGGGATCAGTTGGTGACTTCCTTTATATATATATAATTTAATAATTTTGATGTTAAAAATATGTAATAATTTTATAAAGTATATTTATTATTAAATAATTTTATAATAAAATTTTACATAAAAATTATGCTATTAATTAATTAATTAAAATATTTAAAAATTTTGACTAAATTAATAATTTTAAAAATTTTTAACTTGTTTTTTAACATTCGACTAAATGGCAATCGGTGGTTGGAAGCCGACTGCATTATAGTTGGTGGTTTTTTTTAAAATATATAATTTATTAATTTTAATATTAAAAAATATATTATTTTATAAAATATATTTATTATTAAGTAATTTTATAATAAAATTTTAAATAAATAATGCTAATATTAATTAATTAATCAAAACATTTAAAAATTATAACTAAATTAATAATTTTAAAATTTTTAAAAATATTTTTCAACATTCAATTGTAGTGTAATCAGAATATACATCAACTTCCACATTTTTTCTTCAAAATCTCTTTACATTTGAGAAAACATTTGCTTAGTGGGACCCACACGCATTTTCTCCTTAATTTTTTTCTTCTTCTCGCTTTTTTCTTTGATCCAAACTAAAAAAAAAAAATTTCCTCCCATTTTCTCTTTTAATTTTTTTTCCTCTAATTTTCTCTCCATCCAAATACAGTTAATGTTGTTTCTTTGGAAGGGAAGAATTTGAAAACTTGGCTCCATGAATTAGAGGGAGAAGTTGTGAATGGCTTATCGTGGGAACATGATGGTCCAGTTCATGTATCTTATATATATATTTTTTGTTTTTTTAATTAAAAAAAAGGCAAACAACTCAATATACTTGAATCTACCGTCATTTTCCCGCCTTCATATCTGAAGAGAAGTCAAGCTAAGCTAAGAGAAGTTGCAAGTTAAGGTGTTGGCTTCATATGAATAATTGAAGAAGGAAACAAGTAGAGATAAAGTGATAGGTGTGGAGGTATGGTGGTAACTATGAGTTAAAATTTAATGCACTTAGAAAGAAATGCAAAACTACCAAATATTGGAGGGAATTCAAATTTTAGAACTGGCTCTTCTTCTTTCTCTCTTAACGAGTAGTATTCGTTTCTTATTATTCTCCATCTTTCTTTCTCTTTTCACCCTTTTCTGTCACAAGAAGACGATAGAGGCTTAAAAAAGGACGATGACATACCTTAGAAAGAGATTTAGCAAAACAGCTCCTCCAAACCAAACGTTCACCAACAAAGGTGACCATTTCAATGATCATTGTTCTCTAATCTTCGCTGGTGCAAAAGAAATATTGAGAAATAGAAAAGGAGTTGATACGGGGCTATGCTGGTCAACGCAGCCAAGCCTATTCCACCGATTACAAAGAGGTTCGATGGCTCCGGGAAGATCGGCACTGGCTTTCTGAAGAGCAGAGATGGCTTCGCAAGCAACAATTCTAGGCTCAAGAGCAACTCCCTCCTCCACGAGATTTTTAACCTAAACCTCCAAATTCAAGCTGTAGAAGGCCCCCTAAAGCGTCTTTTTCTTCCTCATAGGTGCTGTAATGTTCCACTGCAAGTGCCCCCTTTTTCTTGGTTTCGTTCCGTTAACGCCTTGTGAATAGGGATGCTGTTTTGTAAGGTACAAAGAAGGTTGATTTTGCTCCTTCCATATCATAAATTATACTTGAGTTTTCTAATTTTGCATTTTATAAAGATTTTTTTTTGAAACTCCTTATCTGAATACCTTACCAGCGTTTCTGAAACAGAAATGAGGTGAATATTTATGAAAGAGTTTTAATTATGTAGATATAGGAAATTTCTTCTGCCATGGTACGGTGGTTATCCACACAGCACCATGTCATTTGTTTTCCGGGAAGGATACATGCGTTTTGGAAGTCTTAAGTATAACTTTCATATTTATTTAGAATTAGAATTTTGCTACAGGTGTCTTTGATGGACTTCGTACATCTTTTATGGATATGATGCACGAAGATTCAAAAGCAATTGGCTTGATAGAATTTTACATTACTTTTATATTGATTGCGCAACTTGCAACAACATTATATATATATATATATTATGTATGTTCTAATATATATGCTTAAATTTTACTTTCTAGATAAAAAGAATACTCTGTTAAATTTAAGTTGGTAGCACCAATGAATTCAGATTTGCCTAATAAAAACATTTTTTTTTTCAAGGAATGTTCCCATGCCTTCTTATACAGATCTATACATACATATATATACAACAACAACAACAACAACAACAACAACGAAGCCTTTTTTCATTAAGTGAGGTTGGCTACATGGATCAATCGACACCATAAACACCTATTGTAAATCATATTTTTAGACAAATTATTTAAATCTAAATCTCTCTTAATAATTTTTCCTATAGTTTTTCTTGGTCTTCCTCTACCTCTAATTATTGGACTATTCTCCATCTCATCTACTTTCATAATTGGGGCTTCTATAGGTCTCCTTCTAACATGATCGAACTATTTAAGTCTTGATTCTACAATCTTTTCCACAATAGGTGCGACTTCTACCTTCTCTCTAATGTATTCATTTCTAATCCAATCTCGTCTAGTGTGTTTACTCATCCAACGCAACATTCTCATCTCTGCAACATTGAACTTATTCTCTTGTTAACTTTTTATTGTCCAACACTCAATTCCATATAACATTGCAGGTCTTAGAACTGTACGGTAGAATTTACCCTTACATTTGAGTGGTACTCTTCTATCACAAATAACACTCGAAGCACTCCTCCACTTTATCCACCCCGCTTGAATCCTATGTGTTACGTCTTCTTCTATTTCCCCGTTATGTTGTATAACAGATCCAAGATATTTAAATCGCGTAACTTGTGGTATAATATGTTCTCCAATTTTTACTTCTGCACTAAAAGTGGTGTGTCTCTTACTAAACTTACACTCTATATACTCTGTTTTACTTTTACTTAAACGAAATCCATGAGTTTCCAAAGCTAATCTCCACCTCTCCAACTTCTCATTCATTTCCACTATCGATTCTCCAACTAAGACAATATCGTCTACATAAAGTATACACCGTGGCACTGGTTATTGGATATGTTCAGTAAGCACATCCAATACTAGAGTAAAAAGATAAGGGCTCAGAGTTGAACCTTGATGTAGACCAATAGTTATCGAAAAATCTTCTGTAGGTCCACATTTTGTTACTACCCTAGTTGTAGCCTCATCATACATATCTTGTATTGTTCGAATATAAGCTATACGAACTCCTTTTTTCTCCACAGCCTTCCATAGAACCTCTCTTGGTACTTTATCATATGCTTTTTCCAAATTGATAAACACCATGTGTAAATCTCTTTGATTCTCTCGATATCGCTCCATTAATCTTCGCAACAAATATATTGCTTCCATAGTTGACCTTCCTAGCATAAAACTAAATTGATTCTCCGTAACTTGGGTCTTTTTCCTTAATCGTCGCTCAATTACTCTTTCCCATAATTTCATAGTGTAGCTCATGAGCTTAATTCCTCTATAATTTGCACAATTTTAAATGTCCCCCTTACTCTTATAAATAAGAATTAAAGAACTTCTCCTTCACTCATCTGACATTTTCTTAGATCTCATAATTTCATTAAATAACTTTGTAAGCCAACTTATACCTTTCACTCCTAAACCCTTCTATACTTCAATATATATATATATATATGTTTAAATTTTACCTTTTAGATAAAAACAATACTATGTTAAATTTAAGTTGGTAATACCAGGAAATTCATATTTGTGTAATAAAAACATATTTTTTGAAAAAGGAATGCCCCCTTGCCTTGTTGTATAGATCACATTGAGTTTTGGTTTAATCTCCTGACTTATAAGATTTTCATATATATAAGACTCACTTAAATTTATGTTGTTAAAGCAAAGCGTGCTGATGTTATGTTTTTACACTTTCATTTCAAATAATTTTTAGAAGGATGTATTGTCTCAAAATAATACTTGTGGGTGTATTTGTGTCATGGTAAAGTTGTCATGTGAAGTCATTTGTCATAGATTAGGCATAATCACAAATGTGTTGGGAGCCACTTCTTTGGAGTTTCTTAATTGACAGCTTATGCATTTAGCTATGGATTTGTGAGGTTCAATATTGAGATTATAGGATTGGTCAAAAGAAAGAAGTTCAAATATTGGTAATATAGTTGAACACTATTTAATTTATTTAAGTAGGTGGTGTTCAGCATAGTAATGCCAAGTTCTGGTTTTATCATATGAGTTCATCTGTGCTTCTAAGCCTATTTAGACATTTTCAGGTGACTCTTTTGAATTGCTTTATAATTCAAAGTAATAGTCTTCAACTGACCACTTAATATCTGTATAATATCTCAATTAGTTCTGCTATATGCATATTGTTAATATGCCTTTGCACATGTGTTTTCCTTTCGTAATAAAACTCTCATATGGATACTCTTTCTTTCTTGGGTACATGATGATTCGCTAAATGTTCATTCCAAAACAGTGGGTAAGTTTGGTTCTCATTATTATAATACTCTTTTCTTCTTTGGGTAAGTTGGTTCTTATCAAGATTTAAATTTCAGTTGTCATTTTAGTTCTAGACACAAGATATCATTTTTTATGTATATATTCTTTTATTATTGCAGGTGGGAGTTCACAATGAAATTAAAAACTAACCTTTATCCTTCTTTTTTTTTTCCTTTTGGTAATTTGTTTTTTCAAAAGACTTTGTGTGCTTCGATATAAATAAGAACAACTCAAAGGCTGTATTGTGCTCAACTGTTTCATCTCCATACTTTGTTGACAAGTATTATAAAAATAACCAAATGAGGATGAAGAAAAATTTCTTTTTTTTATTAGTAATATAAATTGGTTGGATCTTATCATTATCATCATTTTCTCAATATTAATAATTATTATCATTTACCAAGTCATCAATGAATTAATGATTATTATCATTTTTATGACTTGGTGTAATTAACAAGTATTTGAAGGAGGAAATGAGTAAAGATGGTGGGATGGGTGCAGCAATAAGGTGTAACAGTAGTCTAATTTGAAAGGGAAATGATTAAAGATGATGGGATGAGTACAGGAGTAAGGTGTATAGTAATCTAATTGAAGAGGAAAGTGAGTAGAGAAGGTAGGATGGGTGTAGGAGTGAAGTGTAATAATAGTATACTTAAGGAGGGAAATGAGTAGAGATAGTGGAATGAATGTAAGGCTAAGTTTGAAAATTGAGTTTAGGAAACTTTTTTTTTGCATCATATTTCTCTTCTACGTTTCCTTGCATTTAAGCTATTGGTTTTTTTTTTTGGATTCTAAAATAATTTATATAAAACAAAGAGTAAAAGAAAAATAAGTGGACACAACAGACCTCTGTTACCATTAAATACATATGCTTTTATATTCTTTTTTTTTTTACTATTCTACATTTTACAACAATTAGCAAAAATAGAAAAGTCATAATACATGGAAGCTATTAACAAGTGGATAGGGAAGTTAATGCTCCATATTAGCAGCATCTATTGCAATTGGTAAGACTCCTTTTACAGATATAAAGATATTTTTAATTAAATTTAAATATTTTTAAGTTTAAAATTTTAAAAAGGAAAATTATAAAAGATGAAATAACTTATCATTACCTACCATAGATATTTTAACTTCTTTTTCTTAAATTATAATTTATATTTACATTTCTTTAAGAAAAAAGTAATTTTTATCTTTTTATGAGTTTGGGAGATTAAAAATAGCAAAGGTCTCAAATGACATGTATAATAATGTAGAAAAACAAATGAGAGCTGTAAAGCTTAATTCAATTACAAATTAAATTGAAGAAGGAAATGAGTAGGGATGGTGGGATAAGTGTAAGACTAAGGTGTAATAGTAACCTAATTAGAGAGGGAAATGATTTGAGATGGTGGGATGGGTGTTGGAGTAAAGTGTAATAATAACTTAATTAAAAAAAGGAAATGAGTAGAGATAGTGAAATGGGTGTAGGAGTAAAGTATAATAATAGCTTACCTAAAAAAGAAAATGAGTAGAGATGGTAAAATGAATGTAAGACCAGGTTTTAAAATTGACTTTAGGAGCAAAAAATTTTCTTTGCATCATATCCTTCCTCTACATGTCCTTGCATCTAGGCTATTGGTTTTTTTTTTCTTTCGGGGAGATTTTTGAATCAATTTATCTAAAACAATGAGCAAACAAAAAATAAGTGAACACAAGAGAGTCCTATCACTATTAAATGCATATATTTTTATATTATATTTTTTTACTATTCCACATTTTAAAACAATAAGTGAATATGGAAAAGTCATGACACATGGAAGCTAATGACAAGTGGATAAAGAAGGTGATACTCCATATTAATAGCATTTATTGGTTGAACTCCTTTTATAAATATAAAGATTTTTTAATTAAATTTAAATATTTTTGAGTTTAAAAAATTATTAAAAAAATGAAATAACTTTTCATTATTTTCTACATATATTTTAACTTCTTTTTTCTTAAATTATAATTTGTATATAAATTTCTTTAAGAAAAATACAATTTTTATCATTTTAAAATGAACAAAGGTCTCAATCGACATATATAATAATATAGAAAAACAAAATGAAAGTTGTAAAGCTTAATTCAATTGCAAATTAAATTGAAGAAGGAAACCAGCAAAGATGGTGAGATGATATAAGAGTAATGTGTAATAGTAAACTAATTTGAGAGGGAAATAATTGGAGATTGTGGGATGGGTATAGGAGTAAGGCATAATAATAACCTAATTGAAGAGGAAAAATAAGTAGAGATGGTGAGATAGAAGGTTTTATAGTAGCCTACTTGAGTAAAGAAATGAGTAGAGATGGTATAACGAATATAAGACTAAGTTTGAAAATTGACTTTAGCAGTTAAACATTTTCTTTACATCATATTTCTCCTTTATGTTTCTTGTATTCTAGCTAGTGGTTTTTTTTAGGGATTTTTTAATTAATTTATCTAAAACAATGACTAAAAGAAAAATAAGTTAAACATTTTCTTTGCATCATATTTCTCCTTTTACATTTCCTTACATTTAAGTTATTGATTTTTTTTTGGATTTTTGAATTAATTTATCTAGAATAATGAGTAAAGGAGAAGTAAGTAGATACAAGAGAACTTTGTCACCATTAAATGCATATATTTTTATATTATTTTTTTACTATTCTACATTTTAAAAAAAATTAATGAAAATGGGAAAGTCATAACACATGGATATTATTGAGTGGATAATGAAAGTGACACTCGATATCAGTAGCATTTTATTACAATTGGTCGAACCTTTGTTATAGATATAAAGATGTTTTTAACTAAATTTAAATATTTTTAAGTTTAAAAAATTAAAAGGAAGAATTATAAAAAAAATGAAATAACTTCTCATTATCTTTCACATATATTTTAACTTCTTTTTCTTAAATTATAATTTATATTTACATTTCTTAAAGGGAAAAAATTTATCTTTTTATATGAGTTTGGGAGATTAAAATAAACAAAAGTCTCAAATGATATATATAATAATGCAGAAAAACAAAATGAGGGTTGTAAAGCTTAATTCAATTATAAATTAAATTGAAGAAGGAAATGAGAATAAATGATAAGATGTGTGTGGAGGTAAAGTATAATAGTAACCTAATTGGAGAGGGAAATGATTAAAGATGGTGGCATGGGTGTAAGAGTAAGGTGTAATGATAACCTAACTGAAGAGAGAAATGAGTAAAGATAGTGGGATGAGTGTAGGAGTAAGGTGTAATAGTTGCCTACTTGAAGAGGGAAATGAGTAGAAATGGTGGGATGAGTGTAACACTATGTTGGAAAATTGACTTTAGGAGCTTAACACTTTCTTTGCATCATATTTCTCCTTCAGATTTCTTTGCAAAAAAAAAAAAACAACATAGAATCCCATTTGGTACACATAAAATTAGAAATAGAAAAGGAAATGAAAAAAGAAAAGGAGATGTTATGGATGGAAAATAACTTTTGTATTCCTACTTTAAAAAAGCTATAAAAATAGATAGATACTATTGAGTAATGATTAAAAGGGTATAATAGATATTACTTAAAATTTTTAAATCTCCTTGTCTCTTCCCCCCACTTATTGAAGAATTCTGCATATAATAAATGCATATTTCTTTTCACACATAAGATTGACTTTTGCTATACATTTCTTTGCATTCTGGCTATTAGTCTTTTTTTTTTAATCTTTAAATTAATTTATCTAAAACAATGAGTAAAAGAAAAATAAGTGGGCACAGGAGAGCTTTGTTACCCTTAAATGCATATGTTTTTTCTTACTATTCTACATTTTAAAACAATTAGTAAAAATGAAAATGTCATGACACACAAAAGCTGCTAACAAGTGGATAAGGAAGGTCATGCTTTAAATTTGCTGCATTCATTACACTTGGTGGAACTCTTTTTATAGATATATAGATATTTTGTAATTAAATTTAAATATTTTTAAAAAAATTATAATGTTTTTAAGTTTTAAAAATTAAAAAGAAAAATTATATATATTTTATAACTTCTTTTTCTTAAATATAATTTTTATTACATTAATTCTATCAAGCATTATGCATAAGATATAGTTAGCTCTAGCAATTAAAACATTAATTTTAAAAATACAAACAAAATTTTAAGTTATATTTATAAATTAAGAATAACTTAAAATAAACAAATTATTATGTGTAATTTACCTAGATCTAGAAAGAAAATAACATTATAACCAATATAATAAATAATTCATATATTAAAAATAACCATAACATATTAGCATGTAAAACAAACTAAAAGGAGGTCAAATAAAAATTTTAAAATAAACAGAATATTAGTTAAAAGTAACCACAAGGCAAGATATTGTTTCTTCAAGAATAAATTCTTCATAGATTTGGGATTCTTGCAAGGTGATGGCATTGACAAAATAGATGAGTTTGTAGTCTTGTGGCGTATGCAATAGTAACAGTGAGGTGAATGAATTCTCTTACTAGGTTTTAAGCATTAGACAAGGACTTTTATACAATAATAATGATAGCCAAAGTGTTATCGAAACTTTAACTGATCTTATTGTAAGATTTGATAATGATCCAATACCTACAATTATTTAAAGTACATGTCCTAATTCCTTGGACAATTAATAATCATGTTTGTTTCCAAGAAAGGGCGATGTTGACGTTGACTTTATATAATATTAATGTTGTGAACGAGTAAATGTTATCCTATAGAGTTTTTTTGTAAGATTTAATAATATTAATAACCGTGTTTATTTTAAGATTTAACAATGATTCAACATCTGCAAGATAGATGGCAATACTAATTCAATGGATCATATTTATATTACATAATTTTTAAATGGGATTTGTAACAACCCAGAAAGAGAAAATAGAAAATAAATGAGAAAAGAAAAAGAAAAGAGAAAGCTGAAAAATTTTCGAATAGTTGAGAATTTTCTAAGTCTTCTCGCCATAGCGAGATATGGAATCGCCATAGTGAGAATGCCTCCTCGCCGTAGCGAGTATGTTCCTAGCTATAGCGAGTGCGGCATTCCATATAGAAACCAGTGAGTTGCTCGCCGTAGCGAAATTGTTTCTAGCTCTAGCGAGTATGGCATTCCATATAGAGACCAGGGAGTTGCTCGCCGTAGCGGCGCTATAGCGAAGGCAGAGGTCTGGAATAGACACGATCTCGCCGTAGCGACTCCATAGCGAAGGCAGAGGTCTGGAACAGACACGAGCTCGCCGTAGCGAGGGCACTAACTCGCTATAGCGAGAGCGGTCCAGAAAAGCGAGAAAAAGAGAATTTGACTTTTTAAAAGCTTCCAAATCTCTTCTTTCTTCTTCTAACCGACTCTAACTCGTCTTAGGAGAGAGAAAAAAGGCGGAGGAGAGAGAGAGAAGCTGAAGAGAAGAGGAAAGCACAAGAAAGGTATGAATTTCATGGCTCCCTCTTAGTAAGTTGCCTTCTCCCCTTTTTCCCTCCTTTTCACGGTTTAAATGGTAGAAAATGGTTAGGGTTGAGTCTGGTTCAGAGGAGATAGAGTGGGAAACCATTCTTGAGAGAGATTAGAAGTAGATAGTCTTCTCTTTCTTGCTTTTCCCCTTTCTTATGAGTTGAGAAAGAGAGGGATAGTTCATGGACCCTAGAGTGAGGAAGAAACCTAAAGTGAGAAGCTCAGTAGAGCTGCTTAGAAGTGATCCCTAGCTTAAGAATTGAGTAGTAAAGTATTAATTCCATGCTTTTGTGTGGTTAGGCTCAAGAGGAACTCTCCCATCTAGAAGTTGTTGTGAAAACCAACAAGGGAGGAGTCAAGTGTCAGAGCAAATTGAGAATAGCTAGCAAAGGTAGTTCTCTCCACTTTCTCTCATGCATAATTGTGTGTTTACATTGTCTTGCTTGTGTGTATGAATGATATGAGCTATGAGAAGTGTGTTAGCATGATTATATGATATGATTGAGATGATGTTTTAAATGATCGTTTGGTTTGCTTGAGGAAATGGAAAAGCCAATAACCCTACAGCCAAGGTGAGGATGAGCCGAAGCCCTAAGTTGGTTGAGCCATGTCTCCCAAAAGTGAGGTTGACTCCCAAAGAGCAAGGGTGAGTCTAAGTGCCTCTAAAAGTATGGGAAGGCGAATCCAAAAGCCATAAGGGAAGGGGTGAGGCCGATCCAAGTACTCAGCGAACTCATGAATGTTATCCATGGCCATTTCACATGTTTTAAATGTTTTTCATCATGTTTTATATGCTAACATGCCATACATGCATAATGAGACTTCTTGCATGCAATATATGTATGTTTGAATGAGAGTTGAACTACTGAGATTCTCCGAATCTCACCCTCCTCTCCACCATCCAACCATGCCAGGTGGCCCAAGTGAGATAAGGGATGGGAGCAACCACCAACAAGCATGAGGCTAGGGATAGAAATGAAGAAGAATGTAAAGGCTTTTGGCCACATGTTGTAATTGTAATAGAATTGTACATGAGATGTAAATGATGTATATGATGTAGCATGTACAAATGTTGTAAGACAATGTATGTAGTAATGATGTACGTATGGGAATAAGGTTTATGGTGAATGAAAAGCTATGCTTGAATGAGAAAGAACCAATGATAGTCTAGTAAATATGGGTGCATAAGTGGGCATGGGGTAGTGAGATTTTCCGATCTAAGTTATGAGACACTTGAGGCATGATTGATAGCTCCTATAGATGCTTTCTCATGTGCTCAAAGAGTCATAGAAGTAGAAAACTTAAGATTGGGCCCCATTAGCCACACTTTTGGCCAAGAAAGGGCCATTTTGCACATGATGTCATAGAATAGCCATATGACCTCTTCTAGCTATGAGATTTGACATGTAGCTAGATTATGTTTAGAGCTTTCTGGGAAGCTAGAGTTCATGTCATTTAGAGGTCTATAGCATTTTCTATGAGCATTCAAAGTTGACATCAGAAATTCGGATTTCAGAAAATCACTGTTCATTTGGTCAGTTTTGAAATCATGTCATCCGAGGGGCAAACGTAGTCCAATGGCTACGAAATTTTATACACAGAAACTAGATGGTCACAGTGACTTGTAGGAACTGGAAGCACCTCATTTAGAGGTCCAGAGAGTGAGTTATGCAATTTCGAAGTTCCTGCCCAGAATCAGACCCCCAACCAGACCCGAAGTACTGTTTCATCGGTTTCCGGGAATTTGGCTAGGTGGACTGATCTGGAGATATTTTTATCCTCTAGCTAACATCCACATCTTTCCATAGAGATAGAGTTTATGAGCATTGGATTTTTGTGGAATTAGTTAGACATTTTCAAAGTCCATATCAGTAAACTGTGACAGTAAAGAAGCCCCCCTCTGACCAGTGAACTATTTCGATGTCAAACGCAGAATGAGTGAGAGATTGAGACTTCTAAGTATTTTTAGCATGAAGTAGACGTCTCAAAATTTCTAGAATGACCCAGATCATGTAGATACGATTTTTCTGCATTTAGTTATGTATTTTCAAAGTTAGCCCAGAAATGAAGCAAAATCTGCCCATAGCGAAAATGCATGTCTCCAATCCCTTTTTGCTTTCCATGAGTTTGAAGCATATAGTTGGGATTGAAATAAGTCTCAATAGTGTAATTGAGCATGAGGGAGCATAGAGAGAGCTCAATCGGTCCATGTTACTTCTAAGTGGATCTCTACCCACACATAGTGCCATAGAAAAGCAAGCATGAGGTAGAGAGTTTATCTCCCTTGTGACTTCCGCATATGTATATGAGTAAGAGGGCACGCTAGGTATGAGCTAGAGGTTAAGGTGTTACAGGATTCAAATTTTAGGTGTGCCCAGTCATATTTTAAAGCTAAAAATTGGCACTCCAATAATGTTATTGAGAAATATTGACAGGTCAAATGGTGTATGTAATGGGACTAGGCTAATTAGTTAGGTAATAATATTGGTCTTATGGTATTCATTCCTAGGTTAATGTTAATCTTTTTTTATTCCAAACTTTCTTTCAAGATGCGATGAAGGCAATTTCCTTTGGCACTTTATTTTACCATGATGATCAATAAGAGTCAAGGGCAATTGTTGTCAAATGTTGGATTGTATCTCCCTAGTCTTATTTTTCACTCATAAACAACTATATGTAGTGTCATACCCCATGTTTTCTAAACCTATAAACACTAAAAGAGAATAATGAGGGGCTAGAAGTCTAGATAAGATGAAAGGAAAGAGTAGAAAGAGTGAAAATGGAGCCAAAATGGATAAACGTAGGAAATTGATGTATCAGTGACAAAATTGTAATTTTGAGTAAAATTTTATAAACTCAAAAGGGAGAGTTTCAAATGACAAAATTAAGCCTACTGGAGTTTTCAAAAGTCTTGAAAACTACAAAGACTGTTAGAATGATTAAATCATTGACGGTGCACAATTTAAAATATTAGTTGATTGTAACTTTGACTAGACTTTTCAAGATTGTTTTGAATTTCAAAATTTTTAAAGTAAATGTTTGTATAAACTAGAGAGCCTAAATTTTTATATAGAATAGATAGTTTTCAAAAAAGTGTTAAGATAAACTCAAATAGTAAAGTTAAATTATAATAGCAAAAATATAATTATGGGAAAAGTTAAAATACCTATTTTTTCATTAAAGTATGATGCACCAGCTCTTCTTTTCCATTATAATTGACCTAAATTCAGCTAAAACTAGTAGCTACAAGACACTATAGAGATGGAGGAGAGAGAAAGGAAATAAATATTCATTTTAAGTAAGTAAATGGCTTTGGTTCACTACATGCCAATTAGGAAAATTAAGCTACTCTCTGAAGCCTTTCTAATGGTGGTTTTATTTTCATGAAAAGGTGAAGTTTGGATTTGACCATACATAAAAAATAGCTCCTTTCAAGAAACTATTTGATGGAAATCAGTCTACACGAAGAGTATTCTGCATTGGGGTAAGTTTCCATGCGAAATGTTTGAAAAATTTTCTATTTCTAGCCCCTATACCATTTAGCCATGAGAGAGAAAGATAGGGGGAGGAGTTTTCTCCATGTGTTCTTGATATATCCAAGGGTTTTAAGATGCAAGGATTTTAGATATGCAATTAGTTTCCATTGAATTGTAAAGGAAAGCAAGTTAGACCACCATGGGTGTGATTATAACATCCGACTTTTCCATAAACGTGAGAAATGTAATGTCTGGTTTCTCCCTAAATGTGCAAAAAGCATTGGATATAAAAGCAAGTCCTCTGAAATGAATGATTTAAGGCCAAATAAAATTAAGATAAAATTTTAAATAATAGAAAATGAAGATCCAAAGCCCAAGATGCCCAGAAATTAGAGCTAGAGTAGTTCAATAAAATTGTCGAAAGTATAATGACATTTTCATAATTTCAGCCACTTTTTAAAAAACTTAAAGGATGAACTTTTAAATGGGAAAAATAAGTTTCCTAGGGTTTCTAGAGGCCCTAAAGACCATAGGAACTCCTAGAATGGTTCACACTTCTTCAGTTGACGTTTTACAACGTCAATTGACCTAAATTTTGACCGTTCGTTCGGGAAGGTTTTAGATCTAAATTGAGTGATTCCAAAGATATTTTATAAATTAGAGAATCTAAATTTTATGATGGAAAAGACAATTATAAAAAAGTAGCTAAATTGAGCCTAAAACGAAAAGTCAATTAAGTGGGACATAAATGGAAATTTTAAAGAATAATTTTAAGACAAATGGCTTTATATAGCGCATCCCATCCTCCTCTCCCATAAACCAACTTAACCTATGCCCAAAAATAGAGAGAAGGCCAACTGGGACGAATGCATAAGAAAGGAGGAAGAAGAGGGGGGAAAACTCAAGAGAAGGTGAGAGAAAAAGTGTGAAATTTCTTGCTTCTTTCTTTACCAACTTAGTTCTCCTCCTTCCCCTCTTTCTTCCTTTGGTCACCATGAATGATTTGGATATGTTTTGGGTTTGGTTCAAGTGGGAGAAGTCAAAATTTCAAGGAAAGGCTAGAAGTATAGCAAAGGATCTTGAAAAAGCTTTAAAAGGAGGTTTGAATCATGGCCCATCTTGCATTTTTTTATTGCTTCTCCTCTATATGAATTTTGTGCAACCCAGAGCCCATCCAAAGGGAGTTGAATTCTGACCATATCAAGGGAATAACAAGTGATTTAAAGTGTGAGAATTAAGGCTAGACAATTGGAAACAAAAAGGGAGCCTTAAAATTCAAGTTGGCATACCTTGGGGTTTTGAAACAAATGATGAAATTTAATTTTTCCTAGATGTATTCTACCTTATGTAAGATATGGTATAAGTCCCTTAGACCTCTAGGAAGTTGCATAAGTGCCATCCCCTTCAAGAAAGTGAAGCAAACTCCATGAGTGCTTTAAGGATATGTAGTTTTGGTCAAGAGAGTTTGGAAAACCTAGGGACTATTTTAAATTATTCTAAGCTTAGAATTGGACTAGATATGATGGAAGAACACTAGTATAAGTCTTGAAAAAAATTTAGAAAGCATATCTTGTGAAATAGAGGTATAGGTTCCATAATGTGACAATAGGAAGCAACTTATAGTTAGACTCCTTAAAATGAATTTGTGATGACTCCAAGGAGTCTAAATGGAATCAAGAGACTTAGATGGAAGGAGAAAATGGAGCCAAAATCATGGGTTTCCTAGTTGCCTCATTAGGCCCTTTATGGAACCATAATTGTGTCTTAGAACCAAGTGAGCTTCCATAGTAAATGCATAAGGCTAACGCTTGTTCCCATGAGTGACCCATGTCTTATTTGATGTGTTTAGGCCATGGGAATCAAGTGCCACCCAATTTCAAGAGTTTTGCCAAAAAGGGGAGGAAGAGTTCAAGGAAAAAGTAAGTAATATTTGCTCCAAGGTAGTTCTCTAACCTTTTTCTCATGCATTCTTGAGTGTTTTCTTGTCTTTGGATGGGTGTATGTATGTTTATCCCATAAGAAATGTTTCTAGCTATTTCCTATATGCCATGGTACCATGATGTTCTTGAAATATGTTTTATGAATGTATTTTGGCTTGAATGGGTAAGGTAATGCCAAAAGTCCTTTAACAGGGATGAGGATGAGCCAAAAGTCCCTAGGATTGAATGAGACAAAGATAAAAGTCTCAAGAAGAGTGAGGCTTAGTCAAAAGTCACTTAAAAATGTGTGAGGCAAATTTAAAAATCCCAAGAAAAATGGTTGAGGCTTAACCAATACTCTTGAGAGCCTATGTATGTTATGTAGGAGTTTCTTGAACATAAAAAATGTTATGCATATGTTCACTAATAGCTTGAAAGCCATGTATGCATTCTTTGATTTGTAAATGCATCCATTATGTATGTTTGAAAAAGTTAAGAGTTATTGAGATTCTTTGAATCTCACTCCTCCCTTTCCATATGCTTACTCATGTCTAGGTGGGCCAAGGAGACCAAAGATGGAAGCCAAATACCTTGGAGCATGATGCCTTGACAATGGAAGAGAAAAATAAGCTTTTGAATAGCATTTGAATGTCAAGTTATGTATCTATGTGATGTATATATAAGGTAGACTCTTGAACATATTTGAAAGTATGTAGACATCATGTATGTATCAATTATGGAACCAAATGAATGAATGTATGGATTTTTGCCACTCAATACCCCTTTATGTGTATGGTTTTCATGTGTATGATAGCAAGTAGCATAGTGAAAATGAGCTCTATGAGGTTTTGAACCAAATGGTATGTCTTTTTAGGCTGTGAATATGGTTTTAGATGTGCCCAAGTGGCCATGGATGATCTAGAAGACAATTTGATACCTTAATGAACCATTTGAAACATTAAAGATGCCATTTTTGCACCTTATACCCAAAACTAACCAAATGAACGAATTTTCTCATGAAATTTGGCATGAATATAGGTCTCATCTAGATTTTTTTGTTGAGTTAAGAACCACATTATTTGGAGCTCTAAAGAATAAATTATAAATTTTCAAAGTTGAAAAAATTTTCAGATTTGGTATATATACTGTTTATATGGTCAATTTTTTCTCCTGTGTCATCAAAGCGTCAGATGATATCTAATACTTATGAAATTTTACAGACATAAACTAATAATCATAAGCTTTCTGTAGCACTTGAGAGCACCTCATTTGGATTTATATTAAGGGAGATATGAAATTTCGAAGTTGGTGGTTAGTACTAGTAATGCAGACAGACCTCCAATACTATTCTATCAATTTTTATGGGCTAGATGTCATTTCCTTGATATAGAACTATTTTTACTCGAAAGTAGACATCCACTGCTTTCTAGAATGGTATGTTTTGCTAGATTTTGAATTTTTTATAATTAGTTATGAATTTTTAAAATTTATATCAGAAACTTATGATAACAAACTTGACAACTAGACCTTTGGTGCTATATTGCTATCATTCATGGTTTAGTTGATGTTTTTATGGTTTGGAATGATTTTTAACTTATGGTTGACATTTAGAGCTTTACTGGAAGCTATCATTTACTTGATTTTAATTTTTCTAAAATTAATTATAATTTTTCAAAGTCTATATCAGTGACCTATCCCTGGAACCCAAAGAAAGTGTAACATCATAATGTATTAACCTCATCTAATCTTTACTTAGGCTTGATTCCATGTAATGCCAAAGAAAAAGGGATAAAACCATGGCATTTTATTACGTTATATTGGGGTTTAAATGTTTATACTTTGCCCTGCGAACCCCCGTAGAACCATCAATCTCATTTTCTACTCAAATTCCATCTATACAAGTCATACATATCATAAAAAAATCCATGAACGACATATTTGAAGCAAAAAAAAAATGCAAATTTTCCTGTAGGTTTAGAAATTCATATTTTTGGTACCAACTTTGGAAAATCATAATTAATTCTAGAAAAATGGGAATCAAGCAAGTGATAGCTTTCTGGAAATCTCTGGATATTAAATTTATACTAAAAATAATTCCAAGCCATAATAACATCATTTGGACCATGTTTGATAATAGAAAACTTGAAAGGTCAGATTGCCTAGCATTTCTGATACAACTTACTGATATAAACTTTAAAACTTCATAACTAATTTCACAAAAATCCAATATGGGAAAACTATACCAATTTGAAAAGATACAGGTTTTAACTAGGGGAGAAAAATAATTCGAAACCAATTTAGAGGCCTTCAAATCTAGAAAACTAATGGAACAGTAGCTAAGGTCTGTTGGCATCCCTGATATTAATATGAAACTTAAAAAATTATTTCTCCCTCTACAGACTTCTAATTGAGGTGCTTCTAGTTGATATAGGTCATTGTGAATGTCTAATTTTTTTCTGTAAAATTGCATAGCCATTGGACACCATTTATCCTAAAAGTGATAGAGGTGAAGCTACTGACCATTTCTATAGTACCATTGTCAAATTGGAAAAAATTTTGCCAATTTTGAAAATTCACCAAAAATTTTCTATAGCTCCAAATAATATGCACTTTAGCTTCCTAAAAAGATCTAGACAAGACCTATAATCATGCCAAGTTTCAGACCAAGAAGAGGTCATTTAGTTAAATCTTGACATAGTTCTTGAATTTGGCAAGTTTAGTAGCATAAAATGGTCAATATGGTCCCAAATGGCCTCTTACATGGTTTAGCATCTCTTGGGCAAGTTTTAAAGTAAGAATGCATCATATATGAACTACCTAAGTGGTCCAAACCATCATGCATTTCAATTTGACCATGTTACATACAAGAATGCATAGCTAGGTATAAGCCACCAAGTGACCAAATCTCACATTTTCATTACTTTGATTTTAAATATGGTTCATACATCATATATACATACTTTTATACTTGCTCAAATATTTGCATCTTAAAAGTAACATGTATCTATACACTTTGATATCCTTTTTCTATCAAAAACTACACAAGTGTCATGAATTAGCTCTTCAAGCTCCTTAGCCTCCATCTTTAGCATCTTGAACACCACCTATACATGGTGAGATGGGAGAGGGAAGGGAATGAGATTTATGGAATTTTAGTAGCTCATACACTCAATCAAGTAAGCAATCAAGGCATGAACATGTCAAAGAGCACAAGTATACTTTCTAATGTAACCATAAAGTATTCAAATCAACACTTCCATGCCACAAAATCATGTCAAGGTCAAGAATGAGCTTTAAGGACTTTTGGTTTAGCCTCATCCCATTTTTAGAACTTTTGGTTTTGCCTCACCCTTGGCCTAGGGACTTTTGACTTAGCCTCATCCATTCATGAGACTTTTGACCTTGTCTCACCCATATTTAGAGACTTTTGGTATTACCTCACCCATAGCAAGGGACTTTTAGCATCACCTCACCCTTATGAGCAATTTTCACAATCAATAACATTCAAAAAGTATATTGGTACCGATGCAACATCATAACATCATGTGGCATGTTTCAAGATACAAATGTACATATAAGCATACAATGACACATACACATCCAAGAATGCAAACTAGAATAGAGTGAACAGCTACCTTGGTAGAATTTCAAGCTTTAATTTTAGTTATTTCTTCCTTTCTCAGCTACACACCCACAAATAAATGGGGCTTGATTTCCTTAGCCTAAACACAATAAATAACACTCAATTTGTCCCTTGGAATAAGCCAAAGCATTAAACTCACACTTGAGAAACACATTTGGTTCATTGGTTATATAATAGTTCCATTAATAGCCTAATGAAACAACTACCATTAATTCAAACTCTTGGCTCCATTTTCTTCTCATATCTAGACCTCTTTGTTCTATTTAGACTCCTTGAAGTTATCATAAACTCATTCCCAAGAGTCTAGATACAAGTTGCTTCTTAAGGCTACATTATGGAACCTTTTGATCCAACTTTTAATCTATGGCTTCTAAGTTTTTTCCAAAAGCTCCTCTCATCTTCTTCTATCACATATGACCCCAAACCAAGCTTTGAACTAATTAAAACACTCCTTACCCCTCTTAAGTGCTCTAGGTCAAACCATGAAGAGCATTTGGAGTCCATGGAGTTTCCAATTTTTTCTTGATAGAAGGGGCACTTGGGAAGCTTCCTAGGGGTCTTGGGAACTCAAACTAATACTCATATATGCTAGGGGATTCATGAATCAAAATAGAATTTACAAAGTATTCAAGGATCCCTAGTTGTTCTCCCTTCAATTTCACTAGCTTTTCTCTCACTTTCTTTACATTTCCCAAGCTTTCACACTATAAATCAATGGTTTCTTGTTAGTTCTAGGTCAGAACTTCCTCCCTTTCTCAAGCTCTTTCCTTGGCCAAACCAAAAACACAAGAAGAGTAAGGAAAGAAGAGCAAAAGGAAACTATGAATCACACATTGTTTTCTTTGCTTTTTCAAGAGTCTTTCCTTTTCCTTAGCCTTCTCTTGGAATTCCTTAACTTTTCCCCTCTGTACATGGCTCAAAATAGAACCAATTCAACAACCAAAACTATGAAAAAGGAGAGGAGAAGGAGAAGAATGAATTTGCCAAAGGAAGGAACTTGAATATAAAAAATTCTCTTACCTTTTTCCTTACTTCTTTCTCCTTTTGAATCCCCTTTATCTCTCTCTCTCTTAGGCAGAGTTCCTTCTATGTGTAGCCAACTCAAAGTCAGTCAAAGGAAGAGAGAGGAATTTGGACTCTTTAAGAAGCAAAATTTTACTTTTTCATGTTTTTTTCTAGAATAAGTCTCGCTACGGTGAGAACTTATCAGTCTTAGGTCCCAACTATTCTTGTTATGGCTAGTGCTATTGCAAGAAACTCCCTGAATTTTGTATAGGACATGAACTTGCTATAGCGGACTGCATCCTCGCTATGGTGAACTAGCACTTTTGCTATAGCAAATTGGCACCTCGTTGTAGCTAATTGGCGCCCTTGCTATAGCTAACAGGGATCTTGGCTTAGCCAAAAGACTTAGAAAAATTTTTGAAACCTAAAGACTTAGAAAAATTTTTGAAAACTTGGATGTTACAGCAAGCAAATTTGTTTTGAGGAAAATGGCTTCAAACCTAAGATTTGCATGATGAATTATAGTGTTCTTGATGTGATTAAGCATATTATAAATAGAAGAAAGAGTTGGTAAACTCATATGGCCCATTTGACCAAGTTTGAGTTCACTTAGCTTAGGAGAAAATATGCAAACCTATGGTTTGATGTGTGCTCTGATGTGATTTTATGGAATATAGCTTGTAGCCTATTTTTAGCTTCCAATTGTGTTATTTATAGTTAAACAAATATGTTGAGGATGGTTATTACATTTGGCAAGTTCATATAACTTATTTGGCCATTAATGAGTTATTTTGGCATTATGTTTTGATCATTTTTGCTGCTAAAAGCTTGAAATTCATAAAAATAACTCTCTAAGCCATTTGTGATGTAATATGGAAGGTGCCTTGGTCTGGTATTACAGTGATTTTGGCCAAGGCAGGGAAGGGGGTAGTCATGTCATTTTTTGACCCCTAATTAGTGTGTTTAAATATTTTATTATGAAAAAAGTAAGAATTTAAGCCTAAAATTGAATGAATCCATAAATTTCCATGTTAGGGTTTCAAGAGCACTGGGCACCTATTTAGCCATGGAGGGTTTGAGAGGTATAAGAAATTGTTTAATTCATTCTAGGGATATGGATAGTCTTAAAATGGTATAAGAATATTAATGGAAGCATTGGATGGAATTTAGAAGTCATATTATGAAAATTGAACCTTTAAGGCTTAAGAAAGCCCATTTTGAAATAATGTGATATTAGACTTGTTTAGGCAAGCTTGTGAAAGCCCTAATGAGTTCCATTAGAGCTATATGGCTCATATCAAGTGAGATTTTGAAACCTAAAAAGTGAATTAGAAGGGTTGCTACTTAAGGAACCTAAAGTAGTCCAATTACCAAGTTAAGCTCTAATAGACTTATATAATGGTAATATGAGTTAGAATGGTTTTTAATGGATTGTTTTGCATTATGAATTGATGTATTTAGGCCAAGCTAGAGCAACCCCCTTTTTATGTGTGTATGGACCCAAGGAGGAGTAATATGCATAAGAGAAGTATATTGGGAGTTAATTATAGTTTAAGGCTCCTAGCTTCATAAGATAGCTATCTCTCTTTATCTTGTGCATGTATTTAGATGTTTGAATAAGTTAAGATGCTTGTATGTTTGATGGTTTGATGATTTTATGAGTTATGCTTTGAATTGACTTTTATTATAAGTTTCATGCATATATGATGTTATGTTTTAGCTCTTAGCTCCTATAGTACAAAATTGAACACAATAGCTCTTCCTTAACCTAGAGTTGAGCTTAGTTGAGCCTAACAAGTATATTTTTATGCCATGGCTAGATAAGAGTTAAAGTTCATACCAATTTTCATGTTTTAGTTACTTGAGGCTCATAGTCTCCATGCATGCATTTCCTCATTGCATTCATTATGGGCTTTGATATCGATTGAGATGTGCTATTGAGATTCTTCCAAGAATCTCACCATTTTCCCTTCCATTAACCCTTATAGGTGCTCCTAACAAGGAAAGAGATTCAGGAGAGAGACTAAAACTTAAGGAAGTTGTATAGGAAGTTTTGATGTACATATGATAATGATGATGTATATCAACACCTTACGTACAAGTTTGAGATTATATGTATATATATATATGCATGCGACTTAGATGCCAAAGCTTGTAACTAGATTATGTTTTGTTGCCTATATAACATATGGTAACTTAATGTATGTTATGGAATTAGTGAGTAGCTAATTGATGTATTCTATGATGAAATGATATGGCACTTAATGAGTAAGCTTTATAATTATATATATATATATACACACACACACACCCATTTGGTGTCTTGGCAATAGAATAGAACATGTTATGACATATTGCATGCTAGTGGCTCTATGTGGTTATTTGGGTGTGAGGTGGTAAAATTTTGTTGTAAGCCATATTTAATGCAATGGATCTTATGGAAATGAATTATAAATGGATTAAAACTTGCTTAAACAAAGAGATTGTAATTTATAGGTCAAATAGACTCTTTTAGAACTAAATTTTAGTTTAAATAAGTCATAAATTACACCTATACCCTTAATAGTCCAAATGATCTAGTTTGGGGCTAAAATTTAGTAGACACTTAGAGAATTTATAGAGATTTTTAATAAGTCAAAGGTAATATTTTTTTGGAGTTCTATAAAATATTTGGCGATTTTTTGAAATTGGTGCAGAATTATGGAATTGTGTAATACTATTCATACTACAGGAACCACGGATTTTGTACCATTTTAGGGGACAAATAAATTCATTTTTATTTGAAATTTTTACAATATAAATTTCAGATTATAAGCTTTTTATAAATACTTAATTTGCATAATTCAAAGTTATATAATGAAAATTATACATTTTTAAAGTTTAAAGCCCTATTATGTCAAAGAGGTCAAAATGGGCTATATAACTCCCCTATGCAAATGGGATTTATATCTTAGTTTTATAGATTAAAATAAACCTATCTATGGCAACCGCGAGTGGAAAAAAAGGATTCAAAATTTGACTCCTATAGTTCCAATTGATGTATGAAATGGGCTAAAATTGTTGCAAAAAATTTAGTTGCGGTTATAATTTAGTTGCCATAATAATGGAATGATATGAGATTAGTTATATGATGCATGTTATGGTAGGTAACAATTTCAAGGACTTATAGTAAAAGTAGATTAAAGATTCTAATATTTGATAATGAAAGTAAAAGTTCAAACAATACCATTAATGTTGTGTATAAGGGAGTTTTTACTAATTTATAAGATAGGTTAAATTGATATTAAATCCTAACTTGCTATAGCATTATGTGTATTACACAAGTTTAGGAACTAGCAATGAAAAGCAGTAATTGTAATATTCGGTTCTTTGAAAATGAAAAAAAAACTTGAGAAACATAACATACAGTTTCTCCGTAAACGCATAAAATTCACCGGATATAAAAGGAAGTCCCTTAGATAGATTGATTTGAAGTCCAATACAATTGGAATAATATTCTAGACCTCAAATAATAGTGAATCAAGGCCAGAGGTGCCTTGAAACCGGAACCAGAATAGCCAAACAGATTTTAACGAAAATACAACGAAATGTAAGAGCATTTTTGTAATTTTGGGTAATTTTTAGAATACTTACAGGAAGACTTTTTAAATAAAAATTTTAAGTTCTCCGGGGTTCTCAGAGGCCTTGAAAACTATGGGAAGCCCCGGTACAGTTAAAACCCCTCCGGTGGATGTGTTCTAACGACAGTGAGCCCAAACTTTGACCTATTCGTTTGAGAAGGTTTTAGCTCCAAATTGAGTGATTCTAAAGGTATTTTATAAGAGTAAGGATATAAATTTTATGATGAAAAAGACAGTTCTAAAAAAGAAGCTAAAACGATTTAGAAACAAAAATACCAAAAATAAAGGACAAAATTAGAATTTTTGCAAAAGAAGCTTTAAGAAACCCTTTCTTATTTCATGCCCTTCTTCTCTCCCTCTTAGAGCCGACTTTATTTTTTCCCAAGAACAAAAGTGAGAGCAAGGGAAAATGGCGCACAAGAGGAGGCAAGAGGAAGAGGAAAAAGAAGGCAAGAAAGGTATAAAAATCTTGATTTTTCAAGCACTTCCTTTCACTAAACTTCTCCTCCTCCTTCCCTTCTTCCTTTCCATGGTTTTATTGAGGTTTTTGGTGCTGTTTTGAGGTCAAACCCAAGGGGAAAAATTTGGATTTAAGGAGGAGAGCTAGAAGAAAAGGGAAAGCATTCAAGAAAAGTTTAAAATCAAGGTGAAATTCTTAGTTTCCATGTGTAACAACCAGAAAAAAAAAAGCTAAAATTTTTTTGAAGTCTTGAAATTTTCTAAGTCTGCTAGCTATAGCGAGAAATGGCCTAGCTATAACGAATGTACCTGTTCACTATAATGAGAAAGGGTCTAGTTATAGTGAAAGTGCCTTTTAGCTATAGCGAAAATGTTTTTAGCTATAGCGAGTGCGGGCATCCCATACAAAAACCAGGGAGCTGCTCGCTGTAGCGCGCGCCATAGTGAAAACAGGGGTTTGGGACTGATACGTGCTCGCCATAGTGAGGGTTATTCTTCGCTATAGCGAGGGTTAGTCCGGAAAAGCGTGAAAAAAGAGAATTTGACTTTTTAAAACGTCTAGATCCATTCTTTCTCTTTTAACTGACCTAAGCTTCGACCAAAAGAGAGAAAAGGGCTGTGGAGAGAGAGAGAGAGACCTAGAGAAGGAAGGAGAATAAGTAAAAAGGTAAACAAGCTTGAGCTTTCTATAGCTTTTCTTCTTAGCATGTTGTTCTTCTCTCTTTGCCCTCTCTTTCTATAGTTTTAGTTATTGAGTTGGGCTTGGTTCAGAAGAGGGAAAGTGGAAAACCACTTTTGAAGAAGCTAGAACTCATGTCTCTTCACTTCTTCTTCTTTACTTTCTTTCTTGAGAGCTTGAGAGAGGAAAGAGAGTTAGTAGAATTCTAGAGAGAGAATCCCTAGTTTCTTACCTATGTAGTGGGGTTTGCTTTGATGAAGAGCCCCTTAGCTTTGTGAGTATTTATTTGAGTTATAAGAGAGTAACTCCATGCTCTTTATTATGTCTAGGCTCAAGAGAAGCAACTCTATCTAATTGTGCTTGTGGGACTAAGAAGGAAGAAGAGAAATTGAAAGGGAAGGCTTGTGTTAGCCAATAAGGTAGCTCTCCACTCTTTCTTGTTGCATTCTTAGATGTGTAATAGTCATGGTATGCTTGTGTATGTGCTTGTATTGTGAGACTTGCCATTTGATATTGCCTTGATGCATCGGTACCAATATGTTTATGTTTTGAGTTGTGGAAATTGCTTGGGTGAGGTGGTGCTGAAAGTCCTTTAAGACGGGTGAGGTGGAGCCAAAAGTCCCTAAACCAAGGGTGAGGCCAATCCAAAAGTCCCAAAACTCAGGTGAGGCCAGACCAAAAGTCTCTAGAACTTATTCTTGACATTGATACGAAACCATGGCATGAAAAGCATGTGTTGTATAAATTGTGAATGGTTTGCATGCTTGACTTGTTTATATACCTTGATTGCTTCCTTGAATGAGTATGAGCTATTGACATTCCCTGAATCTCACCCCTTCCCTCTCCCATCTCATATGGTCCAGGTGGAGCTCAATAGCCTAAGAGTGGAGGTCATGAGGCATAGAAGGCCTTGTTTTGCCACTTTTGCACATTCACACCTAACTTGATGTATAAGAAGACCGAGTGCTTATGTATATATATTATTTTTGAGATGTAAATATTTGGGCAAGTGTAAAAGTATGTATGAATGATGTATGAACTATGTAGAGAGCTAAAGCAATGAAAA
This sequence comes from Erythrophleum ivorense, assembly GCA_026724425.1. Taxonomy (NCBI): domain Eukaryota; kingdom Viridiplantae; phylum Streptophyta; class Magnoliopsida; order Fabales; family Fabaceae; genus Erythrophleum; species Erythrophleum ivorense. The sequence continues at coordinate 17,994,242 of JAIUCV010000012.1, read as the reverse complement.
TGTAGAGTTTGACCCTTTTGTGGCTTACATGTAAGAATATATTTTGGCCCGTAGCATAGTGAGTTTGAGATGTGTATTGATTTAGACCACTTGAGTATTTCATATATGCTATGGTTATGCTTTCAAACTTGCCCAAGAGGTGCTAGAACATGTGGGAGGCCATTTGGATTCACTTTGAACCATTTTGGGTGCCAAAACCGCCAAATTTGTGAGCTCCATCAAAGTATGACCAAATGAGCTCTTTTTGATATGAAATTTGGCATACCTCTAGAGCCTATTGAGGGATTTTTGAGAAGCTAAAGTGGGTAATATTTGGAGGTCTAGGGAATATTTGGTGAATTGTTGACAGTCAACCTCTGGTATTGTTCCATCAATTTTTGGTGACTAGAAGCTCTATTATGGCCTAGATATATTTTTACCATAAAGTAGACATTTGTAGATTTATAGAATAATATAGTGGGCATGAGTTTGATTTTTCTTGAATTAGTTATAATTTTTCAAAGTTCAGGCACAGAATTTAGACTAGATATCCAAGACTACACACTATATTTTCATGTCTACTATCCATTTGCACGAGTTCTAGGCCACTTCTTAAGATAGTTATAAGTTGTATTTGTGTAATCAAATATGATAATGAGATGGATGAGTCCATATGTGTCATATCATAACCCTAAGAAACTCATATCATAGCATTCAAGCAATAAACACTAGACTTGCACACAAAGCGTAGCATATGGACCGAAATCACATAAACAAACCCACACGGTTCAATCCCACTTTGGTTTAAGCAATTTTGTCCATATAATATCCATACAACATTCATTCAAAGCAATAATATCATTACATAAGCTCTTGAGGTCCATTTTGCACTACTTGAACTTTTCACACAATTTATTTGCACATACAATACATAACAATGGAAAGCACACTACTAAGAACCTCTAGCTCAGCATTAAATCACTTCCAAAGCCCATGAATTGATCCTCAACTCCTCTTAGACCATAACATATTAAAAAATATCAGATTCATAGCCATTTAGGTCAAGAAACTCGGGTTTGGAGGTTTGGAACACATATCAGAATTTTTGCCACAGGTTCCAATTTTCAATTTTCTGGGGCAGAATTTGAAAAATCATAATTAATTCTAAAAAATTCAAAACGAGGCAATGATAACTTTCCAAAAATATATGTATGTCTACTATAAGGTAAAAATAATTACAAGTATGAAACACCCAGCTGTACTGTGTTTGACAACAGAAAAATATGAAAGGTCTGGCTGCCCTTGAGTTCTGCTACAGCTTACTGATATGGATTTTAAAAATTCATAACTAATTCCCAAAAATACCAAATCAAGTAAACTATATCAATATGGAAATATAAAGATGTCTAAATGAATGGAAAAATAGCTCCAGACCCATAAAATGACATTAAACTGGAGAAACTTGATGGAACAGTGCTGAGGGTCCTGCTGTGTCACTGACAGTGAGTTCTAACTTCAAAAATTCATTTCTCTCTCTCTGGACCTCCAAATGAGGTGCTTCTAGTTTCTGTAGCTCACTGTGCATGTCTAGTTTCTCCATGTAAAATTTTAGGATCATTGGACCTTATTTGCCTCATGTTTGACATAGATATATTTTCGGACCAAAGCTACAGTACACTGACCAAAATTAGAAAAATTTCTAACTTCAAAAATTCACCAAATATTCCCTAGAATTCCAAAAATTCTGCACTTTAACTTCCCAAAAATCTCTATATGAGCTCTACATGCATGCCAAATTTTATGAGGAAATTTGTCCATTTGATCAGTTTGTGATATAGGGTTGCAAAATACCCTTTTTAAACTTCATATGGGGTCTCAAGGGGTCCATTTTGCCTCTTCTCATTCTATGGCCACATGAGCACGTGGGAAAGCATTAAAATACTCTATCAAACATGTCTCAAAGGGCTAATAACCCAGATTCCATAATCTCACTCATCCACACCAAGATATACATCATATACATTATGGAGATACATCATGTGACAACCGTATGGCTATAATACAAATATTTTACAACTCTATTGCTAATCTTCTTGCTTCCAAATGTGGTGGCTCCCATTTTCTTGCTCTCTTGATCCACCTAGGCATATTAAGTAATGGGGAGGGAAGAGTGAGATTCTAGGAATCCCAATAGCTCATCTCCCTTTTAAACACACATACTTGATGCAAGTTTCGAGTCTAGATGCATGTATGCCAACATGAAATTCTCAATCATACATAAAGCATTCTCTTCATTCATAAGGACATAAATAACATACATAAGCTTGCCAAAGCATTGGTTTAGCCTCACCCACTCTCTTTGGGACTTTTGGACTTGTCTCACCTATTTTCAAGGGACTTTTGACTAAGTCTCACTCTTGCTAGAGAATTTTGGCTTTGTCTCACCCAACCTTAGGGACTCTTGGCTCATCCTCACCCTAACTAAGGGACTTCTGGCTTCACCAAGTTCAAGTAAACCAAAGACATTCATCAAGCATCATTTCAATACATAAGGAAAGTATCAAGACACCATGGCATGTGAATGCTTGCTAGAAACATATTTCATGACTTTAAACATACACACACACATTCAAGACAAGAAAAACACTCAAGCATGCATGAAAGAAGGAGAAGAGAGCTACCTTGTTATCTATGCAAGCTTTACTTTGCCTTACTCCTTCCCTTTTTCAGTTCCATAAGAACACTTAGGTGGGGTCGGTTTCCTTGGCCTAAACATCATGAATAACACTCAATTATATTCTTGAAACAAGCTAAAGCATTCAATTTACTCTCAAGAACATACTTGGTTCCATAAGTCACATAATGGCTCCATAAATAGCCTATTGAAGCAACCATCATGATTCAAGTTTTTGACTCCATTCTCTTCTTATTTCTATGCCTCTTGACCTCATTTAAGGTCCTTGGAGCCATTATATATTCATTTACAAAAGCCTAAACACAAGTTGCTTCATAAGGTCACATTATGGAAGCCATTGCCTCATTTCCCAATTCATGGCTTCCAAATTTTTTCCAAGGGTTCTTCCCACCTTCTACCATCATAAGAAGTCCCATTCTAGGCTTAGAACAAATTAAAACACTCTCTAGGTGACCAGACCTTGTGTGGCCAAGATATACATCATAAAAAGAGCCCTTGAACTTTGCTTTGTTTTCTTGGAAGGAATGTCACGTATGTAACTTCCTAGGGGTCTAAGGGACTCAAACCATGTCTTACATAAGCTAGAATACCTCTAAGAAAAATCAGATTTCATCACTTATTTCAAAACCCCAAGTTGTGCCAACTTGAATTTTAAGGCTCTCTTTTTGTTTCCACTTGTCTATTCTAAATTCTCACACTCTAAATCACTTGTTCTTCCCTTGATATGGTCAAAATTCAACTCCCTTTAGATGGGCTCTAGGTTGCATGAAATTCATATGGAGGAGAATAAGCAAGAAATGGAAGAAAAGCTATGGAAAGGAATGGGAACCTACCTTAAATTCTTACTCTTCCAAGTGGCTTCCTCTTGCACCCAAGCCTTCCCTCCAATCCTAACTTCTCCTTGTTGGACCAGAACCAACATAGCATCAAAATACATTCTGAACCCATAGAAACATGGAGGAGAAGGAAGGGAATATTTATTGTAAAGACAAAAGGAAGAAAACACACCCTTTCATACCTATTCAAGGCTTCTTCTTCTCCTTCGTTGTTTCTCCTTCCACATGGTGCCTTGGCTGGAGTTTTTAGTAGTTTCAAAAATGGGTAAAACATTGGTGTAGCTTGGGGAGGGCTGGAACGTGTTTTAAGAGAGCAAAAAAGTAATTTTTTCTTTTTGCATTTTAGTCCCTATTCTTGGCCTTTTCATTTTAGGTCCATTTTAACTCCTTTTTGAAATCTGTCTTTTCCATCATAATATTTAGGCTTTCTAACTTATAAAATGCCTTTGGAACTACTCAAATTGGATTTAAAATCATTCCGAACCGTTTGATCAAAGTTTTGGTCAACCTTTGCCGAACTCGCTCATCGGAAGGGTTTCAACTGTTCTAGGGCTTTCTATGGTTTTCAGGGCCTCTGAGAACCCCAGAAAGCTTAAATTTTTCATTTAAAAATCCCTCTTGTGAATTTTCAAAATTTTTTAGAAATTACAAAAATGCCTCTACATTTTTCGGCAAATTTTCAGAGTTTCTCTGGCTCTGGTTTTCGGGCATCTTAAACCTCAAATCCTCATTTTCTATCATTTAGAATTTGATCATAATTTTAGTTGGAATCAAACTTCTCTATCCAGGGAACTTTCTTTGAAAATTGACTTATTTTCGTCGTTTTTCGAAAAATCAGACATTACAATATGGGCCACGGGACATGAAATAAAAATTTTATGCATGATGTAACGTAATTAAATTCAAAATTTTCAATGATTTTCCTTGGCAACCTTGCATAGTTCAAGGAAGTGAACCTAGAAACAATATGAGATGAGCTAGAGAATCATGGTGTTATAGTGATAATATTAATAATATACATTTATATGAAACTTTGGATGATCACGTAGATGGATATACTATGATTGAATTGCAATGGTTATTATATATAATAAATCACCCAAAAAACTTAAGAGCGGAGTTATATAAAGGGTTGGCAGATGTTATTCTTAGAGGTGAAACAAAGCAATTATCACGAGGGAAACATGTTATTCTTTTTCTTTATTTACTGGTGGGGTACAATGTATTGTTCAATACTACTAAGATGCAATGGATATTTATAAGTGGGCAGGTAATCCCAACTCATTCATTACTTTTATATGTAATCCCAAGTGGCCATAAATTACACGATTTTTAGAGATGAATCAATTAAAACTAAAAGATAAGCTTAATATAATATGTTGATTTTTAAAGATCAAACTTGACCAATTGATGAAAGATCTAAAGAAGAACAACATTTTAGTCATGTGATTGCAGGTAATGTCTATTTTTTATATTTTTCTATCTGAATACTTATTCATAATTTTATATGCCTAACTATTCCATATTAATTTTTCGGGCAGCCATTTATACATTTGAATTTCAAAAATGTGAACTTCCACATGCTTATATTCTTGTGTTTCTTGGACATCATAACAAATTCCCTACCTCAGTAGAGATTAACAAGATCATATTAGTTAAAATCCTTAGCAAGTCTAAGTTTCTTAGGTAATATGAAGCAGTAAGTAATTTCATGATGCATGATCTATGTGGAGATGCAAATCAAAATTCACCATGGATGATAGATAGAAAATGTTCGAAGCACTTTCCTAGATTATTTAAGTCTTCCACTTCTACTAATGAAGATGGCTTCCTATGATACAGGCGATCAAATAATGGTACTATGACTAAGAAAGGTGGGATTTTTCTTGACAATAGGTATGTAATCCCATATAATCTAAGTTATTGATGAGATAAAAGGCATATATCACTATTGAATAGTGCAATCAATCTAGATCTATTAAATATTTATTTAAATATATTAACAAGGGCCATGATAGGGTGATTGCAACATTTTTTAGTAGATTCAGAAATCTTTAGAGTAATGAAGTTATAGATGAAGTAAAAATGTTTTATGATTGTAGATATTTGTCTCCTAATGAATCTATATGGAGAATCTTTCCTTTGACATAAACTATAGAAATCTTGCTATAGAATAGTTGTCTTTTCATTTACAATATCAACAAGTATTATATTTCAAGATGATGAAGATATTAATTTAGTTGTAAACTGCAACATTGATAAAAGTACCATTTTTCTTGCTTGGATGGATGCAAATAAGATATATAATGAAGCCAAAAACTTAACTTATGTTAAATCCACCTTGCATTTTGTGTATAAGCTAAGTTTAAGAGTACGACTTCCTAGAAAATGTAGATTCACCATCGGTGTACTATACCATGCCTAACATAGTGTTGAACTTTATCATTTATGCACATTGCTTAATACTGTGAAAGGACCTACATCTTATGAAAAGCTAAGAATAGTTGAAGGAATTCTTTACACTTCATATAAAGATGCATGTTATGCATTAGGTTTATTAGATGACAGTAGAGAGTATGTTAGCATTGATGAAGCAAGTCTGTAGGGCATAGCTAATTACTTGAGAAAGCAATTTTGCATAGTTTTGTTCTCAAACTCACTATCAAGACTTGAATTTATCAAGGAGAAAGCTTGGCAACTTTTATCTGATGGCATTTTGTATTGTAATGGTCATTATTTAAACATCATGGTTAGTGTTTTCCTAAATTGTAACAACCCCAACTTCTAATCATCATAATTAAGGTTAAGTACACGATTAATAACCATAAATCAAGGTTTAAAGTCATTACAACTAATTACATTCGAAAAATACAGTGAAATTTGAAACCTTAATGTTATTAGGGTCATTAACTAGACAACCACAAATGGGAGAATGCATAAAAGGAATTATACTACCATAAAGGATTTGTGATTCATCCATCCATCAATTTCAATGCACAAAAACCTCCCACAGGTGTTCCTACATCATTTCCTAGCATTACCATTGAAGAAATTGAGGTTTATAGGCTAAAGGTAAAAGTTTAGGACCTTCGCCGCGACTTGAAATTCTCCCGCCGTGGCTAAGTTAGCAACTTGAGCTCGAAAACTAAGGGCCTATTTGAAACTATTTTTGTTTTAATATTTTTAAAACAGATGTTTTTTAGAACAAATTTTTCAGAACAAAAAAATTAAAAATCCGTTTGAATTATTATTATGAAAAGTAGCTATTTTCTGTTTTGTCCCTGATTCTGTAGAACAAAAATTATAAAACACTTAAAAAGTGTTCTGATTTTTCTGTTTTTGAAAACAAAATTCTATTTTTTTGTTTTACAAAACACTTCGTTAAAAACAAATTATCAAACAAGTTTTTTTTTTGTTCTTGAAAACATAAAATAGTTTTGGAAACAAGAAACCAAACAGGGCCTGAGTTTTTTTTTTTGCATCACGGCTAAGTTACTCTCAGGAATCTTATTAGGCAACTCACACAAATTTTGTCACGGTCAAAATGCCTCTTGGGACTACTGTTTGAATTCCCACGATTCTCGCCTCGGCGAAATATACTTGCGCTGTGGCAAGTTTTTTCTCTGTTACCCTCCCTGGGCAACATTTCTGCTTTGAGCCGCGGTGAGATTCCTCACGCCATGGCTACCCTGGCCTCTGACACACTCTTGGCTGCGGCGAGGCTTTCCTAACTGCAGCGTAACCCCCTCATGCAACTACATCTCTCAAATTTTATCCCATGCACTCCAATCCTACTCCTAGAGACACTCTAGGACCACTCTAACTTAATTTATAAAGATTTAGTGTCTTTCTTTTACCTAATCTAACTAACACATCTATCATTACCCATTTAAAACTCAAATATGGATCCTTAACCCTCTAGCCACCATAAACCAGTGAGTTCATAAATCAATGACAGCAAATAGTTCACACACTACTCACATTTCCATTCAAACATAAGTTGCATTAGAAATTCCATACATCACTAGTTTAAATTGACATATGATGTATCAAATGATTACAATCCTTATGCTTGGCAATTCATGATGCAATGCAGCAATTACATAAAGCTAGTAGTATAGTTATACAAATATAATCTGATAAGGTTTCCAAACCTACCTACTACTAAACCATATAATAAGCTTCCATTAATTTTCTCCTTGCCACTAAAAAGTCCGATCCCTGAAAATGTTAGTCCACAATCAGGGTGAGATATACAATCTCAGTAACAAAAGGCAAATTCCATATATATGTACAGATTAATCAATACAATGCAATTTCATATCATCAATACCAGAATCATCAATTCAATTTGCAAATGGACTAGTTGAGCTACCAATGACTACTGTCTCATACCAGCAATCATACACAACATGTTAATGGCCAATAACACTGGGAGAGGTCCGTCCATGGAACCTACTCCATAATGAGCACAACCAGGGCTCAGTACATCTGGGGTCTGATCACAACCCGGTGCCTGATTGAAGCACATGCATGGGTGGCAGTCGCACCACAGCTCCACCATAGACTCACAAGGTCCATTCACAATAACGATTCAAGTAGTCAACCAATCATTTAGCATCTCAAAATCAAACATGTGTAGTAAAATCATATTATCATGGGCATATACATGGAATTAGAAAGTAACCCCAGTTACCTCAATGAAGCCAATTACTCATCCTTTAGTTATCATCATGATTCAAAGCACACCAGGTCTAACATAAGCATAATCATCATTATTCAACTACCATTAGTAAAGAATTTCCCTATCCACAGATTAATCTTAACAAGAGTACATTAAGAACTTCTTACCTAAGCTTCCTAAGGGTCTACTGCACCAATTCAAGGTCACAACAACACGAACTCACAATGGGTCACTCCTAACATCTCCATTTTCGCACATGTAAAAGTCATGCACTAAAAGTCAGTCCAAATAATAGAAATTCTATATATATACCACACAAGAGAAAGGGGAACACTTACACATACACCCAAAAGGTCAAATGGACTGGTTTGAGTCTCAATTACCAAGAACATACCATGGGCCTTTCTAAAATTCGAATTTGAGTCACAAAGCCCAAAAATTTCATTGTTTCACCTTCATCTCCTTATAATTTCGCACAATAACAGAACCCATTATGAAAATCAATTCTTGAGGACATTTTTTAGCACAATAATACACAAAATGAGAGAGAAATACTTACCCAATCACCCCTTTAGCTTTTACTCTAAAAATCTTCCAAGGAAACACCCAAACACTAAATTTTAAATTTGAGAAGGAGATGAAAATGCTTAAAACTAGAAACTAATCGAGCCAAAATGAAGAGGAGAATGAAAGGGACATGTTTTATATAGATTACCTTGGTCAAATCTTCCTTTAGAAGTGAGAAATGGTGGAGGAATGCAGAAAAACCCTAGCCCCTCTCCTTAAGTGCGAAAATGAACTGTTGCTCAGCAAAACCAAATGTTTTACTTTTAACAAAAGGATGTGGCTACTGAGCTTTTAGGGTTTTTTTAGTGGGGAATGGGCTGACCTATTAGTCCAAGGTTCATTTGGGCTCATTATTCTAAGTGGGCTGGTGTTAGGTGAGATGGGATGCAGAAACTCTTGGGGTTGTGGAGAGTGTGCTAATTTAAAGGCCCTAAAAATCCATTTAGATTATGGTAAAAATTTATTGGGCCACAAGTTGAAGGGTTTATGGTGGGTTTGGACTATTTTAAGGGCCTATTTAGCTTGGGTCCATACCACATAAATGTTGGGCCATTTGGAATTGGAATTAAATCCTCCTATAACTAAGATTAGGCTTTTACATTTAGTTCAAAGCTTAATTAAGTTATCCGCATGGCCCAAAATAAAAGTCTACTCTCTTAATTAATTTTTCTAATTAATTCACATTAACTCCCTAATCGCCATTATTAATCTCAATTAATTTCAAGGTGTTACATAAATCACCTTAGTATTTGTTAATGCATTTGAGTTTGTTCTTAATTTAAAATCTTATTATTATTTCATAGTGTTTATGCTTTAAAATACTCATTCACATTTACAAATATAAATAGAGTTACAACTTTCTAATGATAAGTTGAAGAATTACGCTCTTATTGAGATATATAAGATTCTCCATAACAATGGTGGAAAATTAGTACAATGTGATCCGTGCCATAACCAAATACAAGTGAAGGTCAACATTGATCAGACAGACTTATAATGGAGGAACTCAATTATGATAGGGTCAAATTGGAAAAGACTTATTATTACTAACATCTTTGCTTATTGATGAACAAAGAAACATTGATGCTGAGCTTACAAATCTAGTGCTTTCTAATCAAGGAGGTGTCTATTTTGTATGTGGATATGGCAAAATCATAAAGACATTTATTTGGAAGATATTATCTTCATGCCTACATGGAAAAGGTATGATTGTATTGAATGTCACTTCTAGCGGAATTGCATCACTTTTGCTTCTTGGTGGGAGAACAACCCGTTCAAGATTTTCAATGCCATTAGACATCAATGAGGAATCTATTTGTAACATCAAGCAAGGTACAAAGGTTGCTAAATTAATGACTAGCACTAGATTGATTATATGGGATAAAGCACCAATGACATAAATATTATTTTGAGGCTTTAGATAGAACATTGAAAGATATAATGAAATTTTCTAATCTAATGAGCTAGTCACAACTATTTGGTGGTAAAGTTGTCATATTAGATGGTGACTTTAGGAAAATTCTTCCTATGATCCTAAAAGGCACTAGGCAAGATATTATTTCTTCAATAATAAATTTTTTATACATTGAAATTTTTGCAAGGTGATAACACTAACAAAAAAAATGAGATTGCAATTTAAAGGTGTACATAAGAGCAATAAGGAGGTGGATGAATTCTAAAAATGGATTTCAAGCATTGGAGAAGATTATTAGACAATAATAATGATAATGAAAGTATTGTTGATATTTTAAATGATCTTATTGTAAGCTTTGATGATGACCCCATATTTCCAAGAAAAGGCTATTCTAACGCCAACATTACACAATGTTGATGTTTTAAATGAATACTTGATATCGTTGATGCCAAATAAAGAAAAGACATACCTCAATTCCAACTATATTTGCAAGTCAGATGGGCATATTAATTCAATGGATGATATTTATACTGCAGAATTTTTAAATGGGATTCGAATTTTAGGTATGCCAATCATATATTAAAGTTAAAAGTTAGTGCTTCAACAATGTTATTGAGAAATATTAACATATCAAAACTACCTTTCAAGTTATGATGAAGACAATTTCCATTGACACTTTGTTTTGCCACGTTGATCAACAAGAGTCAAGGCCAAACATTGTCAAATGTTGGATTACATCTCCCCATGCTAATTTTCACTCATGGACAACCATATGTAGCAATTTCAAGGGTTTGTAGTAGAAGTGGGTTAAATATTTTAATTCTCAAAATGAATGTAGAATTTCAAGCAATGCTATTAATGTCATGTACAAGGGAGTTTTTAGCAATCAATAAAGTGAGTCAATTTGATATTAAATTTTATCTTACTATATAATTCCATGCTAAATTTTGACATGATAAGGCTACTATTTTTAAAGTAATGATTATGAAGTTCTATGACTACAATTGTTCAAATTTTTGTCAATACTATTTTTTTTTTGGAGCACTCCAATGTCTATATTTTAAATATGTTGAGAGATAGTTATATTTAGTAACCTACTATCATGCAAGGTCTTTTTAGTATTTTATACCCAATAAGATAAGTATATAGAATATAACATGTTAAATTAATATTAAATTGTAACTTGTTGTAACAACCCTTTACACATAATTTAACAAAATGGTAATCAAAATTTATCATGCAAATTGAAAAAAAAAAACTAGAGCCTTCTTTTTGTTATTTTTAAAATATAAAGATATTAAATTTTAATTTTATATTAATAAAATACTTGAAAATAAATTTAAATTAATTTAAAAGTGGATATTAGATAAAGAAAACAAATGGGTCAAAATATAAGATTATAGTATGGAAGATTAATTTAATTTAAAATTTTAATAATTATGTCATAAAAATTAATATTAATTTGATTTAAAAAATATCAAAAAAAAAATATTTATCACTTAAACTATATTTCTTTATCTATATATTGATTATTAGTAGTTCATTTTAATTGACTTTTTTTATCTAGTTTAATTTGAACTTGTTTTGGATTAGTATTTTTCTTATATCTAATAATTAATTTAATAAATTAGATACATTTGTATCCATATTTATATTTATCTAAGAAATATTTTATGTATTATATCATTTATTAATTTATTTTATTATTATTTATTAATTTAGTTATATTTTAGGATCCATTAAGCTCTTTATCTATTTTTATTATATAATTATTATATTTATATAGTCATATTTAGTTTTAAAATTTTTACTTTTATTATTTATATTATAAATCAGTTAATAATTTATTTTGTTATTATTTATTATATTATTAATTAATTCATGGCTTGTATGGTGACAGAAGTCGATGCTAAAAAAAATTCAAGGCCTTTGTGGCAACAAAAGTTTTCACTAAAAGTGGCATTAGTGACAATCTCACAAAATTGTTGCTAAAGTCACTTTTTTTAATTGATTTTAGTTTCTTATAAAAAAAAAGTAGGGCTTTTGTGTAATTGCTACAAATGGCCTTAATAGCAATCTTATAGTGTTGCCACTAAAGATTTTTTATGGTGATAACATGTTGCTAGCATAAGTTTTTGTTGACAACATGAGAAGTCACCACAGGATCTTTTTTTTTTGTGTTAACATATTTGTCATTACTAATGGTCTTTTGTGGTGACTTTGTGGCCTTGAGAAGTTGCCATAAAAGCCCTTTTCTTTGGCAACAATTTTGTTGCCACAAAGGACTTTTAATAGCGACTTTTCATATCTAACTATTAAAAGGTATTTTGTAATAACATTTTTATCACCACAACAAGCTTTTAGTGATGATTTTTTTTGTCAACACCAAAAGTCTTAAGAAAATAAGAGATAACCTTTTAGCAATGACTTTTTGTGGTAATTTAAAAAGTTGCTATTAAAAGTATACTTTCAGTGATGACCTTTTTTTAGTCATTGCTAAAAGTTATCACTAAAAATATATTTTTTGCAGTTAGCACCGCTACTAAGAATAAGAAACTTGGACTATCTAATGCATATATAAGCTTTGATGTTGTGTTAATAACAAAATATGAAAATAAAGCAAAAGCTAACATTAGCCTAAAGCTTTCATTCGTTTCTTGGATTCTTTTAATCGTGTATTCCTTTCTTGTAATGTTATCCATATGCTTGATTTAATAGCATTTTCCCTTAAAAAAAGAGAGAAGAATATTTAATTATTTTTCCTTAGAAAAGAAAGGGAAAATGACATGTTTATTTATTTTGTCCCACCTATCTCTTTATTCATCCCCTACTAAGTGTATGTTTGGTTTAACTTTTTTTTTCCCTCCAAACGTGGTTTGGCCAAAAGCAACAAATTGTTGCTTTTTGCATAAAATGAGTTGCAAACGTGGTTTTCTCCCTCTCCAACGCGCAATCAAACATGCACTAAGTCTAACTCCTCCTCATGCTTCATGTCTCTTTTATTTGAGAAATATTTTTTTAGACTTAAATGAAAAGGAAATTCAATTCATAAAATTTATGCAGTTTTGATCATTATTTAATTGAGCATTTTTTTCTTAGATTGAAATTGCATCATTTTGCACAAGAGAGTTTCATTGAACAAAAATTTGCTAAAATAGAAGTAGCTAATGTAGTTTAGTGAGGAGAAGTGTTGGTATTAGCAAGAAGTTATAATGATTCCTGGGAGCAATGGTAACTTTTAGATCTACCATAATTTTAAGGATTAGAGCTAATACCCATGCCATCATAAGAAAACTTACAAAGGAGATAATAGGGGTATTCATGGGACAGACTAAGTTTTGGCCTAACTTAATGCCTGATCTAACTATAATTAGGCTACTTTTTTAAGCTTAGTGTGTAACACCATATTATTCTAGTCTCCCCTTTTATCTTTATCTAATTACATTTCCTTGGTTTGGCAACTTTCTCAAGAAAATCAATAAAAAATAATACATTATTTTACGTTCCGTATAGGGCTTTAAAAATTCATTTTACACTTCGTAGACTCTGTGAATTCACCGATATCATTCCCTACTCCAAATACACTCATACAAGTTAGAACCATCTCAAAACATTCCATTCTTCCCAAGTTTTGAAGCCCCACAATAGAAAAGAAAAAAAAAGTTGGCCATGGGTTCCAGTTTTCAGCTCTTTGTCATCAACTTTGAAAATTCATAATTAAGTATAAAAAAATTGAAATCAAGTAAATGATAGCTTTCTGGAAGGCTCTGAATGTCACATATAGGTTAAAAATCATTCCAAGCCATAAAAACATCAATTGCACCACGATTGACAATAGAAGAGCACCAAAGATCCAGCTGCCTAGGTTTGCTATCATAAGTTACTGATATAAATTTCTAAAATTCATAACTAATTTTAGAAAAATCAAAACCTAGAAAACCATACCATTCTAGAAAGTTATGGATATCTACTAGAGTTAAAAAATAATGCTAGACCAAAACAAAAGCATTAAAGTAGCAAAAATGGATGGAATAGTACCAAAGGTCCTGCAGCATCCCTGACACTTATATGCAACTTCAAAATTTGTTTCTCCCTCTACAGACCTCCAAATGGGGTAATCTTGGTGGCTATGTAAATCTTATCATGTTTAGCTTATACTTGTAAAATTTCATAGCCATTGGACACCACTTGACTCATGAATGACACAGAGAAAGAAATTGACCAAATAAACAGTGCATCCTACCATTCATCATTTTTTTCCAACTTTGAAAAATCATAATAAATTTTCTAGAGCTCCAAATTGGGTGCTCTTTAGCTCTGTGAAAAGCTCTAGATGAGACCTACTTTTGGCTAAATTTCATATAAAACTCACTCATTTGGTCAAATTTTGGTTCAGCTCACAAAATGGTCAATTTTGATGGTTCAATTGGTTCAAAATGGGGTCAAATAGCTTTCTTCATTGTCCAAGGCCACATGGGCATGTCCAAAACCATAATCACAACCTAGGGAGACATGCCATTTGGTTCCAAATCTCATGGAGCTTATTTTCACTATGCTACTTGCTAACATACATGGAATTCAAAATGCATAATGGGTCTTAGGTGGCAAAATCATACATGCTCATTTATATGAACCCAAAATCAATACATACTTAATGTCTACATATATTTGAGTGTGCGCAAGTATCTACATCACATATACAACTCATGGTTACAATTCTTGATATCAAAATACATTTAACAAGCCTATTTCTCTATACATATGGTAAAGTTTAGCTTCTCATACTTGTTGGCTCCCACTCCTTAGCCCACTTGGCTCACCTAGTCATGGTTAGATATTAAAGAAGGAAAAGTGAGATTTCAAGAATTTCAATAGCTCTTAAACCTTTCAATCATATAAAAGCCATAATTTCAAGTCCAAGAATGCATGTATGAACCTTTAGCTACTAGTAATCATATATACAATCATTTTCATGTTCAAGAAACTTATACATATCACATATTGGCTTCCAAGAGTATTGGTTTAGCCTTACCCCCTTTTTTTAAGACTTTTGGACTTGCCTCATCCATTTTCAAGGGACTTTGGACTAATTTTCACTCTTTTTGAGACTTTTGGCTTTGTCTCACTCAGTCCTAGGGACTTTTGGCTTCACTAAGCTCATTTAAGACAAATAGCATACATAAAAATATATATTATGTACATAATGGTACCATGGCATGTAAAAAATATCTATACACATTTCTCATGTCATAAAACATACATACACATATCCAAGATAAGAAAACAACTAAGAATGTATGAGAGAAAAGTTAGAGAGCTACTTGAATGCAAACACACACACTTTTCCTTGATTGCTCTTTCCCTCTTTTGGTCACACACTTGCAAGTGGATGGAGTATGATTCCTTTGGCCTAGACACACCAAATGGGACCTAATTACATTCTTGAAAAACTCTAACACCACACACACTTAAGGGAAGCCTACTTGTTCATATGTATCAATTATGGTTCCATAAAGTACCTAATGAAGCAACTACTAGAATTTAAGATCTTGGCCCCATTCTTTCCTTTAATCTATGACTCTTGACTCCATTTAAACTTCTTGGAGCCCTCACATAAATATTTTGAAGAGACTAGTTACATGTTGCTTCATTATGTTACATTATGGAACCTATAACTCCAACTCTGAATCTATGGCTTTCAAATTTTTTCAAGGCTTCTTCTCATATTCTCCCATCATATATAGTCCTAAACTAATTTTAGAAAAATTTAAAACACTCCCTAGGTATTTGCTCCAAGTTTGGCCGAGCCTACGCCTCTCATTTGTACTTATAGAGTTTTTAATTTTTCCTTAAAGGAGGAGACACTTGGGAGGCTTTATAGGGGTCTTAGGAACTCATTTAAACTTTCACATAACCTAGAATACCCTTGAGTAAAATTAGATTTTGCCATACATCTTTGAATCCCTAACTTTGCTATCTTGTATTTCAATGGTTTTCCTTTAGGTTTCTTTGCATTTCCTAACTTTCCATAGCCTAAATCCTAGGTTTCATGCTTGCTCTTTGTCAGAATTAATTGCCTCCTGATTGCTCTCTATATGGTTGAACCTCCCACTAAGGAAAGCAACAAGAAGGAAGTAAGAAAAGTGTTGAAACTACCTTGATTCTAAGACTTCTCCAAAAGCTTTCTCCTTTGTTTTAAGGTTCCTTTTGAATTTCTAATCTTCCCCCTCTATACCAAACTCAAAATAGCCCCACTTGAGTCAAGAAAGCCATAGGAAGAAAGGGAAGAAGGAGGAGAACAAAGTTATAAAAGGGAAAGCCATGAAATGTCTTGATTTTCTATACCTTTTTCCTTGCTTTTTCTTTCCTTTTTGAGCCTCCTTCTTGTGCATTATTTCTGCTGGCTTCTTCTTTAGTTTGGGCAAACACAAAGTCAGTTAAATGAGGGAAGAAGGATGGGACACTATATATGAAGCAAATGGAAAGGAATGGTTCTTTAAAAATGCCATTTTTGCCCCTTGTCTTGGCTCTTTCATTTTAGGTTCATTTTAGCTCCTTTTTTATAATCATCTTCTCCATCATAAAATTTAGGTCCTCTAATTTATAAAATTACTTTGGAATCACTCAATTTGGATTTAAAACCTTCCCGAATGAAAAAGTCAAAGTTCACATTAATCGACATTCAAAAATATATACTAGAAGAGTTTTAACTGTCCCGGGGGTTCCCATGGTTTTCAAAGCCTCTAAAAACCTCAGAAAACTCAAATTTTTGATTTAAAAAGTCCTCTTATAAGTTTTCCAAAAAGTGCTCATATTTACAAAAATGCCACTACACTTTTGTTGATTTTATTAAATTACCCTGGGTGGGGTTTTCAGGCATCTTAGACCTTGGATCCTCATTTTTTATTATTTAAAATTTTATTCTAATTTTATTTGACTTTAAATCATTCAATCTAGAGAACTTACTTTTCAAACTGATTCATTTCGGTGTTTTTACAAAATATCGGATGTTACACGGTGCTTGGGGCTAGTTTGACTTGGTTTAGTTACTTTTTTAATTTAAATTATTATAAAATGACTCTTAAAAAAATTTCATATAAGTTCTTGTAAAATTATATTTTGTCCTTTAAAAATAATAAAAAAATTTTGTAAGTCTCTATATAATAATTTTTCTTTAAAAAAAATCTTATAGGACTAGATCGTACTGGGCCAAATTGGCCAACATGGCTTGCCTCATCTACCCAATGTTTTTTTGGCTCAGCCTAACCTAACTTGATGTGATTGGGTAGGATTTGGCTAACTAAGCACCATTGCAGCCATTTTATTATATAGAAGCAAGACTACTATTTGTCAATATCATTTTAAAACTTTGTCTATTACTTGTAATTTCATAATTCATAATATAAATGCAAGTATATATCTATTTGATTATAGTAGTATGCTTAAATTTTTCTTGTGTCATCTTGTTAGGCCCTTGGAAATGGTCTTTTGTAGTGGTCTTTTAAAAACTCATGTGCATATGGTGTTATAATGGCCAGTCTTATTTATCTTTTGATTAACTTTGTTAAGCCTGAAGCTGAAGGTTCTGTAAGGGTTTGTTGGCTACATTAAGGCCGTATGGTTGTCAGTCAAATCCAATTGATGGTCCTTTAAGATTTTAAATCTATTTAAATAAATTAAGATAAGATTTTGTTGATAATTATCACTAATTATGTGGCATAAGTGATATTGTAAAATAAATAAATAAGTCATAAATGCTCGTTTTAATTAATTAATAATTAATGAAGAAGCAGTTATCACATGATGAGGTGATAGTTATCACATAATGGGAGTGATAGAAATGGTTACCACTTGATAGAGAGTGGTAAGTAAAGGATAATATTAAAATAAAGAAAAAGCTCTCTCTATGTGCCTATATATATGTTTACATTAAAAGTTGTCATCAGAGGAGTTTTTTTTTTTAACGTTCTTAAGAGAAAAGGGAAAAAGAAGGAAGATTCTTTTTCTACAATTCAAAAAAAAAAATCTCCACATCAATGGATCTAGGTTAGTAAATTACTTTTCTCTTTTCTTATATTTATGTATAGAGTTATTTAATATAAGTGATGCTATGTTATTTCAAAGTTCTAGGGTATAAAGATGATTTCATCTAAAATTGGATAGATAGATGAAAATTAAGAGTTTAAATTATATAGTTTAAACTAAAAAAAATTAATATGTAATATCAGGGCAAGGTTAAAGAAATTCATAATATCAATTGAAAAAAAAAAACTCTAATGGAGAACCCAAATTTAGAAATCATGAAAAACCTTAGGTTTCATTGAAAAGAAAAAATTTCGGGATTTTTATTATAATTAATTTTAATTGATGGAATTATATGTGTATATATATGTGCCTTTCAAAAAGGATGCATTTAATGTTTCTGAATGCTTTATTCATTATATACATACACGCACAACATCAAGTTTTCAAACCAATAATATGCTAGTTAAATGAAAAAAAAAGAAGAAGAAGAGAGTTAGACACCATTGTGTATGTGTGTGTGTGTGTGTGTGTATATAATATAAAATTTTAATATTTAGTAATTTAGAATATATTAAAGTATATATGTTAATCATTAAAGTGGTTAGGTATTTAAGTTATTTTATTCTAAATTACATAATGAATTTTATTTCAATTACTCATAAATTTTGATACTATGAATGATTTATTATTAATGAGTATATTGATATGTTCAAAATTATAATACATTTATGGATCGTCCAAAGGTAGATTAATTGTTATTATAATTATTGAATATGAATGGTGATAACATGTATGTATTATTAATTTTATCTATATATCCAAAGATAATAGATTTTTATTTTATTTTAATAAGTACATGTATGTTATTAAACAAAATTGAGATTTAATAGCATCATTATTTTAGTTGTATATTAGTGTATCACCCAAAGGAGGATATTAATATACATATGATTGCTAAATGAATTATTGTCTAAATCTATAGTATGTTGGTATCACTTAAAGCATTAATGTTAAGTATAATCATTTTCTTGCAGTATCTGTTCCAAATTTACTACATTTGCATGCTTCATCTATTCCAATTTTTAATTGGCTAAACTTTTTAGATTGGAGTGAACAAGTCTAATTTCACTTTGGTATCCTAACTGAAAAAGCCTGTTACTATTACTGCATCTAGTAGCAATAAAGAGAAAGCCCATTTTAAGAATTGAGAAAGGTTAAATAGATTAAGCTTGATGTTTATGTGAATGAGTATAGCGAATAACATAAAGACTACTCTTCCTAAAATTGAGAATGTAAAAAAGAATTTATGAAATTTGTGGAAGAGTGCTCCCAAGCAACTGATAAGTCTCTTACTAGGACATTAATGGGTATATTAACCACCATGAAACTTGATGGTTCACATACTATGTACGAACATGTCGTAGAAATGACAAATATCGCAGCAAACTTAAGTCTTTAGGTATGACTATGGATGAAAATTCACTAATTTAATTTATTTTGAACTCATTACCTTCTGAATATGGCCCTTTCAAAATGAACTATAATACTATGAAAGATAAATGGAACGTTCATGAATTGCACAGTATGTTAGTTCAAGAGGAAACAAGATTAAATAATTTGGGAAATCATTCAATCCATTATGTTACCCATCAAGAAGTGGGAAAGAAATTAGAAAAGAAACATGACAAGAGTAAGAGGCTATTAGAGCAAAATGAGTTTTCTAATTAGATCCACAAGAAGGAACAAAAGAATGACAAATGTCATTTCTATAAGAAGCCAGGACATTTCCAAAGGGATTGCCCAAAACAAAAGGCTTGGTTTGAAAAGAAATATAAGCTTAATGCTTATGTATGTTTTGAATCAAATTTAACTAAGTTCCTCATAATACATGGTAGATTGACTCTGGATGTACTACTCATGTTTCTAATAGGATGTAGGGATTCCTTACAATTCGAACCATAAGCCCAAATGAGAAGTTTACATTCATAAGGAATAAGATGAAAGCTTTAGTGGAAGGTGTTGAAACTTACCATTTGATCTTAAACATTGGACATCATTTAGACTTACTAAAAACTTTTTATGTACCTAGTATATCTAGGAATTAAGTTTCATTATCTAAACTTGATGTTGCCGGATGTTCATGTAATTTTGGTAATTGATGTTTAAATTTGTTTAAGAATAATTACTTAATTGGTACTAGTATACTCTATAATGGATTATACAAATTAAATCTAGATAATGTTTATGCTGAAACACTCTTAACCCTGCATCATAATGTTGGCACTAAACATAGTTTGGTAAATGAACGATCTGTAAAATTATGGCATAAACATTTAGGTCATATTTCTAAGGAAAAACTGGAGAGATTGATAAAAAATCAAATCCTTCTAGAATTGGATTTCACTTACCTAAATATTTATATGAATTGTATTAAAGGAAAACAAACAAAACACATAAAGAAAGGAGCCATAAGAAGTAACCAGCTTTTTGAAATAATACACATCGATGTATGTGGACCATTTAATATTAATTCTTTCAATAGAGAAAAGTATCTTATCACCTTTATTAATGATTACTCACATTATGGATATATGCATTTACTGTATGAAAAGTCTCAAGCAATGAATGCATTATAAATATTCATAAATAAGGTTGAAAAACAATTGGATAGAAAAGTAAAAATAGTTCAATCAAATAAAGGTGGTGAATACTATGGAACTGGGCAATACCTAGGTCTATTTGCTAAATTCATAGAGAAATAAGGCATATGTGCTCAATACACAATATTAGGTACACCACAACAAAATGGTGTATCAAAAAGACACAACCGTACATTAATAGATATGGTTAGGAATATGATAAGTAAATCTAATGCACTTATTTCATTATGGACATATGTACTTAAGACTGCCATGTATTGTTAAACAGGGTTCCTAGTAAAGTAGTTCCAAAGACACCTTTCGAACTATAGACTAGTAGGAAGTCCAATTTGAGACACTTGTATGTTTAGGGTTGTTAAGAAGAAATAAGATTATATAATCCACAAGAAAAAACAATTGGATGAAAGATTAATTAATGGATATTTCATTGGTTATCTAGAAAAATCAAAATGATAAATATTTTATTGTCCTAATCATGGTACAATAATCGTTGAAAATGGAAATGCAAGATTCATTGAGAATGGTAAAATTAGTGGGAGTGATGTTCCATGCAATGTGGAAATTAAAGAACTGAGAATGCAAGTCCTTATAGCTTGCAATTCTTCTCAAAAAGTTACTCCTCTAATTGTTGAATAGTAAAATAATGAAGAGGAGCAACAAGTTGATAATCTCACAATTCAAGATAAACCTGTAGTAGAGGAACTACAAAATATAGTATTAAGGAGATCTCAAAGAGAAAGAAGATCTGCTATCTCAAATGATTATGTGATTTATTTACAAGAGTAAGAAATTGACTTAGGAATGGATGATGATCCAATTTCATGTTCACAAGTCATTAAAAGTGATAATGGTGATAAATGGTTAGATGCCATGAAAGAAGAGCTAAAATCCATAGAACATAATGAGGTTTGGGATCTTGTGGAATTACCTCAAGGTTGCAAAAGAGTTAGATGTAAATAGGTTTTTAAGACCAAATAAGACTCTCATGGTAATATAGAATGCTACAAGGCCAAATTAGTTGACAAAGGATTTCCTCAGAAAAATGGTATTGATTAAGGGAACTTTTGTACCAATCTCTAAAAAAGATTCATTTAGAGTTATCATGACATTGGTAGCTTATTATAATTTAGAGTTACACAAATGGACATGAAAAATACATTTCTCAATGGGAATTTAGAGGAAGAGGTCTATATTGACCAACCAATGGGTTTTACAGTTGAAGGAAAAGAACATATGGTGAGTAAATTAAAGAAATCAATATATGGACTTAAACAAGCTTCCAGGAAATGGTACCTTAAGTTTAATAATACTATTATTTCTTTTGGATTTAAGGAAAATACTATTGATAAGTGTATATATCTAAAGGTCAGTAGAAGTAAGTTTATATTTTTTATTCTGTATGCTGATGGCATCTTGTGTAACAACCAGAAAAAAGAAAAAAAAAAAGAAAAGAAAAAAAAAGCTAAAAATTTTTGAAGTCCTAAAATTTTCTAAGTCTGCTAGCTATAATGAGAAATAACTTAACTATAGCGAATGTACTTGTTCGCTATAGCGAGAAAGGGTCTAACTATAGCAAGAGTGCCTTTTCGCTATAGCAAAAATGCTTCTAGCTATAGCGAGTGCGGGCATCCCATACAAAAACCAGGGATCTGCTCGCCGTAGCAAAAACAGGGGTCTGGGACTGATACGTGCTCACTGTAGTGAGTGTTATTCTTTGCTATAGCGATGGTTAGTCTGGAAAAGCGTGAAAAAAGAGAATTTGACTTCTTAAAGTGTCCAAATTCATTTTTTTTTCTTTTAACCGACTTAAGTTTCGACCAAAAGAGAGAAAATGGCTATGGAGAGAGAAAGAGACCAAGAGAAGGAAGGAAGAATAAGGAAAAGGTAAGCAAGCTTGAGATTTCCATAGCTTTTCTTCTTAGAATCTTATTCTTCTCTCTTTGTCCTCTCTTTCTATGATTTTGGTTGTTGAATTAGTTAGGTTTTGGACTTGGTTCAGAAGAGGGAAAGTGGAAAACCACTCTTGAAGAAGGCTAAAACTCATATATCTTCACTTCTTCTTCTTTGCTTTCCTTGAGAATGTTAGTTCTACTAACTTGAGAGCTTGAGAGAGAAGAAGAGTTGGTGAAATTCTAGAGAGAGAGAATCCCTAGTTTCTTATATGCTTTGTAGGGTTTGCTATAAAGAACCCCCTATCTTTGTGAATGATTGTTGAATTATGAGAGAGTAATTCCATGCTCTTTGTTGTGTCTAAGCTCAAGAGAAGCACCTTCATCTAGTTGTGATTGTGAAACCAAGAAAGGAGAAAAGAAATTGAAAAGGAAGACTTGTGTTAGCCGATAAGGTAGCTCTCTACTCTTTCTTGTTGCATTCTTGGATGTGTAATAGTCATTGTATGCTTGTGTAAGTGCTTGTTGTGTGAGACATGCCATATGTTATTGCCTTGATGCATTGGTACCAATATGCTTATGTTTTGAGTTGTGAAAATTACTCGAGTGAGGTAATACCAAACGTCCTTTGAGATGGGTGAGGTGGAGCCAAAAGTCCCTAAACCAAGGGTGAGGCTAATCCAAAAGTCCCAAAACTCGGGTGAGGCTAGACCAAAAGTCCCTATAGCTTATTCTTGGCATTAATATAATATTCATGGCATGAAAAGTATGTGTTGTATAGTTGTGAATGGTTTGCATGCTTTAACTTGTTTATATGCCTTGATTGCTTCCTTGAATGAGTGTATGAGCTATTGAGATTCCATGAATCTCACCCCCTTCCCTCTCCCATCTTAACATGTTAGGTGGAGCTCAAGGAGATCAAAGTGCAAATCAAGGAGCTTAGTTGAGCATGCTTAGGGAGTTGTATAGCTATTTTAGTTCTTTTGATATAAAGAGGTGCCAAAATGAATATGCACCTATTATTTTTGAGATGTAAATATTTGAGTAAGTTTATAAATATGTATAAATGATGTATGAACTATGTAGAGAGTCAAAGTAACGAAAATGTGGAATTTGGCCCTTTTGTGGATTGAATGCAATAGTGTATTTTGGCCCGTAGTATAGTAAATTTGAAATATATGATGATATGGACCACTTTGGTATTTCATATATCCTATGTTTATGCTTTTAAACTTACCCAAGAGGTGCTAGAATATGTGGGAGGCCATTTGGACTCACTTTGAACCATTTTAGGTGTTAAAACTGTTAAATTTGTGAGCTCCATCAAAATATGACCAAATGAGCTCTTCTTGATATACAATTTGGCATGCCTCTAGAGCTTCTTGAGAAGCTAAAGTGGGTAATATTTAGAGGTCTAGGGAATATTTGGTGAATTGTTGAAGTTGAAAAATTTTCTGGTTTTGTTTATTGTACTGTACAACTATGTCCGAAAATGAAATTATGTCATTCATGGACCAAACGGTGTCCGATTGTCATGAAATTTTATGGAAAAAAATTAGATATCCACAGTGACCTATACCAATGAGAAGTACCTCAATCGGAGGTCTATAGAGGGAGAAATAACTTTCTAAAGTTCTATGTCAGTATCAGGGAAGCCATCTAACCTTTGTTACTGTTCCATCAATTTTCGAGGTCCAAAGGCTACTAAAATGATCTGAAATTATTTTTTACCTCTAGTTAACATCTGTATATTTCCAAATTGGTATATTTTGGCTAGATTGGATTTTTGTGAAATTATTTATGAATTTTCAAAGTTCATGACAGTAAGCTGTATCAGTACCGGGGACAGCCGGACCTCTGTCTCTTTTTCAATGTCAAACATGGTCCAAATGCTAAGATTATGGTTTGGAATTATTTTTAGTGTAAATTTAACACTTAGAGATTTCTAGAAATCTATGGTTTTCTTGATTCTCATTTTTCTAGAATTAGTTATTGATTTTCCAAAGTTAAAGGCAAAAATCTAACTTTTGGGCCCATTTGAGAAACTATATTTTCTTGGTTTTTGGCTTCATATCCATGGTTCATGGGTTGTTTTATGCCATGTATGAGTTTCATAAATGGAGTTTGAGTAGAGAATGTGAATGATAGGTTCACGGGGCCTACGGGGCAAAATATAAGTGTTTAAACCCTAACTTAAAGTATTAAAATACTATGATTTTGGTCCTTTTCATTGAAAATCATATGGAATCAAGCCTAGAGGGAAATTAGTTAGAGTTAAGTCATTATGGTGTTACATCTTGCTAGCGAGTAATGATCTTGGTCTATTATATGAGACTAAGAATTTTCTTTCTAATAACTTTGGAATGAAAGATATGGGAGAGGCAAATTATATGATCGGAATAGAGATATTCAGAGATAGATCGCAAGGATTGTTAGGTCTGTCTCAGAAAAGTACATTAATAAAGTATTAGAGAGACATAGGATGGAAAATTGTTTAGCATCTCTTGTTCCAATTCATAAAAGAGATAAGTTTAGTCTCATGTAATGTCCAATGAATGATTTGGAATGAAAACAAATAGAAACAATTCCTTATGAATCAATTGTTAGGAGTTTGATATATGCCCAGATATGCACCAGGCCAGACATTAGCTTCATAGTTGGGATGCTAGATAGATACCAAAGTAACCTAGGGATGGATCACTGGAAGGCTACAAAGAAAATTTTAAAATCCTTGCAAGGAACGAAAGAACATATGCTTATGTATAAGAGATGTGATTACCTTGATGCAGTTGGATATTCAGATTCTGATTTTGCAGGATGTGTGGATATAAGAAAATCTACAATTTGCTATTTGTATCTTTTAGCTGGAGGAGCCATTTCATGGAAAAGTGCGAAGCAGTCAGTAATAGCTGCATCCACTATGGAAGCTGAATTTATGGCATGCTTTGAGGCCATTGCAAAACTTTATTTTAGGACTTGAGATTATTTATAATATTACTAGGCCACTGAAAATTTATTGTGATAATTCTGTAGCTATTTTCTTTTCTAAAAATGACAAGTATTTCAAAGGTGCTAAACATATAGAATTGAAATACTTTGTTGTAAAAGAATAAGTTTAGAAATATGTAGTGTTAATAGAACATATTAGCACTAATAGTTGTTGATCCTTTGACGAAAAGATTACCACCCAAAATATTTAGTGTTCATGTTGAAAATATGGGTATCATTGTAATTAAATGAATTATGAATATTGATTATGTATTGACACTTGAGCTCTTTAATGGAATGTTTTTGATTTTCTGTTATCTAAAGAATTGTATACAGATTGTTTCAGAATAATGATAATAGATTTAGTCTTGTAAAAGGATATTATATGAACCAATTAAATGCTTCTTAATTATGAATCATAAGTGTAACACCATAGTAGTTCTAGCCTCACCTTTCCTCTAGAGGGCTTTATACATATTGCATAATGAA
This sequence comes from Erythrophleum ivorense, assembly GCA_026724425.1. Taxonomy (NCBI): domain Eukaryota; kingdom Viridiplantae; phylum Streptophyta; class Magnoliopsida; order Fabales; family Fabaceae; genus Erythrophleum; species Erythrophleum ivorense. Next base: position 17,968,016 of record JAIUCV010000012.1, on the reverse strand, counting down.
AATTTAGAGAAACAATGCAAATACATGCATTACATAGGGTTTAAAAATCTTTTCTTTTATACTCTGTAGGCCTCATGAGTTGTCAAATATCATACTCTACTCATAATCCATCTATACAAGTCATAAACACCATAAAACATCTCATACAATTCAGATTTGGGGCCCCACACATTAGAAAATACATGTTAAATTTCAAGTCTAGAGTTCAATTTTTTAGGATAGATTTTGAAAATTCATAATTAAATATAGAAAAATAAAATCCAACAAATCATAGCCTTCTAGAAATCCTTATATGTTAACATTATGCTAAAAATACTTTTAGGCCATGAAAACATCATTTGGACCATAATTGATAATAGAAAAGCATTGAGGTTTGGCTATCCTGGAGGTCTGATACAACTTACTAATATAGATTCAAAAATTCATAACTAATATCAAAAAAATTCAAATTGAGTAAACTATACCAATATAGAAAGCTAAAGATGTCTACTTTAAGGAAAAAATAGCTCCAGATCCAAAAAAATGACATTAAGCTAATGAAAATCGATGGAACAATATTAAGGGTCCTACTACCTTACTAACAGTAAGTTCCAATTTCAAAAATGCATATCTGCTTCAATACAAATCTAAATGGGGTTCTCTTTACGGCTATAGAAATCTTATAAGGTCTAGTTTATGTCTATAAAATTTCAAAGCAATCAGACTTCATTTAGCCCACAAATGATAAAAGAGAAGAAACTGACCATATAAACAATGCAAATGCCAAATCTAAGAATTTTTTCAACTTTAGAAATTCATAATTTATTCTCTAGAGCTACGAATAATACAATTCTTAGCTTTACAAAAAGATCTAGATGAAACTTAGATCCATGCCAAATTTCATGAGAAAATTTCTCCATTTGGTCAATTTGTGACATAGGGTGTCAAAATAAGCTTTATAAGCACCAAAATAAGTCAAAATCTGTCCAAATGCTTTCCTACCCTAGCCATGAGTTCTTGAGCACGTGGGAAAGCATCAAAATAAACCTTTAAACATGAATAAAGGGTCCAAAAACCCAGATCTCACAAATTCACTACCCCACTTGTTACTATACATAAGATTTACAACTATATCCATGCATCCCAATATCAAAAACATTCATTCTCATTTATATACCTTTAGTTTCCATACATACATCACAAATTTATACATGTTCAAAGGGCTATACATTATATACATCATTGCATTACATCACTTGACATCTACATGGCTATAATACTAGCATTTTACAACTTTTTTACTAACCTCCATGTCTTCAAGTATGGTGGTTCCCAAATTTCTTGCTATTTTGATCAACCTAGACATGTTAGGTAATGGGGAGGGAGTGAGATTCAAAGAATCTCAATAGCCCTATACACTTTCAATCATACATGATGGATGTAATTTCATGTAAAGGAATGCCATGCATAATTTACAAGCTACATATGCATATCAAGAATATAGTTTCCATTTCATAAGTATCAAATATATCAAAGTAAACTCTCAAGACCTTGGTTAGCCTCACCTACTTCTCTCGGGACTTTTGGACTTGCCTCACCCATTTCTTTTGGGACTTTTAATTAAGCCTCACTCCTCTTGAGACGTTTGGCTTGTCTCACCTATACTAAGGGGCTTTTGGCTCAATTATCAAGAGACTTTTGGCATTACCAAGTTTATTCAAGTCTTATGCACACATAAAAGCAATTCAAGACACATAAGTGGAACCACATATATCCTTACTAGCTAGACATGCTTTTCATAGTTCAACACACATACAAGCATCCAAAGCAAGAAAACATCCACACGCATACATGAGAGAAAGGTTGGAGAGCTACCTTGTAATGAATCATAATACTATTCTCTCATAATTCCTTCCCCCTTCTCGATCACACTCTTGCAAGGAGGTAGGACTTATTTCTCTTAGCCTATAAACACAAATGGAGCATAACTAAGTCATTGAAATAAACTTAGCTCCTTATAACTCAAGACTAGGCTACTTGACTCAAGGACCTCATTATAGTTCTATAATGCACCCAATGAGGCAACATATGGAGTTCTTGCTCTTGGCCCTAATTTCTTGATCATTTTAGATCTATTGATATAAATTAAACTCTTGGGAGTCATCACAACTCAAATCCCAGGGTTCTAGACTCACATTGCTTCTTTGTGCTCTAATATAGAATCTACAAGTCCATCTTCTTCTATAAGCCTCCTAAATTCATTCCAAGGCTTCCTTTAAGGTTTCTTACTCATAATTAGCCCCTTTCTAGCCTTAAAATAATTTAAATTACTCCTTAGATGTTCCAACTCCCTTGAGGCTAAGATATGTGCATAAAAGGAGCTCATGGAGTTGCTTATTTCTTCCCTTGAGGGAATGACTCTTTACAATCTTTCTAGAGGTCTAATAGACTCATACAAGCTTTTAGATAAGCTAGAATAGCTCTAAGAAAATTAAACATAAACATTTATCTTAAAACCTCAAGATTCTCAAACTTGAACTTCATTGCTTTCCATTTGATTCCAATGGACTATTCTTAATTCTCACACTCTCAAACTCTTGTTTCTTTCTTGCTAAAGTCAAAATTCCTTCCTTCAAGTGGGTTAGGTCTGACCCAAATTTCACCATAGAGAAACATCCAAGAAGAAGCCAATAAAACTCAAGAAGCTTACCTTGTTTGTGAGCTTTTTCAAGAGACTTCCACTTGCAACAAGCCTCTCCTTCCAAGACTTCCTTTTTCTACTTGAGCTGACCTCAAAACAGAACCATATCAATGTCTAGATTCAAGGAAAGAGAGAAGAGAAAATGGAGAAGAGACTTGGCATGAGAAGAAGCAAGGAAAGGAATAAGGTTTCTCACCTTTTTAAGACTTCTTCTTCCTTTTTTACCTCTCCCTCCTGTACGCCCATCTCTCTGGCCTCTCTCTCTCTCCTTTCAGCCAGCTAAAAGTTGGTTCAAAGGTGGGGGAGAGTTCTAAACCATTTAAGAAGTAAAATCTCACTTTTTTATAATTTTTTAAGAATGAGCTCGCTACACTCCTCTCTATGGCAATAACTTATTAGTTCCAGGTCCCCTTGTTCTCGCTACGGCTGGCACTATTGTGAGAAACTTTTTAAATTTTGTATGAGCCACAAATTTGCTATAGTGAACTGTGTAACACCATAATATATTAACCCCAACTAGTCTCTGCTTAAGCTTGATTCCATATGATTTCCAAAGAAAAAGAGTAAACCGTGGCATTTCCATGCTATATATCTAGGTATAAACACTCAGATTTTGCTCTGTGGGTCCAATGAACCCATCAATCACATACTTTACTCAAAATCCATTTATATAACTCATACATAGCATAAAACAACCCATGAACCATGGATATGAAGCCAAAAATCCTAAAATGCAATTTCTCAAAACGGTCCCAAAAGTCAGATTTTTAGCTCTAACTTTGAAAACTCATAACTAATTTTAGAAAATTGGGAATCAAGCAAACCATAGCTTTCTGGAAATTTCTAAGTCTTAACTTTACATAAAAATAATTCCTAACCACAATCTCAGCATTTGGACTATGTTTGACATTGAAAAAGAGATAGAGTTTCGGCTGTCCCTGGTACTGATGTAACTTGCTGTCATGAACGTTAAAAATTTATACCTAACTAGAGGAACAAAATAAGTTCAAATCATTTCAGTAGCTTTTTGACCTCAAAAAATGATGGAACAGTAATGAAGGTCGGATGGCTTCTCTGATACTGGCATAGAATTTCAGAAAGTTATTTCTCCCTCTACAGGCCTCCAATTAAGGTGTTTCTAGTTATAGGTCACTGTGGATGTCTAGTTTATGCCTATAAAATTTCATGACAATTGGACACCGTTTGGTCCCCGAATGACACAAATTTATTTTCGGACCCATGGTAATAGTGCACTATCTAAAATCAGAAAATTCTTCAATTTCAAAAATTTACTAAATATTCCCTAGACCTCCAAATATTTTGTACTTTAGCTTCCCAAAAAGATCTTAACAAACTCTAGAGGCATGCCAAATTTCATATAAAGAAGAGTTCATTTGGTCATATTTTGATAAAGCTCACGAATTTGGCAATTTTGACCAAAGTGGGTCCAAATGGCCTTCTACATGTTCTAGCACCTCTTGGGTAAGTTTTAAAGCACTACTACATCACATATGGGTTGCCCAAGTGGTTAAAACTATCATATATCTCAAACTCACTATGCTATGAGCAAAAATACACTACTACATATAAGCCACAAATGAGCCAAATCTCATAATTTCATTACTTTAGTTCTATACATGGATCATACATCATTAATACATATTTTTACACTTGCTTAAGCATTTACATCTCAAAAAGAATATGTATACATGAGCACTTTGGCTTTCCTATATATCAAACTATGCAAAAGTGTCATCTATGCCTCATGGCCTCCACTCTTAGGTTCTTGAGCTCCACCTGGACCATATGAGATAGAAGAGGGAAGAGGGTGAGATTCATGGAATCTCAATAGCTCATACACCCATTCAAGGAAGAAATCAAGGCATATAAACAAATCAAAGTATACAAATCATTCATAATTATACAACACATGATTTTCATGCCATGAATATCATATCAATGCCAAGAATGAGCTCTAGACTTTTGGTCTAGTTTCACCTTATTTTAGGGACTTTTGGATAGCCTCACCCTTGGTCTAGAGACTTTTGACTTGGCCTCACTCATCTATGAGACTTTTAGCCTTGTCTCACCCATTCTTAGGGACTTTTGGCTCTATCTCACCTATCACATGGGACTTTTGACACTACCTCACCCGAGCAATTTTCACAATCCAAAACATAAGCATATTAGTACCAATGCATCAAGGCAATAACATATGGCATGTCTCACACAACAAGTACATACCCAAGCATACAATGACCATATATATCTAAGAATGCAACAAGAAAGAGTAAAGAGCTACCTTATAAGCTAACACAAGGCTTTTCTTTTGATTTCTCTTTGTCTTTCTCGATCTCAACACCACAACTAGATGGAGCTAATTCTCTTGAGTCTAGACACAACAAATAGTATGCAATTACTATCTTATAACTCAAATAAACACTCACAAGGTTAGGGGGTTCTTCATCAAGGCAAACCCTACAAAGTGTGTAAGAAACTAGGGGTTCTTCCTCTAGGACTTCACTAACTCTTCTTCTACTTTCTTTACATTTCTCAACTTATCACACTTTAATTCAAGGGTTTCTTGCTCATTTTATATCAAAACAGAGCTATCTTACTTAACCACCCATGGAAAGGAAACTTAGAAGGAGAAGAATAAAGGCAAGAAGAAGAAGCATGAAAATCTTTAAGGGTTCTTACCTTTCTTCCTTGGTTTCCTTCCTTCTCTCTTAGCTTCTCTTGATTTCTCTCTCTCTCAAGCCTTTTTCTCTGTTTTGGATGAAACTTAGGTCGATTAGAAGAAAAAGAGAGGATCTAGACACTTTAAGAAGCAAAATTCTCCTTTTTCACGCTTTTTTAGACTAACCCTCGCTATAGCGAAAAATAACTTTCACTACGGCGAGCACGTATCAGTCCCAGACCCCTATTCTCGCTACAGCGTGCGCTATTACGAGGAACCCATTAGTTTTTGTATAGGATGTCCGAACTCACTATAGCTAGAAGTATTCTCGCTATAGCAAATAGGCACATTCACTATAGCTAAGTCATTTCTCGCTATAGCTAACAAGTACATTCGCTATAACCGGATTGTAGCCAGCAGACTTAGAAAAATTTCAGGATTTAAAAAATTTCAGCAATTTTTGGGTGTTACAAATTGGCATTCTCGCTATGGCAAATAGACATCCTCGCTATAGCTAATAGTGTAATACCATATTATTTTTAACATTTATTCCTCTATTACAAATAAGGGTATGTACTTTAACAAGGAAGTCTAAAGAAAATACATTAAAATAATGAATTAAATCGTGTTGTGTAGTGGATAAGTTTTTCATTTCGTGTTTCTGGGACCCCATGAACTCATTAAAAATATTCTCTAATTATTTTCCATACATACATACATACATAACATTGTCAAAAAAATGGCACAAACGACGGATCAAGGGTCAAAACCCCCAAAATTTCTTCATTTCCCACGATTGCACAGTCGCAGTTTTCAGGGGCAATTTTGAAAAATTATAACTAAATGTAAAAAAATAAAAATTACATAAACCATAGCTTTCTGGAAAGTTCTAGATGTTAAATTTACATTAAAAATAATTTTAAGACATGAATATAGCCTTTGGACTACGTTTGATAATGAAATAGGCACAAAAGTCTAGCTATCATTGGTACTAATACAGCTTACTGTCATAAACTTCAAAAATGTCCAATCAATTTCACAAAATTTTAATTCATGAAAATGATACTAATATGGAAATCTACAGATGTTATATAGAGAAAAAAATATTTCTAGACCAAGCCAAAAGCATTCAGAGCCTAAAAACCAATCAAACAGTAACAAAGGTCTAACTGGTCACCTGATACTGGACAACAACTTCAAAAATTAATATCTCCCTTCCTAGAAATTCAAATGAGGTGGCACATGTCACTGGAAAGGTCTAGTTTCTGCCTGTAAAATTTTCTGGCAATTGGACATCATTTGCCTCATGAGTGATAGAAATGTGATAGTTTGGATCACTTGGGCAACCCATATGTGATGTAGTAGTGCTTTAAAACTTGCCCAAGAGGTGCTAGAACATGTAGGAGGCTATTTGGACCTACTTTGGTTAAAATTGCCAAATTCGTGAGCTCTGTCAAAGTATGACCAAATGAGCTCTTCTTGATATGAAATTAGGCATGTCTCTAGATTTTGTTGAAAGCTTTTTAGGAAGCTGAAGTACAAAATATTTGGAGGTTTAGGGAATATTTGGTGAATTGTTAAAGTTGGAGAGTTTTCTAGTTTTGGATAGTGCACTATTACCATGGGTCTAAAAATAAATCTATGTTATTCAAGCACCAAACGATGTCTAATTGTCATGAAATTTTATGAACATAAACTAGACATCCACAGTGTCCTATACCAACTAGAAGCACCTTAATTGGAGGTATGTAGAGGGAGAAATAACTTTTTGAAATTCTGTGTCAGCATCAGGGAAGCCATCCGACCTTCGTTACTATTCCATCATTTTTTTAAGTCCAAAGGCTACTAAAATTATCTGAACTTATTTCTCTCCTCTAGCAACATATGTAGCTTTCCAAATTGGTATAGTTTGCCCAGATTGGATGTTTGTGGAATTAGTTATGAATTTTTGAAGTTCATGATAGCAAGCTACATCAGTACCAGGGATAGTCAGACCTCTGTCTCTTTTTTAATGTCAAACATGATTCAAACACTGAGATTGTGGTTGGAAATTATTTTTAGTGTAAAGTTAACACTTAGAGCTTTCCAGAAAGCTATAGTTTGCTTGATTCCTAATTTTCTAAAATTAATTATGATTTTCCAAAGTTAGAGCCAAAAATATAACTTTTAGGCTTGTTTTGAGAAATTACATTTTTGGGATTTTTGGCTTCATATCCGTGGTTCATAGGTTATTTTATGCTATGTATGAGTTGTATAAATAAATTTTGAGTAGAATATGTGATTGATGGGTTCACAAGATCCACGCGGCAAATTATGAGCGTTTAAACCCCTATACATCGCAGGAAAATGCCACGGTTTGCTCTTTTTTTTTTTGGAAATCATATAGAATCAAGCTTAAGTGGAGACTAGTTAAGGCTAATACATTATGACGTTATAGATTCAATGTATTTGGACATTGAAAGGGAAGGGGCAACTTAGAAGCTCGGCCCATAAATTTTAAATCAGTAATACGTTAAAATAGAAAACTATAAAACCTAGCCTTTAGAGGTATAGGAATAGAATAAAATAGTGATGAACATTATTTAGGCGATTAGAATTTTAGTGTTTGTAAACAAACACACAAAAACAAAGCCATTATAAGAAACTACATACACACCAATATGATTATTATGCATTAAAATAGTAACATTAGTAATCAGTGGATTTGATTATTGTTATGTTTGAATAGTTAATTTATATATTAAATGTTTTTCCAAATTTTCATTTATCTATTTTTATTTATATAGCATATTTTTAGTACTTTTCCTATTTTAACACCTTGCTTCACTTTCACATATGTCTTTTTAATGCTTCTCACCTAAGATATTTTAGAGTTTTAGCATCTTAAAGGTGTCTTTTGCCTTTGACTAAGTTGTGATAGACATCCTGATATAGATTCATAAGTTTTGGTGGAAAGAAGAAGGTAGATGCACATAATATATTGCGTTTGCCACAATCTGATATGTGGAATTTTGGTGCAAGTCCTAATCCGATTGAGTTTCTACATATTTTTTATTCGGTGCGTTATTCTTGAGTTAATGCCTTTGAATGATTTTCTTCATTATTCTTACACACTACTTATGTTCCCTTTTCATTATTTTTCTTACTCTGATCTCCTTCAATTTTCCTATGAAGTACCCAAAAAAAAAGAAAAAAAAAAGAAAAAAATGTGACTAACCTTTTATATGTATTAATGTAAGCTTTCAGTTTATGTCCTTCCTAGCAATGTCGTAGTTGTCCTTTAGTGTTCTACCCAATCAAAAGATGGTCAATGAAGAGTCCCATTCTAAATTCAAACTGCTTGAGTTATGGATAATGAGAATTGGATTGCTGTTTATGCATGAAGAGAATGATCAAAACAGAGTAAAGAAGAGTACCCATAGGCAGCTCAGGAGTGGAGCGATTATAAGTCAATGGAAATTACTAAATGCATATGTATTTAAGAGAAGCATGAACTAATTTTACTTAAATAAATCACTATTTTTTATTTAGAAATGTTTAGGTAGACTATACTACTAATAAATAGACATATATGTAAACTTTCTAATTGGTAAAATCCTTAGGGTTTATCCATTTTATTTGATCTCTATGAAGGCAATTGGAGATATGTCAAAAAGATGGAAGTAAAAGAAGTAGAATGTCTAGATTCTCAGAAATGTTACATGATCTCATTGCTATTTGCTCTCGATAAGGTTTTCATGATTGTGTTTGCACTAGTTGACTTTGTTGGAGTTTTTATTTTTTCTCCTTTCTGTTGTTCTTCTATAAAAGATCTTGTTAGTTGATATCTCTATTTTATGGAGGTTCCTTCCACTTTTCATTGTTTAACAAATTTCTCTCTCTCTCTGGATTAAAAAAAAAGACACTTGCATAATATTGTAAGCATATCAAAAGTTAGTCTTATTGAAAAATTTATTAATACATACTTACATAGTTGTTCATTATTGGTTTGGTTTGACTATTTCTTTGGATGGAGATGGAATTTACCTTTCATTGGGCTTGTGACGTCCGGTAGATAACAAATATGCTTACTTTGAGTTTTGGATCGATGGCTGATATAACAATTCTAGTTGTGCTTGAATCTGAGTTGACTTAAGGCATAGATCAACATGAGGAACAAATAGAGGTTTAAGGGAATTGTTAAAAAGAGTATTAAGACTATTCAGTAAACAAAATGGAATTAGAAAAGAAAAATTATCTGAAATGTCTACTTTATCCTTATAATCATTACTCAATTATTAAAAGTAAAGGCATTAAAGTTATTTTCTATTAATAAAATCACTTTTTTACTTCTTATTTTTATTTTCATACCTAATTTTCTACATACCAAATGAGTTATTAATGCATTCAAAACAAAGGTGCAGAAGCCATTATATTGCTATAGACTCGCAGTGGTAGTATAAATGTATAAATAGATTTCTGTTGTCCGTCACACTATTCCGCATAATAGATCATGGTGCATCTTTCCTTTTTCCTAACTTTGGAGTTAGAGTTCTAAAATCTCTTTCATTTTGTACCAACATTTTAAAAATTAAACTAGATATTGAACTAAACAAAAAGAGTGATCCATGATTTTATGTTTTAACTAGGTTGAATCATGATCAACTTGGTATTTAATATTATATAAATAAATAATATATTTATTAATTAAATTAATCAATAAAAAAACAAATAAAATAAATACTATAAATATTTCAATCATAAAAAATTATTTAAGATTGATATAGTTTGTATATAAAACTCAAATATTGAAGTAAGCCATAAAAAAAAAAAGGAGTTGATGGATGGCGTGAAACATATAAGAGTATTTGTTTCACATGCGTATACAAATTGAAAATTCGTTTGGAGCTATCATGAATTTTTATTTATTTTGAAATAGTATTTTTAAATAGAGTTTTATAAAAAAGAATAAATTATATAGATTCTTCATGAATTTTGTTTGAATTATATATATATTTTTAAATATATATGAACTTCTCTTGAAATAAAATATTATTCTCTATTTTAGTTCAAATTTAAAATTTTATATCAAAGTATCTTTTATTTAAAATTTTTTAGTTTTAAAAAATATATCTTTAGGTTAATACATGGAATGTATTTTAGTCAAAAAAATTCAAAATTAAACTAAAATGTTTAGTAATTTTTTGTTTTAGAAGATGTTGTGTATATTTTAAAAATAAAAAAAATCCATATAATTTTAATAAAATTAAAAAAAAGTTTGTATAATTTACCTTAAAACATATTGTGAGAGAAAAGTAGTTTGTGTTGTACAAAAATATTATTGTATTTGATAAATTTTTATAAAAAATGTTTTTTTGGTCAAATTACTAAAAATAACATGTACTTAATAAAGTAGATAAAAAATATTAAAGATAGTTGTAATAATTAATAGTTTTGAGTGAGACTAAGTTTTATGATTCTATTTCTGCTTCATTTGAGAAGTAAATTTCTACCCCCATTCTATAGGAAGCTGGGCAAACACTCTTCTCAAAATAAGTATTTTTCTTTAAAAAAAATACAAAAAAAAAACAAAATAAGACAAAAAAAAAGCTACTTTAGGCCTTTCATAAACTTTGCCAAACAAGTTTTTGATAGCCTGTTTGGTAAGGGGAGGGAAAAAGAAAGGGAACGGGAAAGTTTGGCAAAATATTAATTTTACCTCTATAATTATTATTTAATAATTATTTAATACTTTTTATTAATGATTATTCAATAATTAAAAGTAAAGATATTATAAATATTTTCCATCTACAAAATTATTTTTTCTTTCTTTTTTATTTTTATACCTAACTTTCTGTGTACCAAATGAGAGAAAGGGCTTATTTTTTGCGATAACACAGCTCTACAATGTCAAAGGTGCACTGCTATGAAAGGATGAGAAAACTAAGATGGACTATGGATGGGTTGGCTTTTCCAATGCTTGGAGACCTAATTCCCATGGGTCTATTAGGAGGGACAAGGCTTTACAAGCTCATTTTATGCAACACTTCATGACTGCACCTTTTATTAAAAGCCATGCTAAACCTTAAGGCTTTAGTCTCCATTATGTACTGACCATCCCTTTTTCTGATAGCTGATAATTTCCTTTGTCCACGACCTATTTTGTACCAACTTTTGAATTTTAATGTATATAATAATTACGTTTTCCTTGCTGCTCAATTACATTGCATTTGTGTTTTAATTTATAGGGTTAGGAAGTAGTGGGTTGTAATTGTTGTTATTGGACACGTGAACAAGGAAAAATTGATCTAGGCATTTCTAATAGGCTAGAACAAAATAAGTGGAAATGCAGCAAAGAGTAGGTAAACTAAGTTTTTTGTTTTTGAGAGAAGTGCACCGATGTTCATTTTATTATCAATATATAAAGTTGATACATAACAGATAATGACTAATATCATGCCATATATTTTAACTAATTCCTAAAATCAAGCAAAACAAAGAATTCTTAAAATCTTGGTTAATTTGACCAATTATTTTGCAATAACTAGTAACTTCTATCTAACTATAGTTTCTAAGGCACGTGTCTAACAATCTCCTGCTTGCCTTAGTAATTGCAAAGACCTAATCTATGTCTCAATGCTTCAAATCTAGCTTTCAGAAGAGCTTTCATAAGCATATCAACAACTTGGTCCTCCATCTTGAAATAAACCAATTTAATTTATCCAATCCTTTGTTCTTCTCTAAGAGCATAAAGTTTGATTTTAAAATGCTTTGTTCTCCTATGAAAAACGAGATCATTTGAGATTGCAATTGTAGCTTGGTTATCCATAAAAATTTTTGTTAGCTCATTTTGTGCCATGTGTAAATCTACAAGTATTTATCTAATCCAAATTGCTTGGTTAATATTAGCATTTGTAGTGATATACTCAACGTCAGTTATACTTTGTGAGCTCCATGAAAAAACTCCTCATCTAAAGCTAAAATAAAATCCTGTTGTACTTTTCATATCATTAACATAACTTGCCCAATCACTATTAGAATAACCATAAAGCTTAAAAGATTAACAATAAGAATACTTAATGCCAAAATTTGCTATGCCTTTGATATATCTTATAACTTGTTTAGCATCTTGAAAATGCACTTCACTAGCATAGTGCATAAATCTTGAAAGCAAGCTTATAGCAAACATTATATATGGTCTAGTGGCTGTGAGATACATCAAGCAACCAATTAAGCTCTTACATTTGCTTTCATAAATTTTTTCTACTTCATCTTCTTTGCTAAATTTCTCCTTTTGATTCATTGGTATGCTAGTACTTTTACAATCTTCCATATGAAATTTTTTGAGTATTTCCTTTGCATACTTTTTTTGGCCTATGAAGACTTCATCATGATCTTGCTTCACCTCCATGCCTAGAAAGTAGGACATTAAGCCAAGGTTTGTCATCTCAAATGCTTCAAACATTTTAGCTTTAAACTCCTTCATCAGTGCCTCATTATTTCTTATTACAAGTAGATCATTAGCATAAACAGGTACTATAATCATATTAGCATCTATTTTCTTTATATACAATGTAGTTTCACTTGGACTTTTAACAAATCCAAGGCTTTTAAGATGTTCATTAATCTTGTTATACCAAGTCCTAAGTCCTTATTTAAGGCCATATAAGGCCTTCTTCAACAAGGAGACCTTCTCCTCCTACCCCTCGACTTAGAATCCTTCTAGTTGCTTCACATATATCTCTTCTTGAAGATAACCATTTCGAAAAGCAGATTTTACATCCAATTGATAAATTTTCCATCCCTTTTGTGCAGCCAAAGCAAGCAACAACCTGATTGTATCCAAGCGTGCTATTGGAGCAAAAGTTTTTGAAAAATCTACTCCAAACACCTGACTAAACCCCTTCACAACTAATCTGGCTTTGTATTTGTTTACAAAACCATCTACATTAAATTTGGTCCTATAAACCCATTTGACTCCAATAACTTTTTTGGATTGAGGTCTGTCCACCAACACCTAAGTGTTATTTTTTACAATCATCTTGATCTCTTCTTTCATTGTTTCCATCAATTTGTCATCTTCCTCTGCTTCTTTAAATTCTGTAGGCTTAAAGATAGCAACATTACTTCTTTCATAAATATTAGATAAAGACCTTGTACCTCTAACTCAGACAATATCTATGTCATCATCAAAGTATTTTGGAATTTCTAGTAGCCACATCTTTATCAACTCCTCCCAGCTCCATTATTTATCCTCCGTGAACTTAACATCTCTACTCATAAGAATTTTCCCATTTTGTTCAAAAAATTCTATAAGCCTTTGAAGAGCTGCTACATCCAATGAAAGCTCCTACTTCTGCCTTCTTATCAAGTTTGTATACTTGTGGCACATAAGAAAAACAAAGACAATAAAAAAATTTTAGATTTTGTAAATCTGGTTTGTATTCAAACCAGGCTTCAAATGGAGTTTTTATCTATAAAGCTTTAGTTGGCAGCTTGTTTAACAAGAAAAAAGCAGTGTTTGCAACCTCAGCCCATAACATCTTTGCAACTCCTTTTCATGTAGCATGCACCATGTCGTCTCCATAATACTTCAATTTTTTCTTTCACTAACTCCATTTTGTTGTGGAGTATAAGGTGCTATGAGTTGATGCTCAATGCCTACTTCTGCACAAAATTTATCAAACATGTCATTTGTGTATTCTTTCTCATTATCCTATCTTATAGTGCACAACTTACAAACACTTTTATTCTCCACCCAAACTTTATATTTCTAGAATACGTTAGCAACCTTTGATTTGGATTTAATAAAATAAATCTAGTAAAATCTGGTATAATCATCATTGAATATAATATAGCACTTATTATCATTCAAAGATGGTGTTCTCTGAGGTCCTCCTACATCAGTATGTAGAAGTTGCAGCTTGTTTGTTGCTATCCATGTTATTTGAGGGAAAGGTCTTCTAACTTGCTTGCCATATCGACAAGCCACACATTCAGTTAGTTTGTCTTCCAACGATGGCACACCCTTCACCACATTATGTTTTTACATATAGAGAAGTCCATCATAATGAAAGTGCCTAAGCCTTTGTGCCATAATTCTGCATTGTTTACAGTGCTTGAAAATGTTATGTGCTCCTCCTCCTTAAAATTCAGAACAAAGCTTTTTGCTCTCATTTTCACTTTAAATAAATCTATACCTTTTGCATCTTTAATCAAGCACCATTTATGAGAAAATATGACTATGAAGCCTTTTTCTTACAACTCTGGAACATTGAGCAAATTTTGGTCAATGTCAAGAACATATAAAACATCAGCAATATATTTCAAACTTGTCAAACTCTCTATATCCATTGTTCCTTTGCCCTTAACTAGAAGAAAATCACTGTTACCAATTTTTACTCTAAAGATAAAGGTTCTATCAAGCTCTTTAAAGAGCTTGGGTCATTAGTCATGTGGCTTGTGCAACCGTTATCTATCAGCGAAGAGTCGCTGGTACTATTGCTTGTAGCATAGCATGTTGTAACAAAAAGTTGCTTCTCTTCATGTTGCTCAGTTGAAGCTTTTGCCTCTTCATGTTGTTAATGTAAGAATTATAGTGGGCTACAATTAATTATTTTTGTTTTAAATAAAAACGGGCTGATTTATGATCCATGAGAGATGCATTTGGGTCCACTTATTATTAGTGATCATATTGTTTCGGGTTGGATATCTAATTGATTAGTATGGATGAAAGTGCGGGCCCATAATGGGTGGGTACTAGAGTTCTATTTAAACTTGGCTAGGTCCCTTCTGTGTTCACGTTGAATTCTAACTCCACAACTTACCCCATTATAAGTTGTGATAAGGAGTGTGAATCACAGAGGAAGCCCTAGTCTCTTCAAACCTTCAGACATTCAAAATCAACAGAGTATCCTAAATCTGTCGCCATATCTTCTACAGGTAATCAATTTAGTATTCTAATTTCATATAATTATTTCGAATTTATTCTTACATTTGGTATCAGAGCCATAATTATATGATTTAGAATCTGATTGGTTGAAGACTTGAATATATGCTTAATAATTTCATCCTTTTCTAATTTTCATTCATGTAAGTTTTTAGAAATTCTAATTGGATGATTTTCAAAAATTGAAACTTGAAATCTTAGGGCTTTTGTAGAATTTGAAATATTGAATCAATTAGTGCCTGAAATTCAAATTATTGTGAACCATATATGGAGAATTTTGAATTTGAAATTGAAGGTTAGGGTTTCATGATTCAATTTCAATTCTTGCAAAATAGGCCAAATTAATGAATAATTTTTGTATCATTAAGTTTCCCTTAATCATGTAAGTATAAACGGTGTTTCAATTGCATCAAGAATTATCTAATTCCATGGAAATTTCGAATTAAAAATCTAGGTTAGGGTTTGTAAAAATGAATTTTCAATCTCAATAATTACTGCAAATTGATGAATAATTTTTGAATATAGTGTTCCTTATGATCATATAAAAGAAAATCACAAATCAATTGCATCAAAAATTGGTTGATTATAGTGAAAATTCTTTAAAAAATTTTCGGCCATGGAGACTCTTAGGAACTCGAATTTATGAATTGAAATCATGCAAATTTGTGGATTAAATTTAGGGCTTTTCCTATTGATTTGTTTCAAATGAAACTTTATATTAAGAGCACACCAAAATTGCGTGAAACTTGCGTCTAAAAACAACCTCCATACCATCGGTATTGTGAGGAATTTCGTGCATTAGAATGGCACCAAAGTCATGATTATAATTGGGGATTTTAGTTTCTACTGATTTAGAATAGGATTAGGAACAAAAGACACAAGAAAATTGCAAGAAAAAGGGCTAAAAAAATGAGAAACCTGAATTTGTACCCGTGGGTCCTGCGTGACCCGTTTCTGGTTCTGGGCTGACTCGCCTGAGGAAGAAGATGAACCCCTAAGCCTTTGCTCACTTGCGTCCTAGGAGAGTGAGGGAGAGTGTGCAACGCACAGATGGAATTTTTCAATTCCGTTTTTTGCGTTGCAATCTATACTTTAAATGTGATTTTTTTGGAATATGTTTTATAATTTTTTGACCACTATAAATATTTTTTATATAAATATTTATATATAAAATATTTTTTAATATTTATTTGGATGTTTTTCTGAAACGTGATACATTGAAAAATTAATTCATTATATACTGAATCTTATGATAATATTCACTCTCCACAAATTATAATATATATTTGTCTACTCTCAAGCCTAATATATATACCTTAATATGTTTGTTGTAAGAAATATATGATTTTGTTTTAATTGTATTTGCATGAAGCCTCTTTGAGAATGCTATAAAATTTGTTTATGGACAGTAGGGGTGTAATATTTCACCTCCTTAAATATTGTACCATAATTTTGGGCAAGTAATTCCTGTGCAATGAGTTTTATAAATTACTATGGATAATTAACACCAAAGTGGAATTATTCATATTAATACGTAAAATCTCCTTTGTAATTAGAGGAAGGCTTCTAATGATCTCATATTATAGCCTGCCCAAAAGGGGTTATTGTATGTTATAATTAGGAGTTGTTTTGGGATGAAGTTAATGGGGAATATATTGGTCTAAAATATTTATCTACCTAAAGGGGATAGATATTTGAACCCAATGTATTCTCACTGATTAACTCATCTGAGATTCTGATCTAGGTGGTGACCTTGATTTGTACATTCTGCCCAAAGGGGAATGTGCTATTATGTTGGCCTCATTGAGATAGCTTGTTTTAATTAAAGTTATGTATAAAATTGCCCTTATTAATTATCCTAATGCATTCCAATTTTGCAGTTATCTTTTCTATGAATAATTGTTCTGCTTCAATTGAGATTTTAACTGGATCAAATTATAACAAGTGGAAGCAAGACCTAGAATTCTCCTTAGGAATTGCTAACCTTGATCTGGCACTACGCGAGAGTAAGCCTGAAGTAAATGAGAAGAGTACAACTGAACAGAAAGAGTTCTTAGCCAAATGGGAGAGATCCAATAAACTCAGTCTAATTGCCATTAAGAGGACCATATCTGAGCACCTACTTAGTGGCTTACCAGAAACCACAAGTGCTAAAGAATTTCTTACTGTTTTAGGAGAAAGATACCAAGTATCTAATAACGCTGAGTCTGGATATCTTATGAAAAAGTTGACTGATATGAGATATGACAACAATGAGGGAGTAAGGGAGTTCATTTTAAAGATGGTTCACATCCAAACCAAGCTGAAAGGCCATAACATTGACCAAAATGAGAATTTCATTGTCTCACATGCCTTGAACTATCTACCTGCTGAATTTACACAAATCAAAACCGCCTATAATACTTTTGGTGAGAAGTGGACCATTAATGACCTCATTACCAAGTGTGTGGCTAAAGAAGAAAAATTAAAGAAAGAAAAGAGTGGCTTATCCTGTGAGTTAGCCCTTTTTATTTCCCATGGTAAACCCCATTCTGGTAGTAGTAATTGGAAACATAAGAGAAATCAATCCAATATTCCTCATAAGGATCAAAGTTTAAAGAAACCAGGCAATGGTCAACGTCATGATATAAGAGGTCATAAATCAACTCTCATTAAGAAAAACATATGGTATTTTTGGTGTAAGGAAAAGGGGCATAAAAAGAATAATTGTACAAAATTTAAGGCTTGGCCAGAGAATAAGCAGAAATTTGGAGGAATTCAAGAACCTGAAGAGACCAAATGTGAGAGAAAGCAAGATGAGAGTGGCGAATAATTTTAAAGTAGTGTTGGAGTCAGTGGGAGATGTCATTTTAGTTTTGGCAACCGGATATGAAACTATTTTGAAAGACTTTTTTTTTATGAATCTTCTTTTAGGAGGAATTTGATTTCTATTTTTGTTTAGATAAATTTAGTTTTTATTTTAATTTAATGTTAAAACTCCCAAATTATTGGTTATGGACATTTAGTAGATGATTTATATAAATTATCCTTGGTTTTTTGACAATATTTCATCATCTTTAAATATTTAGGTCTCAAAATTAAAGAAAAATTTCTTTTATCATTGCACAAGCATTTAGGATATATCTTTGAGGAAATATTTAAAAGGTTAATTAAAATTGATATTTTACCTTTCTTAGAGTTTGACAATTTAAAGACCTATGTAGATTGTATTAGAAGGAAGTTCATTAAAAATAAGAAGAAAGGTACGACTAGAAGTTCAAGTCTAGTAAAAATTATTTACATAAATATTAGTGGATCTTTTTCTCATATTATTTGTGGTAATAGGCTCTTTATCACTTTCATTAATGATTTCTATTAATTTGATTATCTTTATTTGATTAAAGAAAAATATGATACTCTTGGAAAATTTAAAATTTTGAAAATTAAGGTAGAAAAACAATTAAAAAATAGACTCTCATTGCCCCCTCCACTATACAAGTGGAGTTTATTAGTTGTTACGTTGCTGCTATTCATGTTATTTGGTTGAGAAGTTTAATGATAGGGCTTTATATTGTAAATTCTGTTGTTCAACCACTAAGAATTTATTGTGACAATAGTACTATAGCATTTTACACAAAATAATAAAACTATTAGTGTTTTTAAACATCTAAAGTTAAAATATTTAAACTATTAGAGACTTAGTAAAGAATAACGAAATAGTTATTGAATATATAGACACAGATTCTATGTTGACTGACCCCTTAACCAAAGGACTTGAGCCCATTGTATTTAAAAGACATGTTGAAAATATGGGTATTGTATGTTCTATTGATATATTAAGTCAGTGGGAGTTTGAGTTCTATATTGTTTTCTTGTTATGTTGAACATCCTTTTTGGATACTTTTGGCATTCATATGATTTGTATTCTGGTTAATTGATAATGCATTGAATTTTGGTATTATATATTTTTTGTATATATGCATCAATTGCAAAATTTTGAACTCGGTATCATTAGGACCACTATGCCCGTGGTTGATGTCATATTGGAGTTGAGGCATGATGGTTTCTTTGACAAACCATACAATTTCTCTGGCTTTAAAGCACTTGAGAGAAATTATGAGGACTGACAAAGAAAATAGTAGTTAGGCCGTTGGATCACATTGGCATACTATCTTCTTGCTGCACTCCACACTAATGACTAGTCGACGGAGTCAGTGACACTTGTAACTATAGAAGGTTTAATATCAGTAATAGATATGATAACTGCCATGATTCAGTGTTACTTGACTTTAGTTGGATGGAGTCATATTAGATATCGTATCTTGGATCATTTATTTTTAAAAAATGTTGCCACAATTATAAAATTAGTCATTAGCCCGAGAGTCGTTTTCAAAATAAAAGTTTTTAAAATGAAGAATTGATTTTGCCCAAGTAGGAGAATGTAAGAATTATAGTGGGTTACAATCAATTATTTTTGTTTTAAATAAAAACGGGGCTGATTTATGATCCATGAGAGATGCATTTGGGTCCACTTATTATTAGTGATCCTATTATTTCGGGCTGGATATCTAATTGGTTAGTATAGATGAAAGTGTGGGCCCATAACTCATAGGCTCATAATGGGTGGGTACTAGAGTTCTATTTAAACTTGGCTAGGTCCCTTTTGTGTTCACGTTGAATTCTAACTCCACAACTTACCCCATTATAAGTTGTGATAGGGAGTGTGAATCATAGAGGAAGCCCTAATCTCTTCAAACCTTCAGACATTCAGAATCAACAGATATCCTAAATCTGTCGTCATGTCTTCTACAGGTAATCAATTTAGTATTCTAATTTCATATAATTATTTCGAATTTATTCTTACAGTTAACACTTACAAATCCGCTCCATATGCCCAATACTGCCATATTTTTTGCATTTAACATCAAGTCTCCACCAACACTTCCTTTGCGGGTGATTGGTTTTTTTCCAATGTGGGCACAGTGGAAATGTCTCATTTTTGTTGTTGTTGCTTGTGTTGTTCTTTTTCTTCTTGCATTTTTTCGTTGTCTTTGCCTCCTGAATTTGCTAACTTTGCCTCAAAAGCACCCTCCACAAATTCTTCTATTCTCATCATCCTCCGTTGCTCTTAAGCCTATAGTGCATTTACCAATTTTGCCAAAGATATACTTGACAGATCCTTAGATTCTTCTAATGAGGAAATTTTAGACTCATGTCACGAGAATTTTTTGAACAATTCTTTCATCAGAAAAATCCTTATCCAGCAATCTTACCTTATTCACAATGCCCAGCAACTTGTTGGCATAATCCTTGATGGTTTCTGTCTCCTTCATTTTGAGCATTTTGAACTCTCTGATCAGGTTGAGGACTTGCATATTTCTGATTTTGTCATTGCCTTGATACTCCTTTTTAAGGTAGTCCCAAATAGCCTTCGCTGATTGCAAGTTCATAATTCTTGCAAATATAATGCTTGTAACAGTAGAGAACAAATATGCTTTGGCTTTTGACTTCCTGGTCCTCTTCTCTTTGTAGGTCTTTAGCTGAGTCATTGTGGGATTTTCCAGCAACGGCGGAACATCATAATCATCTTCAACAGCTTCCCAAAGATCTAATGCATCAAGATGGACTCTCATTTCAATAGCCCAAGTTTGATAGTTGTCATCGTCAAAAATCGGTGGAGCAATATGAGAGAGTGTGTTTTCACTTTCCATTTCTAAAGACTGTCGAATTTTTAACAGGGGTTATGGATTCACTCAGCTCACGGGTCCCTCAAAAAGAAAGCTCTGATACCAGAGTGTTGTTATTAGACACGTGAACAAGGAAAAATTGATCTGGGCATTTCTAATAGGCTAGAACAAAATAAATGGATATGTGGCACAAAGTAGATAAACTAAGTTTTTTGTTTTTGAGAGAAGTGCATCGATGTTCATTTTAATATTCAATATATAAAGCTGATACATAATAGATAATAGATAATGACTAATATCATGCCATACATTTTAACTAATTCCTAAAATGAAGCAAAACAAAACATTCCTAAAATCTTGGTTAATTTGACCGATTATTCTGCAACAACCAGTAACTCCTATCCAACTGCAATTTCCAAGGCACGTGTTTAACAATAATAAATTGAACAAGAGGAAGGACTTGGTATGTAGTGAAATCTGCCATTTTATAAATATGCTGCATTTTAGCTGATATTACTTATGATATTGAACGCAAAAATTGGTTTAGTTACACTTTAAAGGGATGTAGTCCACGATCTGCTACTTGTTACAATGCGAGTAAATTGATTAATTCCTTGAGGAAGAGGAACTAAAAATGTAAGTTTTCATTTCTTGTGGTGGTTCAAACATCAGCCAGAAGAGGAGTTTCACGTGAACACTGCAGTGGGAATATTTGCTTGCCATTGATGAAGCACGAACATGCCTACTCTCAGGTATGTGGGATTGTTGGACATGGACACTACCATGACACAGTAATGACACGTGTGTATTTTTACAGCTTCGATATGGCTGGCGAGAAGAAAATGAAGAAGAAAAAGCCGGGGGAAAAAAAAAAGAACGGGAGGCTAGAAACCCATCTTAATGAGATCATAATAATTCTTTGTTTTTTTGGTTGTACATGATTAGTTTGAGTGGTATAGTTTAACATCTTTTTTTTTTTTTTGGTTTGGGGGGGGAGAAGGGGGGAAACATGGGTCTAAAAAACCCCCGGACGAAAAAAGAAGACACATCATCATGTCCTCAGCTCCTGGAAAATACCTTCACCCACTGACCTTGCTTTAGCTTATTCCTAGTCGAACCTCCACATCCAGCGTGACCAGAGCCTGATTTGCTGGCACCATCCCAGTTGATCCTAAACCAGCCCAGCTCAGCAAGATGCCAGCAAATGAAGTTACTGCTGCACTGCTCTGTTACCATCTTTTGTTTCTCAATCTTCCAAAAGGGGCTGTCCACATTTGAAAATGATTTTGAGTCTTAAAAGGTTCTGTGAAATTTTCTTAAAAAATGCCCTTATTCGTCCATTTCCAAAGCATCCAGATAGTGGTAGCCCAATGCTTTGCCAAGTATACTCCTTGAAATGACTAATAATATCTCTCAGGTTTCTCTCCACGCACTCCTCCTCCCATAAGTAAAAGCCAGGTTTTGAAGAAGGCCAAACTAGCGAATCCCACCCAGTGTTTAAGATAAAATAATAGTGGATGATGCCTGTTATGTTTTTCTTTGGAAGGGGTTCATAGAATGAGAAGCTTAAAAAATTAGGATTCGGGTATATACAAGCCAATATATTGTAAATCTACAATGTTATGGTATATAATTATATGAACCGCCTTTTTTTTTTTTACCTTTAAATGTATAAATCTAGTTTTAAGTTTCATGGTGGATTCTTATTTAAATAAAATTGAGTGCGAGTATATCTTCCCGGTCATGTTCTATTTTTTATGAAGTTTGAATTGTCAACATGTCTGTTCCGTGTCCGTGCTTCAAAGGTTGGGAGCAGATGTCTTGGAAAAATGACAATAATGGCAAAGCGAAGTGTTCTGGGTATGGTTTAGTGTTCTTTTAAGGATACATCAACATGTGAGGATTTTGTGATGGGGATTATAGGACTAAGATAAACCCGAGTAAGTCAGTAATTGTTTGCATTAATTTAAGTAGTGCTGTTAATCTTCTTTCTGTATATTTCTAATTATTAGCAGAGTCCTTATCATAAATGGACTATGGAAATTCTAATTAGTTCATATTGATTGATATTCAGGTCTGAAAGTTCTGCAGGTTTGTAAGTTTACTAGGTCAGTTCAATATGCAGAGATTTATTTCCACTGTTAAAAGCAGTGGAGATTCCCCAGGGTCAATATCCTCATGGCTGAAATCTGTTCAGAGATACCTACAGCAGAAAACCTTATATGCCCTATTGTAGATCACAGAGGAAGCCCTAGTCTTTTCAAACCTTCAGGCATTCAGAATCAACAGGGTATCTTAAATCTGTCGTCATGTCTTCTGCAGGTAATTAATCTAGTATTCTAATTTCATATAATTGTTATGAGTTTATTCTTACATTTGGTATCAGAGCCTTAATTATATGATTTAGAATCTGATTGGTTGAAGACTTGAAACCTTAGGGTTTTTGTAGAATTTGAAATATTTTGAATTTGAAATTTAGGCTAGGGTTTATTGAAATTGAATTTCAATTCTCCCAAATTAGGTCAAATTGATGAATATCTTTTTTATAATTGCACTCTCTTTAATCATATAAGTAAAAACCCTCTGCCAATTGCATCAAAAATCCTTTTATTCCATGAGAATTTCAATTCGAAATCCATAGTTAGGGTTCATAGAATTGAAATTTTCAATCTCATAAATTACCACAAATTGATGGATGATTTTCGAATGCAATGTTCCTTATGATGATATAAAAGAAACCCATAAATCAATTGCATCAAAAATTGGCTGATTATAGTGCAATTTGAATCGAAATTTTTCGGGCATTGAGACCTTTTCTGAACCGAAAATTAAGCATTCAAATCATCCAAATTTGTGGATTAAATTTGGGGCTTTGCATATTTATTTGTTTAGAGTGAAATCTTGAATCAAAAGCACACAAAAATTGCAAGAAAACGCGTCTGAAATCCCTCAGAATCGAGCTTCGCATATCTCGACGAAAAGGGGTGATTTTGCTTCGAAAAAACCATGAAAAACTCAATAAAATTTGTTGATTTTAGGGTAGATGAGTTTATAATGGGATTAGGAACAAAAACACATAAAAATCGCATAAAAAGGGCTCCAAAAACGCAAAACCCGACTCCACTATCCATGGGTCCTGCGTGACCCGTTTCTGATATGGGTTGACCCGCTTGAGGTTGAAGATGAGCCTGAAACCCATGCCCACTCGCGCCTTTTGGAGAGTGAGGGAGAGTGTGCATTCTACGGATTGAATTTTTCAGTGCCGTTTTTTGCGTTGCAATCCTTATTTTAAATGTGATTTTTTGGAATATTTTTTATAAATTTTTGATTGCTATAAATATTTTTTTATATAAATATTAATATATAAAATATTTTTTAATACTTATTTGGACAATTTTCTGAAAGGTGATACATTGGAAAATTAATTTATTATATTTTGAACCTTATGATAATGTTCACTCTCCACAAATTATAATATATATTTGTCTACTCTCAAGCCTAATAAATATACCTTTATATGTTTGTTTTAAGAAACAAAAGATTCTATTTTAATTTTATTTGCATGAAGCCTCTTTGGGAATGTCATAGAATTTGTTTATGGATATTAGGGGTATAATATTTCATCTCTTTAAATGCTGTACCATAATTCTGGGCAAGTAATTCCTGTGCAAGGAGTTTTATAAATTATTATGGATAATTATCACTAAAGTGAAATTATTCATATTAATAAGTAAAATTTCCTTTGTAATTAGAGGAAGGCTTCTAATTATCTCATATTATAGCCTGCCCAAAGGGGGTTATTGTATGTTATAATTAGGAGTTGATTTGGGATGAAGTTATTGGGGAATATATTGGTTTAAAATATTTATCTGCCTAAAGGGGATAGATATTTGAACCCAATGTATTCTCACTGATTAACTCATCTGAGGTTCTGATCTAGGTGGTGACCTTGATTTGTACATTCTGCCCAAAGGGGAATGTGCTATTATGTTGGCCTCATTGAGATAGCTTATTTTAATTAAAGTTATGTATAAAATTGCCCTTATTAATTATCCTAATACCTTTCAATTTTACAGTTACATTTTCTATGAATAATTGTTCTGCTTCAATTGAGATTTTAACTGGATCAAATTATAACAAGTGGAAGCAAGACCTAGAATTCTCCTTAGGAATTGCTGACCTTGATCTGGCACTACGCGAGAGTAAGCCTGAAGTAAATGAGAAGAGTACAACTGAAAAAAAAGAGTTTTTAGCTAAATGGGAGAGGTCCAACAGACTCAGTCTGATTGCCATTAAAAGAACTATCTCCGAACATCTACTTAGTGGCTTACCAGAAACCACAAGTGCTAAAGAATTCCTTACTGTTTTGGGAGAAAGATACCAAATATCTAATAATGCTGAGTCTGGATATCTTATGAAAAAGTTAACTGATATGAGGTATGACTATAATGAGGGAGTAAGAGAGTTCATTTTGAAGATGGTTCACATCCAAACCAAGCTGAAAGCCCATAACATTGACCTAAATGAGAATTTCATTGTCTCACATGCCTTGAACTGTCTACCTGCCGAATTTACACAAATCAAAACTGCCTATAATACCTTTGGTGAGAAGTGGACCATTAATGACCTCATCACCAAGTGTGTGGCCGAAGAAGAAAAGTTGAAAAAGGAAAAGAGTGATCCATCCTGTCAACTAGCTCTTTTTACTTCCCACGGTAAACCCCATTCTGGCAAGGGTAAATGGAAACATAAAAAACCTCAATTCAATATTTCTCATAAGAATCAAAGTTTGAGGAAACCAGGCAGTGGTCAACATCATGATGTAAGAGGTCCTAAACCAACTCTCATTAAGAAAAACATATGGTGTTTCTGGTGTAAAGGAAAGGGGCATAAAAAGAATGATTGCATAAAATTCAAGGCTTGGCTAGAAAATAAGAATAAATCTGGAGGTAATCCCTTAGTTTTTGTTTGTTATGAGTCTAATTTAGTTGATGTTCCTATTGATTCTTGGTGGATTGATAGTGGTTCTACAACCCATATTGCTGTGTCTTTACAGGGGTTCAAAAACTTGAGGAAACCAAACCCGAGAGAAAGCAAACTGAGGGTAGGAAATGACCTTGAAGTAATGGTAGAGTCAGTGGGAGACGTCAGTCTAATTTTGGCAACCGGTTTTGAATTGATTTTGAAAGATATTTTTTATGTACCTTCTTTTAGAAGAAATTTAATTTCCATTTCTTGTTTAGACAAATTTGGCTTTCATTTTACTTTTGGCAATGGAAAATTAGATTTAATGTTAAATTCTCAAATTATTGGTTATGGACATCTAGTGGATGGTTTGTATAAACTATCTTTGGTTTCTGACAATAATTTTTCATCTTTAAATCTTGAAAATGTGGTTGCCAAAAGGTCTAAAATTAAAGAAAAATCCTTTTCATTGTGGCACAAGCGTTTAGGTCATATTTCTAGGGAAAGAATTGAAAGATTAATTAAAAGTGATGTTTTACCTTCCTTAAAGTTTGACAATTTAGGGACTTGTGTGGATTGTATTAGAGGAAAATTCACTAAGAGTAAGAAGAAAGGTGCAACTAGAAGTTCAAATCTCTTAGAAATTATTCATACAGATATCAGTGGACCCCTTTCTCTTACAATTTGTGGTAATAGGTACTTTATCACTTTTATTGATGACTTTTCCCGATTTGGCTATCTTTATTTGATTAAGGAAAAATCTGATGCTCTTGAAAAATTTAAGATTTTTAAAACTGAGGTAGAAAAGCAATTGGGAAAAGTCATCAAGATAGTGAGATCTGACCGTGGCGGAGAGTATTATGGTAGACATGATACCACGGGTCAGCATATAGGACCTTTTGCAAAATACTTACAAGATTGTGGAATCGTTCCACAATATACCATGCCTGGTAGCCCTGAACAAAATGGTGTAGCCGAAAGGCGTAATCGCACACTTAAAGATATGATGAGGAGTATGATGAGTAGATGTAACTTGCCAGAATTCCTATGGGGTGAAGCCTTGAAAACAGCCCTTTATATACTAAACAGAGTCCCAAGCAAATCCGTACCAAAAACACCTTTTGAACTTTGGACAGGAAGAAAACCCAGTTTGAACCACTTTCGTGTATGGGGGTGTCCAGCAGAAGTTAAAATTTATAATCCCTCAGAAAAGAAAACAGACCCAAAAACTAGTTGTTGCTTTTTCATCGGATATCCAGACCGCGCTAAAGGGTATAGGTTCTTTTGTCCTGGTAGAGGTGTTAAAATTGTGGAATCTATGAATGCTAAATTCTTGGAGCTTGATGTAGCTGAAACCATTATTCCATCTCATGATACTCCTATGGATACCCAAGAAGCTATTTCTTTGCCTCTGCCCATTTTTGATAATATCATATCGTCAGATACCTCTATTGAAAATCACCTTCCAACTGAGAATTTTGATAATTCCCCTATTGAAATCCCACAACCAATTGAACCAATTGAACAAATACCTGTGAGGAGATCTGTTAGACAAAGAAGGCCTGCTATCACTGATGATTTTATGGTTTATCTTAGTGAGGATGTCTATGATGTTGGGGATGTTGTTGACCCTAAGAATTATAAAGAAGCTATTTCTTGCCCTCAATCTAACATGTGGAAAGATGCTATGGATGAGG
The DNA here is from genome assembly GCA_026724425.1 of Erythrophleum ivorense. NCBI lineage: Eukaryota > Viridiplantae > Streptophyta > Magnoliopsida > Fabales > Fabaceae > Erythrophleum > Erythrophleum ivorense. The sequence continues at coordinate 17,940,400 of JAIUCV010000012.1, read as the reverse complement.
AAATGAAATCTATGGCTAACAATGAAGTGTGGGAGCTTGTTGAACTGCCTAATAATTGTAGGACAATTGGTTGCAAATGGGTGTTTAAAACAAAGAAAGATTCACAAGGGAAGATTGAGAGACATAAGGCTAGACTTGTGGCTAAAGGCTTTACTCAAAAAGAAGGCGTTGATTTCAATGAAACATTTTCACCAGTGTCCACTAAAGATTCTTTTAGAATCATTATGGCACTAGTAGCTCATTTTGATTTGGAGTTGCATCAAATGGATGTTAAGACGGCATTTTTGAATGGTGACCTGAATGAAGTAGTGTACATGCAACAACCTGAGGGCTATCAAGCAAAAGGTAGTGAGCATCTAGTTTGTCAGTTGAAAAGATCAATTTATGGTCTAAAACAAGCTTCTAGACAGTGGTATTTGAAATTTGATGAGGTAGTAAACTCCTTGGGTTTCGAAGAAAATAAAGTTGACCAATGCATATACATCAAAGTCAGTGGAAGTAAATTCATTTTTCTTGTGCTGTATGTAGATGATATTTTACTTGCTAGTAATGATCTTGGTTTACTTCATGAGACTAAGGACATGTTGACTAGGTTCTTTGACATGAAGGACCTTGGTGAAGCTTCATTTGTGTTGGGTATTGAGATTCATAGAGATAGATCACGTCATATGCTTGGGTTATCTCAAAAGGCATACATCAACAGAGTTCTGGAGAGATTCAATATGCAAAATTGTAAACCCGGAGATGTTCCAGTGATTAAAGGGGATAAATTTAATAAAAATCAGTGTCCTAAAAATGAGATTGAAAAGAGAGAGATGAAAGACAAGCCCTTTGATAGTACATTGGGGAGTTTAATGTATGCTCAAGTATGCACTAGACCTGACATAGCCTTCATAGTTGGTGTTTTGGGCAGATATCAGTCTAATCCAGGGAATGACCATTGGATAGCCGCAAAGAAAGTAATGAGATACTTGCAAAATACTAAAGAGTATATGCTTGTATACAGAAGGGTTGATAATTTGGAGATAATAGGATACACTGATTCAGATCTTGCCGGGTGTCCTGATGATAGAAAATCAACTTCTGGGTACATCTTTATGTTAGCTGGAGGTGCCATATCCTGGAAGAGTAAGAAACAGACTCTAGTTGCCTCCTCCACTATGCAAGCGGAGTTTATTGCTTGTTATGCTGCTGCTACTCACGCTGTTTGGTTGAGAAATTTGACAACAGGGCTTCGTATTGTCGATTCCGTTGCGAGACCACTGAAGATTTACTGTGACGACAGTGCTGCAGTATTTTATACGAAAAATAATAAGACCACTAGTGGCTCTAAGCATCTGGAATTGAAATATTTGACTGTCAGAGATTTAGTGAAGAATAACGAGATAATTGTTGAATACATAGACACAGATTCTATGTTAGCTGATCCCTTGACCAAAGGACTTAGGCCCATTGTGTTTAAAAGACACGTTGAGAACATAGGCATTGTAAGTTCTTTTGATATGTTTGGTTAGTGGGAGTTTGAGTTTTATATTATTTTCTCGTTATGTTGAATTTATTTTTTTTTGACATTATTTTATGATTTGTATTCGGCTAATTGATAATGCAATTAAATTTTGGTATTTTTTATATATATGCATCAATTACAAAATTTTGAACTCGGTATCATTAGGACCACTATGCCCGTGGTCGATGCCATATTGGAGTTGAGGCATGATGGTTTTTTGACAAAACATACAATTTCTCTGGCTTTAAAGCACTTGAGAGAAATTGTGAGGACTGACAAAGAAAATAGTAGTTAGGCCGTTGGATCACATTGGCATACTATCTTCTTGCTGCACTCCACACTAATGACTAATCGACGGAGTCAATGATATTTGTAGCCATGGAAGGTTTAATATCAGTAATAGATATGATAACTGTCATGATTCAGTATTACTTGACTTTAGTTAGATGGAGTCATATTAGATATCGTATCTTGGATCATTTGGTTTTAAAAATGTGGCCACAATTATAAAATTAGTCATTAGCCCGAGAGTCGTTTTCAAAAATAAAAGTTTTTAAAAATGAAGAATTGATTTTGCCCAAGTGGGAGAATGTAGGAATTATAGTGGGCTACAATCAATTATTTAGTTTTGAATAAAAACGGGCTAATCTATGATCCATGAAAGATACATTTGGGCCCACTTGTTATTAGTGATCCTATTGTTTTGGGTTGGATATCTAATTGATTAGTATGGATAAAAGTGCGGGCCCATAACTCATAGGCCCATAATGGGTGGGTACTAGAGTTCTATATAAACTTGGCTAGGTCCCTTCTGTGTTCACGTTGAATTCTAACTCCACAACTTTCCCCATTATAAGTTGTGATAGGGAGTGTGTGAATCACAGAGGAAGCCTTAGTCTTTTCAAACCTTCAGGCATTCAGAATCAACAGGGTATCCTAAATCTGTCGTCATGTCTTCTGCAGGTAATTAATCTAGTATTCTAATTTCATATAATTGTTATGAGTTTATTCTTACACCTATTCCTTTTAACACCAGATGATACCTTGATAGTTGGCTTAGACGCCTATGGTTATACAATAAATGGCGAATTAAAGCAATCATTCGTCACAAGGTAAGTGTTAGTCTGCAATCCTTATACTGCATGTTCTCTTCTAGAATTCTTTGTTAAGGATGTTGGTCCAGAATTCCACAGGTTAACTGTGCCTTTGCATTTTTATTATTATGTTCTTTTCTTGTATCACTGAAGAGAATAAGAGTGTGCTTAGTCTGATTCATTGTATTTTGGAATAAAGTTTGTATCCTAAGGACAAAATTTACTATGTTTAGTTGATCATGATCTCTGCATCAACTACGCACCTATGCATATTTTAGGCCAAACCACATTAACTATGTGCTTTTAGTTGTTTTTTTTCTTTTTGTCTTGTGATTAAATTATTACATGAATTGAGCTATGCTCAGGGCTTTTATCCTTATAGAGGATTTGATTGGTATGTGGTTGTAGTTTTGCCTGGTCTTTTTGTTGATAAGACTGGTAATTACTGGGATGTGCCATTTTCAATGGCAATTGATCTTGCTTCTGTGGATACCAAGGATTCCGCTGCAAGTCATCATTTGTCTTTGCACCACATTTTGGGGCCACCTGAGCAATTTGAAAGTAATGAAAATCAAATTAGTGGAGTACCTTCTACTCTACTTCCAGGTTGGCCATCAAAAGTGCCTTTTCTTACAAGAAGAATATCAACATGTGGAGAAGCAAAGCTCGGAAGTTGAAATTGGGGCAACCATATGACATTTTTCTTTGAAATCCTCAAGTATCTGCAGGGATTATTGGTAAGTTGTCTTATTGTCCATATAATTTCGACAGTACATTCCAGACCAAAAAGGTGACTTGGCTGCCAGCTCCAGTTACGCAACCTTGTGCTTGTTAATAAGTGAGGAAACTGTTAGATATTATCTTACTTAATCAGAACGTTAGTTCTTCTATCATTAAAGGGGAAAGGTGGCTAAATGATTGAGGTGGGTTCGGCTGTCTGAACTAGCACGAAAATTACCATGCCGAAGGGTGTTGTCATAACATGGAAATTATCTTCTGAAATGTGAAACTGTTTGAAAGATGACCTTTTTACCATGGCTTATCTGGGTGGATATTAGTCTTACCTATTTTAATGCATAGTGTGTAAGCCTTCTTCCATTCTTTTGTAAGTTAGCTTTTATGGTTAACTGAAAAATCCTTCCATACTTCATTAATTCAATAGCCATAATGATATTGTCTGAGATATTCCTTCTTTGATTCTGCACAGGAGAGATGACATCATTCATGATAGGCTTCAATGTGCTACAATTGACAAAGGACCTTTAAATTAATCTTATAAGCTAAATATTGCAAAGTCCAATGGTTCTGAAGTCTTAAAAAATCTGTGGAGTGTTTATTTTGGGGATTAGGGTATGGAACAAGTGTGATTTTTAATTCTTCAAGTAGGTACCATCTACTCCCTCTGGTCTTATATATAAGAAACAAATAATTAATTCACGAGTATTAAGAAAGTTAGTTAAAAGCAATTAATCTTGTCTCAAATAAAAATTATTTTTTAAAAATATCCCTATTTAATATTTACACTTTCTCCTTAAAATTAATAACCACCACTACTGATAATTTGAATGATTTATTTAATGAAGGGCATAATTGGAATACTATAATTAATATGATAGTTTGTTTCTTATATATAAGACCAAATCAAATCTTAAAAAAGTCTCTTATATATGAGACCGGAGAGAGTATTAAAGAAAAATAAAATTAATCACGTGATAGAGAATGGGAAGATAATAAAAAAATATTATTAATTATTTATAAATTAAAAATTAAATATAAATATAAAAATAATATGTTATTTATTAGGATTAAGATTAGTAATTTGTTAGGATTAGTAAATTAGGATTAGGATTAATAAATTAATAATTAGGATTAGGATTAGGATTAATAATTCATGATAGGCTTCAATTTGTTACAATCTGGAAACAATATCTTATTAGGATCAGAATTAGAGATAAATATAAAAATATTATTAACAATCTCCTTGCTTTTTGAAAAACCCTCTTTATGAGACCATGGCCATATTGTTAAATTTAAAAATACTGAGATCAACAATTCAAAACCATATTAAAATTTACTATCAGTATCAAATCCCACCCTCGTCACAATCAAAATCAGAATATATCAATTTTCTCTGGTTTGAGAACAATAAAAATAAAAAGTGCTAAATTTAATTAAATAACAAAAAGACGGCGATAGAAGATCTGAAGAGCTAAAAAAAAGAAACACCGATCCAGGTCATTAGCAGAATATCTGGACTTTGTGAAGAAGATATGTTACTTTTCATCTTTGTTTGACATCAGATAATGTAATTAAAGACTTTCTGTCTTAGTTTGGTTTATTTGGATGCTGTCAATGTATCAGGGAAAAAAAAATGAGCAGAAACATAAATTGCCTTGGAGAGAGAAATCAAGTAGCAACTGGGGTTGTGGACTCTCGTTGAACAGCCTTCAATAGGAGGCTATCTTGTAGAAGAACCATCTGCGTTGGAAGAAAGCCAATTCCATTAGCGATAGCAAGCATCATTAGCTTGGTTTCTTCTTTGAACTCTTTTATATCAACTCTCCCATTCACGTCAAGCTGCCCAAAGAGATCGCTCACTGACGTATGAAAGGCTTCTTCGTCTTCCACAAATTTTACAATGGTCGCACTGCTGAGAATTTCTCTGCTCATCTTTCTAAATAACCCAATAAGAGTGGTTTTGAACGATAGAATGAGGAATTCGTATTTGTTGGGTTTGATGAGAGGGTTGAGGCTAATCTAGAGTCTAGACTGTAAAAGAAGTACTTTGTTTCCCATTCCAAGTTGTAAAGTTTCTGAATTCCTAAACAAACTGATTATCTTAATTTCATGGTTCCCATATGTTTCGTGATTCTTAGAACTATGGCTATATTATATTGATAAATTATTAAGAAAATCAAGATATTGAAAATAACTATATCAACATAATTATGAATAAATATATTATACGTTAAAATATTCAACATATTATGAATTGTGGCTGTATGATTACCCTCTATTTTTTTCTCTTATTTTTATTTTAATTAATAAAAATGTCTATATATATATGTATGCATATATTACTTGGTTTACTTTTTTCATTGATGAAATTTATTATAAATTTCTTTATTTAATGAGTCCAGCTCAACCTTTGCTTTTGAGTTTTAATTTAATTTATGTAATTCCATTCTTTTTTTTTTCTTTTTTCTTTTTTTGCTACATCATTTCTTCTTAATTTTAAAATAATTGTACTAAATTCCTTATATTTTTCAAATTTGGTAGTTTGATTTAATGTTGGTAACCTAATCACATATTTGTTAAATTAGCCGAATAATCTTAATAAATTATTTTAAAAATTGATAATTAGCTAGGGTAGAGTGAGCATACAAATAATGCTATAGGTACCATCCGACCATGTGAGTTTTATGCAATTTACTTTGAAGTTTCTAAGTCACCTATGTTATCATTTCATTACTCCTAAAACTATTGTTTTGAAAATCGGATCGGCTGGCCAGCTCGACTGGTTGGATCGAGAACCGATCCTGGTCCAGTCTGGTTGGCCATCAGAATTGGAGAGCTTGAGAACCGGTCAAGAACCGAGAAAATCGATCAGGTTACTAGTTGAACCAGTTTTGTATTATTTAGCAAAATTAGCAAAGTTTCAATTCGAACCCTGATCCTCTTGAAGAGCAAACGCGCTACTATCATTAAGTTGAAATACATATCTAGTTATAATATGTAATATTTAATATATAACCTTTATTATAATTCTATTTTAAAATAGTAAAATGAATAATAATTTATTCAAATTTTGACTATTAACAGGATGAACAATATATTTTTTATTAAATTATTATTATTGTCTTGTTTATAATCCAAAATTTTAATATAATAAATAAGAAATAAAATTAAAATTCATATAATTTTTATTAAAATTATGCAAATATATTTAAACAAATTAAATATTAAATATTATGTTATGTATAGTTTATTTTTATATACAATTAGTCATAATATTTTAAAATTTATTAATATTTATTTTTTATTATGTATTATCTTAAATTTTTAATATATATAAATATATATTTAATTGTCACTTATTTGACCACGATTCGACCATGATTGAACTAATGAACTGTAAACTAATAATTTTACTGGTTTAATGATAGATCTGATTTTTTAAACATTGTCTAAAACTTATAAATAGAGACATTTACAATAACACCAAAGAAAGCATCACTGTCACATAACAAAATCTTCACCATCATCTTATTATGTGTAGACTTTATTAAGATTATGAATTATAGTCTTTATTTTGTCTAATTATTTATATTATTATTTCACTAGACAAGTTGTTGTCCCTTTATTATCTCTTTTCACTTACTCTATCTCTATCCCACCATATCCACCGCTATCATCTGGGACTCCCACAACCAAACTCGATTTCCGCCAAATCGAAAACAGGTAGTATTATCAAGGATCACATCTTTGAGTACTCACTAAACAAGATTTTCGAAATTTATATCTAATAGATTTTCAAGGGAGTGATTTATCAATTACAAATGCATAATAAAAGTTGGGATGTGTATAGAATTGTACAAGTGAATATTCTTAGGTTGTTCATCTGGTTAAGTTCATATATCGCGCCACATGGATATCCACATTGATATTTATTTAATATTAAATTATATGAAGAAGATAAATAACTAAATATAAAGTAATAAAAATTTCTGAAGATATAGAATAACTAAAAAGATAATTTTTTAAATTATTATATTTTTGAAATTTTAATTAAAAATAAAAAGATAACCCACTGTATTTAATTAATTGATGATTATGTTACAAGAATATAAATTAAAATAAATAAATTAAAATTATTATTGAAAGAAGTAAAAACAAATTAAAAGGAGTCATCTAATTAAAGTTAAACAAATAAAAGGAGTCCTCTTCTTTTTTAAATTTTAATAAAAAATAAATGAAAACAAATTAAATAATTAACAGATATATTAAATATTATAAATCATCTAATTGTTAATAAAAAGATAATTCAATGTATTTTCGATAATCTTAGGTATAGATGGCAAAGATTCTCCAAGTATAAGAATCCTCACAAAGACTATCCTATTTTGAGATCCACATTTAAGGATTTTTTTTTTTTTTAACAGCGATAGACGTAGGGGAGTAAATATCTTCGATGGTAATTTGGGGGCAGGGATAAAAATCATATCACCCACATTGTGGGGTCCCCAACCCCATCAATTTACAAAAATTTATTAATGTATTCTTTTTAAATATCCTCTTTAATCATTTTTTATATTAATATAAATTTTAATTTAAAATATAAGAAGGAGCCTTCTTTAATTAGAATTTAAAAGCTCCCTATCTCATAAGTCTTTGCACCTATCTTTGACTTTCACAACTTGCTTTATTCTTGTTGAAGACGCTTATTAACCTATCATCTTGTTGGGTCCCATTGGGATCTACAGGGAATGAGGATAGGAAAAAATTCCTCTCACAAGAAATCGGGAATGAAAATAGGGAAAATAATTGATCGCAAGGACTTTTGGGGGGGGGGGGGACTCAAGGCTTTCATCCCCATTGTCATAAGTTTTATTTTATTTAAGATAATTAAATATTAATGTTTTAAAAATCAGATTAGATATTGACTTGGGATAAGGAGCGAATTACAATTCAATGATGACTGAACCAAAATTAAATTGTTTTTTTAAATATATATAAAAAAGTATAAATAAATATATATAATATTTTATAATTAAATCAATACATATATTAAAAATAATATTTAGAATAGATATAAATATTTAAAAATATAAAAATAATTAAAACATTTTACATATGATAACAAATCCATATAAAATTGGTTGAGTAAAGCCTATAAAACAATATTTTTAACATTAGATCTATCATTGAGCTGATAAAAGCACTAATTAAATGTTTAATAGTCTAAACATAATTGAATTTAATTGAATAAGTGATAATTATATATATATATATATATTAAAATTCTACATTTTGGAATTTTAATATAATAAATAAATACTAAGAAATTTAAATTTTAAAAATATTTGAGAAGTTATTTTTTAATTGAAAAATCTATGATCAAAATTTAAGACTACTTAATATTGTACTTTTGGGGGTTTTTTCTTAATTATATTAAGATTTCACTTATTATTAAAAAACAAAAACAAAAAACAAATGGAAGAGAAATAATAAATTTTGCCCAAACACATTGATATCTAATAGAGATGTTGTTAATAGAAGAAACATGACAAAGAGCAATCACAAAAAATAACTAAGTATATGTCCTTTGATTTCTCTTTTATTCTCTTTTCTTTTGATTTATGTTTGATCCAACTCCTTTTTTTCTTTTATTGTCATCTATTTTTAATTGTTCAGATTTGTCAAGATAAACTATGTTGTTTTTATAAGAAAGGATTTAAAAAAAAAAAGAATTCAATGATGGGTATGTCTATTTTTTGATAAGTTTAATCAGCTTTGACTAATTCTTTAATTAACTAATTTTTTTAGACTAATTGAACTAGAATCCGATTCAATAAATTTTTTAACAAACCAACTGGTTTAATTCATTTTTGTAAACTATGCTACAAGACATTACAAATCCTTATCATAAATGTCAAAACTCTATTTAAATCCCAAAAAAAATAAAAATAAAAATAAATTTTTAATCAATTCAACATCAAATAATTGATTTTTACCAAATTTTAACTAATTTGACTTATTCTTAACTAATTTTTTTTTTTGATTAGTTTTGAGAGTATGAATTAGTTCTATGACTAATTTATAGATTTTTTAATTTGACTAATTGATTTGGTTTAATTATTATAACTATGCTAACGATAATTGTGGCTAAGTACTTATTTAACTTTAACTAAATTTTTGTCTATATATAAACATTTTATATACCCAAATAATTGTTGAAATGAGTAGTATGAATGTAATACTCTTTTCAAAAAACTATTTCATGAGTCATCATAGATAGCCCTAGATACTATAGTGTAAAAACTTAATGGGTCAAATATTACAATATCAAAAGTGTTATACCATAATGCTATACATTGTTTCAAAGTTGGTGGTATTACGGTTGAGTTGGAAATATTTTACTTAAATTCAATGGTACTACGTTTGAATTATTTTGTTCAAACTTAGTAGCATTGCTATTTAGTTTGAGCTATTTTTTTTTTTATTAGCCTATTCACTCGAGAGCAAATCCTTTGCTACTGGGAGAATGTCAGCTGAGGAAGCTCCTATGACACAGATGGTCTTGGATTGTATTTATATATTTTGAAATTATTTATTTATTTTGTTATTTGAATTATTTTTTTAAATAAAATAAAACACAAAATAAAAACAATTTTGTAACTACAAATTCAAAAAATTATCATAAAATAAAAAAAAATCAAATTAAAATCTGAATTATTTAAATATAATTTAAATAATTCAGATTGTGTACTTCTCTCTTGCTGGCAACAAAGGCCCTGATTGATTTAATTCTGTAGAACAATTTTTTTTTGTTTTCAAGAACAAAAAAATAAAAAAACTTGTTTGATAATGTGTTTTTAATGAAGTGTTTTGTAAAATAAAAAAACAAAATTTTGTTTTCAAAAACCAAAAACTCAGAACACTTTTTAAGTGTTCTGTAATTTTTGTTCTACAGAATCAGGTAAAAAACAAAAAATAATTACTTTTTAAAATAATGATTCAAATAGATTTTTTTTATTTTTTTGTTCTAAAAAATTTGTTCTTAAAAACATATGTTTTGAAAACATTAAAACAAAAACAATTTTAAACAGGCCCAAAGATACCAGATTGCTATTCACTATTTTTTTTAAATAAAATAAAAAATAATATAAGGAGAATTATAATAAAAGATTAAAAAATAAAAATATTTATTTTTAAAAATTTATTATTATTTATTTTAAGATGATTATTATTAAATTTAATAACAAATCGTTAAATCTAACGATAATAATCTTTAAAAGTAATTTTTTTGAGTCCTTAAACATATTTTTTTAATAATATATGTATATATATATATATATATATTCTAATATACTATGTATCCATGTCTTATTACGCTACTGTTGAATCCCTCATCGATCCCCTTGACCACTGTCCCTTTCTGAAAATCTTCACAAGCAAACCGGTCTTCTTCGCCGTCTCACGCTTCTTTCGACACCACCGTTCTGCTTCTCCTCTAATTTTTCTTCATTTTTAAATGAAGAACAACCTAATTATCTTTGTTTTCGACCATAAATTATTATTATTTTGTAAAAGAAATAGGATGGTTAGACTGATCCGGGTAAAAGGTTTACTCGGATCTAAGAAAACGTTGGGGGATTTCTTGGGAAGAGGCGCTTAAGCATGAACAAGGGTCAGGGCCTTTTTCTGAGCAAGTAGTGCACTGACAGTTCGGCAGCAGCCATTATTATTCAAATTCAAAGCTTTTTTTTTTTCTCTTTTGGTTTCAGAGGAGTCATTCTTGCATACAGCAACGCACGCCAACATTTACGCAGCCGTCAATCCCAGAGGTCACGAAGGGGCACACTTTAATAGGAATAATTCTGGTTATAAATGAACAAAAAGCAAATATTTATTATATTATTATTTAATAATATTTATTATTGTTTAAATAAAAATAAAAATATCATTTTCGATTTTACTTTTTTTTTTTTCATTTCTACTCTCGTAATTTTTTTCTCATACATATATATATATATATATCAAACGTAGCCTAAATCCAATGCGCGCATTTGTTGTATACACCATCATTCATCAACCATCCAAACCCCACAAAAAAATTACAATTTTCTGACACACACCCAGAATTGTCATGTATAGTATATGGATACAATTCATGTTACATTATAAAATTTGATAATTTTTTTATATAATAAATTACTCAAAATCTGCAATGTAGATTGCAGCCAACCTTTTGCCATAAGTTGTCTCTTTTCTTTTAAATTCTAAAATTTTCTTTTATTTGTGTATGTGTTTTGCTTCATCTCTTTCGTTGCATCAATTAGTTGATGCGTTTTTCTTTACTAATTTTCAATTGTATAAAACTTATAAGTCATAATTATTAAAATAAATTATGTAACCATAATGCATGAGAAGTTGAAGTCAAATGAATGTGAATTTCTTTTAATGAGGTAAGATTATTTTTCAATGAAAATATTTGAGCTTTCTGTATGTTTAAATTGGTTACTAACATTAAAATTTTAAAATAGAATGCAGATATGATGACAAAGAAGATTGTACATTAGTTGGTGATATATAGGCATTACGCCAAACAAAAATACAAATACTTTTCTTTGTTTTTTGATAACTATTTCTAAAGCATTAAAGTTCATATTAAAATATAATTATAATTTTAATCATTTTTATTTTTATTTTAATTAATTAATTATTTTTATTCATCTAATTTTATTTTAATTTGTATTTATTCATATTTATCTTATATTTTTAAATCTTAAAAAGATGATATGCTCTCACTTTTTATATCTGTGATTTATATTTTCAATCTTTACAAATTTGTAATAAAAAATTTAAGATTATTTTGCAACTCACTAGCTTCTCATATTCTTATTATAAAGCTTCTAATCAAAACATGACAAAAATATATTTCTTTAATAAAAAGATAATAAGTGTATGATTTTTACAGAAAATTATATAATTTTTCAATTAAATCATACACTTGTCATATTTTTATCAATGAATTAAACATTTTCTATATTTTCATTAAGAAATTTAATAATAAAGAGAAAAAATTATAACTAAATTTAGTACCATACAATTTGTATTTTACAAAAAATTTAAGATTATTTTGCACATCGCATGGCATTTGATTTTTTTATAACCAAACTTCCCTTCTAATTTTTTCACTGAATTGTGAAAATCTGTGTGTAAAGATCACCATGACCCACCCACAATTTCCTTGCATTTTGAAATATCAGTTAAATTTAAAAATATCAAGATCAACAGTTCATATATATATTTATTATCAATACCAAATCCCACCATCGTTACCAAAGTCACAATATATCAGTTTTTTCCTTATTGAAAACAACAAAAATAAAAAAGGCTAAAGTTAATTAAATGAAAATAAAATAGTTAAAAAAAAAAAGAATGAAAACTGATCCAAGAACATAAATTGTCGTGGAGGGAGAAATCAAGCAGCGACTTGAGTGGTGGACTCTCGTTGAACAGCCTTCAAGAGGAGGCTATCTTGTAGATGAACCATCTGTATTGGAAGAAAGCCAATTCCATTAGCAATAGCAAGCATCATTTGTTTGGTTTCTTCTTTGAACTCTTTTATATCAACTCTCCCATCCAAGTCAAGCTGCGCAAAGAGATCGCTCACTGACGCATGAAAGGCTTCTTCGTCTTCCACAAAGTACACAATCGTCGCACCGTCAAGAATTTCTACGCTCATCTTTCTGAATGACCCAAGAAAAGTGGTTTTGAATGATGGAATAAGGAATTCGTATTTGTTGTGTTTGATGAGAAGGTTGAGATTGTGGCTCATATATAGACTGTGAGAGAAGTTCTAAGGTTTCTGAATTCCTAAACAAACCGACTAACTTAATTTCATGGTTCCTATTTATATCGTGATTTTTAAAATTATGGCTATTTTATCTTGAGAAATTTTTAAGGATGAGTTATCTTCTTTTTTAAATTTTAATAAAAAATAAATTAAAAACAATTAAACATTTTAAATATATATTAAGTATAATAAATTATCTAATTATTAATAAAAGGATAACTCAATGTATTTTCAATAATCTCATGAATTGTATTTCATTTAAGATAATTGAAGATAGTTGTTTGTAAGAAGATAAGTTCTCATTTAACTAGCAGAATTTTCGTCTATCTATAAACATTTTATAAACATATATAATTGTGGATATGGGTATTATGAACGCGATGGCCTTTTATAAAACTTCTTCACGAGTCATATCATAGATTGTAGTCACCATTTTTATCATAAGTTAAATCCTTTTTTTTCTTTTTAATTTTGTGTGTATATGTTTTGTTTTGTTTTTATTTCTTTTTTTCCTTCTTCGTATCAATTAGTTGTATGCGGTATTTTTTTATTCTTTTTCAATTTGTATCGACTTGTAAGTCATAATGATTAAATTAAACGCTGTAACCATAGTGTATGAGAAGTTGAAGACAAAGGAGTGTGAATCTCTTTTAACAAGGTAAGATTACTTTTTAATTATAATATTTGAGCTTTCTATATCTTTAAAATTAATTATTACTAACATTAAGCTTGTGCAATAGAATGCAGATATGACGAAAATGATGATGTTTATAAAAGTTGGTGATATATATTTGCATAGAGATTATTCTTTATATTTTGATAACTATCTTATAAAGCATTAACATTCATATTAAAATATAGCTATTACTTTTAATTTTTTTATTTATCTAATTGTATTTCAATTTGTATTTATTCTTGTTTATCTTATACTTTTTAAACTTAGTAAGAAGATATGCTCTCACTTTTTATCTACGGTTGATATTTTCAATCTTTTTAATTTCTTAATAAATATATTAAGTTTATTTTGTGCATCGCACTTGTATTGAATTCGTTTTTTACAACAACAAAGAATCAATTATATATTTATAAAATATAATTAAAATTAACTTTGAAAAAGTGAAATTCTAAAATCTAACAATATTAATCTTTTTTTTTCTTTTGGTTAGGTGAAAAAGAGTTAAACAAGAGTAATAATCTATATTGCCATCTATACATGGACATACTGAAAAAGAAACCATGTTTGTTAAGACCAAATCATATAACTAATAGTATATTAATTTTTATGTGTATAAAATATCAAATTTAATTTAACATGAGAAAAAAATGGAATGAAAATATATAATTTTATATGTTTGATAAAATATCATTATATGCTACAATAAAATAAAGTATCAAATTGGATGAAGACAAATAAAGAGCTATTTAAGTAAAACAATTGTTTGAAAACAGATATATGGTACACAACAATGCCTACCAAGAAAAAAGAAAAGAAAAGAAAAAGAAATGCTTTACTCCATTTGTTAGGGCAATACTGTTAAACACTAGGCCTATGAAATTGGCCCATCTATTAGTTGGATGGGTTGGCCAGCTTTTATCGAGTGGGCTAACTAACTTAGATTATATATGATTCATCATATATTTATTGTCGTCTTACATATTTAAAATTCATAATTTAAATGTTATGGAATACTTGGACGGGCTATAAATTTTCTTTCAGAATAAAATTTATGATAAAAACAGTTTTTAATTGGCAATTTTTTTTTTTTGAGAAACTCATCCTAATTCTAATGGAAGCCATTTGATACAAACACTAACTTTGTGTGATTTTATGCCTCTAGTCCCCTGAATTAGAGTAAATTATACTAATTTCTATTAGAGTTTGGCTAGATTATATCTGATACCCCTCTTGTTTTAAAAATTATGCTCACTTCCCTCTAGTTTATTTTCTGTTAATGAAGATAACTTTGCACAATATATTTTTTTTTCAAAAGTAAATTACATAGTTCTCTTTATTATCATATAAAGAATAAAATTATAGCTTTATATTAAATCTTAACATCCATTTAGTTATACCTTTACTATCATATTAACAATAAAATAATAGTCTATATCATGTTAAAAGTTAACTTTTTTGATAGAAAGTAAACTGAAAAGGAACTTTTTGTGACATATATTGAAATATTGAGTCCAGAGTCAACAATAGGGTATTGGGTGTTATTTAACCAAATTTCAAAGGAGGCCAGCATAATATACCCTTTCAATTATCACCCAAATAGAAAAAAGAAGAAAGAGAATTTTAGATTAAGATCAAGTTTGAATTGCATCAAGATAAAGTTGATAATTAATACTGTTGCAAAATGACCATAGGCCACATAACATGTAATATTTGTATATTAATTAATTTGTGTAATTAATTAATCAAATCAAATGAGTTCTAATAATGAGAATTTATATAATAATTATAATTTGAATTATTATTATTATTAGAAGATAAGTTCTAATTTAAAGGGATCAATTAAGTTGGAATTATATGAATTAATCATTCAAATTCAAATGATAAGGCTTATTCTTGATAGAATTTATTCTATTCAAATTTCAATTATCCTAGAATCCTTTGTAAATAAAGGGGCTTCAAGAGTCGTGAGACCTATAACTATATCTCATCTTTAGATGCAGGCTCATGTTTTGGGTAGACCTTTTCTTGAGACACCATCATTAGGTCTCAGAGATTTGGAACATGTGTATAATTAAAGAGGACTCTGGAAGACACTTAACAATACGAGAATGAAATTGCTGATTTGTTCATATATGGAGTTTAATTTGTGATTGAGATCATAATTGACACTTAAGGCAACTATATAATTTTTAATTAAATTATATTTTTATTGATAAATTAAACACTTACTATATTTTGATTGAAAAATCTAATAATAAGGATATAGAAAATTGCAACTAAACTTAATACTTATACAATTTGAATTTTACCAAAAATTTAAGATTATTTTGCACATCGCATAGCATTTGATTTTTTATAACCAAACTTTCCTTCTAGTTTCTTGACTGAATTGTGAAAAAGCTCTCTGTAAAGATCACTATGACCCACCCACAATTTCCTTGCTTTTTCAAACACCAGTTAAATTTAAAAGAATTAAGATCAACAATTCATATATATATATATATACTTTCAATATCAAATCCCACCTTCATTACCAAAATCACAATATATCAGTTTTTTAAGTATTGAAAACAACAAAAATAAAAAGAGTTATAAAATTAATTAAATAACGAAAAGACGAAAATAAAAGATGTGAAGAGAAAAAGTGATCCAAAGCATTGATTGCCGATCGAGGAAGGAGAAATCAAGCAGCAACTTAAGTAGTGGACTCTCCTTGAACAGCTTTCAAGAGGAGGCTATCTTGTAGAAGAACCATCTGTATTGGAAGAAAGCCAATTCCATTAGCAATAGCAAGCATCATTTGCTTGGTTTCTTCTTTGAACTCTTTTAGATCAACTCTCCCATCCAAGTCAAGCTGCGCAAAGAGATCGCTCACTGACGCATGAAAGGCTTCTTCGTCTTCCACAAATTTCACAATCGTCGCACCGTCAAGAATTTCTACGCTCATCTTTCCGAATAACCCAAGAAGAGTGGTTTTGAATGATGGAATAAGGAATTCGTATTTGTTGTGTTTGATGAGAGGGTTGAGGTTGTAGCGCATTTATATTGGAATTGTATAGTCAGTTATATAGACTGTGAAAGAAGTTCTAAGGTTTCTGAATTCCTAAACAAACCGACTAACTTAATTTCATGTTTCCTATTTGTATCGTGATTTTTAAAATTATGGCTATATTATCTTGAGAAATTTTTAAGGATGAGTTATCTTCTTTTTTAAATTTCAATAAAAAATAAATTAAAAGCAATTAAACATTTTAAATATATATTAAGTATAATAAATTATCTAATTATTAATAAAAAGATAACTCAATGTATTTTCAATAATCTTATGAATTGTATTTCATTTAAGATAATTGAAGATAGTTGTTTATAAGAAGATAAGTTCTCATTTAACTTAAGCAGAATTTTCGTTTATCTATAAACATTTTATAAACATATATAATTATGGATATGGTATTAGGAATGTGAAGACCTTTTCTAAAACTTCTTCACGAGGAATATCATAAACTGCAGCCGCCCTTTTATCCTAAGTTAAATCTTTTTTTTTTTTTATGTGTTTTGTTTTGTTTGTTTGTTTTTTTCCTTTTTTTCCTTCTTCGTCTCAATTACTTGTATGCATTAGTCTTTATTCTTTTTCAATTTGTATCAACTTATAAGTCATAATGATTAAAATAAACGTCGTCACCATAATGTATGAGAAGTTGAAGACAAAGGAATGTGAATCTCTTTTAATAAGGCAAGATTACTTTTTAATTATAATATTTGAGCTTTCTATATCTTTAAAATTATTACTAACATTAAGCTTGTATAATAAAATGCAGATACGACCACAATGATGATGTCTATATAAGTTGGTGTATATTTGCACAGAGATTACACGAAATAAAATACTTTTCTTTATATTTTGATAACTACCTCATAAAGCATTAACACTCATGTTAAAATATAATTATTAATTTTAATAATTTGTATTCATCTAATTGTATTTCAATTTGTATCTATTTTTATTTATCTTATATTTTTTAATCTTTGTATGAAGATATGCTCTCACTTTTTATCTACGGTTTATATTCTCAATCTTTTTAATTTCTTGTTAAGTATATTAAGATAATTTTGCGCATCGCACATGTATAGAATTTATTTTTTCTTCTTATGACAACAAAGAATCAATCATATATTTATAAAATATAATTTAAAAAAATTTGAAAAAATGAAATTCTAAAATCTAACAATATTAATATTTTTTGTTAGGTGAAAAACAGTTAAACAAGAGTAATAATCTATATTGCCATCTATACCTGGGCTTACTTAGAAAAAAAAACCATGTTTATTAAGACCAAATCATTTATCTAATAGTATATTAATTTGTATGTGTATAAAATATCAAATTTAATTTGACACGTAGAGAAAAAGTGGAATGAAAATATATAATTTTTATATGTTTGATAAAAGATCATTATGTGCTACAATAAACTAAAGTATCAAATTGGATTAAGACAAATAAACAGCATTTTGAGTAAAGCAATTGTTTGAAAACAGATAAATGGTACATAACAATTCTAACCAAAACAAAGAAAGGCTTTAGGCTTTACTCCATTTGTTAGGGCGATACAGTTGAACGCTAGGTGTTTGAAATAGGTCAGTTTTAGAGTGGGCTAATCGACTTCGATCGCATATGAATTATGACTCACCATATACTTACTGTCGTCTTACATATTTAGAATTCAAAATTTAAATATCATAGAATACTTTGACGGGCTATAATTTTTTTTTTCAGAATAAAATTTATGATAAAAATTTTTTAATTTGGCAATCTTTTTTTGTTTTTTGAGAAACTCATCCTAATTCTAATAGAAGCCATTTGATTCAAACACTAATCCTTTGAGTTAGAGTAAATTACACTAATTTCTATTAGAATTTGGCTAAATTATATATGATACTTCTTTTGTTTTGAAAGTTATGCTCATTTCCCCTTTAATTTATTTTCTATCGATAAAGATAACTTTATACAATATATGTTTCTTTCAAAAATAAAATTACGTCGTTGTCTTTATTATTATATTAACAATAAAATTGTAACTTTATGTTAGGTCTTAACATCAATTTAGTTATAGATTTGCTATCATATTAACAATAAAATAATAGTCTCATGTTATGTTTAACTTTTTTGATAAAAAGTAAATTGAAAAGGAACTTTTTGCAACATATATCGAAATGTTAAGTGAGTCAAGGGTAAACAATAGGGTATTAGGCGTCATTTGTCAAAATTTTGAAGGAGGCTAGCATAATATACGCTTTCAGTTATCACCCAAATGAGAGAGAGAGAGAGAGAGAGAGAGAGAGAGAGAGAGAAATTTAGATCAAGATCAAATTTGAATTGTAACAAGATAAAGTTGATAATTAATACTGTTGCAAAATGACCATCGGCCACATATTAAGCAAAATTTGTATATTAATTAATTTGTGTAATTAATTAATCAAATCAAATGAGTTCTAATAATGAGAATTTATATAATAATTATAATTTGAGTTATTATTATTATTAGAAGATAAGTTCTAAGGATCAATTAAGTTAGAGTTATATGAATTAATCGTTCAAAATTCAAATGATAGGGTTTATTCTTGATAGAATTTATTCCATTCAAATTTCAAATGTCTTAGAACCCTCTATAAATGAAGAAGCTCTCAAGTCTCAAGAGTTGTGAGACACATAACTAGATCTCATCTTCAGACATATTAGGCTTATGCTCAGGGCAGACCTTTTCCTAAGGCACCACTATTAGGCCTTAGATTTGGAACATATGTGTACCTAAAGGAGGACTCCAGTAGCCACTCTACAATATGAGAAGGGAGTTGCCGATTTGTTCCTATATGGAGTTTCATTTGTGATTAAGATCATAATTGATAGTTAAGGCGCATCTAGCTAGATTTGTAAAACAATTACTTTCTTGCGACTTCGAGCATCACATGAGGTATATTTAAATTTATCAATAATGGTATAAGAGCATATATTTTGCTTGCTTTCATCCATTGCTTGTGTGCCCTAAAAGTGCTTTTATGTTAATTAAAGAATAATCTTCCCCCCACATGCATTAAAAAAGCCTCTTAATGGCTTCTTTCAAAGATGATGCTTTAGCTCATGAAAATTGCATCAATATAATCCTTGTAATGTGAGGAACTTGCATGTAACACTACAACAAAAATAATAATTACTAACTAAGTATCAGTTGGAAATAATATATTTCTGACTGAAGAATCAATCACCCCATCTATTAGCTTTTTGCTATAGTGAAATGAGTAGGAAAATAGTGTTTGAACATATTTGACTTACTAGCCAAAATTGGTAAAAATTGTAGACATGAACATGAAACAATTAAGAAATAAAACTATATCCTTAATTAGTCAAGGTAGTTTGGGACAAATTGACACTAGAAGAAACTACATGGGAGATGGAATATCAACTCAAACAGAGTGCCTTAAGCTAATCTCATGAGGTAATTCCAAATGTTATAGACAAAGTTTCTAAAAAGAAGGGAGAATTGTAACACCTTCTAAAATTATTTATTCAATCGAAATAAATTAAGCAGTCTTGGGATTGTTTAATTGTCAAAAATATAGGAATTTCTTAAGTTACAAGTTTTGAGATATAATATAATTTTATTAGAGCAATTAAGACTTTAATAGAAATTATTTGGAAATAAACTTAATTTATCAAATAATAATTATGTAGTAAATATTTGGGAGAGTATTTTAGCAAATTCCTTTGATTTTTGGAGCCTTAAAAATATAATATAATTATTAGGGTAATAAAAACATTTAGATAAAATTTTGAGGTCAAAATATTATTATTAAAAGTTTATGTTCAAATTGTAATTTTAACTTGGGTCTAAAATATAATTTTAGCTTGTATAGTTTTCCTGAGACAAAAATATGATTTTTACAAAGAGAAAAATTGTTGGAATGGGAGGGAATTTTTGGCTAAGATTGCTAATGATTAGAATCCATTTCCAACATAGTACCAAATAAATAAGAGTTGTATTAATATTTAAGGTAAAAAGTCAAGTTTGAATAATTAAATACTAAAAGGGAGCTTTTGTGTGAAGTAGAGAGAGAGAGAGAGAGAGAGAGAGAGAGTGCTTTAGGGTAGCCAAACCAACTTTACTCTCCTATTTATACCCTTTTAGCTTCTCTTTTAGAATTACACAACCACAAAGTTGCTAACAATAGGAGAGTGAATACTGGAGAGTTTGAGAGTGAAAGAGAATTCAAGAGAGAAGGGAGCTACAAGCAGAAGAGAAAATGCAAAACCAAAGAAATTAAGGAGATCCTAAACAAATCTTAGGGTAAGATACTCCCCTTGTCTTACATGAGAATTATAAAGATTCCTTCCCCCTACCTTTCTTCATCTTCATATTCCTCTCTTCAGAACCATTTTTGAAGGTTAAGATGCAACAATTCATAATAGGTTATGTTGGAAGGAATTCATATGGTGACAAAAATTTTAACTACTTTTCTCGACGCTGCAGTAAAATTAGTGAAGATGGAACACTTTATTTGGAGTTTGAAGCTCAAGTTAGTTAATTCATACCTCAATCCACTTGACTTCCCATTGCATTTGCATAACAGAACCATGTATTTCTCAAGGCATGTGTTTTAGTAATGTCTTTTAAATACAATATATTGCTTCCATTACCAAAACACATGTATTGTATTTGGAAGTAAGTAATGTATTATATTTGGAAGCCATTACCAAAATAAATGGATTGAGAAGTATATGGTTTTGCTATGCAAATGCAATGGGAAGCCAAGTGGTTTGAGGAATGAATTAACTAACTTGAGCTTTAAATTTCAAATAAAGTGTTTCATCTTTACTAATTTAATTATATTATAGGTTTAGTAACCTTGATGATTTTTGTTTAACTTTTAATTTGGGTTGCTAATATTTAGAAGTTTTTAATTAGATCCTTTTTAAAAATTAATTTAAATTTTGTTATTAATATTTTGTTTTAAGAATTTTAAAAATCTGTTGGGTAATGATATATCATCTTGACACCCCAGACTATGAATGCCAAATGTGAAAATATGTTAAGAGAAAGGTTAATTTGTCTTTGTGCAAAGGTTTCTCAAATTAAAAATTATGGAAATAACTGAGCTCCCGAGTATACTTTTCTATATCCTTATAATTCAACAATTTCCTCCTATGAAATCAGCATGATAAATCAGAAAATAATCATTCCAAAATAAGTTTACCTTACAATTAATGCTTAATTAGTTAATGAATCTATCAATTATCAACAATTGTTAATGGAATAGGTAACTTTCTCTTTCCAAATTCTCATAGAAAGTCAAAACCCGGAGGTGGTACTGGTTTATCATTAAAATATGTTCGTAGATACTCAATCATTAGGATCTTCGGGCAACTTATCATATAATTCATATGCGTTATAGTAATGAAATAAAAAAAGATAAAATTATAGTTGAAGACTTAAATTAAAAATATTTATATTGAAAGATTTTAATTTTTGAAATTATTTTAAAGAATTTAAGAACCAAACCTTTAAACTATACAAAAGAATGACCATGATGAATGATTCATGCCAAGTCAACCCATAATTGAAACAAAGTGAAAGAAAGAGATCACGATATTGATGAAAAGGGAGGAGGAGGATCGCGATAATGATAAAGGTGATTATTTTAATGCTAGGTGTAATATTTAGGAATATTTAATTAATCATCTCAAGCTAATTAGCAGTAATGTTATGAATAAATTTTCCTTTTTAGCTACAAACTCATTTAATCAATGCTAAAAATGTTTCTTTATTTCCTTGAAACCTTAGGCAAATGTTATGTGATCAAGTTGCCTGATTTTCATACTTAAATAAGTCTTGTATGTCAACTAAACACACATCATTTACCTATAAAATCACCACTTCATTTTAATAAAACCAACTTTCTTCCTTTGTAATTCTATAAATTTGACCTAGTTAGGTGAATAGTTAAAAATAGCTAACAAACCCTAGAAATTCTCAACTCCTCCAAATCCCAGGTTTGATATGCTAACTGCTTAGAAACTTATTAACTTAATAAGGATATTAGTTAACTAATTTAAATGATATAAAGTTCCTTTCTATTTCTAGTGAATGCAAACTTAGTTCAACTTAAATGAGTTTAAACTGTTAAAAGCTCCATCATTTTATCCTCCATCATTAAACTCTTGAGACCTTTTTAATTATGCAAGAAACAAGTATTTAAAAGTCTAACTCATATAAGCTAAAAGACTCAACAAAATTATTTTTGCCAAAAGGTGGTTCTAGTCCCACGGCCTTGCTCTTCCAGTGTAATGCCGAGTGCTTCTGCCTCACCTTAAAGTGAGGAACAAAAACTTCTAAGGCTGAGGCTTTGGGTGCAAGGTCGTGACTTTAGAGCATTCTGCCACTTTATAGTTTCAAATTTTGTCATGTTTTGAGAAATGTATAAAATCATTTAACACCAAAAAAATAATGAAAATAGGCATGGAGTAACCTTTATATGTTAACTAAACACCACAAAAATTTTAAAGTAAAGTAACATGGGTTTTTCCCTCTTGATACTCACTTCCTAAACTTGTTCAGTTTTGACTATAGCATGTGGTTTTATCTCTATTTGGCAGTTATTTGAGCAGCTTATACACTTAGTTAAAGTGTGAAACTTTCCATTCCTAACCTCTATTATTTTAGCTACTTAGAATATAAATTTTGGACACTAACTCATCATTAAGTACCTCTAATATAGAACTTTCTTAGACTACCCCATTTTCGCTAGTTTTAGGACCTATTTTTGAACCTTCACAGTTTTAGACTCATTTGAGGTATCAAACTAACTTGAAAAATTAGAAGATAGTCCAGATCTCAATTTTAGGGTGTCAGTTACATGTGAACCAAATTTTACACCAAATATCAGAGGTTTGACCCTTACATTACTCATATTTGCAAAACTGCCCTATTTTGCTTTAATACACACTAGCACTCTTGGGAGCCAGTTTGGGCAACATAAATAATTCAGAAAAATTATGGAATTTGGTATGCTAGTCCTCTTATATGTCTTTTACATCTCTACCAAAAATTATGAATTTTGAAGGTAGTTTACTATATCAAAATAGTTTTTAGACCTGTCTTGTTTCAAAACAAAATAAAGATATACTACGTTTACAAATTTTTTAGCCCAATTATCCTAATTATTTCAACCTGAAATTTTAATCACATAATTTCATACAAATTAGGCAAACATAATCCAAATTATAGCCACAGATTCAACCCATAACCATCTATGGTATTATTGTTCCCCAAACCTATCATCTAAGGTAAATTCATACAAGTACTTGCATAACTTTACAATACACAAACAACTTCGGATATATATATATACACATCCAAAGCATAAAATGTAGAGTCGACACACTATCAAACATACTGCTTCCCTCTTGCAGTACTCGTAACGTCACTTATAATTATCAGTTATAATTGTTAGTAAAAGTGGACGGAATGAGAATCTCAATAGTAACTATAACTATTCTAAACATATTTTAAAGTAATCTTATATACACAAAAATGAAATAGCATTGTGGGCTAAGTAAAAACACTTTTGTGGGTTCAAATTTGGTTCTTAGAATAATTGTAATCTCATACCCACAACTAATTATACTTTTTTAATTGATGGCCATCAACATACGTGATTGAGCATTTGTACTTCCCAAAGTGTACTTCCCACATCACATTACAAGCATCTTGTGGTTCTAAAATGTCCTTCTCATTTTATGGTTCTCAAATATACTTCCCATATCATGCATATGGTTAATTTACATATAAGAGAAAACATCATTATCACCAAATCATATCAATTGCAAATATGTAAAGATTAAATAAACTAGCTATCTTGTTTCCAATGCTTGCTTTCCTTTCTCTTGAGTAGTCCAAATTCTCAAGTAGTTTTCTCCTAAATTCATACAGTATTCATATATCAATTTCCAAGCAAATTGTCTAAATTCTAACTATTAATTTCCTAATCAAAATCAAATGAAAAACTAGCTTTTCTTTCTCTTCCAATGCTATAACTCAATACAGTCAACAACAAGATACAAGAAGATGGCAACCTTACCCAAAGCTTCACCTTCTCTTTGTTCTTCAAATCAAGCCACACTAGAATTTATGCTATGCATTGCTTAGAATATTAGGGGTACAATTTTTTTATTCATTTTAAGCTAAGAGAAAGGGGGTGACTTGTAGTTTCCAATAAGGTAATAAAAGGTTAGAGATTTCTTGATTTGGCTTTCTTTTGTATGTTGATGTTTTGTGCAAGCGATAATCTTGTAATTAGTTGTTATCAACCTTTTTTAGGGTTTGTGGAATTATCCTAGTTGGTGATTAGAATTAAATCATTGGGGCCTATAATAATATTAGGTCTGTAAGGTATCACTCTTAGTTTTTGAACTTTTCTATTTTGGAAGGACAACAAATTGCATATATATATAGATAGATATAAATATAAATATATATATATATATTTATAATTACTTCAAGAAATGAAAGGAAAAACATATTTTATTAGGATGGCGAATAATTAAAGATATAAAGCATTGGATTATATAGTACGAAAGGAACTAATTAATTAGATTAATATATATAGAGATTATAGGTAATCGGAAAAGGGGGGGTGGGGTGTGTGTGTGTGTGTCTCTCTCTCTCTCTCTCTCTATATATATATATAATATTACTTTAGAAAAAGGAAGGAAAACATATATTATTAAGATGATATAAAGCGTTGGAATATATAGTAAGAAAGGAACTAAATTAGATTAATATAACGAAAATATGGATGAGTGGGGTTATGCATGTTTATAAATTGACACGCCGCCACCAAGAGGAGATTACAGCATTCTATGATCATTGATGACCATCATTTCATTCTTAGTCCCCCCCCCCCCCCCCCCCCCCCCAGCAAACCACTTCAAGATCCTTCCACTCAGTTCTAGGCCTTCCTATCAGCCAAAACAAAGATGGATGCCAACATCTCAGGGACACCGCCGCTAGAGACAGATGTGGAAGCAGTAAAGCATAAGCTTTACCATTCAAACCTTCCTTTTATCTCCATTCTGTTTGCAGTAGTAAGAAGGACCAAAGCCTGTGGAGAAAGAAACGAGATACTATTCTTCACTGTACCATTCAGAGGGAATAC
Source organism: Erythrophleum ivorense (assembly GCA_026724425.1). Classification (NCBI taxonomy): domain Eukaryota; kingdom Viridiplantae; phylum Streptophyta; class Magnoliopsida; order Fabales; family Fabaceae; genus Erythrophleum; species Erythrophleum ivorense. The sequence goes on along the minus strand of JAIUCV010000012.1, from coordinate 17,914,334 downwards.
TTCGGTATATAAATTTTTTGTACCCAGTACCTACTGTTATTTCACATTTTATATTATCTTAAATATTATAACATATACGACATATGTAAATATGATAAATAGAAAGGACATAAGCAATTTAAGTTTAAATATAGTTTGATCTTTTTAATTTTAAAAGAGTTTCAATTTAGTTCTTTTAGATTAAAAGTAGATAATTTTTACCTTTAATACTATCAAGTTGACATTCAATTTTTAAGGAATTTTGTAACACAAGGGTAAAAAAATTATTTTTAAAGATAGGATGACAATATTGTCTTTTTTTAATTAAGAGAATCAAATTAAAACTTTTATGAAATTAATTAGAATAACAATATATATATATTTAAGCCTAAAAGTTAATAAAACTAAAAGTGGTGAAAAATAAATTTCTATAATTTTTGTTCTTTTGATTGGATAATATGAGACATTATCTAAAATAATGTAATCTTATAACATATAGTATTTTGAATGACAATCATTATATTAGATACTGGCGAACCAAATTCAAACACTTTAAATGTTACTTGACATAAAGGGGTATCAACTATCAAATACCAAATAGTAACAAAACTAATTATGTATTTGCAGATTTGGCATTTCTCAAAATTCAGATTTATAAAGACCAATACATTGCTGCCTCCGTCAACGAAGAAGGAATTAGACCCCTTTGAGCCCTTGCATGTATTCCTTCTACTCTTTCAAAAGTTTTATGTACCTCGAATGGTGGAACAAACTCTTCTACGGCAGTCAGTATCATTTTCTTACGGTGACATTGTGGCTTATTAACCAGTCATTAATTGTCTTTTTTGTTATCATTAAAAATTATTTTTTTATTTATCTAATTTTCGAATCCCTTGTGTAAACCGGATTTCGCTTCTTTTATATATTTTTTAAGGGGAACTTAACTTCTTTGAAAAAACATATTTACCTTAGATAATAAAGTGTTTGTTAATAAATAATTGAGAGTTGAGTTGACAAACAAGTTGTGTGTAATCATAATTATATAATTCATTCATTTTATCATCAACTTAATAATTCATCAATGATTTTTGCTTTTAAGTAGAAGAAAAGGTGACTAACTGCGTACCAACATAGATTTCACTAATATATATATATATATATAATCTTTAGTGTCTCGAAAGATCAGTTGTTATGAAGTAATTATCTTGATCAAACCTCCATTATTTAATGCATCAAATGAAATAATATTGGAGTATACTATCCTCGATGTTTTATTTTCCTTTGTTTTTTTTAATGTTTTCACAAATGAAACATTGGATCTTCTAAATTGTAAACCAGGGTAAAGGTAATCAAGGCGATCCTTGCCATTCATATTTTTAATGCCTATATGATTTTGTAACGTGTCATTATTTTCTCCACAAAGGCTTATGTGTAGAGCAGCTGAAGTTTGTTGCTCTAACCAAGGCCCACGTTCCGGACGTTGGAAATTCTGACTTCTTCAAGGATGATGCTCCTGCAGCAGTGGGCTATCAAACCCGAGGTTGATGCTTGGTTAAGTTGCTAATCTAAATAGGCTCTGTTTAATAGTTTTTTTGACGATGATCCACTTACAGTTTCTTGAGTCTCTTTAGTGCAACTTCTCGTAGCAAATCAAGGAAAGTGATGTTCATGGAAACACTATGATACTTTTAATGACTGCAATAAAAATATGAGACTCAAGGGACTGTATGTGAATCATTATCAAAGAACTATTCAACAGATACTTTTGGTCCACCTCTACCATTTTTAAGTATGTTATTTTTGACGTTCTTTGGCTGCATGTTTGATAAGGGTCACTGAGGAAGATAAAAGAGAAACACATATGCGTAGGAAAATTATGAGGACTATGAGTACGAAAATGAGATTGGTTCCTTTGTAGATCGACCTCATGATCATGCGAAAATCAGGAGCCAAGAAGAACAGAAGTTGTAAGGTAACACACTCTTAATTAAATTGGATCAAGTTAAGCATGCCTTTTTTTCTTTAAGTAAATTGTAGTCTACAACTTGTGATTTGGTATACAATGGATTTGTCTCCGACGATTTAAAATGTGTCATTTACTACCTGTTCAATTACCCTGAACTAATTTGCGGTATTTTGAATATAAAGTTTAATTAAAATAAATGTAAATATTAAAATAATAAACTGTTTTATTGTTAAATTTATGTTTTATTTTTATCTTGATCATTTTCATAATGTGCTTTAAGTTTATTGTACAATTTTAATTTCCAAATATCAGCTTATTTTCAATAATAGTATTAAAAGATTATAAAATTGTTTAAGGAACAAATAAAATATATTTTCAACAATCAAATGTTTATCATTTAAATTGTTAGATGATTCTTCATGTTAAAATTAACATCCAGAGAATAGTTACCAGAACAAATCATTGGCGAGCAGAGTTAAACGGGACAATTTAAATAAAACGGAGCAAATGTTAAGGCCAAATCACAGAGATATTCATTGCAACTACTCTTTTTTTTTTTGTTCTTGATAAGATAACTTTGGAGTTACTGTTACATACTTGGCATGAAAACCATCGAAAGAGGGGAAAAAGTCTTCATCAGCTTTGTTGATTGCAATAAAATCTGGTCTGATGGAGATGGTGACAAAAATTTAAACTACTTTTCACTACAAGAAAAATAGAAATTAGCGACGGAAAATTCCGTCGCTAAATGTAGATAATTCCGTCACAAACGAATTAGTGACGGATTTTTTCCGTCGCTAATTTCATCGTCACTAATTCATTTGTGACGGAATTTAGAATTTTGTCGCTAATTAGCAACGAAAATTCCGTCACTAATCAACGACGGATTTGTGACAAAAATTCTGTCGCTAATCAGCGACGGATTTGTGACGAAAATTTCGTCGCTAATCAGCGACAGATTTGTGACAGAAATTTCGTCGCTAATGTAATTTGTTTAATTATTAAATAATTTGTTGAATTTAAGCTGAATATTACTTTATTACCTATCTAATAAAATACAATAAAAGCATAATAAAGTAAGATAAATTGAAAATAACATTATTATTAAATAATAAAATTTTAAGTTTAATTGTTTCTCCCTATCCAGTAAAGTATAATAGTGTAATAATATTCAACAAAAAAGTGACATATATTAAAATGATTCTCAATTAAATGATAACCATTCTAAAGAAAATTATAACAATCCTCAACAAAATATATATCTTAAAATAAGGGAAGGGAAATAAAATCATCTTTATGATGGAGGACAATCATCAGGATCTGATGGGGCACGAGATAATCGTGATTCAAATTCTTGCAATCTATTAAGTGTTTGCTGATGCTGGTCTAGTAGGGACAAGATTTGTTGATTCTGCTATGTTATACGTTGATTCTGCTCTCTAAGCTCTTGGTTCTTCTGTCTCAAAGTGGCTGTCTCTGTGGCAATCCTCCTGCGTGATTCCTTTTCAAAATCTGAATGAAGTCCTAAGTTATGAATGGAAGAAGAGGTCCCACGAGAACAGCTAGCATCAATATCTTGAGCCTCAGATCCTACCCCAAAAATGCGACCCTTCTTATTTTTACCACCAACAGCCTCCAACCATAAGGCGACTTCATCATCATCTTCTACATCATTTGATGCTATGCCTGTTGAGTCCTGAATCGAAGCTCTAGCATTCTTAAGCCTTAAATAATCAGTCTGTTAAATGAAATAAAGAAAGACAATTTTACAATAAGAAAAACAATAACAGTGCGTCCAAAACCAAAAGTATGCACAAGTTTAAGCATCTTTTCTATCATAAAGTATTAACATGAAGTGTGACCATATAATAAGAAATAAGTATCGTGAAACTATAAATATATTCAATTATTGCAGTTAAAGCCATCAAATATTGAAATTACCCAATTAGGTACGTAGAAAGAATATGTCATTTTGATAGCCACACAGCAATTAACATAGTTAAAAATATTAAATAAAATATCACACAATCCTAGTGACTAAATTAAAAATGAAGTCTTACACTATAACTAGTCCAGTGATAATTAAGATTAAAAAAAAAGATTTATACTACAACTAGTCAAGCCTTCAATTGTTGGTACAAGTATAGTGACAATCAAAATAAAAAATAAAGACGTACACTACAGCTAGTCAGGCATCTGGTCGTCAGCACAAGTTTATTGACAATTAAAACAAGAAATGAAGATTCATACTACAACTAGTCAGGCCTCCAACTACCAACACAAGTCCAATGACAACCAAAACAAAAAATAAAGACTCACACTATAACTAGTCAGGCCTCTTGTGCTCAGCACAAGTCCAGTAACAATTAAAACAAAAAAGACAAGATACACACTATAGCTGTCAGGCCTCTGGCCGTCAGCACAAGAACAATGACAATAAAAACTAAAAATCAAGACTTACACTATAGCTATTCAAGTCTCTAGTTGTTAGCACAAATCCAATTACAATAAAAATAAAAAATCAAGACTTACACTATAACTAGTTAGGCCTCTGGCCATCAGCACAATCCCAGTAAGAAAAAAAAAAGAAAAATATATACATACATAAACTTCAGTTGTCTTGTGGTCCACAAATTGGCCAATTGCCTCATCATAATGCGTGTGCTTGAACAATTCAAACATTGTAGGTGGCCTTCTAAGCTATAAAGTCTGTAATTATTTATTGATATTAGCTATCTCATACATTAAATAAACAAGGATTACATTTAAATTTAAATATTTACTAGCCTCCTCTTATACTCAGTTGAAGGAATGCTGCCCCTTTTATGTTGCATGCCCCTTGTGCTAGATGTTCAGTTATTTTTAGCTGTCTGGCATATGGCCTTATATTCATCTGATTGCCAATAGTCTTTTAGTTGGACCATTACATTGTCTGGGATCCAAGTAGGCGTGATCCCCTTTTCTAAGTCTAGCCGGACTCTGTGCATTGCATTTCGCAAGACATCCCCACACTTTTTATTCCAATTGCGTTTAATAATTTGGTCATATTGTGGCAGCCATTTATACTTTTTCTGCATAAACAATAGAAAAAATAAAAATGAGACAAAATGAGAAAAAAAGAATATCAACACATGATACATATATAATGATGAGATAAGATACATACTGCCCATTCATCAAACTATAGTTGTCTGACCTAACGAGGTGTTACTTTCCAATTGTAACACGCATGTTCAAATTTTGCTTGGATTACAAGGAGAATATCACGAACAACAGCAACAACAGGATTAAACTTAATCATTTAACAACAATGATTAAAAATGTTATAATGGCACTATGTTGTTAACTAAATAACAAATAAAATAATATAAATTTGATGACTTACGTATGCTTGTCAGGATACAACCATGTACGACCATCTGTGGGGTCACAGCCAAAAGGTTCGATAATTGGCATTGATGTAGAACTAGTAGAAGGACCTTAAGGAGTGGGATGTGAGTGTTGGGAGCCAGGAGATGGTACTGGAGGAGATGATATAGGTGATGCTGCAGGTCTCCTAGATGATTCAGGCATAATTGGAGCTGATGTAGGTGCAATGGATGCAGCTGGCATTATAGTAACTGATGCAGGTGCTGAAATTGAAGGATCAGGAGGTGGTTGAGGGTGCAAAGGTGGCGGTGCAGAAGTACTCCATCGGGCACGACCTCGCCTAGAGCCACGACCTGACATCTACACATGCAACGACAAATCTTGAGGCAATATAAGTTAACCAAAAATTAAATAAAAAATGTAAACAAAATAAATTTACACTTAAAAAATAAAAATATATTATTAAAAAAAGAATAAGACATAATTAAATAAATTCACACTCAAAAAATAAAAATATATTATTTTAAAAAAATAAACTCAATTAAATCAAACCTAACCCTAATTTATATATTATCATCATTATTATCATCATCGTCGTCATCGTCGTCATCATCATCGTCGTCATCATGATCATGATCATGATCATGATCATCTTCTTCTTCTTCTTCATCACAAACTATGTTAGCAGTTGACATATCTATTTCTTCATAAGAACCTTCAGTGTCTCTTAGGTTATGGAATTCATCATTCGGGACAATTGTAGGTAGTATAACTTCTAATCCATCCATCTGTAATGCCCCTATGTTTGTTTTAGATATAGAGTTGTAACACCGTCATTTCTAACTCATACCCATCATGCCATACATGCTCATATACATCTAGGAAGACTAAAGTGAGGTCTCCCTTATTGGATTCATGCATTTACTTAACATTGTGGCATGGTTAAGAATTCATATGAGATCTTCCTCATTGGGTTCATACACTTCTCATGGAATCATGCATACTTAAAAATTCACTTTAATGTCACATGGACCGAGTGAGCTCATTCTATACATCCTCATGTTTAATTGCACCATTATGACTCATTTCAATCCCAAAAACATGCTTGAAACCCCTGGAAAGCAAAAAGGGATATGAGACATGAATATTCCATTTCGGCCATACTTGGCCTCATTTCTGGGCAAAGTTTGGAAATTCATAATTAAATCCAAAAAAATCAGAAACATGTGATCTTGGTCATTCTGAAAAGATTATGGGGTCTAATTCATACTAAAAATATGTGCAGGTCATAACATCCCACACACAGGACGTTTGGCACGCAAAATCATCTGAAGGTCGGAGGGGGCTCTGCTACTGTCACAGTTTACTGATATGAACTTTAAAAATGTCTAACTAATTTCAAAAAACTCCAATGCTTGCAAACGATATCACTATGGAAATATGTGGATGTTAAATAGAGAGAAAAAATATCTCCAAATCAGTTCATCAAACCAAACTCCTGAAAACCGATGGAACAGTATCTCGGGTTTGGTAGGATGACTGATGTTGGGCAGGAACTTCGAAAATGCATATCTTCCTCTCTAGACCTCCAAATGAGGTGCTTCCAGTTGCTACAAGTCACTATGATTGTCTAGTTTCTGCCTATAAAATTTCATAGTCATTGGACTACGTTTTCCCCTCGGATGACACAATTTCCCAACTGACCAAATAAACAGTGTTTCTTAAAATCTGAATTTCTGATACCAACTTTGAAAAATCATAAAAAATTCTACAGACCTCCAAATGACTTGATCTTTAGCTTTCCAAAATATTTAGACAAGATCTAGTCACATGCCAAATTTCAAGGTAAGGAGAGGTCATTTGGTCAGATTTTGACATAAGGGGGCAAAGTGCCACTTTCTTGTGTTGAAAGGGGGTTCCAAGGACTTGAATTGGCTTCTCCTACTTCTAGGGCTCTATGAGCACGTGGGATAACATCAATATAGACTATCAAATATGGCTCAAGTGTCTAACAACCCAGATTTGCAAAACTCACTCTCCCACACCAACACATACACTCATGGGAGAATGCTAGATCTTACCATTCATTGCCACACTTGCTACATCATTCACTATAAGCTCCATTCTCATACATATACATGATAAATACATTGAGTTCATCTATTTACAAATATTCATAGGTGTTACATCATGTACATCGTATCATTAGATTACATCTCTTGACTTAACTACAAAATAGAACAAAATGGCTCTTTATAGTGTCTTCACCAAACTCTATAGCTTCAAGCTTGGTGGCTCCCATCTCTTGCCTCACTTGGTCCACCTAGCATGTTGGGATGGTGGAGAGGGGGAGTGAGATTCAAAGAATCTCAATAGCTCATCTCTCATTCAAACATACATAAAGCATGCAAATAAGTCTCACAATGTATGCATGGGCATATTAGCATGTGAAATCATAAGAAAAGCATTTTCAACATTTGAGTAGGCCATACATAACATATAAAAGCTTGCCAAGTAAATGGATTAGCCTCACCCACTCACTTGTGGATTTTGGACTTGCCTCACCTATTCTCTAAGAGGTTCTTAGACTCAACCCTTACTCTTTGGGAGTCAACCTCACTTTTGGGAGACTCTTTACTTTGTCTCAACCAACTTCAGGATTTTTGGCTCATCCTCACCATGGCTAGAGGGTTGTTGGCTTTTCCATACTCAAGCAAACCCAAGAAATCACATAAAATATCATTGAAATACATGAGACATCATCATGCTAGCATACTTTTCATGGTTCAAAACATACATACACACAAGCAAGACAATGTAAGCACACATCTTATGCATGAAAGAAGGTGGATAGAGCTACCTTATTGGTTATTCACAAACTTTCCCTTCAATTTGTCTCCTCCCTTGTTGGTTTCACAATCACCTTTAGATGGGAGTGCTTCTTTTGAGCCTAACCACATAAGAAGCATGGAATTATTCTCTTAACACTTTATTCATAAAGCTAGGGATTTCTTTCTAGCAAACCCTACTAAGCACATAGAGCTAGGGGTTCTTTCTCTCTCTAGAAATCCACTAACTCTCCTTCCTCTCTCAACTCTCAAACTCTTAAGAAGGGAAAGCAAGGAAGAGAGGGCTACATGACTTCTAACCTCCCTCAAGAGTGGTTTTCCACTCTCCCTCTTCCGAACCAAGCTCAACATCTAACTACTTCAATAATCAAAACCATAGGAAGAGATTGCAAGGAGAGAAGAACAATATTCTAAGAAGAAAAACCATGCAAATCTTATCTTTTCTTGTTCTTCCTTCCTCCTCTAGGTTTCTCTCTCTCTCCTCTGCCCTTTTCTCTGTCTTAGAGGGAGCTTAAGTCCGTTGGAAGAAGAAAGGAGGGATTGGGAATCTTTAAAGAGTCAAATTCTCTTTTTTCATCCTTTTCCGGACTAACCCTCGCTATAGCGAGCCATAACCCTCACTACGGTGAGTTCGTGTCAGTCCCAGACCCCTGTCTTCGCTACAGCGTGTGCTACGGCGAGCAATGCCCTGGTTTTTGTATGGGGTGCCCGAACTCGCTATAGTTAGAAGCATTTTTGCTATAGCGAGAAGGCACTCTCACTATAACTAGACCATTTCTCGCTATGGTGAACAGGTACATTCGCTATAGCTAGGCTGTAGCTAGCAGACTTAGAAAATTTTTAGCTCTTCAAAAATTTTCAGCTTTTCTTTCTTCTTTTTTTTTTTCTTTTTCTTTTCTTTTCTTCTTCTTTCTTTTTCCTGGTTGTTACAGGAGTATCAATTATGCTACGAGCCTTAACCTTGATTACGGCTAACTAATTAGCCTTTTGATGACAACTAGGATAATACGCGTAGTACACCTGTGTCGCTTGTTGTGCAAATATGAATGGATCAAACTTGTTATACCTTCTTAATTCATGAACTTCCACAATCCCATATTGTTTATGAACTCTCATACCACGATTAGGTGAAGGATCATACCATTGACAATTGAATAATACTAATCGCTTCACAGGAACCCCCATATATTCAATCTCCACAATCTCTTCTAAAATGCCATGGAAGTCATATTCTGATTGTGTAAAGTCAGTACTCTTAATACATACACCACTATTTATTGTTGATTTTTGATGGCTCAATGAATGAATGTGAAATCTGTACCCATTAACAAAGTAAATAGGCCAAGTTCTAACACTTCTCTTTGGTCCTCGAGCAATGTCATGTAAAAATGGATCTAGAATATTGTTGGCTGGATTTTGAACCTGTGTGACATTTTTTAATATTTTATGTGAGTTAAGGTTAGTTTAAAGATATACTTAATTTAAATTTATTACTACTTACATGTTCTCGAAACCATGAGGGAAAATTTGCTTCTATCTGAGCTTCTATTCCAGCATCCACAATTTGAGGATTGGACAAAGTTAACTCATGCACAAATAAACTGCATAACAAAGAAATGTGTTAAGCATATACAAATAAGTGATATATAACCAATATCACTTACTTGATATAAGGTTGCACTTCATCACAATTTATTAGAACATATTTTATGACGACTTCCACTTCTTGATCATTCAAGAAACGAGACTTGCATTCTCCAGCAGGCCTTCCAGGATAGTTAAAAATGGAAATTGTAGGTAGAATCGATTCTCCACCATCATTATTTCTTGGAGGTCTCATAATTTTTGATGGCACATCATACTCAAAGTAATGCGAGCAAAATGTTGCAATCTCTTCAATTATATAAGCTTCGCATATAGATCCTTCCACCTGAGCTTTGTTTTTGACTTTTTGCTTCAATCTCTGAAGGAACCTACATAAGAGAGGTAAATAGGTTTTATTACCTTTTAGACATATATTCATTCCAAGCATATATTAATAAGCTTCATTACCTTTCAAAAGGATACATCTATCGATATTGAACGGGTCCCCCAACTTTTGATTCATAAAGAAGGTGGATGGGCAAATGCTCCATTGAGTTAAAGAACCCAGGGGGAAAGACCTTCTCCAACTTACACAATGTTACAACAATGTTTTGCTCTAATAACTCTAGTTGAGCTATCATCAATGTTGTTGAACAAAGTTCTCTAAAGAACTGACTAAGCTCGGTTATAGGATTCCATACAGTTTCAGGCAAAGTACCAAAGGCAATAGGAAGCAAACGTTGCATAAACACATGACAACCATGACTCTTCATTCCATATAACTTTGCTTCCTTCATGTTAACACATCGAGCTAGATTAGATACATACCCATAAGGGAGTCTCAGGTTCTTTACCCATTGACAAATATCTCATTTTTGTTCTATATTCAAAGTGTATTGTGCCTTAGGCTTTAAAACTTTCCCTCCACTATTGACCAGTTCTAATTCTTTTCATCGACAATATTCTTCCACATCCAATCGAGCTTGTATATTATCTTTAGTTTTTCCTTTTGTGTCCATGGCGGTTTGAAATACATTGTCAAACACATTTTTCTCAATATGCATAACATCAAGATTATGTCGAATGAGGTTAGTTTTTCAATATGGCAATTCCCAAAATATGCTCTATTTTGTCCAATGGTGAGTGTCCTTATACCCTTCAATTGGTACAAGTTCTCCTAACTCAGTCACTTTTGGCATATTGCATACTCTTTGCCAAATTTCCTCTCCATCTAATCTCGGTGGAGGCATAGATTTCTCAACTCTGTTCTTATAAAAAGAAGTTTTATTTCTCCTGTATGCATGATCAGGGGGAAGAAATTGTTGATGACAATCAAAGAAAGACGTTTTCCTCCCATGCTTCAGTTGAAATGACTTCGAATTCTCCATACATATAGGGCATGATAATCTCCTCGCTGTCATCCAACCAAACAACATACCATATGCTGGAAAGTCATTGATTGTCCATAATAATGTGACACGCATCTGAAAGTTCTGTCTCAACGAGGCATCATATGTTAGCACACCCCTCAGTCCATAATAATTTTAATTCATCTATCAGTGGTTGCAGATAAACATCTATTTTTCCTTTGGGATTGGTAGGACCAGGGATAATTAGTGTTAAGAACATATACTCTTGTCTCATGCACATTGCTGGTGATAAATTGTATGGAATGATGATGACTGGCTAACAAGAATACTTTCTCCCATATTGGCCAAATGGCGTAAATCCATCAGCACATAACCCAAGCCGAATATTTCTTGGATCATAAGCAAAGTCAGGGTATGTGCTATCAAACACCTTCCACGCTTCTCCATCAGATGGGTGACTAAGGATGCCAAAATCTCGACGGTTCTCATAATGTCACCTCATTTCCTTTGCTATTTTTTCAGAAGCAAATAATCTTTGAAGTCTAGGAATTAGTGGTAGGTACCACAACTGCTTGGTTGCAATTTTCTTTTTTCTTCCACTACACTTTCTCACAGCATATCGTGCTTCACTACAAAACTTACACTAGGTTGCATCTACATCATCTTTATAATACAACATACACCCATTCACACAACAATCAATCTTCATATAACCAAGCCCTAATTTTGACACCAACTTCTTTGTTTGATACAAGTCTCTAGGCATACGAGTATCTTTAGGTTGTGTCCTCTGCATAAGCTGTGACACTAAATTGTAGCTTTGTTGTGACATGTTAGTCTCTACCTTAATGCTTAGTAACTACACAGCTGCTGAAAGTTCAAACTCCTCTTCACAACCTTCCCACAAGGGTTATTGTGCAGTATGCAACATGTCATAGAATGCTTTTGCATTTGGATTTGGCATCTCTTCAACACTTGTGTTATAGTTATCCCTAAAACTTGGCCTAACTGCATTTATCACCATGGTCTCATATTGTGTTAGCTGATTCCCAAGTGACCCTTGTGAGACATGTTGGACATTGGCCATCGAACACACGGGTGAATGATAGTCAGTCAATGTTTCGTTATGACTAGTCCATATATAGTAGTCTGGCTTGAATCCATGTTTATAAATATGCACCTTCACCTCATCAAGACATAGATGGTTCTTGCATTTATACCGGGCACATGGACACCTAATCTTCTCCGATTGTAAAAAGGAAGGCAATCGACATGCATAAGCAAGAAACTCCTCGACGCCTTGCTCGAACTCTCTTGTAAAATGTCGATAACTCGAATCAGCTCTATTATACATCCATCTTTGATTTTCTGACACCTCCATTCTATCTCCCAATAATCTGTCTCCAAGTAGTCATGAAATAGCCCAACAAATATTCAGTAGCCACCATAAATCTATCTACAAAGCTATAATGGTTTGTAACTACTTGTTTAGGAAATAAAAAAAATAAAAAAGATTGCGACTGAATATTAGAATGGCTTACTTACTTTATTTTTCCCCTAATATTAATTGGGTCGGGCTTAGTAATGTGCTTAATGTTAAGTAATTGGATAAACATATTTAGAGATAGTAGAAATTTGAATAAATCTAATTTCAAGCAGTGGTCATCAATTATAAAGACTAGCATCAGTAACATTAAAGTTGTACAGTATAGTCTTAAAAAACATTCTCTTTCAAAATTTGAGAACTAACCACAAAGTCCATGTATGCATTTTTTATATATAACTTCATTATTACATCTACAAATTGTAGAAAAAGAAATAACTTAAACAATGAAAATCAACATAAGAAACCTATGTAAAGGATCCACATAATAGTTCTTAAACAAGTTTTGAATTTTGTTTTATGTAAATATTTATTGAATTTTATTCAAAAATATTGTTTTCAAGTTAAACAAAATCAATTTCCTCAAACTGACCTATTGAATACCTTGTTTTTTTTAATCCATTAATTACTGGGATAAATTAAATATAAATAAAACACTTATCTTTTACAAGATCATCTTCTCACTTGTCATTTTTGCCACATTTTTTCATTTATAATTTGTAAATTATTTAAATAAATGTCTTACTTTTTCAATTGAATATGTGCAATGTGGAATACGCAACCAGGACACCATGACGTCAAGTGGCATTTTTATATTAAAGTTATTGCGTTTTGCACTAAGCATAGAAGAGTTTAAGGGGGGACCAAAAGAGATAAATTAAATTAATTATAAATTTTAATAAGATTTATTTAATATACTAGTATGTTTATTTATAATTCAACTTGATATATTTAAGACAAAATTAGCCAAAAAGCTCTAAAACATATTCAACAAGCTTTAGTTAATAAAAAGAAAGAGCAGCATTAAGAAAGCCCCCCAACACAAACTGACAATTAAGTCAATAAATCTAAAAAGAAAATTTAGAGCATAATCATAAAATTTTGAGAACATAGATATGTTACCAAAACCAATTGTGTGTGAGTACATTTACAGGATGATAGGTTGCCAGAAGCCTATATATTCCAATGCAGTCTGTTCTTAAAGATTTAAAGTCACTGGGGCTGCTAGTCAAGCTCATAATATGTATTATCAATTCAATAAATTTATTCAATGAAATTGAATAGTACCACAATTATATAAAATACTTGTTTATTTTTTTTAATATAAATAAATATTCTCTCTCATCTTATATATAAAAGACTGTTTTTAGATTTAATTTGTTTTAAAATATAAAAAAATGAACTATTAATATCTAATATATTAGTTATAGAATTTTAAATATACTTCCAATTAAATAAGCATTTTAAATTATAAATAGTAATTATTATTAATTTTAATGAGAAAGCACACACATTATATAGGAGTATTTTTTTAAAAAAGAACTTGTACTTTGGAGAGAGTGAATTTTATTAATAACAACAAATTAGAAAGAAGCAAATGTAATTTTTAAAACTAAAAAATATTGAGTATAATTTAATTAAATTTAAAAATTAATATAATTTACTTTTATTTTCTTCATCTAGGAAATCAACTTAAAGAGGCAGTCTTTATCGATAATTTACATACTTTAATATGAATTGAATTTTTTTTTTGGTTTTATGAAGCATCATATTTTTCTTTACTTTTGCTTAAAGATACTATTTTATGATGTGAGAGATGAAAAAAAAATAGTGTCTCATAAGAATGGAAGAGGAATACACCCTTAAATAAAAATTTGTATAAATCAGAGTTACATAACCCATGTTATGAATTTATGAAATTTTGTCCTTATTATGTCCAAAAAGGCCAAAATGAAATATATAACTCAATGCATTTGGGTCTTAGATGATGATTTTGTGAATTAAAACAAATATGTCTATAAAATTTATGGGTTGAAATGGCAAAAAAATCAAATATAAACCCCCAGAGACTTATTTGACATAAAAATAGATTAAAAATTGTGATTAAAAATTTGGTAACAATTATAATTTCATCATTAAGGTGGATATGATATGAAATAGCTATCTAAAACACTCTATGACTATAAGTGTGTGTATATATATATTGTATAATTGTATTTATATTGTAATAAATCAAAGTATTAATTACAAAATAGTAATATTATGACTAACGTGCCCCTTTTTAAAAACAATAAATTAAATAAGATGCGTCCTAACCTAAAAAGAAAAATATAGTAACATAGGATGCATCCTTTAGAAAAAAAAAAGATGTAACTCTGATTTATGATTTATAAGTGAAACATATTTTTAAAAAATAAAAGTATATATTGTTTTAACATGCATACACATGCTTTTTTTAATTAAAATCTAGAAAAAAAATTGCCATAGGTTGATTAAACCATAACATAATAACAAATAAAGAAATTGAAAAGAACATATTTTAAAATCACAGAAGCAGAAATTAATTTGTGTGGCGAAATCACAAAAGGCAAATTGTAATCTACCTAAGTTGTGGACAAAGAAAAATTTAAATTCTTTTCTCAAATTATAATTAGAGGAAAAAGGGGTCGGGGGAATTAATGAAAACAATTAATTAATTGTTGCTAACCTTGCAAGAGGAAATGTTTCCACATTCACAAATTAAATGACCATTAGCAACATCTACTGCTTCTAGAGATCCTCCTCCATCACTCCTCTGAACATCAGCATTAAATTAATTCTCTGTAAGCTACTTTCATAAGATCAAGCTATTTAATTAATTTCTCATGACTAAGACTAATAATATACATATATATATAATACCTTGTAGAAATCAACTGCAATGAAATTAGGCCAAAATTTTTTAATATAAAAAAAGTGACATTTATGTTTCTATTTTAAGAAAATAATAAAAAGAATAAATATTATTGAGTAGCCACGATGATAAGAGCATTTCACACTTTTTTCCATTGTCATTGATGTTCAAGAAGGGGTAGCAAAGGGTTTAGGGTGTAGGGATAAGATCTGGAAAGCTTTAACACATTGATTGATTTCATTCATACCCCACTGAACGCTGAAAAGAATATGTATTTAAATTGATAACTTGTATTTTAGTTAAAAAGAAGTTAAAACTAGATTAAAATATGAGATAATTTTTTATATTAAAAAATTTTGTGTAATTTCAAAATTGATGCAAGATTACAAGAAGAGCCAAAATCCTAGAAATCAAAGGTCATGCATTATTAATTATACCTCTTTTAGCTTCTTTTTTTTTGCTTCTTCATTTTTTTATTTGTTTTGATTTTTGTTGATCTTTTTGAAGACCATTTTGTCATATTTTAACTAAATCTTTTAGGAAATATCTTTAATTATAACTTCAATTCCATGAATTCACTTTCTAAGTTAATAAAACTCACATCATAAAATAAATATTGAGAATTTTACATACCATAAAACAAATAGAGGAAAAAAAATATAGTCCTAATCAAAATTGAAACACAAGATTATAAAGAGAGCAAACAAAATTCTGTAAATTGATCAAGTCATGTGCTGTTAACAATAAGTTTTTTTTTTTGGTTAATCTTCTTGAAGACCATTCCGTTTAGCCCATTTTAGCTATATCTTTTTGGAAACAATCTTTAATTGTGATTTCAATTCTATGCATTCACCTTCTAAGACAAAAGCATAATTAAGTTAACAAAATTCTGAGTAGTTCTAGCTCAACCTTATTCAATTTGATTTACTTAATAAAGAAAATTCAAAAATAGAGGAAGAAAACCTACAGATCTGAGTTAGGGCTTCCTGGAAGTTGGGTGCTACTTTATAGGGGAAACAGCTACAGAATGCGGAGGAGGAGGTGGACGAACAATAGCCAGTGGTCAAACGACGAGGAGGAGCAATATTGCCGACCAAGACACTGTTTGCAGAGGGAAAAATAATAATGGAAAATAAATTATAATTGGCCTCATTAAAAATGACATGCTTCACTTATATTTAGATTAAAAATGGGAGAGATGAAGACGAATTATTCTAATTTTCCTGAAACTTCCACATACCCACTCAGAGAAAAACCAAAACATAACTCAAACTGCAAAATTCAAAATATAAATATTCAGTAATTACAAGTCACAAAGGATCATACCGTATCGCATGAAACTTTATAGCTTTGTGATTTACCAAAACAAAACAATGAAGGAATTATGCGATTATACAGCCGCTCTATACACAGCAGCTGGTGCAAACAGTGAGAGTGAAAAAACAAAGAGAAACTGCAACCCTCCAAACCCTAACACGATAGGCAAAAAGAAGCAAATAATCTTCCTTCCTCCGCAACGCGTCGTTGCATTACTGCTGTAATCCATCTTTTGGGTTAGCTCAGTAATATTTTGGGCTTAGAGCCTAAAATTTAAGATCCATGAATACATTCCTCACTGGACAAGAATTATGATAACAGTTTTTGGATATATATATATATATATTCTTTTTAGATAAAAAATGCATACAAAATTATTTAGCTTTTATTCTTCAAAAATTAATAAATGTATGAGGTAATGAAAGCAGACTGTATTTTTCGATCACTAGATAATAGGTTGCACATAGTTTTTCTCCCAACTTTTTTTGAGGGCATTTTAGGACGTAGATAGTTGAATATTAGTAGATTTGCACAAACCTTGGGTCTGATAAGTCCATCAGTTTGAAATTCCCAATCCATGATATGTGGCTGCCATTCGAACCTTGGGCCTCACTTCCGTAATCTGCAACAAAAAAAATCAAAATGAGCGATGAAGACTCGAAGGAAAACAAAATAAATGATAACCTATTTCACAATCCAGATTGCTGACAAAGACACTTGATCAAAGGTTCACTTGGTTGAAGGTAGGAATGAAAAAGAGAATTTAAAATATAGATAAATAAAAATAAGTAAGATAAAAAATAATTTTTTATTTTTATATTTAAAAAAATAATTTAATAATTAAAATAATAACTTAATAAATATAATAAAAAATAATAAATATAATAAATATTACTCAGTTTATATAAAAGCAAATGCAACCAACAATCATACAGAGCATTACTAAAGATACCAAGTTGATGCAAATAAAAATAAAAAGACGTACTCTCCTCTACATTGATATAATCAACTTGGTTCGTATGTATAACTGAATATTTATATTAATTTGGGAAAACAGATTCTTTCAGTAAGCTATTTAGATTTTAAGTCTTTTTTTATTTATTTTGACATTTGAAAAAATAAAATATAAATAAAAAAATAATAATCTTTTAATTATAAATTTTAAAAAATGATTTATATTAAAAACTTAAAGTCTAAACTTTCTAAATCAAATTTAAACCATTCAATTTAATTATTCTTCAATTAAAATGTAATTAATGGATCATCTCAATGGAAAAAAATCTCAATGTGATATTTTGCTGTATCTGTACCTATGCCCTATTTTATCCAACGATACCTATAGATAGGACTTGCTGGCCTCTCCTCCCCCTGAACTTTACTTGTACATCAAACAATTAAAATAAAGTAAAATAAATAATAAAAATATTTAGATACCTTTATTAATAGCATTTAAATTTTGCCTTCAAAGATAAATTATTATAACAAAAGTTAAACTGTTATCATAATTCTTTAAATTAGTTGTATTATATTTTTGTTTAATATACATTTCAAATGAAATAATATTTTACTTTATCAATTCAAGAATTAATTATATAATTGATTCTTTTGCAATTTGATTTGCTGCGTTGATCTCTTGCATCTTGTAAACTCTTTTTTCGCATTACTAAGAGGGAATTGTCTGTGTGTGGGGAAGCTGCATCAGTAGGGTTAAAAAGATAACTTAGACTAGATCAAACAACTGAAAACCTAGAGGGGGGAAGACAAGAAAGATAACTTCTTATGTCTTGTCATAAAATTTTCATTACAAAGAAAAGAAGCAGCTAATTAAGCACATTAAAAAATATATAAACTAAGGATATAGGAAGTTACGCAAGGTAGATAAAATTTATATTTATCATTTGACTTTTTCGACACAGTTTCCCTCTTGGTGTCTTTTGTTGCACAGTCCATCTTGCACCAGATGAGAACTTTTCTAATTATTATATGCTTGATCAAATTATAAGTGGTGAAGAAATATATGAATAAGTCTACACATTTGCTAAGAACATATATGTTAACCATCATTTTGCCCCTCTAATAACTTATTTATTTATTTTAATTTGATTTCTTTTTTTGATTTATTACGTCTCTTAATTTTTATTTTGTGTCATATTCATTTTTTTATTACATTTATTAAAAATCATTCAAAAATATTAAATAAAAGATAATAATCATTTTGAAACAGTAAATAAAATTAAAAGATGGACATGATGCTAATTAAAAATTAAAAGACTATATTGTAACAAACAAAATTTAACTTATCAAATTAAAATTAATTAATAAAAAACCAACGTAATGATTAAACCAAGTAAAGATATAGAAGTAATTTAATTGATTGCTTATACATTACTCTCACCTCTTGTAAACTCCTTATACATATATATTATGAAAGATATCTTAGTTAAAAAGTTTAAAATTTGACTAGAATATATATTTTAAAAATAAATGAAATATTTTTTTAATTTGAATAAAATTTGATAAAAATTTGTATAATTTACTCTTATAGTTTTTAAAATCAAGATAATGTTATAGAAAGTTTAACTTTTAACTTTAAATGCATCTTACAGTTAATAATTTAAAATCTCCATATACATATATATAATTTAAAGAAAAAAACCAACATTGTTTTGTTTTTAACAAATTAATATGAATTAAATATAAAAATATTGGCTCCAAAGCCACTGTTTTAGACTTATGTAGTGCTTCTTGTATGGTTTCATTGGGTTTTGTGGCCAAAGCAATGTCAATTTTTCCTATGGCTATTGATCTGGGGTTGAAGGATGTGGAATTTAAATCTGACAATTGCACTCTCGTGGCCTCTGCAGAATAGTGCTGATTGAAAGTCCAGAGTAATTGTTAAAGATATGCTTTTTCTTTGACTTGGATCCTCTAATAATCTGATAATTCACTGGCTTGCCACGTATTCTAATAAAGAATTGTGTCCAAGTATTCTAATAAAGAATTATGTCCATTCTCTAATAAGTTTTTATTAGGAAAAAAATTACTCATCCCAATAAACACAAATTATTCTCTCTTTTTTTGAAGTAAAAAAAGTATCTTCATTTCATAATAAAGTAATAATAGTTAAACTTATTATCAAAATTGAAGAGTTATTAAATAATAAAAAAATGTTAGAGCACGAACAATAACTAGGTCAATATTCATTTATTATATCAAATTCAACAACTTCCATATTATCATATATATATATATATATATAAATTAAAAAGCTTACACACTTTAACAAGAATATGAGCTTAACTCCAATTTAAGCAGGATTAAAACACTTTCAAAGTATACTGAGAGAATAGAAATTATAAACTTTTCTTCTACTATAGTATATAATTCCAACTCACACACACACACACACACATAAAAGTATATATTAATTAAAGTACTAAACTTAGGTAAAATTCTACAGATATTTATTTTCAAATCCCTTAATAAATATATAATACAAAAGGAAATTTATTTAAAGTCCAATTATATAATATTGAATTGTTAAAAAAAATTACTCATACTTAAGGCCAAATCTCAACATAAGTTATTAGGAGAGTGAAAATTAAAAAAAAAAGTCATGAACTCATAATTTATATAAAAAGTTTACATTAACAAAATTATATGTAACATGCCTTTTTATAATTTAAAGACATAAATTACTATGTAGTCTACAAAAAAAAATTATTTTTCATATTATTTAACGAATACAACATTATGTTATAGTAAAATTTACTACCACTTATTTTTATTTTTTATAAATTAGGAGTTGGGTAATTAAATAATTTATTTAGCAAGATTTAATAGATTGGTAAACCATAGTTAACAGCATATTATGATAATTTTCATGCTAAGAACAATCATCTTGATAAGTTTTTTCCCTTTGTTAAAAGGGGTAAAAAAGCTTTCTTATTCCTTGGACTCTCATGAGTAGGAAATGAAAAATCATTGCAAATGTAATTGGTGTAACAACCAGGAAAAAGAGAAGAAAAGAAGAAAAGAAAGAAGAAGAAAAAAAGAAGAGAAAAAGCTGAAAATTTTCAAGGGGCTGAAAATTTTCTAAGTCTGCTAGCTACAGCCCGGCTATAGCAAATGTACCTGTTCGCTATAGCGAGAAATGGTCTAGTTATAGCGAGAGTGCCTTCTCGCTATAGTGAAAATGCTTCTAGCTATAGCGAGTGTGGGCATCCCATACAAAATCCAGGGAGTTGCTCGCTGTAGAGCGCGCCATAGCGAAGGTAGAGGTCTGGAACAGACACGAGCTCGCCGTAGCGAGGGTTATGGCTCGCTATAGCGAGGGGTAGCCCGAAAAAGTGTGAAAAAAGAGGATTTGACCTATTAAAGCGTCCTAACTCCTTCTTTCACTCTGTAACCGACTTGAGCTCACTCTAAGATAGAGAGAAAGGCGGAGGAGAGAGAGAGAAGCCTAGAGAAGCAAGGAAGAACAAGAAAAGGTAAGAATTTCATGGCTTTTCTCTTAGAATGTTGTTCTTCTCCCCTTGCTCTCTCTTCCCACGGTTTTAGTAGTTAAAGTAGCCATGTTTTGAACTTGGTTCAGAGGAGGGAGAGTAGAAAATCCCTCTTGAAGAAGACCAAGACTCATATATGCTTACTCCTTCCTTGCTTCCTTTCTTGAGAGCTTGAGAGAGGAAGGAGAGTTGGTGAGCTCTAGTGAGAGAAAGAAACCCCTAGCGTGATATGTTTAGTAAGGTTGCTAGAAAGAAATCCCTAGCTTTATGAATCAAGTATTAAGAGTGTAATTCCATGTTCTTGTGTGGTTAGGCTCAAGAGAAGCACTCCCATCTAGAGGTAATTGTGAAAGCAACAAGGGAGGAGACAAATTGAAGAGGAAAGTTGTGAATAGCTAATAAGGTACCTCTCTCCACCTTCTCTCATGCATAATGGTGTGCTTACATTGTCTTACTTGTGTGTATGTATGTTTTGAGCCATGAGAAGTATGTTAGCATGATGATACCTTATGAAGTTAAATGATGTTTTATGTGATTGTTTGGTTTGCTTGAGTATGGAAAAGCCAATAACCCTCTAGCCATGGTGAGGATGAGCCAAAACCCCTCAAGTTGGTTGAGACAAAGTAAAGAGTCTCCCAAAAGTAAGGTTGACTCCCAAAGAGTAAGGGTTGAGTCTAAGAACCTCTTAAAAATGGGTGAGGTAAGTCCAAAATCTGCAAGTGAGTGGGTGAGGCTAATCCATGTACTTGGAAAACTTTTATATGTTATGTATGGCTTACTCACATGTTGAGAATGCTTTTTCTTTTATGCATGGCCAATTCAAATGTTACAAATGCTTTTCTTATGATTTTATATGCTAACATGCCATGCATACATTGTGAGACTTGTTTGTATGCTTTGTGTGTGTGATTGAATGAGAGATGAGCTATTGAGATTCTTTGAATCTCACTCCCCCTCTCCACCATCCAAACATGCTAGGTGGACCAAGTGAGGCAAGAGATGGGAGCCACCAAGTTTGAAGCTAGGGAGATTGGTGAAGAAAGTGTAAAGAGTTTTTGTTACTATCATGTATTTCAACTAGAAGATGTACTCTAATGATGTAATGATGTATATGAGGTAGCAAGTCTAAATACTTGTAAACCAATGTA
Organism: Erythrophleum ivorense; assembly: GCA_026724425.1. Lineage (NCBI taxonomy): Eukaryota > Viridiplantae > Streptophyta > Magnoliopsida > Fabales > Fabaceae > Erythrophleum > Erythrophleum ivorense. The sequence continues at coordinate 17,891,970 of JAIUCV010000012.1, read as the reverse complement.
TTTATCATGTATATATGAGAATGAGACCCATTTTGAATGAAGAAGCAAGTTTTGTTATGAAAAACATGATTTTAGCATTGGCCACATGAGTGTATAAGTGGGTGTGGGATAGTGAGTTCCTCTAATCTGGGTTGTTAGACATTTGAGCCATGTTTGATAGCCCCTATGGATGCTTTCTTATGTGCTCAAAGGGTCCTAGAGGTAGAAGAACTAAGATTGGACCTCATTAGCCCCATTTCTAACCAAGCAAGTGGCCCTTTGCACATGATGTCAAAAGTTGACCAAATGACCTCTTCTTGCTTTAAAATTTGACATGTGACTAGATCTTGTTTAGAGCTTTTTGGGAAGTAAAGATCAAGTCATTTGGAGGTCTATAGAGTTTTCTATGATTTTTCAAAGTTGGCATCAGAAATTCGGACCTTTAGAAACACTGTTCATTTGGTCAGTTTGGAGTTTGTGTCATTCGAGGGGCAAACGTAGTCCAATGGCTACGAAATTTTATTTGCAGAAACTGGATAGTCACAGTGACTTATAGGAACTGGAAGCACCTCATTTGGAGGTCTAGAGAGGAAGATATGCAATTTCGAAGTTCCTGCCTAGCATCAGTCACCCAGCCAGACCCGAAGTACTGTTTCATCGGTTTCCGAGAGTTTGTATTGATGAACTGATCTGGAAGTATTTTTCCTCTCTAGCTAACATCCACATCTTTCCATAGTGATATCGTTTGCAAGCATTGGATTTTTTTGGAATTAGTTAGACCATTTTAAAGTTCATATAAGTAAACTGTGACAGTAACAGAACCCCCCTCTGACCAGTAGATGTTTTCGGATGTCACACGCTTTATGCATGAGATTTTAAGACTTCTACATATTTTTAGCATGAAGTAGACGTCTTAAGCTTTCCAGAGTGACCAGGAGAGCAGGTTTCCGATTTTTCTGGATTTAATTACGAATTTCCAAACTTTGCCAAAAAATGAGGCCAAATCTGTCGAAAACGAAATTGCATGTCTCATATCCCTTTTATGCTTCCCATATGTATATGAGCACGTAAAGCATGATGCTAGAGTGCTAGAGATGAAGGTGTTACAATTGGAAATAAATATGAACCAACAAAAATCAAATCTCAATTGAAAATGAAAGAAAATAAAAAGGATATTAATTATGTTTTTGCATAGTGTAATTAAAAAAGATTGGGGGGGGGAAAGGAATAGGTGTAAAAATAAAGTAAATTGGATACATACTCTTTTATATTATTCTTCCTCTCTAACTACATAGCTATATAATATGTATTAGATTTTAGATCATACCCTCCATTTCTTTTTTGATTTTGCACCTCTCAGTATTTAGTCTTTGCTTCTTTTGAGAGAATTTAAGAGATTTGATATTTAAATAAGAGAAAGACTTAGTTTTCGAACAAGGAAAAACCTTGACACGATCACTTAAAAAAGTTCTAACAGAAATAGAGAAATACCACAAAGAATGTGTGAATTTAACTAAGAGTTTACGCCATGACAAAAAGAGGAAACCGATTAGGAGCACAAAAAGGTGAGAGACATGATGTGATTAAAGGATAATGGTTGAGTGGAATCATTTCTAATATTTATAACATTTTGGAAAATAGACATGTCATAATTTTTTTATATCATTTATTTTTTGAATTTTGTTGAGTGAAATATTTATTTCACTTTTATTTATTTTGTATTTTTTTTAATCATTCCTTATACATAGTTGTTTAAATCATGATTTTAAATTTGAAAACTTTTTTACTATTTTTAGTTAATTAAATATATTTTATATTTATATTAATTTATGACTTAAAATAAATAAATTATACATTTTTTAATTTTTGAACATGAATGGAGGCCTTTTATTACTCATAGAATAATTAACCACATTACTATTTATCAAATTTTACTATTTTCATATCAAAATTATTAAATTATTAATTTAAATTATAATATATAAATTATTAAATTATAATATATATACACAAACACAATTAATAATATTTAACTAATTTGCAACGGTTTCATATATACATATATATATTTAAGTCATTATATCATATAAATTATTAAAAAATAATATTTAAATAATCTGTGACGGATTTAGCGACGAAAAATTTTGTAATAGAAATTCCGTCGCTAATTCCGTCGCTAAATTAGTGACGGAATATTCCATCACAAAATTCCATCACAAAATTGGAATTGGCTATCATGTTTAGTAGTGACAGAAATTTTCGCCACTAAATTCCGTCACTAACTAGATTAGCAACGAATTAGTGACAAAAATATTTGCGACGGAAATTTTCCGTCACAAATTCCGTCGCTAATTTCTGCGACGGAATTAGTGACGAATTTACGATAAACTTGCAACGGAACAAAATTCCGTCGCAAATTTGTTGTTTTCTTGTAGTGTTTCCCTATTGTCGCAGTAAAATTAGTGAAGATGGAACACTTTACTTGGAGTTTGAAGTTCAAGTTAGTTAATTCATACCTCAAACCACTTGACTTCCTATTACATTTGCATAGCAGAACCATGTATTTTTCAAGGCATGTGTGTTTTGGTAATGGCTTCTAAATACAATATATTACTTTCATTACCAAAACAGATGTATTGTATTTGGAAGTAATGTGTTATATTTGGAAGTCATTATCAAAATACATGGTTTGGGAAGTACATAGTTATGCTATGCAAATGCAATGGGAAGCCAAGTGGTTTGAGGTATGAATTAACTTAACTTGAGCTTCAAACCCTAAGTAAAGTGTTCCATCTTCACTAATTTTATTATATTATAGGTTTAGTAACCTTGATGATTTGTATCTAACTTTTAATTTGTGTTGCTAATATTTAGAAGTTTTTAATTAGATCCTTTTTAAAAATTAATTTAATTTTTGTTATTAATATTTTGTTTTAAGAATTTTAAAAATCTGCAGGGTAATGATATATCATCTTGACACCCCAAATTATGAATGGCATATGTGAAAATATGTTAAGAGAAAGGTTAATTTTTCTTTGTGCAAAGGTTTCTCAAATTAAATATTATGGAAATAACTGAGCTCACGAGGTTACTTTTCTATTTCCTTATAATTCAACAATTTCCTCCTATGAAATTAGCATGATAAATTAGAAAATAATTATTCCAAAATAAGTTTTCCTTACAATTAATGCTTAATTAGTTAATGAATCTATCAAGTATCAACAATTGTTAAATGGAATAGGTAGCTTTCTCTCTCCAAATTCTCATAGAAAGTCAAAACCCGAAGGTGGTACTAGTTTGTCATTAAAATATGTCAGTAGATACTCAATCATTACGATGTTCGGGCAACTCATCATATAATTCATATACTTTACAATAATGAAATAAAAAAAAAAAGATAAAATTATAGTTGAAGACTTAAATTAAAAATATTTATACTGAAAGATTTTAATTTTTGAATTATTTTAAAGAATTTAAGAACCAAACCTTTAAACTATGCAAAAGAATGACCATGATGAATGACTCATGCCAACTTAGCCGATAATTGGAACAAAGTGAAAGAAAGAGATCATGATATTGATGAAGAGGGAGGAGGAGGATCTCGATAATGATAAAGGTAATTATTTTTATGCTAGGTGTAATATTTAGGAATATTTAATTAATCATCTTAAGCTAATTAGTAGTAATGTTATGAATAAATATTCCTTGTTAGCTACGAACTCATTTAATAAATGCTAAAAATGTTTCTTTATTTCCTTACAACCTTAGGCAAATGTTATGTGATCAAGTTGCCTTATTTTCATATTTAAATAAGTCTAGTATGTCAACTAAACACACATCATTTACCCATAAAATCACCACTTCATTTTTAATAAAACCAACTTTCTTCCTTTGTAATTCTATAAATATGACCTAGTTAGGTGAATAGTTAAAAGTAGCTAACAAACCCTAGACATTCTCATCTCCTTCAAATCCCAGGTTTGATATGCTAATTGCTTAGAAACTTGTTAACTTGATAAAGATTTTAGTTAACATTACTAAATGATATAAAGTTCCTTTCTATTCCTAGTGAATGCAAGCTTAGTTTAGCTTAAATGAGTTCAAACCATTAAAAGTTCCATCATTTTATCCTCTTACTAACTTAGTCTCAAAATGATTGTAAGGATGGAAACAACTTAATTAAATTCCTAAGACCTTTTTAATTATGCAAGAAATAAGTATTTAAAAGCCTAACTCATATAAGCTAAAAGACTCAACAAAACTTATTTTTGCCAAAAGGTGGTTCTAGTACCATGGCCTTGCTCTCCCAATGCAGTGTCAAGTGCTTCTGCCTCACCTTAAAGTGAGGACTAGAAGCTTCTAAGGCTGAGGCTTTGGGTCTGGGGTCGCGACTTTAGAGCATTCTGCCACTTTATAGTTTCAAAATTTGCCATGTCTTGAGAAATGTATAAAATCACGTAACTCCAAAAAAATAATGAAAATTGGCACGGAGTAACTTTTATATGGTAGCTAAACACCACACAAATTTTAAAGTAAAATAACATGGTTTTTCCCTTCTTGATACTCACTTCCTAAAATTGTTTAGTTTTGACTAGCATGTGGTTTTATCTCTATTTGGCAATTATTTGAGTAGCTTATACACTTAGTTAAAGTGTGAAACTTTCTAATCCTAACCTCTATTGTTTTGGCTACTTAGAATATAAATTTTGGACACTAACTCATTCATAAAGTACCTCTAATATAGAACTTTCTTAGACTACCCCATTTCTACCAGTTTTTGGACCTAACCTTCATAAGTTTAGACTCATTTGAGGTATCAAACTAACTTAAAAAATTAGAAGATAGTCCAGATCTCAATTTTAGGGTGTCAATTACATGTAAACCAAAATTTACACAAAATATATGATGTTTGACCCCTGCACTACTCATATTTGCAAAACTGCCCTATTTTGCTTCTAATACACACTAGCACTATTGGGAGCCAGTTTGGGCAACATAACTAATTCAGAAAAATTATGAAATTTGGTATGCTAATCCTCTTATATGTCTTTTACGTCTCTACCAAAAATTATGAATTTTGACGGTAGTTTACTTTATCAAACATAGTTTTTAGACTTGTCCTGTTTCAAAACAAAATAAAGATATAGTAAGTTTACAAATTTTTTAGCCCAATTATCCTAACTATTTCAACCTGAAATTTTAGTCACATAATCTCATACAAATTAGGCAAACATAATCCAAATTATAACCACAGATTCAACTCATAACCATCTATGGTACTATTGTTCCCCAAACCTATCATCTAAGATAAATTTATACAAGTACTTACATAACTTTACAATACACAAACAAGCTCGGATACGTATATATATACGTATACATCCAAAGCATAAAATGTAGAGTCAACACACTATCAGACTTACTGCTTCCCTCTTGCAGTACTCGTACCTTCACTTATAATTGTTAGAAAAAGTGGACGGAATGAGAATCTCAATAGTTACTATTACTATTCTAAACATATTTTAAAGTAATCTTATATACACAAAAAAGAATTAGCATTGTGGGCTAAGTAACACACTTTTGTGGATTCAAAATTGGTTCTTAGAATAACTGTAATCTCATACCCACAACTAATTATACTTTTTTAATTGATGGCCATCAACATACATGATTGAGCATTTGTAGTTCCCAAAGTGTACTTCCCACATCACGTTACAAGCATCTTGTGGTTCTAAAATGTCCTTCTCATTTTATGGTTCTCAAATATACTTCCCATATCATGCATACGGTTAATTTACATATAAGAGAAAACATCATTATCACCAAATCATTTCAATTGTAAATATGTAAAGATTAAATAAACTAGCTATCTTGTTTCCAATGCTTGCTTTCCTTTCTCTTGAGTAGTCCAAATTCTCAAGTAGTTTTCTCCTAAATTCATACATTATTCATATATCAATTTCTAAGCAAATTGTCTAAATTCTAACTATTAATTTCCTAATCAAAATCAGATGAAAAACTAGCTTTTCTTTCTCTTCCAAAGCTATAACTCAATTCAGTCAACAACAAGATACAAGAAGATGGCAAGCTTACCCAAAGCTTCTCCTTCTCTTTGTTCTTCAAATCAAGCCACACTAGAATTTATGCTATGCATTGCTTAGAATGTCAGGGGTACACTTTTTTTTTTATTCATTTTAAGCTAAGAGAACGGGGGTGACTTGTAGTTGCCAATAAGGTAATAAAAGATTTGAGATTTCTTGATTTGGCTTTCTTTTATATGTTGATATTTTGTGCAAGCGATAATCTTGTAATTAGTTGTTATCAACCTTTTTTAGGGTTTTGTGGAATTATCCTGATTGGTGATGAGAATTAAATCTTTGGGGCCTTTAACAATATTAGGTCTGTAAGCTATCACTCTTACTTTTTGAACTTTTCTACTTTTGGAAGGACAACAAATTGCATATATACACATAATTACTTTAGGAAAAGAAAGGAGAAACATATTTTATTAGGATGACGAATAATTAAAGATATAAAGCATTGGATTATATAGTACGAAAGGAACTAATTAATTAGATTAATATATATAGAGAGAATATAGGTAATTGGAAGGGGGGCGGGCGGTGTGTGTGTGTATATATATAATATTACTTTAGAAAAAGGAAGGAAAACATATTTTATTAAGATGAAGCGTTGGAGTATATAGTAAGAAAGGAACTAAATTAGATTAATATAAAGAAAATATAGATAAGTGGGGTTATGCATGTTTATAAATTGACACACTGCCACCAAGAGGAGATTACAGCATTCTATGATCATTCTTAGTTTACCCCCCAACAAACCACTTCAAGATCCTTCCACTCAGTTTTAGGCCTTCTTATCAGCCAAAAGGAAGATGGATGCCAACATCAGCAGTAGCTCAGGGACACCGCCACTAGAGACAGATGTGGAAGCAGTAAAGCATAAGCTTTACCATTCAAACCTTCCTTTATCTCCATTCTGTTTGCTGTAGTAAGAAGGACCAAAGCCTCTGGAAAAAGAAAGGAGATACTATTCTTCACTGTACCATTCAGAGGGAATACTTTGGTATGTAAATTTTTTGTACCTACTGTTATTTCACATTTTATATTATCTTAAATGTTATAACATGTACGACATATATAAATATGATAAATATAAAGAACACAAGTAATTTAAGTTTAAATATAGTTTGGTCTTTTTAGTTTTATAGGAGTTTCAATTTAGTTCTTTTAGTTTAAAAATAGATAACTTTACCTTTAATACTATTAAGTTGACATTCAATTTTTAAGGAATTTTGTAACACAAGGGTAAAAAAATCATTTTTAAAAATAGGATGATAACATTGTCATTTTTTTATTTAAGAGATCAAATTAAAAATTTTATGAAATTAATTAGAATTACAAAAAATTATATTTAAGCCTAAAAGTTAATAAAACTAAAAGTGGTGAAAAATATATTTGTATAATTTTGACCTTTTTTAATGGATAATATGAGATATTATCTAAAATAATGTAATCTGATAACATATAGTATTTTGAATGACAATCATTATATTAGATACTGGCGAACCAAATTCAAACACTTTAAATGTTACTCGACATAAAGTTGCATCAACTATCAAATACCAAATTGTAACAAAACTAATTATGTGTGCGCAGATTTGGCATTTCTCAAAATTCATATTTATAAAGACAAATACATTGCTACCTCTGTCAACGAAGAAGGAATTAGACCTCTTTGAGCCCTTGCATGTATTCCTTCTCCTCTTTTGAAAGTTTTATGTGCATCAAATGGCGGAACAAACTCTTATACGGCTTTAAGTATCATTTTCTTATGGTGGCATTGTGCTTATTAACCAGTCAATAATTGTCTTTTTGTTAACATTAAAAATTATTTTTTTATTTATCTAATTTTCGAATCCCTTGTGTATACTGGATTTCGCTTCTTTTATTTTTTTTTAGGAGAATGTTCATTAATTTTATCATCAACTTAATAATTCATCAATGATTTTTGCCTTCAAGTAGAAGAAAAGATGACTAACTACGTACCAACATATATTTCACTAATATATATATATATGTATGTATGTATGTATACAATCTTTGGTGTCTCGAAAGATCCGTTGTCATGAAGTAATTATCTAGATCAAACCTCCACTATTTAATGCATCAAATGAAATAATATGGGAGTATACTATCCTTGATATATTTTTCTTTTTTTTTTCAATTTATGTTTTCACAAATGAAATATTGGATCTTTTAAATTGTAAACCAGGGTAAAGGTGATCAAGGCGATCCTTGTCATTGATATTTTTAATACCTATTATGATTTTGTAACGTGTTATTATTTTCTCCTCAAAGGCATGCGTGTTCTGGACGTTGCAAATTCTGATTTCTTCAAGGATGATGTTCCAGTAGCAGTGGGCTATCAAACCCGAGGTTGATGCTTGGTTAATTTTTAAATCTAAATAGGCTCTGTTTAATAGTTTTTTTTTTTTTTTACGATGATCCACGTACAGTTTCTCGAATCTTTTTAGTGCAACTTCTCGTAGCAAATCCAGGAAAGTGATCTTCATGGAAACAGTATGATACCTTTGGTGACTGCAATAAAAATATGAGACTCAAGAGACTGTATGTGAATCATTATCAAAGAACTATTCAACAGATACTTTTGGTCCACCTCTACCATTTTTAAGTATGTTATTTTTGACGTTCTTTGGCTGCATGTTTGATAAGGGTCAATAAGGAAGATAAAAGATAAACACGTATGCGTACGAAAATTATGAGGACTATGAGTACGAAAGTGAGAGTGCTTCCTTTGTAGATCGACCTCATGATCATGCGAAAATCAGGAGCCAAGAAGAACAGAACTTGCAAGGTAACACACTGTTAATTAAATTGGATCAAGTTAAGCATGCCTTTTTCTCTTTTAAGTAAATTGTAGTTTACCACTTGTGATTTGGTACACAATGGATTTATCTCCGACAATTTAAAATGTGTCGTTTACTACCTTCGTAGTTGTTCAATTACCCTTAACTAATTTGCGTTATTTTGAATCTAAAATTTAATTAAAATAAATGTAAATATTAAAATAATAACTGTTTTATTTTTATCTTGATCATTTTCATAATGTGCTTTAAGTTTATTGTACAATTTTAATTTCCAAATATCAGCTTATTTTCAATAATAGTATGAAAAAAGTATAAAATTGTTTAAGGAACAACAACAACAACAACAACAACAAAGCCTTTTCCCACTAAGTGGGGTCGGCTACATGGATCAATCAACGCCATAAGCACCTATCGTAAATCATATTTTTAGACAAACCATTTAAATCTAAGTCTCTCTTAATAATTTCTCCTATAGTTTGTCTTGGTCTTCCTCTACCTCTAATTATTGGACTATTCTCCATCTCATCTACTCTCCTAACTGGGGCTTCTATAGGTCTTCTCCTAACATGACCAAACCATCTAAGTCTTGATTCTACAATCTTTTTCACTATAGGGGCGACTTCTACTTTCTCTCTAATGTATTCATTTCTAATCCGATCTCGCCTAGTGTATCCACTCATCCAACGCAATATTCTCATTTCTGCAATATTGAACTTATTCTCTTGTTGACTTTTTATTGCCCAACGCTCAGTTCCATACAATATTGCAGGTCTTATAACTGTACGATAGAATTTACCTTTAAGTTTGAGTAGTACTCTTCTATCACAAATAACACCCGAAGCATTCCTTCACTTCATCCACCACGCTTGAATCCTATGTTTTACGTCTTCTTCTATTTCCCCATTATGTTGTATGACGGATCCAAGATATTTAAATCGTGTGACTTGTGGTATAATATGTTCTCCAATTTTCACTTCTACGCTAGAAGTGATGTGTCTCTTACTAAACTTACACTCCATATACTCGGTTTTATTTCTACTTAAACGGAATCCATGAGTTTCCAAAGCTAATATCCACCTCTCTAACTTCTCATTCATTTCCACTCTCGATTCCCCAACTAAGACAATATCATCTGTAAATAGCATACACCGTGGTACCGGCTCTTGGATATGTTCAGTAAGCACATCCAATACTAAAGTAAATAGATAAGGACTCAGAGTTGACCCTTGATGTAAACCAATAGTTATCGAAAAATCTTCTGTACATCCACCTTTTGTTACTACACTAGTTGTAGCCTCACTATACATATCTTGTATTGCTCGAATATTCCTTTTTTCTCCAAAGCCTTCCATAGAACCTTTCTTGGTACTCTATCATATGCTTTTTCTAAATCGATAAACACCATGTGTAAATCTCTTTGATTCTCTCGATATCGCTCCATTAATCTTCGTAACAAATATATTGCTTCCATAGTTGACCTTCTCGGCATAAAACCAAATTGATTCTCCGTAACTTGGGTCTCTTTCCTTAATCATTGCTCAATTACTCTTTCCCATAATTTCATTGTGTGGCTCATGAGCTTAATTCCTCTATAATTTGCACAATTTTGAATGTCTCCCTTATTCTTATAAATAGGAATTAAAGAACTTCTCCTCCACTCATCTGGCATTCTCTTATATCTCATAATTTCATTAAATAACTTTGTGAGCCAACTTATACCTTTCCCTCCTAAACCCTTCCATACCTCAATAGGTATATTATGTGGTCCAACTGCTTTGCCACTCTCCATTCTCCTTAATGCTTCTTTTACCTCTGCCTCACAAATCCTACGATAAAAAGTATAATTTTGATCCTCTTCTCTAGTGTCTAACCTATCCGATTGCAATGTAATCTCCTGGCCTTCATTAAAAAGCCTATGAAAATAATATTTTCACCGTTCTCTGATATCTTGTTCCATGACCAAGACTTTACCTTCTTCATCTTTAATACATTTTACTTGGTCAACGTCTCTTGTCTTTCTTTCTCTACTTTTAGCTAACTTGTAAATATTTCTTTCCCCAACTTTAGTACCTAAAGATTGGTATAACCCATCGAATGCCCTCATTCTCGCTTTGCTTACTGCCTTTTTAGTCTCTTTCTTAGCTACTTTATATTTCTCCCAATTTTCATTACTCCTACATAATGACCACACTTTATAACACTCCCTTTTAACTTTAACCTTATCTTGCACGCTTGCATCCTACCACCAAGATTCTTTATCTCTAGGTCTAAAATCTTTTGATTCACCTAATATTTCCTTTGCTACTTTCCTAATCTTTTTAGCCATTCCATTCCACATATCGTTAGCATTTCCTTATATTTCCCAAGGTCCTTCCTCCACAATCCGTTTCTGCACATTCTTTTCTTTATCTCCGTTTAGTTGCCACCACTTAGTCCTTAACACCCTATTTTGGCCTTTGTTTTTTACTCCCCTCCTAACTCGTACATCCATAACCAGAACTCTATGTTGAGTAGTTAAACCCTCTCCAGGTATAACTTTGCAATCCATGCAAAGTTTTCTATCCGATTTTCTTATAAGAAAGAAATCAATTTGAGAACATACCCTTCCACTTTTGTACGTGATAAGATGTTCCTCACGCTTTCTAAAACAAGTGTTAGCTAATATAAGATCAAACGTCAATGAAAAGTCTAGAATAGTTTTACCTTCTGCATTTGCTTCCCCTATGCCATATCCTCCATGAACACCCTCGTAACCTGAAGATACACTTCCCACATGACATTTAGATCCCCTCCTAAAAGAATCTTTTCTCCTAATGGTATTTCCTGAACTAAACATTCTAAATCCTTCCAGAACTTTACTTTGTGATATTCTTCTAATCCTACTTGTGGTGCATAGGCACTAATGACATTAAAAATTTCCTTTTCTACTACTAACTTTAATGCAATGATTCTATCTCCTAACCTTTTTACATCCACTATAGCATTTTTCCAAAATTTATCTACAATTATACCTACTCCATTTCTAGATTTAGCCTTCCTAGTATACCAAAGTTTAAAACCCGAAGTGTCTAATTCTTTCGCTTTTTCTCCTACCCATTTAGTTTCTTGTAAACACATAAAATTAATTTTCCTCCTAATCATGGTATCTACTATTTCCATCGACTTACCCGTAAGTGTACCTATATTCCAAATCCCAAAACGAATCCTACTCTCATGAACTAACTTCTTTACCCACATTCGTTCATGAAAATGTGGAAGCCCTTGCTTATTTTTCACTACACTCAGGCGATGATGTAGCGGCTCTTGCTCACTTGTCACTATACTCGAGCTATACAGCGCGTTACTTCCGGGCAACGACCTAGCATTACGTTTAATATATCAATTGTCCATGTCATAAAGATTCAATAAAGTTTTACGTTGGCTGTCGATTGCCTAACACAACCCTCCTCTTTTTTTCGGGCTTGGGACCGACTATGAAAAATAATTTGCATCAAGGCTCGTCATAGACAGAGTTATAAAATTGTTTAAGGAACAAATAAAATATATTTTCAACAAGCAAATGTTTATAATTTAAACTGTCAAATGATTCTTCAAGTTAAAATTAACATCCAAAGGATAGTTAACAGAACAAATCATAGGCGAGGAGAGTTAAATGGGACAATTTAAATCAGACGGAGCAAATTTTAAGGCCAAATCATAGAGATATTCATTGCAATTACTCTATTTTTTTTTGTTCCCCTGATAAGATAACTTTGGAGTTACATTTACATGCTTGGCAGGAAAACCATCAAAAGAGGGGAAAAAGTCTTCGTCAGCTCTGTTGATTGCAAAAAAATCTGGTCTGATGGAGATGGTGACAAAAATTTTAACTACTTTCCCAATGTCGTAGTAAAACTAACGAAAATAAAACACTTTACTTGGAGTTTAAAGCTCCTGTTAGTTAATTCATATTTCAAATCACTTGGCTTCCCATTGCATTTGCATAGCAAAACTATATGCTTTCCAAGGCATGTGTTTTGGTATATATTGTATTTGGAAGCCATTATCAAAGCACATGCCTTAGGAAGTATATGGTTATGCTATGTAAATGCAATGGGAAGCCAAATGATTTGAGGTATGAATTAATTAACTTGAGCTTCAAACTCCAAGAATTCTATCTTCACTAATTTTATTATATTATAGGTTTAGTAACCCTGATGAGTTTTATTTAACTTTTAATTCATAGGTATATAGGTATTGGTTTGTCAATAAAACATGTCAGTAGATACTCAATCATAAGGATCTTCGGGCAACTCATCATATAATTCATATGCTTTAAAAACTATAACATAATAGGCACACTAATGAAATAAAAAAAGATAAAACTATAGTTGAGGACTTATATTAAAAATATTTATATTGACATATTTTAATTTTTGAAATTATTTTGAAAATTTAAAAACCAAACATTTAAACTATGCAAAAGAACGACCATGAATGACTCATGCCAACTCAGCCCACAATTAGAACGAAGTGGAAGAAAGAGATCACGATATTAATGAAGAGGGAGGAGGAGGATCACGATAATGATAAAGGTGACTATTTTATGCTAGGTGTAATATTTAGGAATTTTTAATTAATCATCTCAATCTAATTAGTAGTAATGTTATGAGTAAATATTCCTTTTTAGCTACAAACTCATTTAATCAATGCTAAAAATGTTTTTTTTCTTAAAACCTTAGGCATATATCATGTGATCAAGTTGCCTTATTTTCATATTTAAACAAGTCTAGTATGTCAACTAAACACACATCATTTGCTCATAAAATCACCACTTTATTTTTAATAAAACCAACTTCTTTCCTTTGTAATTCAATAAATCTGACCTAGTTAGGTGAATAGTTAAAAAATAGCTAGCAAATCCTAGAAATTCTCAACTCCTCCAAATTCCAGGTTTGATATGCTAACTGCTTAGAAACTTATTAACTTGATAAGGATTTTAGTTAACTAAGCTAAATGATAGAAATTTCCTTTCTCTTCCTAGTGAATGCAAACTTAGTTCAACTTAAATGAGTTTAAACCGTTAAAAGCTCCATCATTTTATCCTCCAACTAACTTAGCCTTGAAATGATTTATAAGGATGGAAACAACTTAATTGAACTCCTAATGCTTTTCTGATTATGCAAGAAACAAGTATTTAAAAGCCTAACTCCGTTTGTCAAAAGGTGGTTCTAGTCCCACGACCTTGCTCTCCCAGTGCAATGCGAAGTGCTTCTGCCTTACCCTGAGGTTAGGGCCAGAAACTTCCAAGGCTAGCGCTTTGGGTCTAGGGTTGCGACTATAGAGCATTTTGCCACTATATAGCTTCAAATTTTGCTACTTTTTGAGAAATGCATAAAATCAAGTGTGTAACTTCAAAAAAATCAGGAAAATTGGCATGGAGTAACCTCTATATTGTAACTAAACACCACAAAAATTTTAAAGTAAAATAACATGGGTTTTCCCCTCTTAATACTCACTTCTTAGAATTGTTCAATTTTGACTAGCATGTGGTTTCATCTCAATGTGGCAATTATTTAAGTAATCTATACGCTTAGTTAAAGTGTGAAACTTTTCAATCCTAACCTCTATTGTTTTGGCTACTTAAGGTATAAATTTTGGACACTAACTCATTCATTAAGACCCTCTAATATGGGACTTTCTTAGACTACCCCATTTTCGAACTTTCATAGTTTTAGACTCATTTGGGGTTAAACTAACTTGAAAAATTAAAAGATAGTCCAGATCTCAATTTTAGGGTGTTGATTACATGTAAACCAAAATTTACACAAAATATCCAAGGCTCGATCCCTCCACTACTCATATTTGCAAAACTGCCCTATTTTGCTTCTAATACAGGCCAGCATTATTGGGAGCTAGTTTGGGCAATCTAAACACTTCAGAAAAATTATGAAATTTGGTATGCTAATCCTCTTTCGTCTCTTCCAAAAATCGTGAATTTTAAAGGCTGTTTACTTGATCAAACACTCTAGTTTTCAGACTTGTCTTGTTTCACAACAAAATCAAGATTATACTAAGTTTACCAAATTTTTTAGCCCAATTATCCTATCCATTTCAACCTGAAATTTTAGTCACATAATCTCATACATGTTTGGCAAATATAATCCAAATTAGAGTCATAGATTCAATTCATAACCATCTATAGTACTATTGTTCCCCAAACTTATCATCTAAGATAAATTCATATAAGTACTTACATAAATTTATAATACATGAACAACCTCGGATATATACATATATATACACATTCAAACATAAAATATACAGTTAGCACATTGTCGAATAGACTGCTTCCCTCTTGCAGTTCTCATATCTTCACCTATAATTGTTACTAAAAATTGACGGAATGAGAATCTCAGTAGTATAACTATTCTAGACATATTTTAAAGTAATCTCATATACACTAAAATGAAATAACATTGTGGACTATGTAAAAATACCTTTGTGGATTCAAATTTGGCTCTTACACTAATTGTAGTCTCATACTTGCAATTAATTATACTTTTTTAATTGATGGCCATCAACATAGATGAATGAGCATTTGTAGTTCTCAAAGTGTACTTCCCACATCAGGCTACAAACATCTTGTGGTTTTAAAATGCCCTTCTCACATTATACATTTTTTGGTTCTCAAATATGCTTCCCATATCAAGCATACAACCAAATTTACATATAAGAGAAAACATCATTATCACCTAATCATTTCAACTGCAAATATGTAAAGATTAAATAAACTAGCTATTTTGTTTCCAATGCTTGCTTTCCTTTCTCTTAGAGTAGTCAAAATTCTCAAGCAGTTTTCTACTAAATTCATATATTATTCAAATATCAATTTCCAAGCAAATTGTCTAAATTCTAACTATTAATTTCCTAATCAAAATCATATGAAAAACTAGCTTTTCTTTCTCTTCCAAAGCTATAACTAAATTTAGTCAACAACAAGATATAAGAATATGGCAACCTTACCTAAAGCTTTTCTTTGTTTTTCAAGTCAAGCCACACTAGAGTTTATGCTATGCAACAAACCCTTTCTCTTTCCTAATTTCAATCAAACATGAGGAAGACAACCAATAAAATTTTGGAAGGTAAAATGGTCTTATATGAAGAATGAAGTAATAGAAATTGCATTAGTCTTCCCTCTTTCTAATTTCTTCCTTTGATTTGGCCAACAAGAAGTCAACTCAAGAGTCAATCCTAACATATGAAGCAAATTTTGGTATCACTCTGAAGGAAAAAGTACTTATGCAACTTTTTTTTTAACTTTACTAACAGTTTAAATTGTCGCTAAAAATTTAGGTAGCAGTTGCAACAGTTGTTGCTAAAACATTAGTTGGGAGTCGCATTGCAGAAGTTTTTTTCAATTGTGGGAACAATCTTTGTTATAAGTTCATAGTGACGGTTTTGGTAGCCACTACAAACTAACAAGGTTAAAAAGCAATTGTTGCCACATATTTAGCAATAGTTGTCATTCAACTATTGTTATTTCCAAGGTGATATATAGTGACACCTGCAACTATTATTATTATTTGATTTTCTTATTTTTTTTATTTAATTATGATATTTGAATCTATATGTAAATATAACATAAAATGACTTATACATAGTAGTTACAACCAATATAAATTTTAAATCATAATTAGATACAAATTAAATTATCATTGAACTTAAATTTTAAATTTAATATGTGCAACAATAATATTGCGAAAACAAAAGTCTTACAAATCAATAGATAAGTCTTAAATTTGCCTTACTTGGTCAATACTCACTCTCTTGATTAGGTACCTAAATTAAAATATATAATATAATTAGAAACATATAAAAATTAAATTACAAGAGATAAACATTATTCAATGAATATATCATAAATTTTACTGTTGGAGCTTACAAGGAAGCAAGCTTAAGGATAGGTGACCTTTACAATTTTGGAGAATGAAAGTCATTGTTGCATCAATCTTTCTTGCTTAGTCATACATCTTGTTGGTCATCCACCTTTGATTGTAGTTGATAAACTTGACTTTCTAACTCTATATAAGAAGGAGCAAATAATCTTGTCCCACTATGAGAATGAATGGAACTTCTAAACATGGAGATGGTGATTGACCTAATCTTGAGCCTTAAACACTACCACATTGCTCTCAACTTCCTAAAGCAAAGCCAGTAAATTTTGAGATGATATTCTGTGAACCAAACATTGAACTAGATTAATGTGTGAAAATCTTGTCTTGTATAATCACAATATTGCCAAATATTACTAATTCCATAAAAACCATAATCACAATAATGCCAATCACATAAGCCATAATCACAATATTATTAGGTTTTACGAATTTCATAATGCATAAACACAATATTATCAAATATGAACTAATTCCACAAACCATAACCACAATATTACTTAATATTCCCAATTCCATAAACCATAATCATAACATCACCAAGTATGGCCAATTCAATAACCCATCATCACAATATTGCCAAGCATGTAAACCATAATCATAATATTGCTAAGTATTGCCAATTCCACAACCCATAATCACAATGCTACCAAATATGAACAAATTTCAGAACCCCTAATCACAATATTGCCAAGTATGATCCATTCTATAACCCATAATCACAATATTATTTAGTACATAAAACATAATCACAATAAGAACATGTGATTTTAGTTAAACACTTACAATTATTGCTTTGACCTCATCATTAACAAAAGTCTCATTTGACTTTTTATTACTGGCCATCCATACTTTTCCTCTAAAGATTGTTTGCCCACATTAAGTCTCCTGCAAATTCATAGAAAATATTTTCATCTAGAAGTAACATTTCTAGTATTAATTACTATAACCTATATAAACTTACTATCTCTGCCTTTTTGCACACAAGACTCTTTGAGTTTCCATTATATGGAATTGTTTGCCTTTTTCTATTTTTCTATTCTTTGGGCTTTTCCTAACCATTAAGCTTCCAAAACTTGGATGTATGACTCTTCATTTTTATGATCACTAGTGTGTATCAATTGTGCAAAATTTACAAATGTAATCCCTAAGTCATCAACCACAATCCCTCTAAGATTGGTTATATTAGCCTATATTCACTTGAACAATGTCACTGTCAATAAGCCATGATAGTTTAATTAATAATGTCTACTAATTTTCCATAATATATAAGGCAAATCGCTAAGCCACTTATAGCTATCACTACTGTTTGCATAACTTTTTGTCCCAAAATTACCAAAGACTCCACTACATTAAGTTTTTAGCCCTTGATCTTGTTCTAAAGTACAAAATTTAAATCCATTAACTTATATGCACAATATCACTTTGCACAATCAATTGGACCAAAGGTGCAAAAATTTAAATCATCTAAATGGGATTCATTTACATCATTTCTTATTTGAAAGAAATGAGAATGACAATTTTGTTACACCATTACTTGTCAAGGTAACAATAATATGTGTACATATACTTACTTGATAAGAGAACCACTTAACAAACTCTTAATAATATTTTTCATTGAATTCAACATCTCTACTAATTACAATTTTCTTTGAATTTAGATTGAACAGTTTGTAGCCTTTAGAGTTTTCATCATATCTAATGAAAACATATTTTTCACTTAAATCAAGTTTGGACCTCTCCTGATCTAGTACATGAACATGGGCAATAGAGCCAAAAACTCTCAAGTGTGAGATACTTGGCTAAAACCCACTCCAAGCTTCTTGAGATGTCACATCCTTCAAACTTTTGGTTAGAGAATGGTTAGAGAGATAAATCACACAAGAGATAACTCAACCCAAAATTCTTTTGGTATGTTTTTACTCTTCATCATTGATCTAACCATATTTAAAATAGTTCCATTCTTCTTTTTAACTCCTCCATTTCATTGAGGCAATTTAGGCATAGTGAAAGGATAGTGAATTCCATTCTCTTCACAAAAGTTATTAAATTCAATGGACGTGAATTCTCCTCCTCTATCGATCCTTAAAGCTTTAAACTTCTTAAATGCATTAAAAGTTCTGGTTTTATTTTTCAAAAAATAGACTCATGTTTTTCTACTATAATCATTAATAAAGAGAAAGAAATAAGAATTTTTATTGAAAGATGAAGGCTTGATTGGACCACAAACATTGATATGAACTAACTTAAGAAGCTTTAAGGCTTTTGAGATAGCTTGCTTTATGAAGCTCTTCTTTGTTTGTTTGCCAACTAAACATGCTTCACATAGTTAATGAGGATGATCAATCATTGGAATGTCTTTCACCATCTTCTTCTCTTCTAAGGACTTAAGCTGCCAAAATGCAAGTGTCCTAGTCTCATATGCCACTTCCAAGAAGAATTTTTCATACAAGCTTTAAGCATATGACTCCAATAATTTGAAAATTTGAGTAAGAATATCCTATTTCTTGCCATTAACACTTTTACAATAAGATCACCATTTCTATCATGTAGCCAAAGATTACAATCCTCCATGTAAATTTTGTAATGACTTTTTTTTTCTAAGAGTTGTCCCAAACTCAAAATGTTGCTTTTTAGTTCAGAATGTAGTAGACATTAGAAATTATTCTATGACTACCATCTTTCAATTAAATTTGGAATTGTCTCCAAACATTACTTGCCTATGAAAGTTGCTATCAAGCTTCATAAATTTATTTTATCGCCAGTCATATGGTTGCTAGCACCATTTTTGACATTCCAAACATTACTTTCTTCTTTGACATCTTCTTTGACTATGAACAATAAGGCCTCCTCTTCATCTTCTTTTCTTTCCATAAGGTTGGGCTCCTTTTCATCCTTGCTATAAAATTCCCAAGAGTAATGACCATGCTTCCCACAACTCTAACCTTCAACTTTGAATTTTGCTTGGCTTCTTTTATAATTTCTTAAATTATAACTTCTTCCTCTTCCTCTTCCTCTTCCACATTCTCAAAATCAACTCTAGCCTCTATTTGAATTAGAAGAACCTTGATCATTCTTTTTCCCTCTTCCTTTGTCACAACCTTGTCTTTGACCTCTTCCATGAAGATCTCCCTTATTGTTTAAAGCCACCTTCCCTTACAACACTTTGGCTTCCATCTCAAAATTTCCTCTATTCAACACAAAGAAAGCCACACAACTTATCAATGTATATTTTTTCAATATCCTTAGATGTCTTAATAGCAATTGCATTACTCTCAAACTTGGAATTGAGAGAATGAAAGATCTTTTCTAGCACAAAAATGTCTTATATGTCATCACCAAGCCTTTCATTTGATTGACCACTACCAAGACTATTGAGGTGGTGTATTCTATAACAAACACATTATCTTTCATTAAGAGTTTTTCAAGCTCACCTCTTAGAGTTTGAAGATGTGCTCAAGAATCTCCCATGCTTGCTTAGCATTAATGACATTAGTGACCTTCTTGAACATTTTTATCATCCAAGCCTTGATGGATGATAGCAAGAGAACATTGATCTTCCTTCTTCTCCTTTTGCAAAGCTTCCTTTTGTTCTTGATTCAAGGTTGCTTGGTCTTAGGTTCCTTATAGCCATTGTTAACTAAATCCCACACTCCTTGAGCAATGAGGATAGCCTTCATGCAGATTTCCCTTATGTCATAGTTTTCTTTGTTAAGTTATGGATATTGAAAAATGTTTTTTGAGGACATACTTCTCAATAGCCAACTTTTGATACCATTTTGTTAGAAATGGTGGGCATATACTCCCTCACAAAAAAACAAAAAATAAAGGAGAAGAGAAGAAGGAGTTTGATTAATCATAATTGTTTTCAACTCTTACTTCATATCAAATGCATGGGCGTATTTACACTACTCAAGAGAATAATGTAAAAGGTACACATTAATGACTCAGAAAACATAAATACATGGACAAAACTTAAATAATTAAGTTTGGGTTTCCTAGGCGGCTAGCATGACCTTTAGTAAACTAGCCATAGCTTCTTCTAGAAAACTCCAATTCATACATGGTTTAATGCATTTGAAACTAGACTTCTTGACCTTTTTAATGAGCCATAATTCATCCAAATTAATTCATAAATGAGTGAGATATGATTTTTGTAAGTTGAACAAAAAAAATCTAGATTTTAAGAATAATAAATTCAAGTTTACTTTCTAACATGATGACTATAGTGGATATAATAACCACATAGATACATCTATATACATGGCTCTGGGAGGTTGTGTCTTTGGTGTCTTAACCTGAAATATAGTAAGTTGTAGTTAGCCAATAGATATTTGAATTTTGAAGACTTAACTTTTCCATCATCTCTCTATATTTAATGGAGAAAATTACACTAATCTCTCTGGAGATTTGGTTGAATTACATATAATACCCTTTTGTTTCAAAAGTATTATTTGGCTCCCCTGACATTTGACATATGTTATAAAAACCTCCACTTCAATTTACTTTATGTCCAGACTCTAACAAGAACATTTTCTAGAATTATAATAATGAAAATAAAATTCTTTCATCTTTGGAAAGACTTTAATAGAGATTATTTACTAAAATACAATCATAGAGACAATCAGACTTGCCTTTGTCATCTTTAGAAGGAGGATCAAAGCTTTTAATTCATTTGTATCCAATAGTGACTTGCCATTAATCTCCTTTACCACTAAGCAATCTTTAATAAAATGGAACTTGTGACTATTGTAACTCCAAATCCCCTTTCCATCACTATGATGCAAAAAGAGTGATGAAAAGAAGAGAGAGGAAGAAAAAGGTGGGAGGAAAAGAGAGAAAATGGAGGGAGCAAGTTTGAAGAGAAAACAAAGAAGTTAGGGGAGAAAATTTAGAGAATACAAGTGGCAATAAGTTAAATGAGTTTGAAGTCTTAAACTTACACTACCATAGAGCTATTTATATAGAGCCCAAAATATTTAAAAAGAAAAAAGAACTTAAATGCAAAGTTAAAAAATAAGAAAATAAATAGAAAAGTAAATAAAAGTTAGAAAATACGATAGATTAAAATACCTTTAAACTAAAGTCTTTTACGCCTAAAGTATGTAACAACCAGGAAAAAGAAAGAAGAAGAAAAGAAAAGAGAAAAGAAAAAGGAAAGAAAAGAAAAGCTGAAAATTTTTAGAAGCTGAAAATTTTCTAAGTCTGCTAGCTACAGCCCGGCTATAGTGAATGTACCTGTTTGCTATAGCGAGAAATGGTCTAGCTATAGCGAGACTGCCTTCTAGCTATAGCGAGAAAGCTTCTAGCTATAGTGAGTTCAGGCACCCCCATACAAAATACAGGGAGTTGCTCGCCGTAGCGAACGCCATAGCGAAGGCAGAGGTCTGGGACTTATTCGAGCTCGCCGTAGCGAGGGTTATGGCTCGCTATAGCGAGGGTTAGTCTGGAAAAGCGAGAAAAAGAGAATTTGACTTTTTAAAAGCTTCCAAATCCCTTCTTTCTTCTTCTAACCGACTCAAGCTCGCTTTAGGAGAGAGAAAAGGGCGGAGGATAGAGAGAGAAGCTTAGGAGAAGAAGAAAGGACAAGAAAGGTAAGAATTCTCATGGCTTTTCTCTTCATATGTTACCCTTCTCCCCTTCTCCTCTCTTTCCACGGTTTAGATAGCAAAGATGTTTAGGTCTTGAGTTTGGTTCAGAAGAGAGAGAGTGGGAAATCACTCTTGAGAGAGAGATTAGAAGTAATGTAGTCTTCTCTTTCTTGCTTTCCCTTCTTAAAAGCTTGAGAAGTTTGAGAAAAGAGAGAGGTTAGTTAATGGATTCTAGTGAGAGAAAGAAACCTAGTTTGAGAAGCTCAGTAGGGTTGATTAGAAGAGATCCTTAGCTTAAGAATCAAGTATTAAGGAATTAATTCCATGCTTTTGTGTGGTTAGGCTCAAGAGAAGTCCCCCATCTAGAAGTGGTAGTGAAATCCACAAGGGAGGAGACAAGTGAAAGAGGAAGTAGTGAATAGCTAACAAGGTAGTTCTCTCCACCTTCTTTTATGCATAATTGTGTGTTTACATTGTCTTACTTGTATGTATGTATGATATGAGTTATGAGAAGTGTGTTAGCATGATAATATGTTATGAAGTGAAATGATGATTTATGTGATTTATTTTGGTTTGTTTGAGGAATGGAAAAGCCAATAACCCTATAGCCAAGGTGAGGATGAGTCAAACCCTCCAGTTGGTTGAGACAAGAGTAAAGAGTCTCCCAAAAGTGAGGTTGACTCCCAAAGAGTAAGGGTTGAGTCTAAGGACCTCTTAAGAATGGGTGAGGCAAGTCCAAAAGCCACAAGTGAGTGGGTGAGGCTAATCCAAGTACTTAGCAAGCTTCTAAATGTTATGTATGGCCTACTCACATGTTGAGAATGTTTTTCCTTTATGCATGGCCAATTCACATGTTTTAAATGCTTTCATCATGATTTTATATGCTAACATGCCATACATGCACAATGAGACTTGGTTGTATGCTATATATGTATGATTGAATGAGAGATGAACTACTGGGATTCTCCGAATCTCACCCTCCCTCTCCACCATCCAAACATGCCAGGTGGACCAAGTGAGGTAAGAGATGGGAACCATCATCAAGCATGAGGCTAGGGAGACTAAAGAAAAGTGTAAAGGAATTTCTTGTAAATACATTGTACATGAGACAAGTGATGTAAAGTAATGATGTAACCTTTATGAATGATTGTAAGCTAATGCATGTATGACGAATGTATGAGAATGAGGCCTATTATGAATGAAGAGGCAATTTTGATGTGAAATGCTCAATGTTAGTATAGGCTATATGGGTGCATAAGTGGGCATGGGGTAGTGAGTTTATCCAATCTAAGTTTTCAGACACTTGAGTCATGATTGATGGCCCCTAGAGATGCTTTCTCATGTGCTCAAAGGGTCATAGAGGTAGAAGAACCAAGATTGGATCCCATGAGCCCTATTTTTAGCCAAGAAAGTGGCTTTTTGCACATGATGTCAAGAGTTAACCATATGACCTCTTATTGTTCTGAAATTTGACATGTAACTAGATCATGTTTAGAGCTTTTTGGGAAGCTAGAGTTCATGTCATTTGGAGGTCTATAGCATTTTCTATGATTTTTCAAAGTTGACATCAGAAATTTGGATTTCAGAAAACACTGTTCATTTGGTCAATTTGAGAATCGGGTCATCCGAGGGGCAAACGTAGTCCAATGGCTACTAAATTTTATACACAGAAATGAGATGGTCACAGTGACTTGTAGGAACTAGAAGCACCTAATTTAGAGGTCTAGAGAGGAAGTTATGCAATTTTGAAGTTCCTGCCCAATATCAGACACCCAACCAGACCCAAAGTACTGTTTCATCGGTTTTTGGGAGTTTGGCTTGGTGAACTGATCTGGAGATATTTTTCTCCTCTAGATAACATCCATATATTTCCATAGTGATATCTTTTTCAAGCATTGGATTTTTGTGGAATTAGTTAGACATTTTCAAAGTTCATATCAGTAAACTGTGACAGCAAAGGAACCCCCTCTAATCAGTGAACGATTTTGATGTCAAACGCAGGATATGTGAGATACTGAGACTTCTACATATTTTTAGCATAAATTAGACGTCTTAAGCTTTCTATAATGACTGAGAACATGCAGTTAAGATTTTTCTGCATTTAGTTATGAATTTCCAAACTTAGCCCAGAAATGAAGCAAAATCTGCCAAGAACGAAAATGCATGTCTCTAATCCCTTTTTGCTTTCCATGAGTTTAAAGCATATGGTTGGGATTTAAATAAGTCTTAATGATGTAATTAAGCATGAGGATGTATAGAAAGAGCTCACCTGGTCCATGTGACTCTAAAGTGAGTCTCTACCCATTCATAATGCCATAGAAAAGAAGCACCAAGGTAGAGTAAATTATCTCCCTTGTGAGTTTAACATGTGCATGAGTATGTAAGGCATGATGGGTATAAGCTAGAAAGTAAGGTGTTACAAAGTAAGTCTCCCATTATTTCCTCCTAGCTTGGAAAAACTCTAATTTGAAGAGAAAGACTATTGGTAAGATTGCAACTAGGTAGGATCCAAACAAAGAAACTCCTCCTCCTTGATCCAAGTAGCATCTAAATTTGAGCAACCTTTCCAATGAATAAGATAATAACAGAGAAAGCCATGAGAAGAAATAACAATATGATCATCCATGATTAAACCAATTGCCTCAACAGGTGGTCGAATAAACAAGAAAGTAGACACAGAGGCATGATAACTTTGAGTTCTTGTAGAACCATCAGAAAGCAATGGGAGAGGCTCAAAAGTGCCTTGGTAAGGAAATAAATTCTCTACATTAAAAGTAGACTAATGGCCAAATCAGGAAGTAATTCCAATAAGTATGCAGTAGGCCCAAATTTTTTAGAGATTTGAAAAGGACTAAAGGATCGATGATAAGTCCTAATTTTATATATTTTATCCCACATTTATCTATAATTTTGATGATGATTTTGAGCTAATTTAGGTCTTTTATGCATTATTTGAATTATGAAATTTTTGGAAAAAGGTATGAATATTGAAAATTTTGGTAAAAAAGTGTAAATATTTTAGGGTTTCTAATTTTTGGTTGAAAATTAATATTATCTATTCTTTGATTTACTTCCCAAATTTTAAAATTTAGTTTTGGAAAATTTAATTTAGAAATTGTAAATATTATTTAGAGGAATTTTGAATCTAAATAAAATACTAATATTTTTCCACTCATTTTCTCCTCCAAGTGGCAAGCTCTTGTTAATTCCCATTACATTTTATTTTATAATTTTTATTTTTCTTCTTCTTCCCTCTTTATATGGCACCACATGGCCTCTTTTTAGGCATTCTTGGACTTTATTTTATTTTATTTTTGGGCCTAGGTTATGTTGCATGCTACATAAATATATTTTGGACCTAACCTACACTAATAGGTGCACTTTGACTTTTTAGGCCATGGAAGTACAATTAATGAAATCCTAAGTCGAGATTAAATTTTGGGCTCTAAGAGTCATCTAATGGCTAAGACTTTGGAAGGCATTCTTGAAGATCATTAAGGTATAATGAGCAAAACATTTCATGGAAAAATCAAGGAAATTATTCTTTTTCTTTTTATCTTTTATACTATTGGTCTATTTAGAACTTGTTGGCTAGGATTTCTCTAAAACTCTCTACCCACTCTTCTAGCCATTGGATCAAAGCTCCTTCTCTCTTCTCTTCTCTAGCCGCCACCTCCTTTATATTCTCTTCTCTTCATGTCATGTTAGGAATGTCTTCTTCCTCTTCTCTCCATCTCTCTCATGATAACACACACACACACACACACTCTATACTCCATTAAAACCTAGGTTTCTTCTCCATCATCCACGCCTCCCCATCCCATCTCCACTATCATCCATTCACCTTCACACCATCCTCCCACTCATATTCCACCATGGCCGAAACTTGCTTGATGCTTAAATGAAAGATGAAATTCATGGTAGCTTAAGCAAGGAGGGAGGTGATTAAGGAGAGGCAAGGAGATGAAGTTTGAGCTTATGGAATGAAGATTAAGATCTTAGGGGAGTATTTTTTTTGAATTTTTCCTATTTCAATTCAAGAGACTTAGGCTTAGTTTTAAAATTTTATAAGTAGTTTTTCATATGTTTAATTTAGTTCTAGGTTAGAATTATCATTTGTCTTGGATTAGATTAGATAATGGGTTGAAATTTTGATATTTTGGATGATGAATTTTGTAACATCCGATTCCCTGAAAGCCAGAGGAAACGTGAGAAACATAACGTATAGTTTCTCCGTTAACGAACGAAACTTACCGGATACAAAAGGAAGTCCCCCAAGATGATGGAGTTAAGGTCCCAAAAAATTTGGAAAGCATTCTAGACTCCTAAATATAAGAGTCCCAGGCTCAGACGGAAAGAAAAACGGAGCTAGAATGAAGAAACAATTTCTCACGAAAAGCCTATGAAACGTAATGGCATTTTTGTAATTTCGAGCAATTTTTGGAGTTCACACAGGAGGGCTTTTTAAATGAAAGTTTTAAGTTCTCCGGGATTCTCAGAGGCCCTAAAAATTATAGGAAGCCTCGGGACAGTTAAATCCCCTCCGGTGGACGATTTCCAACGTCAGTGTGCTCGAACTTTGACGAATTCATTCGGAAAGGTTTTAGCTCCCATTTGAGTGATTCCAAAGCCATTTTTTTTAATTGAGGACCTAAATTTTGTAATGGAAAAGACGGTTCTCAAAAAAGAGATAAAACGAAGGAGAAACAAAAATGCAAAATATGAAGGGCAAAATGAAAATTTTTGAAAAAGTCCTTTTACCATAGCTATATATAGGTGGAGCCTCACACTTGCCCTCATTTCATTTTAGATTTTCCAGCCCCAAATCAGAAGAAGAACCCTAAGGGAAAGGCGCCCAAGAGAGGAAGAAGGAGGAGGAAGAAAGCCAAGTTTAAGGTATGTTTTCATGGCAATTTTCCTTGCTTTTCTCCACCTCCACCACCTCTCCTTCATTCTCCTTTCTTTCCTTGGATTAAAATGAGGTTTATAAATCTGAGGGAGATATTCAAGGGAAAGTTCGGATTTGAAGAGAGGAGCTTGGAGAAATCAAGATTCAAGCCAAGCTAAGCAAGGAAATAAGGTAAAAATGCATCCTATGGTTGATACTTTTCACCCCACTTCTTCTCCATTTCGACCTAGACCAAGAACCCTAGGAGGATCTGATTTCCAAGCCCAACCAAGCATGATTCTTAGGTATTTGATGGAGAGGAATAAGAATATGCAAAGAAAACAATGAAATAACCATTAGATTTCAAGATGCAAAACCTAGGGTTTTAAGTGCACCTTCCAATTTCTGAATTTGTATGATGCTTTCTAGGTCTAAGTAAGAGCTTAAATGAGTTCTTGAGACACTTTAGATGCTCCGCACAAGCTTCCTCCTTCAAGAAAACAAAGAAAGCTCCATGAAACCCAATATGCTTCATAGCCTCGGCCTATATGGGTTCTCCTAGCTAGGGAGAGTTTTAAATTTTTCTAAGGCCATTCTTGAGTCATATTTGATGAATGAAAATGAGGGGAGGCCTTGGAAAAAATTTAGAACTCATAGAAAGTGATTTGGTGCCTTAGGTTTCATATTACGACCTAAAGAAGCAACATGATGTTAGGCTCTTTGTTTTAATTGTATGATGACTCCAAGAGGTTTAAAAGGAGTCAAGAATCATATTTGAGAGGAAAGAATGGAGTCTAAAAATTTTTTGAGGAGTGTTGCTTCATTAGGTGCATTTATGGACCATAATGGAGCCTATAGAGCAATCTAGTATTTAAGCAAGTTGTATGACCTTAGAGTTTGTTTCATGAACCTAATTGGCTCCCATAAATTGTATCTAGGCCAAGAGAAACCATCTCCACCAAATTATGGGTGTGTGGCCGAAAGAGGAGGCTTAAAATCTAAGGAAAAAGTGTGTGCTTTGTATACAAGGTAGCTCTCTCCATCTTCTCTCATGCATGGATGTGTGTTTAGCTTGTTTTAGAATGTGTGTATGTATAATTTCAAGCTATGAAAAGTATGCTAGCATTCCTTTATATGCTATGATCATTGATGCCATGTTATGTTTTCTAATGAGTGCATGATGTTTATATGAGTTTACTTGAGTGTGGAGAGGCCAAGAACTCTTCCCTTGGGTGAGGATGAGCCAAGAACCCTCGAGCTTGGTTGAGACAAAGCAAAGAGTCTCCCAAAAGCAAAGTGGGCACCCAAGAGTATGGTTGAGTCCAAAATGCTCATGAATGGGTGAGGCAAGTCCAAAATCCATGAGGAGAAGTGTGAGGTCATTCCAAACACTTGGTGAGCTCTTGAATGATTTGTATGAGTTGTTCACATGCCAAGTTTGCTTTAAAATGTTCATGGCTTTTATTTCCTTCATGCATGCATTTGTAAAGCTTGCTTTGTACATATTATATGTGATTGAATGGGAGATGAGCTATTGGGATTCTTTGAATCTCATCCCCTCCTCTCCAATGATCTAGCATGCTAGGTGGACTAAGTAATTATGGGTGAAGGGAGCCAACAACCATGAAGAGCCAGGATTGACAAGCCTATGTGTTATTTTAGCCATTTTGGAACCATAATGATAGTTTATAATGTATATGATGTTATATATGTACCATGAACCATAAGACATGTGTAAATATAATATTATGTGATGTTTAGATGTATGAAAATGATATATGACCTATAACACTTATTTTGAGTATGGAAGGCCAAGGTGTGCAATATGGGATTTTGATGAATGTATGCATAAGTGTGGGTTGAATGGCCAAAATGAGATGCATGAGGTTTGGGACCATTTGGGCAGCTTACACAAGTCTTAAATATGCTTTTAAACTTGCCCAAAAGGTGCCACAACCAAGGAAAGGCCATTTGGCAAATTTGGTGCCTCATATGGAGCCAAATTTGACCATAATGGAACCTTATGCCATTTTTTGGCCAAATGAGTTAGTCTTGCCTTGAAATTTGGCATACAATTAGGTCTCATTAAGAGCTTTTTGGGAAGCTAAAGATCAAAATTTTCGGAGACCTAGAGAATATTTGATGAATTTTCAAAGTTGGGATTTTTCATAGATTCTAGTATGGGTACTGTTCATACTGGCAGTTTTGAATTCTGTATCACCCGATAGCCAAATGGTGTCCAATACTTATGAAATTTTACATGCATATACTATAGGTCATAATATTTCTGTGGCCATCAAGATCATCTCATTTGGAGGTCTGAGCAGTGAGTTATGCATGTTTGAAGTTAACTGTTAGTATCAGTAGCACCCCATGAGTCCGGTTACTATTCCATAGGGTCCAGCTGACTAAAAGCATCTGTTTCATTCTGGAATTATTTTTACTATCAAGTTAACATTTGTAGCTTTCCAGAATGATCAAATGTGTGTGATTTTGATTTTTATAGAATTAGTTATGAATTTGAGAAATTTGTATCAGTAAACTGAACAACAGCCCAGGCAGCCAGTGACTCTATAGGTTTTTGGATGTCAAAAGTCCTGTGTGATGAATTTTATGACCTGGGCATATTTTTAGTGTGAATTAGACATCCTAAGGTTTCTAGAATGACCAAGATTGTATGTTTTTTATTTTTCTAGATTTAGTTATGATTTTTCAAAGTTTGTGACAGAAAAGAGGAAATCCTGGCCGAAATTGCAAACACGGATTTCATATGCTCCTTTGCTTTCCACGAGTTGTAGGCCAAATTTGATGATGGAAATGAGTTATGTTCATGTGTTTAAGTATGAGAAAGTGATAGATGCTTTCATATGGCCTACGGGACTCCCAAAAGAAAAATTTTACCTATAGAAAAATGCATTTTTATTCATAACTCCCTATGCCACTATATTGTTTCCATAGAACAAATATAAGATGAGGCATGGGAATTGTATGAATTGAGTCCTAGAAGTATGGTGTTACAAATTTGGAATAATGCTACTGGAAATTTGATTTTGGAATGACATTTGAGTTCAATTTAATTTAAGTTAATGTTATTTGCTTAAATTTAATTGGTACTTGGTTTTGCATTGTCAAATTAGGTTGTCAATTAACTTCATTGTTTAATTAGATTAATTTAGTCTTAATTCCAAATTTAAAGGGTATAATTTGTGTTTAGATTAATGGGATTGATTGCCATTAACAAGTATTTGTAAGTTAACATATACTAGAATTCTTTAGATAGGTTGAATTATACTTACTTGTACTTAGGGTTCCTTAAGTCTTTACTTTCTAATCAAATCTAGTAATCTACTTTAATTCACTTCCCCTAAGTTTAATTAATTAAAATTGAGTTAGGAAAGCCAAGTCTTCTTAGCCAACCCTTAGTTACCCCCAAACATAATTGAATTAAAAAAAAGAAAAGAAAACCACCTTTAATTTCAGAATTAGTAGTTAACTTAGTTAATTTCACTTAGTTTAACTCATTTAAATTCCAATTTAATTCCCTTGCAACAAAACCCCCCCTCAATTTGCATTTGCATTCATCATATTAGAATTGCATTTATTATATTGCATTTCATATAGTTTATAGGTTCTCTGGTAATATAATTAGGTCATGATCATATAGGTTAGTTAGTGTATAATAGTTTATCATCTTAGGTCTAATTTCATAGCAATTTAGAGAGATATATATATTATCTACAATTGCATATATTCCATGTTTTGTCCATTAGCTAAATCATAGTCATTTTGCATTTAATTACATTAATTTCATCAATTACTAGGTTTTAGAGTTAGTGTGTAGTATCAAGCATTTTAGTTTAGGTCCATTCTTTTGCATCTTTCCTCAATGGCTATTTGTAAATGGGCATGTTATCTAGACTTATTCATTACTATTACATGTAATCCCAAGTGGCCATAGATTACACACTTTTTAAAGATGAATAAGTTAAAACTAAAAGACAAGATTGATATCATATGTTGATTTTTTAAGATTAAACTTGACTAGTTGATGAAAATTTTGAAGAAGAACAAGAATTTTAATTGTGTGATTGCAGGTAATGTATATTTTTTTATATTCAAGCAATTTAGGATATGTATGATGAGGTTATAACTAGTGTGAGAATTCAAGGTGGGCTCACTGAGAATTTTTCGATAACTATTGGCTTACATCAGAAGTTAACTTTGAGCCCTTATCTCTTTACTTTAGTTTTAGATGTGCTTACTAAACATATCCAAGAGCCGGTGCCACAGTGTATGCTCTTTGCAAATGATATAGTCCTAGTTGGGAAGTCAAGAGAGGAAATAAATGAGAAGTTAGAGATATGGAGACTTGCTTTGAAAGATCATAGATTTCATTTAAGTAGAAGTAAAATAGAGTATATAAAATGTAAGTTTAGTAAGAGGCACACTAATTCTAGTATAAAAAGTGAAAATCGGAGAACACACCATACCACAAGTTACTTAGTTTAAGTATCTTGGGTCTATCATACAGCATGACGAGGAAATAGAGGAAAATGTAAACCATAGGATTCAAGCAGGATGGATGAAGTGAAAAAGTGCTTCAGGGGTTATTAGTGATAGGAGAGTGCCACTCAAGCTTAAGGATAAATTTTATCATACACAATGTTATATGGTACTGAGTGTTGAGTAATAAAAGGTCAATAGAAGAATAAGTTCAATGTCGTAGAGATGAAAATGTTGCGCTGGATGAGTGGACATACCAAATTAGATAGAATTAGAAATGAATACACTAGAGAAAAAAATTGGTGTAACACCTTCATTTCTAGCTCATACTCATCATGCCTTACATGCTCATATACATCTAGGAAGACTAAAGTGAGATCTCCCTTCCTTAGATGCTACCTTTTCTTATACATTATGGCATGGTAAGTATGCATTTTAATGTCATTTTAATGTCACATGGACTGAGTGAGCTCATTCTATTCATCCTCATGTTTAATTACACCATTACAACTTATTTCAATCCCTAAAATATGCTTGAGACTCATGGAAAGCAAAAAGGGATGTGAGACATGCAAATTCGTGTTTGGCAGATTTGGCTTCATTTCTGGGCTGAGTTTGAAAATTCCGAACTAAATACAGAAAAATCGAAAGCCCATGATCTCGGTCATTCTAGAAATATTAAGACGTCTACTTCATGCTAAAAATATGTAGAAGTGTTAAAATCTCATGTATAAAGCGTTTGACATCCGAAATCATCCACTGGTCAGAGGGGTTCTGTTACTGTCACAGTTTACTGATATGGACTTTGAAATTGTCTAACTAATTCCAAAAAAATCCAATGCTTGTAAAAGATATCATTATGGAAGGATGTGGATGTTAACTAGAGATGAAAAATAATTTCAGATCAGTTCATGAAGCCAAACTCCCGGAAACCGATGAAACAATACCTCGGGTCTGGTAAGATGACTGATTCTGGGCTGGAACTTTAAAGTTTCATATCTTCCTCTCTCGACCTTCAAATGATGTGCTTCTAGTTGCTACAAGTCACTATGACTGTCTAGTTTCTGCCTATAAAATTTCGTAATCATTGGATTACGTTTGCCCCTCGGATGACACAATTCCATAACTGACCAAATGAACAGTGTTTCTGAAATCCGAATTTCTGATACCAACTTTGAAAAAGCATAGAAAATTCTATAGACCTCTAAATGACTTGATCTTTAGCTTCCCAAAAGGCTCCAAACAAGATCTAGTCATATGCCAAATTTCAAGGCAAGAGGATGTCATTTGGTCAGACTTAGACATTATGAGGCAAATGGCTACTTTCTTGTGTTAAATGAGGCTTCAAGGATTCAAACTTGCCTCTTCTACCTCTAAAGCTCTATGAGCACGTGGGAATGCATCCACATAGGCTATTAAACATGACTCAAGTTTCTAACAACCCAGATATGCAAAACTCACTCTCCCACACCAACACATACACCTTGTACATAGGCAAAGAC
Organism: Erythrophleum ivorense; assembly: GCA_026724425.1. Taxonomy (NCBI): domain Eukaryota; kingdom Viridiplantae; phylum Streptophyta; class Magnoliopsida; order Fabales; family Fabaceae; genus Erythrophleum; species Erythrophleum ivorense. The sequence continues at coordinate 17,858,662 of JAIUCV010000012.1, read as the reverse complement.
CTTTACTATTTATACCGAAAACGTACTACATCCCTCAAGATGGTTCTAATTCTCATACATACATGTTATATACATTCATTTACAATTATTTAGACTTGCTACATCATATACATCATTACATCATTAAAGTACATTCCTTGACTTAACTACAAGATAGTAACAAAAAGGCTCTTTACACTTTCTTCACCAATCTCCCTATCTTCAAGCTTGGTGGCTCCCATCTCTTGCCTCACTTGGTCCACCTAGCATGTTTGGATGGTGGAGAGGGGGAGTGAGATTCAAAGAATCTCAATAGCTCATCTCTCATTCAATCATACACACAAAGCATGCAAACAAATCTCACAATGTATGCATGGGCATGTTAGCATTTAAAATTACATTTGAATTGGCCATGCATAAAAGAAAAAGCATTCTCAACATGTGAGTAGGCCATACATAACATATAAAAGCTTGCCAAGTAAATGGAGTAGCCTCACCCCTTCACTTGTGGATTTTGGACTTGCCTCACCCATTCTCTAAGAGGTTCTTAGACTCAACCCTTACTCTTTGGGAGTCAACCTCACTTTTGGGAGACTCTTTACTTTGTCTCAACCAACTTGAGGGTTTTTGGCTCATCCTCACCATGGCTAAAGGGATTTTGGCTTTTCCATACTCAAGCAAACCCAAACCATCACATAAAACATCATTGAAATACATGAGGTATCATCATGCTAGCATACTTTCAATGGTTCAAACATACATACATACAAGCAAGACAATGTAAGCACCCAAATATGCATGAGAGAAGGTGGAGAGAGCTACCTTTTTAGCTAACCACAACTTTTCCTTTCAACTTGTCTCCTCCCTTGTGGTTTTCACAATCAACTCTAGATGGGAGTGCTTCTCTTGAGCCTAGCCACACAAGAAGCATAGAATTATTTTCTAAATACTTATTCATAAGCTAAGGATTTCTTTCTAGCAACCCCACTAAGCATGTAAAGCTAGGGGTTCTTTCTCTCACTAGAATCCCACTAACTCTCCCTCCTCTTTCAACTCTCAAACTCTTAAGAAGAGAAAGCAAGGAAGAGAGGGCTACATGACTTCTAACCTCCCTTAAGAGTGGTTTCCCACTCTCCCTCTTCTGAACCAAGCTCAAAACCTAACTACTTCCATAATCAAAACCATAGAAAGAGTTGGAAAGGAGAGAAGAACAATATTCTAAAGAGAGAAACCATGTAAATCTTACCTTTCTCTTGCTCTTCCTTCCTTCTCTAGGCTTCGCTCTCTCTCCTCTGCCCTTTTCTCTCTCTTAGAGTGAGCTTAAGTCGATTACAGAGTGAAAGAAGGAGTTGGGACATTTTAAAAAGTCAAATTCTCTATTTTTACGCTTTTCCGGACTAACCCTCACTATAGCGAGCCATAACCCTCGCTACGGCGAGCTTGAATAAGTCCCAGACCTCTGCCTTCGCTACAGCGTGCGCTATGGCGAGCAACTCCTTGGTTTTTATATAGGGTGCCTGAACTCGCTATAGCTAGAAGCATTCTCGCTATAGCTAGAAGGCAGTCTCGCTATAGCTAGACCATTTCTCGCTATAGCGAACAGGTACATTCGCTATAGCCGGGCTGTAGCTAGCAGATTTAGAAAATTTTCAGCCTTCAAAAATTTTCAGCTTTTCTCTTCTCTTTTTTTTTTTCTTTTCTTTTCTTTTCTTCTTCTTCCTTTTCCTGGTTGTTACAGTTGGAGTTGCACCTATTGTAGAAAAGATTATAGAATCACGTCTTAGATGGTTTGGACATGTGTGGAGAAGACTTATAGAAGCCCCAATAAAAAGAGTAGATTAGATGGGGAGTAGTCCAATAATTAGAGGTCGAGGAAGATCAGGAAAAACTATAGATGAAACTATTAAAAAAGATTTAGATTTAAATAGTCTATCTAAAAATATGATTTATAATAGAATTTCATAGCTTCATTTGATTCATGTGGCCGATCTCACCTAGTGGGAAAATGCCTTGTTGTTGTTGTTGTTGTTCTATCTGAATGCTTATTTATAATTTTATATGCCTAACTACTCCATATTAATTTTTTGGCAGCCATTTATACATTTGAATTTACAAAACATGGACTTCTATATGCTCATATTCTTTTATTTCTTGCACTTCATAATAAATACCCTAACTCAGCAAAGATTGACAAGATTATATTAGCTAAAACCCCTAGTAAGTCTAAGTTTCTTGGGTAATATGAAGTATTGAGTAATTTCATGATGCATGATCCATATGGAGATGCAAATCAAAATTCACCATGTATGCTAGATGAAAAGTGTTCAAAGCATTTTCCTAAATCATTTAACTTTTCCACTTTTGCTAATGAAGATGGCTTCCTATGACATGGCAATCAAATAATGGTGCTATGATTAAGCAAGGTGGAATTTTGCTTGACAATAGGCATGCAATCCCATGTAATCCAAGTTTATTGACGAAATACAAGGCATATATCAATATTGAATAATGCAATCAATCTAGATCTATTATGTATTTATTTAAATACATTAACAAGGGCCATAATAAGGTGAATACAACAATTTAGTGGATCCAAAAATCTTTAAACTAATGAAGTTAAAATGTTCTATGATTGTAGATATTTGTCTCTTTATGAATCCATATGGAAAATCTTTGCCTTTGACATAAACTATAGAAATCCTACTGTAGAATAGTTGTCTTTTCATTTACCAGATTAGCAAAGTATTATCTTTCAAGATGATGAAGATATTAATTTAGTTGTAAACCATAACATTGATGAAAACACCACATGTTACTTGCTTAGGTGGATGCAAATAAGATATATGATGAAGCCAAAAGTTTAACTTATGTTGAATTCAACTTGTATTTTGTGTACAAGCCAAGTTTAAGAGTATGACTTCTTAGAAAATCTAGATTCATCATTAGTAAACTATACCATACCTCACTTGGTAGTGGTGAACTTTATTTTCTACACATATTGCTTAATAATATAAAAGGACCTACATCTTATGAAGAGCTAAGAATAGTTGAAGGAATTTTTTACACTTCATATAAAGATTGCGTTATGCATAGGTTCATTAAATGATGATAAAGTGTATGTTGATGGCATTGAAGAAGCAAGTCTATGGGGCATACCTGATTAGTTGAGAAAGCAATTTTGCATAGTTTTGCTCTTAAACTCATTAGCAATACTTGAATTTATCTAGGAGAAAACTTAGCAACTTTTATCTGATGGCATTTTGTACTGACAATGGTCATTATTTAAATACCATGCTTATTGCTTTCCTAAATCACTCTAATATTTGTTAATGCATTTGGGTTTATTCTTAATTTAAAATATTATTATTATTTCATAGTGTTCATGCTTTTAAATACTCATTCACATTTACAAATATAAATAGAGTTGTAGCTTTCTGATGATGAGTTGCAGAATTATGCTGTTATTAAGATATATAAGATTTTCTATAACAATGGTAGAAAATTAGTAGAGTTTGAATTCATGCCATAACCAAATACAAGTAAAGGTCAATGTCAATTGAATGGACTTATAATGGAGAACTCAATTATGATAGGGTCAAATTGGTAATAGATTTATCGTTACTAACATCTTTGCTTACTGATGAACAAGGAAATATTTGTGCTGAAGTTACAAATGCAATGCTTTCTAATCAAGGAGGTGTCTATTTTGTATATGGATATGGCGGAATCGAAAAAAACATTTATTTGGAAAGACATTATCATCATGCCTATGTGGAAAAGGTATGATTGTATTGAATGTCATTTTTAGTGGAATCATATCACTTTTCCTTCCTAGTGGGAGAACAGCCCATTCAAGATTTTCAATACCATTAGATATCAATGAAGGATTTATTTGTAATATCAAGCAAAGTACAGAGGTTACTGAATTGATGGCTAACACCATATTGATCATGTGGGATGAAGCACTAATGACAAATAAATATTATTTTGAGGCTTTAGATAGAACGTTGAAAGATATAATGATTTTTTAATCCGATGAGCTAGTCACAACTATTATTTCATGGTAAAGTTGTCATATTAGGTGGTGATTTCAAGTAAAAATCTTCTTATGATCCTAAAAGGCATTAGGTAAGATATTGTTTCTTCAATAATACATTTTTCATACATTTGGGAATTTTGCAAGGTGATGACACCAAGCCAAGAAAAAAAAGAGATTGCAATCTAATGGTGTGCATATTAACAATAAGGAGATGAATGAATTCTCAAAATGGATGTCAAGCATTCTACAAGATATTAGACAATAATAATGATGATGAAAGTGTTGTTGAAATTTTTGATGATCTTATTGTAAGCTTTGATGATGACTTAATATTTGCAAGCATTCAAAGTACATATCCTAATTTCTTGAACAATTTTAATACCCATGTTTATTTCCAAGAAGAGGCTATTCTAACACCAACGTTACACAATGTGATGTTGTGAATCAATACGTGTTATCCTTGATGCCAAGTGAAGAAAAGATGTACCTTAATTCCAACAATGTTTAGAAGGCAAATGGGCATGTGTAATTGGGATGATATTTAGACTATATAATTTTTAAATGGGATTTGAATTTTAGGTATGCCTAGTCATATATTAGGGTTAAAAGCTAATGCTTCAATAATGGTATTGAGAAATATTAATAGATCAATTGTGTTATGTAATGAGACTAAACAAATTGTTACTTAGTTGGGAAATCATGTGGTTGAAGCACACGTTATTTCAAGTAATAATATTGGCCATAAGATATCCATTTCTCTATTAATGTTAGTCCCATGTGATTCAAAACTACCTTTCAAGCTACGACGAAGACAATTTCCATTGACACTTTGTTTTGCCATGTTAATCAAGAAGAGTCAAGTCCAAACATTGTCAAATGTCGAATTACATCTCCCCATGCCAATGTTCACTCATGGATAACTATCTGTAGCAATTTCAAGGGTTTGCAATAAAAGTGGGTTAAATATTTTAATACTCAAAATGAATGTACAATTTCAAGCAATGCTATTGATGTCGTGCACAAGGAAGTTTTTAACAATTAATAAGGTGAGTTAATATGATATTAAATTTTATCTTACTATATAATTCCATGCTAAATTTTGACATGATAAGGCTATTATTTTTAAAGTATCGATTATGATGTTCTATGACTACAATTGTCTAAATTTTTGTCAATACTACTTTCTTTTATGAGCACTACAATGGGTATATTTTAAATATGTTTAGAGATAGTTATATTTAACCATTTGTTGTTCAGTCACTTGCCATCATGTAAGGCTTTTTAGTATTTTATACCCAATAAGATAAGTGTATAAATTATAGCATGTTAAATTAATATTAAACTATGACTTGCTGTGACAACCTGTGCATCACATGGGATTATAAACTAGTTGCATGTAATTTAACAAAACAGTAATCAAACTTTATCAAGCAAATTGAAAGAGAAAAATTAGAGCTTTCTTTTTGTTATTTTTAAAATATAAAGAATGTTACAATTTAATTTTATATTATAAAATGCTTGAAAATAAATTTAATTTGATTTAAAAGTGGATATTAGATAAAGAAAACAAATGGATCAAAATATAAGATTGTAGTATGGAAAATTAAATTAATTTAAAAATTTTAATAATTGTGTCATAAAAATTAATATTAATATTAATTTAAAGAATCTCAAAAAACATATATTTAATTTAATTTAATTTAATTTAATTTATCACTTAAACTATATTTCTTTATTTATATATTGATTATTTGTAGTTTGTTTAATTTGCTTTTTTATCTAGCTTAATTTGAATTTGTTTTTTATTAGTATTTATCTTATTTCTAATGATTAATTTAATAAATTAGATATATTTATATTTATATTTATCTAAAAAAAATTTTTTGTATTATATCATTTATTAATTTAATGTATTATTTTTATTATATTATTAATTAATTTAAGGCTTTTATGACAACAAAAGTCGTTGCTAAAAGTGGCATTAGTGACAACCTTATAAAGTTGCTGCTAAAATTATTTTTTTATTTGATTTTAGTTTCTAAGAAAAGAAAAATCAAAGCTTTTGTGTAACTACTAAAAATGACTTTAATGATAACCTTACATTGTCACCACTAAAGATTTTTTGTGGTGACAATGTGTTGCTCCCATAGGTTTTTTTGTGACAACATGAGAAGTCACCACAAGAACTCTTTTTGGTGGCAATGTATTTGTCACCACTAAAGGTCTTTTGTGGTGACTTTGTGGCTTTGAGAAGTTGTCACAAAAGCTCTTTTTTGGTAACAATTTTGTTGCCACAAAAGACTTTTAGTAGCGACTTGTCATACGTCATTGCTAAAAGGTATTTTGTAGCAACAGTTTTGTCACCATAAAAGGATTTTACTAATGAATTTTTTTTGTGTCAACACCAAAAGTTTTAAGGAAATGAGAGATAACCTTTTAGCAATGATTTTTTGTGATGATTAAAAAAAATTGATACTAAAAGTGTATTTCTAGGGATAACTTTTTTTTAGCTATTGCTAAAAGTTGTTACTAAAAATATATTTTTTGTAGTTAGCTCTGCCGCTAAGAATAAGACACTTGGACTATCTAATGCATATATAAGCTTTGATGTTGTGTCAATGACAAGATATGAAAATAAAGCAAAAGCTAACATTAGCTTAAAGCCTTCATTCTTTTCTTGGATTTTTTTGATTGTTTATTCCTTTCTTGTAATATTATCCATGTTCTTGATTTAATAGCATTTTCCCTTTAACAAAAAGAGAAGAATATTTAACTATTCTTCCTTAGAAAAGAAAGAGATAATGACATATTTATTTATTTTGTCCCATTCATTTCTTTATTCATCCCCCACTAAGTCTAACTCCTCCTCATGCTTCATGTCTCTTTTATTTGAGAGATATTTTCTTAGACTTAAATGAAAAGGAAATTCAATTCATAAAATTTGTGGAATTTCTATCATTATTTAATTGAGCATTTTTTTTCTTGGATTGAAACTGCATCATTTTGAACAAGAGAGTTTCATTGAACAAAAATTTGCTAAAAAAGAAATAATAAGTGTGGTTTAGTGGGGAGAATTGTTGGTAGTTAGAAAGAAGTTATAATGATGCTCGGGAGCAATGGTGATTTTTAGATCTCCCACAATTTTAAGGATTAGAGCTAATACCTATGCCATGATTGGAAAACTTAAAGGAGATAATATAGGTATTTATGGGATAGGCTAAGTTTTGGCCTAACCTAATATATGGCATAATTTTGCTTTGGGCTAGTTTTTTTAGCTCAGTGCTTAAGGCTAACCAAACTCAGTTTAGTTATTTTTTTAATTTAAATTATAAAATGACTCTTGAAAAAATTTTATATAAGTTTCTATAAAATTATATTTTATCCTTTAAAAATAATAAAATTATTTTATAAGTCTCTATGTAATAATTTTTCTTAAAAAAATTATAGGTCTAGATTGAGTTGGGCCAAATTGGCTAACATGACTAGCCTTGTTTGCCTAATATTTTTTTAACCTAGCCTAACTTAATTTAATTTGATCAGGTAGGATTTGGCTAACTAAGCACCATTATAGCCCTTTTGTTATATAGAAGCAAGACTATTAATTTTTAGTTTCATCTTAAAACCTTGTCTATTACTTGTAATTTCATAATTTACGGTGTGAACACAAGTATATCTCTGTTTGATTATAATAGTATGCTTAAATTTTTCTTGTGTGTCATCTTGTCAGGCCCTTGGAAATGGTCTTTTGTAGTGGTCTTCTTAAAACTCATGGGCATATAGTGTTATAATGGCGAGTCTTGTTTATCTTTTGTTTAACTTTGTTAAGCCTGAAGCTGAAGGTTCTATTAGAGCTTGTTGGCTACGTTAAGGCCTTATGGTTGTCACCCAAATCCAGTTGATAGTCCATCTCAATTGTTAGATGTTAATTTTTTTGCTTGATGTGACAAATATTGCATGCGTCAATCTAGAGGTTTTATTTCGTTGTTTGTTGAGCACTATTATATTTTTCTCTTCACAATTTTTCTAATTTTCTAGGTGTTCCACTAAGCTGTTGATTTTCTGACTTTCTCGTTCATAAATCATTCTACTGTTGTAAAAATATCATTTTGTTTTGACCAGTCAATTATTCCAAATTCTCTATGTTTGTTTATGGAATCTACAAAGGATAAAGTGAATGAGAAAGTTGTAGATAGGGGATCTTTTCCTGAGATGTTCCTTCATCCTCTTTCTGGCATTCTTGAGTTGACATGTTTCTACATAGCACTGCTCATCTTTAACAGGTTAATGTCCTTGTTAGAAAATTAATCTCAATCTATAAAAGCAATAGCAAATACCCATAATTTGTCATGCCACAAGTATGTTGAGATGGATCCTCTTATTTTGAAACTAGACTCTAACCAACAAGATAGACTTAGTTAAAGATGCTGAAGAAACTTGTGCCTCTCACACCATGAGAGGTGCTGGCTTCAACCAGGCACTCACCTGGCCGCACTTTTGACGCTTTTCGTCTTAGGCGCCTCAATGTATTTGAACATTGAAAGGGAAGGGGCAACTTAGAAGCTCAGCTTGTAAATTTTAAATCAGTAATAGGTTAAAATAGAAAATTATAAAACCTGGCCTTCAAAGGTATAAGAATAGAATAAAATAGTTATTCTTATTTAAAAATATTATTTAGGCTATTACAATTTTAGTGTTTGTAAACAAACACAAAAAATCAAGCCGCCATAAGGGACCACATCCACACCCATATAATTATTATGCTTGAAAATAGTGATGTTAGTAATTAGTGCATTTGGTGATTATTATATTTGAGTAGTTAATTTATATATTAAATGTTGTTCCAACTTTTCATTTATCTATTTTTATTTATATAGCATATTTTCAGTATTTTTTCTACTTTAACATCTTGCTTCACTTACACGAATATCTTTTTAGTGCCTTTCACCTAAAATATTTTAGAGTTTTAGCATCTTAAAAGTGCCTTTTGCCTTTGACTACCTTGAGATGGACATCCTGCCATAGATTCATAAGTTTTGGTGGGAAGAAGAGAGTAGGTGCACATAATATATTGCATCTGCCACAACCTGATTGGTAGAATTTGGGTGCAAGTCCTAATCCTATTAAGTTTCTACATACTTTTGATTCCGTACGCTATTCTTGAGCTAATGACTTTGAATGATTTTCTTCATTATTCTTACACCCTACTTATGTTCCCTTTTCATTATTTTTCTACTGATCTCCATCAATTTTTCTATGAAATGCCAAAAAAAAAAGAAAAATGTGACTGACCTCTTATATGTATTAATGTAAACTTTTAGTTTATGTCCTTCCTGGCGATGTCGTAATTGTCCTTCACTGTTCTACCCATCAAAAGATGGTCAATGAAGAGTCCCACTCTAAATTCAAACTGCGTGATGAGAATTGGATTTCTATTTATGTATGAAGAGAACGACCAAAACGGAGCAAAGAAGAGTACCCATAGGCAGCTCAAGAGTGGAGCGATTATAAGTCAATGGCATTTACTAAATGCATATGTATTTAAGATAAGCATGAACTAATTTTACTTAACAAATCACTATTTTTTATTTAGAAATGTTTAGGTAGACTATACTACTGATAAATAGACATATATGTAAAATCTCTAATTGGTAAAATCCTTAGGGTTTATCCATGAGAAATGTTAAAATCCATTTTATTTGATTTCTATGAAGGCAATTGGAGAGATGTCAAAAAAGGATGGAAGTAAAAGAAGTGGAATGTCTAGATTCTGAGAAATGTTACATGATCTCATTGCTATTTGCTCCTGATAAGGTTTTCATGATTATATTTGCACTAGTTGACTTTGTTGGAGTTTCTATTTTTTCTCCTTTCTGTTGTTCTTCTGTAAAAGACCTTGTTAGTTGATATCTCTATTGTATGGACGTTCCTTCCACTTTTCATTGTTTAGTGAATTTCTCTCTCTCTCTGGATTAGGAAAAAAAATGACACTTACGTAATATTGTAAGCATATCAAAGGTTAGTCTTACTGAAAGATTTATTAATACATACTAACGTGGTTGTTCATTATTGGTTTGGTTTGACTATTTCTTTGGATGGAGATGGAGTTTACCTTACAGTGTCATTGGGCTTGTGACCTCTAGTAGAAAACAAATATGCTTTACTTTGAGTTTTGGATCCATGGCTGATGTAACAATTCTAGTTGTGCTTGAATCTAAGTTAACTTATATCACTAGATAGTAATGTTGGATTTGGCTACAGATAAATGGTATGTTTGGAAACGCGATACCCCTCTCCCAAACCACGTTTGACACAAAGCTCTAATTTAATACTTCCATATCAACGTGGTTTTCTGCCGCAATTCCAAACATGCAGAAAGGCATAGATCAGCATGGGAAACAAATAAAGGTTTAAGGGAATTGTTAAAAAGAGCATTAAGGCTATTCAGTAAAGGAAATGAAATTGGAAATTGGAAAATAAAAATTATGTGAAATGTCCATTTTGTTTTTGTAATTATTATTGTTGCTTTCCTTGAAGCGTACATGCAAGTATACGTATCTTGAAGGCAATATAGTGATGAGAAATGATCGTTCCCTTGAGGATTTGTTGTTAAAACAATGCCAAGTATTGAAATTCACACCCCAATTTAAATCAAGCAAATCAATTCTTAAATGTTGGTATTAAAGGAAATTGTTTATGATTCTAATGCTATGTAGAAATCTAGGTTACGATTTGGATTTTCGGGTGAATATTAGTATCTAGGATTATTGGTCCTCTTGTACTTCATAGTAGTTAGTTCAACATTCATTCCCTTCTGCTCTCCATGATGATACATGTTGGTCTAGGATTCTATTGTTCCTATATATATTTTTTCAAATATTGTATAGGATACTCAGCTAATTTTATAATCCCTTATAAAATCAACTAAGATCAATCTATGAGTGTAATACCTAACTAGACCATGTGAGGTTATTAAGCATATTCCTATCTCAATAACTAAGCTATCCATTCACCTCAGCAAATTTCAAGCACTCACACCACTCAACTTTTGATCTAACCTCCCTTTTCCTTTCCCAAGTTCAAATAAGGTATCGTATCAATCTAAATGTTGGCCAATCAATCAGAAAGCATGAAGTACAAAGTTGAGTGAACAAGCATGAACCATTGATTGCAAAATTAGAATGAAGAATGACTACTAATCCATACAAGAGTTCCAAATAATCCTAAATTAGATAGGGTTTAGCTATACATGATCATAAAATCCAAAGTCAAGCTTGAAGCAACAATCAAATACATCATAAACTATGAATAAGACAGAAGAAATGAAGAGGAAACTCAGAAACACAAGGATTCAGCTTCAATCTTCAATCTCCAGCTTCTCTTTGCTTCAAGATGGCTTCCTAGCTCTTCCCTCAGCCTTTGCACACTTGGAAAAACCCAAAACTAACCCAGAATGACGGCTGCCTTGACCCTCCTTCGCATATGAAACTTCAAACCCTCAGAAATTTTAGAAATAAAACGCTGCGTTCAGTTAATTCGATTTGCGCCGCGGCTTAGAATGTTGCGCCACAGCGAGTTTTGATTCTGTAAGACTGAGTGTCGTGGCCTGGTTTTAATGCGCCGCGGCAAGATTTGATTCTGTCTGAATTCTGAAGTCTTCATGTTTCGCGTCTCGGCGTACACATGCTCGCCGCGGCGAGTTTTAGTTTTGGTTGAGGCCTCGCCACGGCTCAAACATTTCCGTCGTGGCGCATGTTTGAATTCATCACTTTGCAGCCTTTCTCTCCTGAATTTGCTCCAAACTCTTCAACACATGCATCCTAAGAAAACCAAGTATGATTAGCTATCAGAATACTCAAAAATAAAGGTAAAACTGATGGTTTTTCAAGTAAGTATTGAGTCTAGAGCTATTCATCCTATGTATATTCATTTCTTTCTATGGATGTATTATTTACCCTATAAGTGGACGTTAAAGTCATATTTACTGAGAGAAAAATATGTACAATAGCATGAATAGTTGGGAATTATCAATTATTGAATTATTATCTAATATTATCTATTAATTATTATTAATTAACTAAAATAAGAATATTAAAATCATTTTTTATCTCTAAAATCATCTTTTTATTTTTAATTTTATTTTCATATTTAATTTTTTACCTATCAAACAGGCCGTTAATGCATTCAAAACAAAGGTACATAGGCTATTATGTTGCTATAGATTCACAATAGTAATATAAATGTAATAAATAGATTGAGAGCAAATCCTCTAAAATGCTAGGCTCTCTGAAGTTTTTTGAAGTGCCTCACAATCCAAAGCTTTTGTCCATTAAAAAAAAAAGGAAAAACCAAATTAAAAATAGAAAAGGCAAATTTGTATGATACTCACGATACTTCAGAGAATTTACTCTAAATTGATTTTTGTTCTCCTTCACACTATTCCACATAATAGATCATGGTGCATCTTTCCTTTTTCCTGACTTTGGAGTCAGAGTTTTAAAATCTCTTTTCACTTTGAACCAACATTTTAAAACTTAAACTAGATATTGAACTAAAAAAAGAGTGATTCATGATTTTATGTTTTAACTAAGTTGAATCATGATCAACTTGGTACTTAATATTATATAAATAAATACGTAAATAAATATATAATATATTTATTAATTAAATTAATAAAAAAACAAAAAATGTAATAAATACTATAAAAAATTTCAATCATAAAAAATTATATAAGATTGATATAGTTTGTATATAAAACACAAATATTGAAGTAAGCAAAGAAAAAAAAAAGGAGTTGATTGATACGTGAAACAGACAAGTGTGTTTGTTTCACATGCGTATACAAATTGAAAATCCGTTTGGGGCTGTTGTGAATTTTTATTTGTTTAATAGGTTTTTATAAAAGAAATGAATAAATTATACATATTCTCCTTGAATTTTGTTTGAATGATATAATTTTTTTATTTTTAAAATATATATGAGCTTCTCTTAAAATAAAATATTACCCTATATTTTAGTTCAAATTTAAAATTTTAGATCAAAATATCTTTCATTTAATATTTTTTTGTTTAAAAAAATATATAATTAGGTTAATACATGGAATGTATTTCAGTCTAAAAATATAAAATTAAACTAAAATGTTTAGAAATTTTTTGTTTTTAGAAGATGTTGTGTATATTTTAAAAATAAAAAATTTTTATATAATTTTAATAAAATTAAAAAAATTGTATAATTTACATTAAAACATATTGTGAGAGAAAAGTAATTTGTGTTGTACAAAATATTTGATAAATGCTTTTATTAATATTATTGTATTTGATAATTTTTTAAAAAAATGTTTTTTGTCAAATTACTAAAAATGACATGCACTTAATAAAGTAGATAAAAAATATTAAAGATAGCTATAATAATTAATAGTTTTGAGTGGGAGTTAATTTTATGATTCTATTTCTGCTTTAATTGAGAAGTAAATTTCTGTCCCCATTCCGCCGGAAGCTGGGCAAACACTCCTGTCAAAATAAGCACTTTTCTTTAAAGGAAAAAATACAAAAAGCAAAAAAAAAACAGCTTTAGGCCTCTCATAAACTTTGTCAAACAGGTTTCAGCAGCCCGTGTGTAGGGAGAGGGAAGAAGAACTGAAAAGGAAAGTTTGACAAAATTTTAATTTTATTCTTATAAATATTATTTAATATTTTTTATTAATAATTATTCAATAATTAAATATTATAAGTATTTTTTATTTATAGAATTATTATTTTCTTTTTCTTTTTCATTTTCAAACCTACTTTATGTGTACCAAACGAAGAAAGGCCCGTTTTTTGCGGCAGCACAGTTCTGCAAGGTCGAAGGTGCACTGCTATGTGAGGATGAGGAAACTAAGATGGACTATGGATGGGTTGGCTTCTCCGGTGCCTGGAGACCCAATTCCCTTGGGTCTATCAAGAGTGACAAGGCTTTGCAAGCTCATTTTATGCAACGCTTCATGACTGCACCTTTTATTCCGAGCCATGCTAAACCTCAAGGCTTTCCCTTTTTCTGACAGCTGGTAATTTCCTTTGTCCACAGCCTATTCTCTACCAATGTTTAAATTTTAATGTATGTATAATTATGTTTTCCTTGCTGCTCAATTGCATTGCATTTGTGTTTTAATTTATAGGGTTAAGAAGTAGTGGGTTGTAATAAATTGAACAAGAGGAAGGACATAGTATGTAGTGAAATCTGCTATTTTATAAACATGCTACATTTTAGCTGATATTACTTATGATATGGAGCACAAAAATTGGTTTAGTTACACTTTAAGGGATGTAGTCCACGATTTGCTACTTGTTACAGTGTGAGTGAATTGATTAATTCCTTGAGGAAGAGAAACTAAAAATGTAAGTTTTCATGTCTTGTGGTGGTTCAAACACCAGCCAGAGGAGGAGTTTCATGTGAAAACTGCAGTGGGAATATTTACTTGCCATAGATGAAGCACGAACATGCCTACTTTCAGGTATGTTGGATTGTTGGACATGGACACTACCATGACACACTAATGACACGTGTGTGTTTTTGATATGGCTGGCGAGAAGAAAATGAAGAAGAAAAAGCCAGGGAATGAAAAAGAATGGGAGGCTAGAAACCCATCTTGATGAGATCATAATAATTCTTATTTTTTTGGTTGTACAGGGGGGGGGGGGGGGGAAGGGGGAAACATGGGTCTAAAAAACCCACAGACGAAAAAAGAAAACACACATCATGTCCTCAGTTCCCGGAAAATACCTTCACCCCCTGACCTTGCTTATTCCTAGTCAAACCTCCACATCCAGCGTGACCAGAGCCTGATTTGCTGGCACCACCGCAATTGATCCTAAACCGGCCCAGCTCAGCAAGATGCCAGCAAATTGTCCTGAAGTTACTCCTGCAGTGCTCTGTTACCATCTTTTGTTTCTCAATCTTCCAAAAAAGGCAGTCCACATTTGAAAATGATTTTCTGAGTCTTAAAAGGTTCTGTGAAATTTTCTTTAAAAATGCCCTTATTCCTCCATTTCCAAAGCATCCAGATAGTGGTAGCCCAATGCTTTGCCAAGTATACTCCTTGAAATGACTAATAATATCTCTGAGGTTTCTCTCCACGCACTCCTCCTCCCGTAAGTAAAAGCCAGGTTTTGAAGAAGGCCAAACTAGCGAATCCCACAGTGTTTAAGATAAAATAATAGTGGATGATGCCTGTTATGTTTTTCTTTGGAAGGGGTTCATAGAATGAGAAGCTTAAAAAATTAGGTTTCGGGTATATACAAGCCAATATATTGTAAATCTACAATGTTGTGGTATATAATGATATGACCTCCTTTTTTTTTTCACCTTTAAATGTATAAATGTAGTTTTAAGTTTCATGGTGGATTCTTATTTAAATAAAAAAATTGAGTGCGTGTGTATATATCTTCCCGGTCTATTTTTTATGTAGTTTGAATTGTCAACATGTCTGTTCCGTGTCCGTGCTTCAAAAGTTGGGAGCAGATATTTTGGAAAAATGACAATAATGGTAAAGCGAAGAGTTCTGGGTATGGTTTAATGTTCTTTTAAGGTTACATTAACATGTGAGCATTTTGTGATGGGGATTATAGGACTAAGATAAACCTGAGTAAATTTGTAATTGTTTGCATTAATTTAAGTAGTGCTGTTAATCTTCTTTCTGTATATTTCTAATTATTAGCAGAGTCTTTATCATAAATGGACTATGGAAATTCTAATTAGTTCATATTGATTGATATTCAGGTCTGAAAGTTCTGCAGGTTTGTAACTTTTCTAGGTGAGTTCAATATGCAGAGATTTATTTCCACCGTTAAAAGCAGTGGAGATTCACCAGGGTCAATATCCTCATGGCTGAAATCTGTTCAGAGACACCTACAGCAGAAAACCTTATATGCCCTATTCCTTTTAACACCAGATGGTACCTTGATATTTGGCTTAGATGCTATGGTTATACCAATAAATGGTGAATTAAAGCAATCATTCGTCACAAGGTGAGTGTTAGTCTGCAATCCTTATCCTGCATGTACTGTTCTAGAATTCTTTGTCAAGGATGTTGGACCAGAATTCCACAGGTTAACTGTGCCTTTGCATTTTTATTATTATGTGCTTTTCTTGTATCACTGAAGAGAATAAGAGTGTGCTTAGTCTGATTCATTGTATTTTGGGAAAAAGTTTGTATCCTAAGGACAAAATTTGCTATGTTTAGTTGATCATGATCTCTGCATCAACTACGCACCTATGCATATTTTAGGCCAAACCACATTAACTATGTGCTTTTAGTTGTTTTTTTTCTTTTTGTCTTGTGATTAAATTATTACATGAATTGAGCTATGCTCAGGGCTTTTATCCTTATAGAGGATTTGATTGGTATGTGGTTGTAGTTTTGCCTGGTCTTTTTGTTGATAAGACTGGTAATTACTGGGATGTGCCATTTTCAATGGCAATTGATCTTGCTTCAGTGGATACCAAGGATTCCGCTGCAAGTCATCATTTGTCTTTGCACCACATTTTGGGGCCACCTGAGCAATTTGAAAGTAATGAAAATCAAATTAGTGGAGTACCTTCTACTCTACTTCCAGGTTGGCCATCAAAAGTGCCTTTTCTTACAAGAAGAATATCAACATGTGGAGAAGCAAAGCTCGGAAGTTGAAATTGGGGCAACCATATGACATTTTTCTTTGAAATCCTCAAGTATCTGCAGGGATTATTGGTAAGTTGTCTTATTGTCCATATAATTTCGACAGTACATTCCAGACCAAAAAGGTGACTTGGCTGCCAGCTCCAGTTACGCAACCTTGTGCTTGTTAATAAGTGAGGAAACTGTTAGATATTATCTTACTTAATCAGAACGTTAGTTCTTCTATCATTAAAGGGGAAAGGTGGCTAAATGATTGAGGTGGGTTCGGCTGTCTGAACTAGCACGAAAATTACCATGCCGAAGGGTGTTGTCATAACGTGGAAATTATCTTCTGAAATGTGAAACTGTTTGAAAGATGACCTTTTTACCATGGCTTATCTGGGTGGATATTAGTCTTACCTATTTTAATGCATAGTGTGTAAGCCTTCTTCCATTCTTTTGTAAGTTAGCTTTTATGGTTAACTGAAAAATCCTTCCATACTTCATTAATTCAATAGCCATAATGATATTGTCTGAGATATTCCTTCTTTGATTCTGCACAGGAGAGATGACATCATTCATGATAGGCTTCAATGTGCTATTGACAAAGGGCCTTTAAATTAATCTTATAAGCTAAATATTGCAAAGTCCAATGGTTCTGAAGTCTTAAAAAATCTGTGGAGTGTTTATTTTGGGGATTAGGGTATGGAACAAGTGTGATTTTTAATTCTTTAAGTAGGTACCGTCTATTAAGGAAGAATAAAATTAACCACGTGATAGAGAATGGGAAGATAATAAAAAAATATTATTAATTATTTGTAAATTAAGAATTAAATATAAATATAAAAAATAATATGTTATTTATTAGGATTATGATTAGTAATTTGTTAGGATTAGTAAATTAGGATTAGGATTAATAAATTAATAATTAGGATTAGGATTAATAATTCATGATAGGCTTCAATTTGTTACAATCTAGAAACAATATCTTATTAGGATCAGAATTAGAGATAAATATAAAAATATTATTAACAATTTCCTTGTTTTTGAAATACCCTCTTTATGAGACCTTGGCCATATTGTTAAATTAAAAAATACTGAGATCAACAATTCAAAACCATATTAAAATTTACTATCAGTATCAAATCACCCTCGTCACAATCAAAATCATAATATATCAATTTTCTCTGGTTTGAGAACAATAAAAATAAAAAGTGCTAAATTTAATTAAATAACAAAAAGACGGCGATAGAAGATCTGAAGAGCTAAAAAAGAGAAACACCGATCCAGGTCATTAGCAGAATATCTGGACTTTGTGAAGAAGATATGTTACTTTTCATCTTTGTTTGACATCAGATAATGTAATTAAAGACTTTCTGTCTTAGTTTGGTTTATTTGGATGCTGTCAATGTATCAGGGAAAAAAAAATGAGCAGAAACATAAATTGCCTTGGAGAGAGAAATCAAGTAGCAACTGGGGTTGTGGACTCTCGTTGAACAGCCTTCAATAGGAGGCTATCTTGTAGAAGAACCATCTGCGTTGGAAGAAAGCCAATTCCATTAGCGATAGCAAGCATCATTAGCTTGTGGACTCTCGTTGAACAGCCTTCAATAGGAGGCTATCTTGTAGAAGAACCATCTGTGTTGGAAGAAAGCCAATTCCATTAGCGATAGCAAGCATCATTAGCTTGGTTTCTTCTTTGAACTCTTCTATATCAACTCTCCCATTCAAGTCAAGCTGCTCAAAGAGATCGCTCACTGACGTATGAAAGGCTTCTCCGTCTTCCACAAATTTTACAACGGTCGCACTGTTGAGAATTTCTATGCTCATCTTTCTAAATAACCCAATAAGAGTGGTTTTGAACGATAGAATAAGGAATTCGTATTTGTTGTGTTTGATGAGAGGGTTGAGGTTAATCTAGAGTCTAGACTGTAAAAGAAGTACTTTGTTTCCCATTCCAAGTTCTAAAGTTTCTGAATTCCTAAACAAACTGATTATCTTAATTTCATGGTTCCCATATGTTTCGTGATTCTTAGAACTATGGCTATATTATATTGATAAATTATTAAGAAAATCAATACATTAAAAATAACTATATCAACATAATTATGAATAAATATATTATACGTTAAAATATTTAACATATTATGAATTGTGGCTATATGATTACCCTCTATTTTTTCTCTTATTTTTATTTTAATTAATAAAAATGTCTCTATATATGTATGCATATATTACTTGGTTTACTTTTTTCATTCATGAAATTTATTATAAATTTCTTTATTTAATGAGTCCGGCTCAACGTTTGCTTTTGAGTTTTAATTTAATTTATGTAATTTCATTCTTTCTTTTTTTGTTTGTTACATCATTTCTTCTTAATTTTAAAATAATTTGTACTAAATTCCTTATATTTTTCAAATTTGGTAGTTTGATTTAGTGTTGGTAACCCAATCACATATTTGTTAAATTAGCCGAATAATCTTGATAAATTATTTTAAAAAATTGATAATTAGCTAGGGTGGAATAGGCATACAAATAATGCTATAGGTGCCATCCGACCAAGTGAGTTTTATCCAATTTACTTTGAAGTTTCTAACAAAGCAAATCACCTATGTTATCATTTCATTACTCCCGAAACTTATAAATGGAGACATTTACAGTAGCACCAAAGAAAGCATCACTGTCACATAACAAAATCTTCACCATCATCTTATTACGTGTAGACTTTATTAAGATTATGAATTATAATCTTTATTTTGTCTAATTATTTATATTATCATTTCCACTGGACAAGTTGTTGTCCCTTTATTATCTCTTTTCACTTACTCTATCTCTATCCCACCATATCCACTGCTATATCTGGGACTCCCACAACCAAACTCGGTTTCCGCCAAATCGAAAACAGTTAGTATTATCAAGGATCACATCTTTAGTACTCACTGAACAAGATTTTCGAAATTTATATCTAATAGATTTTCATGGGAGTGATTTATCAATTAGACATGCATAATAAAAGTTAGGATGTGTATAGAATTGTGACAAGTGAATATTCTTAGGTTGGTTCATCTGGTTAAGTTCATATATCGCGCCGCATGGATAACCACATTGATATTTATTTAATATTAAATTATATGAAGAAGATAAATAAATAAATAGAAAGTTATAAAAATTTCTGAAGATATAGAATAACTAAAAAGATAATTGTTTAAATTATATAAAGAAATTATTATATTTTTGAAATTTTAATTAAAAATAAAAAGATAACTCACTGTTTTTAATTAATTGATGATTATATTACAAGAATATAAATCAAAATAAAATTCATTAAAATTATTATTGAAAGAATTTAAAAAAAATTAAAAGGAGTCATCTAATTAAAGTTAAACAAACAAAAGGAGTCATCTTCTTTTTTAAATTTTAATAAAAAATAAATTAAAAACAAATTAAATAATTTACAGATATATTAAATATTATAAATCATCTAATTGTTAATAAAAGATAATTCAATGTATTTTCAATAATCTTAGGTATAGATGGCAAAAATTCTCGAAGTATAAGAATCCTCGCAAAGACTATCCTATTTTGAGATCCACATTTATGGATTTTTTTTATTTTTTTTCACGGAGATAGACACAGGGGAGTAAATATCTTCGATGGTAATTTGGGGGCAGGGATAAAAATCATATCACCCACATTGTGGGGTCCCCAACCCATCAATTTACAAAAATTTATTAATGTATTCTTTTTAAATATTAATATGTATTTTAATTTAAAATATAAGAAGGAACCTAGGAGCCTTCTTTGATTAGAATTTAAAAGCTTCCTATCTCATAAGTCTTTCCACCTATCTTTGACTTCCACAACTGGCTTTATTCTTGTTGAAGACGCTTATTAACCTATCATCTTGTTGGGTCCCTATTGGGATCTACAGGGAATGAGGATAGGAAAAAACTCCTCTCACAGAGAATATCGGTAATGAGAATAGGGAAAACAATTGATGGCAAGGACATGAAGGGGAAGCACTCCCTACCCTTGCCTCACAAGGTTGTCATATCTAATTTCATAAGTTTTATTTTATTTAAGATAATTAAAAATTAGTGTTTTAAAAATCAGATTAAATATTAGATTGGGATAAGGAGCGTTTCATAGTTCAATGATAATTGAACCAAAGTCAAATCGTTTTCTAAATCTATATAAAAAAAGTATAAATAAATAAATGTATATATATATATATATATATTTTACAATTAAATCAATACATATATTAAAAAATAATATTTAAAATAGATATAAATATTTTAAAATATAAAAATAGTTAAAACATTTCACATATGATAACAAATCTACATGAAATGAGTTGAGTAAAGTTTATAAAACAATGTTTTTAACATTAAATCAATCCTTGAGCAGATAAAAGCACTAATTAAATGTTTAATAGTCTAACCA
This sequence comes from Erythrophleum ivorense, assembly GCA_026724425.1. Classification (NCBI taxonomy): domain Eukaryota; kingdom Viridiplantae; phylum Streptophyta; class Magnoliopsida; order Fabales; family Fabaceae; genus Erythrophleum; species Erythrophleum ivorense. Next base: position 17,837,570 of record JAIUCV010000012.1, on the reverse strand, counting down.
TAATTGAACTTAGTTGAATAAGTGACAATTAAATATATGTTTTTTAAAATTTTATATATTAGAATTTTAATATAACAAATAAATACAAAAAAAATTAAATTTTAAAAATGTTTGAGAAGTTATTTTTTAATTGAAAAATCTATGATTAAAATTTAAGACTATATAATATTGTACGTTTGGGATTTTTTAAATTATATTAAGATTTTACTTATCATTAAAAAATAAAAATAAAAATTGAAAGAGGAATGATAAATTTTGCCCAAACATATTGATATCTAATAGAGATGCTGTTAATAGAAAAAACATGAAGCATTGCAAAAAAATAAATTTTTAGTGACGACTTTTAGTGGCAACTAAAAAAAGTTGTCACAAAAAGACATTTTTAGCCGTGACTTTATTAAGTTGTCGCTAAAAGTTTTTATTAAAATACTATTTTTAATTTTGATAAAATTTTTAGTGACGACAAAAAAAATTGCCACTAAAACTATTCAGTAGCAGCAAAAAACCGCTGCTAAATACTTTTAGTGGCAACATCAACACTGTCACCACTAAAAGTCACATTTAATGACAATTTTTAGTTACAGCTGGAAGGTCCCATTTAAACTAATTTTTAGTGGCAATAAATTGATTTTTCCACTAAAGGTTACTTTTAGTAGCACCACTTGTCGTCATTAAAAGTTTTGCATCATTTTTTAAAATTTTAAAATTTTTTTGTCAAACTTGTAATGACAACACAAAAGTTGTCGCCACCAAAAGTAACTTTTAGTGACAACTATTTTAATCATCACTAAAAGTTGTAGTGCACAATTTTTATTTATTTGAACTTAGAATTTTTTTAAAATAGACAAATACATTAAAAAATACATTATACTTATAAATATAACTTTATCAAAGAAAATAAAATGTTTAATGTTAATAATATTAATTAAATTTTATATAACTTGAAGTAATCTTTCTATAAAATTTTGAATAAAACTAAAAAAATATTTTTACATACAAAAAAGTTAAAAAAATATTTTTATATGTAGGTGCAATCACACTTCATTACATTGAGACAAATGAATCTTAAACTAGTGTTTTCACTAATTTGAATGATTAGTTTGGTTTTAAAAATATTACACATTTAAGAGTTAATTATTTATAATTTAATATTGTATGATAAAGTCTCTTCAAAATTATATATATATATATATATATATATCATTTTTAAAAAAGAGTGTTATAAAAATATACCTAATTTAATTCTAAATTTAATCATTTTCCTCACCTTTCTAATTTCTATTATGTTATGTAATAAAGAAGATCCCTCTTCTCTTATAGGATGGGATGATTGATGTAACACCATAATTCTAACTCATCTCATGCTTTTGAATAATATAATTATCATGGAATATATATATATATGATTCTCATGGAGAAGCATGAAAATTGGACTTTTATTTGCGTTTTGTCATATCTAAGAATTTATTTCGGTGTCACGTGGACTGTGTGAGCTCATACTATACCCCCTCATATTTAATTATCTTATAACAGCTCATTTGTATCACAAAAACATACCTCCAACTCATAGATACAAAAAGAGATATGGAAAATGAGTGTTCATTCTCGGCCAAAATTGGCCTCATTTTTTGGAAAACTTTGGAAAATCATAACTAAATTTAGAAAAATCAAAATCATACAATCTTGGTTATTCTGGAAAGTTTAGGGTGTTTACTTCATATTAAAAATATGTACAAGTCATAACATCCTACACACAGAGCATTTGACATGCGAAACATTCTGGAGGTCGGACTACGTCCTGATACTGTCACAATTTACTAATATGAAGTTCAAAAATGTCCAATTAATTTCAAAAAAATCCAATCTATTCAAATGATACCAATCTGGAAAGCTGTGGATATCAACTAGAGAGGAAAAATATCTCTAGATCAGTTCATCAAACCCAAATCTCAAAATTTGATGGAACAGTACTTCTAGTCGGGCAAGGTTACTGATACTGGACAAAAACTTCAAAAATTCATATCTTCCTCTCTAGACGTCCAAATGAGGTGGTTCCAGTTGGCACAAGTCACTGTGGTTGCCTAGTTTATCTTATAAAATTTCATGGCAATTGAACACCATTTTAATCTCATGTGACAGAAAATAATTTTGGACTATTGTAACAGTGCATCAAACTATTTCCATAAATTTTGTCTACTTTGAAAAATCATCAAATATTTTGTAAACCTCCAAAAGTTATGATCTTTAGCTTCTCAAAAAGCTCTCAATGAGATCTAATTGCATGCCAAATCTCATATTAAGACTAACTCATTTGGCTAAAAAGTGATATAGGATTCCATAATGGTCAATTTTGGCTCCTTATAGGGTGCCAAAGTTGCCAAATGGATTTTCCTTGGTCTTGTCACCTTTTGGGCAAGTCTAAAAGTACATTTAAGACTTAAGTGAGCTGCCTAAATGGTCCCAAATCTCATGCATCTCATTTTGGCCATTCAACCCACACTTATGCATACTTTCATCAAAGTTCCATACACACTTTAGCCTTACATACTCCAAAATAAGTGCTATAGGTCATATATCATTTTCATACATATAAATATCACATAATAGTATATTTACACATGTCTCAAGGTTTATGGAACATATACAACATCATATACATTATGAACCATCATTATAGTTCCAAAATGGGTAAAATAATACATAAAATTGTCAATCCTTACTCTTCATGGTTGTTGGCTCCCTTCACCGTAATTACTTGGTCCACCTAGCATGCTAGATCATTGGAGAGGAGAGAATAAAATTCAAAGGATTCCAATAGCTTATCTCCCATTCAATCATACATAATATGTGCAAGTAAGCTTTACAAATACATGCATGAAGAAAATAAAAGCCATAGACATTTTAAAAGCAAACTTGGCATGTGAGCAACTCATACAAATCATTCAATAGCTCACCATCTCCTCATGGGTTTTGGACTTGCCGCACCCATTTCTTAAGCACTTTGGACTCAACCATACTCTTGGGAGCCCACTTTACTTTGTCTCAACCAAGCTCAAGGGTTCTTAGCTCATCCTCACCAAAGGAAAGAGTTCTTGGCCTCTTCACACTCAAGCAAACTCATACAAACATCATGTAGTCATTTAAAATATAACATGGCATCTAGAATCATGGCATGTAAAGGCATGCTAGAATACTTTTCATAACATGAAAATATACATACACACATTCTAAAATAAGCTAAATACACATCCATGCATGAGAGAAGGTGGAGAGAGCTACTTTGTGCAAATCTACACACTTTTCTTCTTGGATTTTCCTCCTTTGCCTCGACTATACACCCACAATTTGGTGGAGATGGTTTCTCTTGGCCTAGACATGATTTAAGGGAGCTAATTAGGTTCATGAAACATATTCTAAAGCTATATAATTTGCTTAAGCCCTAGATTACTCTATAGGCTTCATTATGGTCCATAATGGTGCCTAATGAAGCAACACTCCTCAAATAACTTCTAAGCCTCATTCTTTCCTTTCAATTATGATTCTTGACTCCTTCTAAGCCTCTTGGAGCCACCATACCATTAAAACAAAGGGCTTAGTACCATATTGTTTTTTAGGTCATAATATGGAACCTATGACCCCAATTCACTTTCCTTAAGTTTTAAATTTTTTTCAAGGCCTCCTCTTATATTCATTCACCATATATGACTTGAAAATGGCGTTAGAACATTTTGAAACTCTCCCTAGCTAGGTGAACTTGCTTAGGCTGAGACTATGGGTGCATTGGCCTTCCATAGAGTTCTTTTTATTTTCTTGAAGGAGGAAGCATGTGGGGAGCCTCTTAGGGATCTTAGGAGCATGTTTTAACATTCAATTAAGCCTAAAAATATTCATATAAAATCATATTTGCAAGGGAGCATTTGGGTCCCTAATGATTTCATCTTGTTTCCTAATGCTCCTTTCTTGATTCTATTAGTTCATTCTTAATCCTTGCCACCTAAAACCTCTAATCCCCCCTTGAATTAGACAGAAAATAGCCCTTAAGAATTGGGCTCATGGTAGCCAAATTCGTGCAAGAGGAAGGGGGAGGAAGAAACTACCAAAGAATAGAAGTTTTACCTTATTTTCTTACTTTCTCTTGGTTGCTTTTCACTTTTCTTGGTTGCCTCCCTTCAAACACAAATTTTTTATCTTTATTCTTCCCCCAAAATAGATTTAAAAACACCATCAAATCCATAGAAATAAGGAGGAGAAGGAGGAGAAGTAACTTGCTAAGGAGAAAGCTAGATTTTTCATGGAATTTCCTACCTTTTCTTAGCTTTTTTCTCCCTCCAAGAGTGCTCCTTCTTGTACGCCTAAGAGAATTGATTCTCCTTTCTGTTCTGGGCAAAAGAAAGATGGTGGAAAATGAGGGCAAGAAAGGGTGTGAGTTTAAGAAGCTTCTTGTTAAAATTATTTCCAATTTTGCCCTTTGTAATAGCATTTCCGGTTTGACTTCGTTTTAACTCCTTTTTTAGAATCGTCTTTTTCATTATAAAATTTAGATTCCCAATTTAGTAAAATGCTTTTGGAATCACTTAATTTGGAACTAAAACCTTACTGAATGAATCGGTCAAAGTTTAGGTCAACTAACGTTGGAAAACATCCACCGGAAGGGAATTTAACCGTCCCGGGGCTTTCCATGATTTTCAGGGCCTCTGAGAACCCCGAAGAACTCAAAAATTTTATTTAAAAAATCCTCCTGTATGTTTTCCAAAAAGTCCACTTATTTACGAAAATGCCATTGGCCTTTCGGCAAATTTTTTGAATCACTCCAACCTCAGTTTCTAGGCAACTTAAGGCTTAAATTCTCATTTTTTATTATTTAAAATTTTATCATAATTTTATTTGACCCTAATTCCTTCTATTTCAAGGACTTCCTTTTGTATTTGGCTCATTTCTTACGTTTACGTAGAAACCGAACATCGCATTTTTCACGTTTATTGAGGGGCCAGATGTTATAATTGAAATGGATAATTATTAAAATATTATTCAAATATATGAAAATATCCTTGCCATGTTTCTAAATCTCACATCAACTCAAGCATAATAGCAGGAGAGAAAATTGTTCCACTTCCAAGTGCATTTAGTCATTTCAACTCCAAATTCAGTGACAAGTATTGGCGTCAAATTTATGAGAATGTTTAAATCAATTAGAGACCTAACTGAATTCGTGGATGGAGATTACCCTTATCCAAACCTTCAAATTCACCTATAAGACCACCGATGAAGATGCTGCTAAGGATTACAATGATGATCGGCTATAGCCTGCTTAGTAACGAATGATGCTGATATATTTGAAGTAGGCTTTTTTTTTAGTGTTTTATTTTAGAAATACACATTAATGTAATTTGTAGCCTAATTAGTACTCATAATATAGTTGAGCTTATAATAATCACCTTGTGTTGTGAACTTTGGAGCTCGCTAATAGATGTGATGATACTAGTGTAGAGATTCATAATGAGCGACCTTAATTACAACAAATTTTACCATATATGCGCGCATGGCCAATTAACAGATTATGTATGAACACGTGCCTATTTTCCTCCATGGACATGATGCATATTTATCTTGTTTAATTAAATATATAATTAATTTGACAAAATATGTTTTATCTTTATCTTTTGTTGATAAAAAAAGGGAACAAACAAAACCTAAAGTAGAATGCACTAAACTTAGAAAAATAAATATTAGAAGAATCCTCTAATAAAAGGCGAAGCAATTGAGGATGGGGGAGCAAAATGAAAAAATGTTGTCAAGTGAGGAAGATATTTTTCCATTTATTTGGAATTGTTAACTAAAATGCATAGCTCACCCAAAAAGTATAAGGGGTAGTTGCCATTTATTTACATAATATATTATTAAACCACAATTTTAACTCTATATGGAATGCACTTTTTTTTTCATATCAAACTTAGCGCTTAAGAAAACTATAGTCAACAAAGATGGAATGCACTTTTAAAATTATAAAGGTAACATAAAATTATTCTTGTAATCTTTATACTTTTGTAAGATTCTTGAGTTAATTTTTATTATTTAAAATTTTTTAATTTAATCTCTATTATCAAATTTGTATTAATAATTTAATATGATTGTTTTGCAAGTTATATATTGAGTTAATTTTACTTTATTATTTATTTTATTTAAATCATACATATTCAAAATATTAAAATAACAAATGATGATTATATTATCAAAATTTAACCGAATATTATCATAAACTTAACAATGCAAATTAAATTAAAAAATTTTTTAAACTATAAAGATAAAATTATAAATTTTTAAATTATAAGAACTAAATTTAAATTTTAATAAAATTTTAAAGACAAAAGAAAATAATTTATCCTAAAAAAGAAAATGAAAACAGAAGTGATTGAATGAATGGCAAAATTTTAGTATCCTGAATAGAATGGGTTGAAAAGATAATGAAATACATGAATAAATGAAGAAGAAATGAAAAAGTAGGATAGAGTGGGAATGCTTGAAAGCAAATATATTCAAAATTCTATTACTCATTTACTTATTTATACCCATACTCTCCTCCATTCTTTTCAATTAATCTTCAGATCTATATTCTCTTCTATTAATCATTATGTGTCAATCGAAACTAACACTAAAATTTTATCTACTGATGTAAATTCAAAATGTCATCTCTATTTTACTTTTTTCTTTTTCAAAATCCAGATTTTAGCATTATATAATTATTAATCCAACATACAAAATAAATGAAATAGATAATGTCAAATAATGTAGTTATTATATAACATTTATTGAAAGTTTCTTTTTAATTATTTTTCATCTAATTTTTAATCATTAATCAAATGTAATAACACTATACAAGGGTTTATCCCTTAAAATATTTATAATAACACTTGTTTGTGAAATGGAAAAGGTTTATTCATTAAAATTTGCTATAGAGTTTATTCATAAATTATTATTGTATGCTAAAATTTTAATTAATTGTTCAAAATGAAAGAAAATATGTATATAGAGTTTTAATAAATTTTCAAGATTAAAAATTAAATTTAAAAATCAAAGGAAAAAAACAAAGATTTGTATAGTTATGTATTTCTTTTGTCAGATTCAAAACTCTATTATTTATTTATTTATTCATTCATTTATTCATTTACACCCAAACCCCCTCCTCTCTTTTTATCCAATCCTCAAATTTAGATTCTCTTCTCCAGGTTACCTATATATCTACTTATATGCTTCTTATCTCAAATTCAAAATCTAGATTTTAGCATTATATAAAAATTAATCAAACATACAAAATAAATCATTAATTAAAAAATAAAACTATAAATAATTCTTAGATAAATAATTACAATCTATTTGCTTTTTAAAAATTTTAATTTTTTATTTAATTTTATGAATTATTTAATCATTAATTAAAAAAATAAAACTATAAATAAAACCATCGCTAAATATCAAATACTAAAGTTTTTTTAGTTAAGTTTTAAGAAACTAATAGATTATTATTTATAATTGTTTAGTAATAAGTAAAAATTAGAATTTATTAAATTAATATATCAACATTTCATATTCTAAGATTTATTTTATTAATAAAAAAACTCATCAATTTTTATTAACACTCATCAATTCTGTCCAAACAAACACCAACGTTGCAGCAGCTCCAATCCTAAATCCCAACTTCTGAAGCAGAGCAAACAAAAGACGCTGAGCAAATGAAGGAGAAGAAGAACGAAAGCTGACCAAATGAAGGAGAAGAAGAACGAAGGCTGAGCAAAGGTTGAATCTCTTGTCATTGTAAGCTTGATTTCAGTTGGGTAAGCCTCTACTACAAAAAAAATAGCAAATTTGTGACAAAATTTAGTGACAAAATTTTTTTCGTCGCTAATTTGTCACTGATCCATCACAAAAATCGTTGCAAAATTAGTGACGAAATTAACGACAAAATTTTCTGTCACTAAAATTAGTGACAGAATTAGCGATGGAATTTTCTATCACTAATGAGTAGAATAAGCTATTCTTATGTTGCGACAGATTTAGTGACGGAAAATTCCGTCGCTAATTTTAGTGATAGAATTAGTGACAAAATTTTTTGTCACAAACTTTTCCATCGCTAATCCGTCGCAAAATTTGTCACAAATAATAATTTAAATTTTTTAATGATTTGAATATATATATAAATCTACCCCAAATGATTTATTTATTATTAATTATATGTATATTTAATAATTTATATATTATAATTTAAACTATAAATTAGTAATTTAATGATTTTAATATCAAAATAGTAAAATATGATAAATACTAATATACTTATTTATTCTATAGTCAATAAAAAGTTTTCATTTATATTCAAAATTTAGTAAATTTACAATTTATTTATTTTAAATCACATGTTAATATAAATATAAAATGTATTTAATTAATTAAAAATTGTAAAAAAATTGGAATTTTAAAATCATGATTTAAACATATGTATATAAGAAATGATTTTATTACAAATATAAAAAATAAAAAATAAATAAAAGTAAATTAAATATTTCACTAAAAAATATAAAAGATAAATATATAAAAAATATAACAATATGTCTATTTTTCAAAATTTTACAAATATTAAAAATGATTCCACTCGTCCACTTTGTTTCAATTATGACATCTATCTCTCGTCTATCTTCTCTCCTAATCGGATGCCCCTCTCTGTCATGCTATGAGAGTTCAATTTTTGTATTTAAATTCTAAGTTAAATTCATGCCTTCTTCCTCTTATCTCTTTATTTTTTTTTTATGTTTTCCTAAGTAATTGTGTTAAGGTTTCCCTTTCTCTAAAGACTAAAACGTTTTCTCATTTATATCTCAAATCTCTTAAATTCTTTTGGAAGAAGTAAAAATCAATGGGTGCAAAATTACAAAAGGAGTGGAGGGCATAACCTAAAATCCAATACTTATCTCATTTACAAATTTGAAGGAGGAGAAGAAATCTGCCCACTCTTTAATAAATATAGCTAAATTTTCATTGTTAATTAGTTATTTAATTCGATATACAATCCCCTCCCCCAATGTTGAATAAATTCTATTTTTTTGAATTCTTTTTTATTTATATAATTTGTTTAAATATCCATGTGGATATCTATGCAGCATTCATGTGACGTGATATAATAAAAGTAATATAAATGGAACTTGTGGCAATTTTGTGTGTATCTCAACTTTTATTAAACTTTTAAATATATTATAATTTCATTTTATTTATATAATTTACTTGACTATTTTTTATTTTTCAAAGCTTCAATAATCATTTATTTTTTATATAATATAATATAAAAAAATACCTATTTGGACATTTATGCAACATCATATGAGTAGTGTATGAATAGCTAACCAAATAGAGAGACTTGAGAGTATCCACCTATCACAATTTTTGCACCAAAAAATTTTAAATTATATATATTATTAACTTATAAAAATTAATTTGTATTCACTACTTATTAAAAAGTAATAATATTTTCAAAAAATATTATAAAAATGCATAAAGAGATAAGTAATAATAATTTAATATTTGAGATATCCCTTTTTCTTTAATGTTAAAACCAAAACCAATAGTGCATACTAGTTGCTTGTATGTTAATATTCTTTTAATTAATTTTTAAACATTTTATAAATGACTTTTTTAATATTTTAAAAATAACAAAAGTTAAATAATAAGAAGTTAAATAACTTCTTGTGCTATGTCCACATATATTTTAGTCTTTTAAATTATAATTTATATTTACATTTTTCTAAAATAATACTATTTTTATCTTCTTACATTAGTTTGAGACCAAAGCTTCTTGACTCAATAATAATAATAATATAGACAATGAGAGTAGGTATAGGTGTCATATGTTCGAATCCATAAGCAAAGAACATAGCAGAGGATGCCTCCCCCCCTAAGGTAACATGTTTTTTTTAAACCTTGATTTCATTATTAGGTTATAACAATTTGGATTCTCTATAGAGTCATCGCACAACAAGGATCTAGAGTGAAACTATGAAGTCATGGTTTTAGAAGAGTGTAGCAGTATCGTTGTTGATCATTTATCTTATTTGTTTGAAAATATAGCAGTTAAGTAAGATGCTATTGATAGTGTAGAATTTGGAGCTGATTGTGTGGATCGATGATAGGTTACCAACTAGTACAAATTCTTCTTTATTGAGAATATTTTGTCGTGTTAATAGATATCTTACAAGTTAATAATATTTTTTTAAACTGATTCATTGTCAAGTAAATATAGTAGTAGATTGCCTGGCCAAATTAAGAGTAAATTAGCCCTCCCATTTATTTATTTTGGCTCTTGATTGTAATTTAATTTTTAAAAATATCTATTAATACTTTATATATTCCTTATTTCTTGTTTTTCCTTATTTCTTGTTTCTTAGTTTCATGATCCTTTGAATTATTATGCTTAGTGTTTGTGTTAATGAAGTTTATTAAACTGGTTATTTAAAAAAAAAGAAATTTTATAATTTAGTATTATTGTTGTTATTTAATAACGGTGTGTCGAGCAAAACAATACCAAATCAGTAAATATTTATATAATAGTTAAATTGTACATAATATCTTTAAATGTTGGATCATATGTAAATAATTTTTAAAATTTTTAAAACTTGATAATAATTTTTTTAAAATTTGTAAATTTGTGCAAATAATCTTTTTAACATTAGTTAATTCTTTATTTCACTAACTAAATATGATATATTAGAGAGATTATTTGTACATAATCTAAAATTAGAGAAACTATTTATACAAAATCTAAAATTTATGGAGATTATTTACATAAAAAATAAAATTTAGGAGGGCTCATTATTATTGACTTATCATATTCTATTAATAAAATAATGAACTAATTAATAATAAGATGGTTATGTGTATAAATTTAAAAGTTTAAAATAATTTATTATTAAATTTTAAAAATTAAAAAATTAGTTATAAATAATATAAAATTAAAAAAATTATAATTTAACTTATATAATTTAATTAAGGTAGCAAGAAATTGGAAAGATGAAAGAAAAAATCTAAGCAATTAATTTGTTTTGCTGACATCAAAAAACGCAACAGGTTTTGGGATTTGTGTCTGAAATATTTGAAATATTTGAAATGCCCTCTGGGTTTATCGATTTTTTTCATTGTTATGCCACATTTTCAATTTCTCAATCTGTTGATCCCAAAAAAATATAATAATAATTTAATATTTGAAATATCCCTTTTTTTTAATTTAATCATCCTGATATAGTTTTCTAATTATTTATTTTCAATCAAAATGATCTATCACATATAAGAAAATCATAATTATTTAACAAATTAATTCATATAGTATAAATAGAAGCTCACGTGACTATGATCTAAATTTGTCTAATTATAATTCCCTCCATAAATAGTGTTCTCAAAGTCTACATGATCCAGTAATATGACAAAAATCAGGCAAAAAATAAGAATACAATAATTATTTTATATCTTTGAAATTATTTTTAACTAGTTTTTATTTTTTCATCTTAACTAAAATGATGATACAATGGAAAAGTACAAAAAAAGCTATGTATGGTGGACCCACGGTTTAAACTACAACCAATGAAATAGCTTTACGTTGGAGGAAAGCAAATTTGACAAATCTGAATATGGTGGACCCACTTTCAATCTCAAACCTCCCTTGGTCTCGCCTTTCACGTCTTTTCCCATTCTTTTTTTTTGCTTTTTTATCTTTCTCTCTAGCTCAGATTAGTCTCACCTTTCACGTCTTTTCCCATTCTTTTTTCTCCTTTTTTATCTTTCTCTCTAGCTTAGACAAACAAGTTTGCAGATCTAGTTTGTGTTTGTGTTGCAGTAAAGGCATAACACAAATTCACAGATCTGAGTTCGTGTTCTAGGTTTGGCTTTCTTGTTCTATGACAGATCAAAACCTCTTGTTCTCAAACTAGATTTTGATTTTTGAAGATTAACATGAATCGGTACATGTTCAGGTTCGTGTTTGAGTAAAGGCATAGCGTAGGTTTCTAGTTCGTGTTCGTAAAGATGGACTAAGGCCACAAGCACAAAGGAAGGTCTCTCAGTCTAGGGTATGCCAGATTTCTCTGATTGTATTTTCCTTTTATTTTTTTGGCATATTCTCTTCATAATTGGACTGGGCTTTCAAGTATAACTGGTTAATTAAGTAATAAAGATTAATGGACTGTGTATTTTCCTTTCAAGTATTGTAATTAGACTGTGTATTTTTTTTTGTTAGTATTAATAACTGAAACACAATCACATTACACAAAGACTCATAAAGATTAATGTCTTGATTTGAAGAAAAAATAGAAATTAAAGGATCTATACTTTTAACAAGATTATTATTAAGAGTGACTAATTTTAAAATTTGAAAAAATTTAAGCTAATTTTATTATGCAATGACTAGGCCAACGTAAAATAATGGAGGTTCATGGTCTGAAGTTTTAAACTTCTAATATATTTAAGAAAATCTGTTCATTGCCTGGCTTTGATCAAATTTATTATTTTCTTGACTAACTTTTCTAATTTTTAACCCATTTTATGACTAATTTTTGGGTTTATTGAACTAAGAAGGTGTTTGGTTTGCTAGTTTACTGGCTCCAGTTTTTAGAACTATGATAATAAAATTTTGTAAGTAAGGAAGTAACTTGCTTTGTGGGTATATTGTATTGCAGAGTTATAGCCTGTAAGCTTTTAAGAGGGTTATTTGATTAGCTTTGAACTTAATGTACTATAGTTGTAATTAACGTATAGTGTATTTTACCTTTTCACATGTGCCAATCACATGGGAAAAGGCTTAAAATTCATTGGCTATTAGCATTTTCACTTTTTATGAAAGCCTTGGAGGTAGTTTGTACAATTTTGAACTTATATTAGAGTTGTAATTATGGTAAACCTTAAGGTGTAAAGTGCTTTTTACCCACCGTAGGATATTTAGAATATATGCTTAAGCTCTAATAAACATTGCAAAATCTATACTAAGTTACAATTAAAATCTAGTTATTTCAAACTTTGATTTTAGCCCAAAACTCTGCCCGTGGGAACTTGATATGAGGGCATGTATACAGTTTGCATATACAGACCTAATAGCAAATAGGATTTGGCATATCAGTGTTTTGTATTTTATAGACATCAGATTTACTAATTTTTTTTTTGGCCATTTTAATTAATCAAATTGTTGGACTTATGTAAATAACCTGTACAAAATTCTTCATCAATTTTAACTTTTATGTTTAATTGTGATAGATGGATGCAAGCTTTTAGTTGCTAATATTTTTTTTAACTGTGTATAACTTATTTGTAGTTGGCCAACACAGAAGAGCACATAGAGGGACAGTTTACTCAAATTTTAAGAGAAATTTTAATCATGTACCTATCTTGATTGTACCATTGGCAAGTAGCTTTCATGTTTTGCTAGCGTGTATAAATAAATGAAATTTCATTGTGTTATAAATGATGTCAAGATTTGGAGTTGAGTGTTGTTTCTATATGCTTTTTAATACTATTCATGAGCCAAAAGCCATGCTGTGTGGCTTTTACACCATGCTATAAGTTCTTACAAAACAAAGTTATGTCAGATCTATTTTCATATTGCTCAAAACTACCATTATCATATATCCTCCTTACCATTATTTCCCTCCTTATTGCAATAATTTGATTAAATATTCAACAATTAAGTGGTCAGAAAATGCAATAGTAGGTTAACCAAAAATAAAGTAGAAAAAAATTTCTAAGAGTAAAGTTCTCTTAGAAAAATTAATATGTGATACAAAATGTTGCGTTGTACAAAAACTTTTTAATTACTAGGGTAGGGGCATTGGTATTACCTGTATTATAGACCTAGATCAAAACATCAAACACCTGCATTTGTAAATCGAATTAATTTCTTACCAAAAGTATTAAATCTTGTTCCATTATGTTTTTCTAAATGCAAGAACGTTCTCTACCATTACAAAGCACCAGAGGATGAAGAAATTGAAGAAACTAAGCAAGATTAGAATGAGAAAAGTGCATAGTTGTTATGGCCTAAACAAAACTCCATATTTTTTTCAATTGAGCAAGATTAGACAAGCCTAATGATCATCCTCTTTCATAAGGATGATTTTATTCCTCTCTTATTTTAAGTTGTGTTTTTAGTTGAGACTTGTTATGATTTGTTTTAAAATTGTTATTCTTTAATTGAAGATTATTTTAATTTATTTGCTACTTTTAATTAAATTGAATATTATTGTGTTATTGTACTTTATTGGGCATGAAGAAATATTTAGATCCTGATTTTTTTATTTAATAATAATATTATTTTTAATTGGCATTTTTTTATTATGCTTTTATTTATTTTATTGGACACGTAATCAAGTAACATTATGTTGATGCTAAATTTTTTTTTAAAAAAATAATTATATATAAATAAAAAAATTTAAATTAGTGACAAAAAGTTCCGTCGCTAATCTATCACTGTTCAATGACAGAATATTTTATCACTAATCCGTCGCTAATCATATTTTGTCTCTGATCTGTCACTAATGTTCTGTCGCTAATTTGTCATCAATCATCAAGAGACTATTCCGTCGTTAATCCGTCAATAATTTAGTGACGAAATATTTCATAGTTGATTCGTCACTGATTAGCAACGGAATATTCCATCGCTAATCTATCACTATTTTTGGATATGTTATTCTCACAATTAGCGATGAAATTTTTTGTCTCTAATTACTGACGGAATTTTTAATTCCGTCACTGATGGATTAGCGATAGAAAAATTCCGTCGCTAATTTCATCGTTAATCCATTAGTGACGAAAAATTTTGTCGCTAATTTCTGTTTTTCTTGTAGTTAAAATGCTTATTCTATCTTCTTCTTCATCCATTAATGCCCTAGATTCTGATTTATGGAGGAAGTATAAACTCTAGGTTTTGTAAATTGGAATTTTTGGTTTAATATTCAAGTTCCATGGCTTGTAATGGTTCCTTTTGGTTTGTGTATGCCTTAATTGATAATTTTTAATAAGAATAAGCAAAAATATAATGATTTTTATGGTTTTCTTAGTGAGGGCAACCATGGATGCGAATTTGAAACCTCAAATTCAATCTTGATGCTTTAATGGTTACATAATGCTCCTTTAAGCTTGGATAGACCTTAAATAATGATTTTTAATGAAGATGAGCCATAATATGATAATTTAGCATGAGTTTACTATTGAGGCAAACACATATGCGAATTCTATAGAGGATAAAGGATGGAGGATGTTTAGGATTAAGAGCTTTAAATGGTTTAGTTAGGATGGAAATATAGTGGGTAGTTTATACAAAAAGAATTTCAAAGAATAAAAGTGATTATGATGTTGAATTTTCTCTCTATCAATAGATTAAGTTTTCTTGGATTGATTATTGGACACCTTGTTGGAGTTATAGAGGTAACCTGAAATTATTTCCTCTTATATGCATATGTGCTGTGTATTGCACGTGAAATGATTTAAGTGATTGTGATATCCCTCTACATTATGCCCAAGCCTATTTGCATCATTATTTTGGCATGTTTTGACTATATTATATCAAACATTTGCATTCTATATTGCATGGTTATTATATTATATCAAACATTGCATATCTCATCCCCTTTTCTATCTTAGCTCCTCCAATAAGGAGAATACCATGGAAGCTAGTAGCAAGTAGAGCTAGGTCTTATAGTGATATATGTAGTTTCTTTTGATTCTTTTGTAAAATGCATATATGACATGTAACTTCTTAGCTAATTTGAAAAATATACCTATGGCAATGAAGGAAGATTTAAGAAAAAATTTAATACTTTGATGTATTTGGTCTAACATAAATGCAATTATTTTTATTAGTATTTTGTGGTTCTTGTGAAATTATTGTGGACTCTTAATATTACTAATTTAAATGCATGATGGTTGGTTGTGGGATCTCTAAAGCTTTAAATAACATAGTGACTTGTATGTGGTATAAGGAACTTAGGTAGTCATATTTTGATCTAGAGATTTTTTGGGAGTTTAGGAAGTTCAAGTAGTCTTGAAATATGATTTGAAACTTATTAGAAGTGTTGAGGTGATTAATGGAATGGTGTAAGGCCATTATTTGCACATATATACTCTTTAACGTCAAATTCAAAACCTAAATAGGGTAGGTTTGGAAAGGGATACATTTAAAGGATCAAATGGTGGAGTCTAGGTCTAAAACTTGGTAAATAGTTAGAGGATATTTAGGGGTTTAATTCAAGCTTAAGATGGTAATTTTTGGATTTATATGGAATATTTTCTAGATTTTCAAAATTCATGACAACAAAAGGTGAATTAAGTGAATATGCAGAATTTATAACTCAAACCAATTCTATTGTCATGCAATTTTTTAGGAACAAAAGATGTAGGATTAGGCTGAAATCGTTACAACATAGAGTAGACATATGAAGCTTTAATTAAAGCCAAAGTTTGCAAAATTTAGAGATCCCTTGCTTAAGTTATAGACTTCTACATTTTAGAATCAGAACATGCTCTTTTGAGAAGAAATTAAAACAAGAATCTCAAAATTGAAAGCCAAAACATACTTTTTTGAGAAAAATAAGTGATTGAACTGCCTTCGGCCCTTCGCCATTGCATAGATCTCGAAAAAAATACCTGGATTAAAAAAATCACCTTAAATAGACTACCATGCTCAAAGTTATGACTTTTAGAAGTTTGGAAGTTAAATTACGAATTTAGGAATTTAGGGCGTGACTTGGTGGATCTCCACCGCAGCTTAAATGGTTACTGAAACCTCTAAATACATTAGAATGTAATAATGATATGACTTGAATACTTTTTGCCGCAACATAGTTAGATTCTGTAACTCTATAACAAAAATATTAAACTTGCGCCATGACTTAAAATAGCCACGCTGCAGCGCAACTCCCTACTGGAACTAACATATGCTAAATCATGATCCTCACCGCAACTTGAGATGACCATGTTGCGGCGCAACTCCCTACTGGAACTAACATATGCCAAACACAATTCTCCCTGTGACTTGATATGACCACGCCATGGCGTAACTTAGTTCTGTAAGTGTTATGCTATCTGAGTCACGGCGCAATAATCCTCACCATGGCGTAGCTTAGTTCTGTAAGTGTTGAGCTAAGTTTTCAATTACGCGCTGCGGCACTCTTTAGTTCTATTTGAATTTTGGCCATGACTCAAGTAGTTTTGGCCACGACTCCAATTACTTTTGATCCTAAACTTTTAAATATTCATCCTAACCATTTGGTACACCCTCTAATGGAGTTATAGGGCCCTCTTATGGCAAGATTACTTGGTTTGATCGACATTTAGTCTCCTTTCTACCTCCTTAAATTAGCATTTATCATTTAGGAACTTAGGGATTTGTTGAATTAATTGAACTTTACTTTATACTAGAACTTCAACCATTGTATCAGTAAAAGTATACATTTCCTTACCAAAATATGCATTTTCTTACCTATCACCTTGAACAAGTTTTAATATACCCAACTCTTTAAGACTCTAGAACAACCCCAAATACACAACATGCTATGGTACATCTCCAATTCACTTATATCATTCTAACATCAAAAACTACTTAACAATCACTTACCTAGTCTCCAATGCATGTGTGTGGGGGATTCATTGGTTGGATAATATGGCACTTATGATAGTGGATAGTTGAATTTTGATTGTTGTTTCAAACTTTGGATAATGATCAGGAACAGTGCTAAACCAACATATATATGAGGAGTGGATAGTTTTTTCCAATGGGTATTTAATCAATCAGGGGTTAATGATATGATTCGTTATCTGTGCAAAGCATGTAGGAACACAGAGTTCAAGTTGAGACATAGAGTAAGGGAGGATCTATTCAAAAAAAGTTTTTGTGAAAGTTACCAAGTGTTCACATGGAGAACTTCGTCATCATGCCCAAAGTCACCCGCAAGAGATTAACAAAGGTGTGCAAGAAGATAATGATAAGGAGGATGACATTATTAAGATGATAAATGATACATATGGGCATACAAAAAGAGAGTTGGGAACTTATGGCTCTGAATATAATGACCCATTAAATATGCAAGCTAGGCATTTCTTCGAGCTATTAGAGGATGCTAAGACTGATCTATATCCAGGTTGTAAAAAAGCTTTCAAGTTGTCTTTCACTGTAAGGCTACTTCATTTGAAATGTCTCAACCATTAGAGCAACAAGTCTATGGATGCCTTGCTTAGCTTATTCAGGGATGTGCTTCCAGAAGGGGCACTAGTATCAAACTCTTATTATGAAGTGAAGAAGGTTATTCGAAAGATCAGATTAAACTATACAAAGATTGATGCATGTGAAAATGATTACATTCTGTATTGGAATGAGCATGTTGATGCCTAAAGATGTCCTAGGTGCAACTTATCCAAATGGAAGTCAGATGGGCATTGAGGCAAGAAAATCCCACATAAAGTGTTATGCCATTTTCCCATAATGCTTAGGCTACAAAAGCTGTATATGGGTCGCAACACAGCTAAAGAGATGAGGTAGCATAAGGATGCATGAAAGAATGATGGTGTGTTAAGACATCCATCTGATTCCATTGCATGGAAGACCTTTGATGAGGAACATCCCGACTTCGCTAAGGACCCTAGAAATGTTTGCTTTAGCCTAACAAGTGATGGGTTCCAACTTTATGGGAATATGAGTGCTACATATAGTATATGGCCAGTGATGTTGGTTCTTTATAATTTACCACCTTGGCATTGCATAAAACGACCATATTTTATGATGACACTCTTAATTCCAGGCCTTAGATGTCCATGTGATGAAATAGATGTATATATATGGCCAATGATTGAAGAGCTACAACATTTATGGGAGGAAGGGGTGGAGACATATGATACCCACTCACAATCTAATTTTAGGATGCGAGCAGTTGTATTATGGACAATAAATGACTTCCCAGCATATGGAAACCTTTCAGGGTGGTCAACTAAAGGGAAGTTAGCATGCCCTTGTTGTCATAAGGACACACATTCAGTTTCTTTACATTGCAAGGTATGCTTCATGGGCCATCAATGCTTTTTACCTATTACTCATCCTTGGCGGCGAAATAGAAAGGCATTTGATGGGAAGGTTGAAACTGCAATAGCACCTATATCTTTATCCAAAGTTGAAGCACTAAGACAATTACAAGAATTAGGTAATGTAACCTTTAGGAAAGGATAAAAAAAAAGCGTGATCGCCTAACCAATGCTTATAATTGGAGGAAGAAGAGTATTTTTTCCAATTACCATACTGGAAAACCTTTCTACTTTGACACAACCTAGATATCATGCATATAGAATGAAATGTGTCTGAAAACCTTATTTCAATAGTGATGGGTGTTACAGGGAAAACCAAGGACATATTGAAGAGTCGGTATGACTTAGTGGATTTAGGAATAAGACAACAATTGCATCCAATCGAGGATGGGAATAGAGTATTAATGCCTATAGCTTGCTATGCCTTGTCCCCACATGAGAAATTAAAGGTGTGCAACTTCTTGGTTAATTTAAAAGTTCCAGATGCCTTCTCATAAAAAATTTCAAGGTGTGTACATGTCCATGATAAAAAATTATTTAGATTGAAATGTCATGACCACCACGTATTGTTGCAAGATATATTTCCAATTGCAATACATAATTTGTTCCTAAGGAAGTGTCAAAGCCAATAATAAAGCTAGGTAAATTTTTCAAAAATTTATGTTCTAAGTGCTTAAAAATTGAGGATCTAGAACAACTTGAAACCCAAATTGCACTTATATTATGCAAATTGGAAATGGTATTTCTACCGACTTTCTTTGATGTTATGGTTCACTTGCCCATTCATTTGCCAAGAAAGGCAATGCTTGGTAGACCTATGCAATGCTGATAGATGTATCCTATTAAATGGTATTATGTTTTAATATACATTTTATTCCATCTCTCAAATCTTGCAAATTATTTCTCTTCTCCACCATCTGCCTTTTATGTAGGTATTTGCACATGCTTAAATCTTATATTCATAACAAGTCTCGTCCAAAAGGTTCAATTGCATAAAGTTATTTAATTGACAAATGCCTTACCTTTTGCTCTCATTATTTAAAGAATATGCCAAGCAAATTTAATCAACCTCCTAGAAAATGATTACGGGCCCATGGATAATGGTGACAAGTCCATCTTCAACCAAATTGGGAGGGCAAGGGGGCGTTATGAGTCTATTATTTTGCTTGAGGTAGAGTTCCATCAAGTTTATGTGTATGTACTACAAAATTGTGTAGATGTTTTGCCATTCATAAAGTAAGTTATCACTCCTTTGCCAATCTCTATGACAACAATTAGTTAGCAAATATTTCCTAACTATCTACTACAATGTAGGGAGTACCAATTGGAGATTGAAACTCAAACTTTAACTATTGAGGACTTTCCCAAATGATTTTGTGCACGAGTAAGTTCCTTTGTTAATATAGTTTGCTTTGTTAAGTAGTCTATTTTGAGTTATGAGCTTTTGTCTAAATAAACTGTAATAAAGTATAGTTAATCTATGTAGGTTTTACAGTTACGTACACAAGGCCAAGCTAATGATGACTTCATCAGTCTAGCACTTGGCCCAGCCAAAATAGTGCACCATTTTTTTACTTATTTGGTCAATGGCTTTAGATTTTATACAAGAGATCGTACCTTGGAGATGAAAATTGATAATACTAGAGTTCTAGTGAAAGGGGATGACTCAGATGAAGGGAAAGAGTATTATGGTGTCCTAGAGGATATATATGAGCTTTCATATATTGGGAATAAGAAAGTATATCTCTTCAAGTGTTATTGGTGGGATATGGGTCATTTAGGAAGAGGATGCAAAGTTGACAAGTTTGGCATTACAAGTGTGAATGTTCAGCATTCGTTGGTTACAAATGAGCCATTTGTCTTGGCTAGCCAAGCAAAACAAGTGTTCTATTTGAAAGATATCATTGACACGGAGTGATTAATTGTTGTGAAGAAAAATTCTCGTGACCTCTTTAACCTTTCAGAGGTGGAAAAAGGTGAAGAAAGTGGTGAGAATGATGGTCTTCTTCTTGATGAGACATATCAATAAGATATAGTGCAATTAAATCTAATTTGGAATGATGACATAGGCATTGACCTTGTAGTCCTCTTGCATCGAGATGATGTTGAACCAGAAATACTAAGCCATTCAAGTATAAATACTTAAACAAGTGGGCATAATGCAAAGGGTGTGGTTGATGATTTCATTAATGACAATGATGAGATTAGGTCCACTGACAAAGAAGAAAGGGAAGATTTACTTGATGATGACAATACGAACAACACTGTGGATACTAAGTGTGATCAAGATTAGTATCAATCTTATTGAATATTTGAAAAATTTACAATTATTGTACAAACATCCCCATTGTATCATCAAATGGTTAAAGTGTTTGAAATTTGGTATATTCTTGTGTCATATATGTTTTATGTTGTTTACTTTTATATTGTTTTACTTTTTTTTCTGTGTGCTTGGTACATATGTGTTTTATCATCTACTTTTGTTTGCCATTAATGTTTATTTTATCACATTTTGTTACTTATACTATATTTAAACAAAAGGTCGCAAATGTCAAGTTCTGCACAAGGTAGGCTAGGAGGTCAAGGAGGACGAGCCATTGGGCGGGGTAGTGGCCAAGGTCGACATAACCCCACTGAAGAGGTGACATCACCTAAGCGTACACATAAAGATTTGGTACTAGGAGGTGCACTCTCACCTGAGCATGCACAGGGGGATTTGGAGTCAGGAGATGCACTTTCACCACTTCCACCATAGAGGGATAGACAAACTATCTATAATGATTTACCTTTGACACAATGATCACAGGTGCCGAGTAGTTCAGGTATCACTTCATGTAAATAATGTTTTTAAATTATACTTTTGCCATATATATACATCAATGACTAATTTGTTTGCCTTTTTTTCACATGCAGCAGCTTCTTACAGCACAATTAAGAAAGGTAGAGGAAAATATAAAAGTGTATAAGAGTGGACATGAAGACAAAATATGGTTCAAAGATCAAAGTTTACATCCCTGAGAACTCAGGTAAACCTGTTGAAGATGAGGCCCATGACTTTGCCAGCTACTGTGGACATGTGGTGCAAACCACAGTCTCTCTTAAGGATGGTGATTGGGCCAAAGTTTATGCTAAATACGGGGACACTTTATTATTGAAAGTAAAGGTATAACATTATATTTGTGGGCCATTTTTCTCTATATAACATTCATAGTATTCCTCCATCAGTTAATAAGTTTGGTTTCTCATGTTTTATGTAGGATAAATTTGATGTTTGTGACAGGTGTCCTGAAAAGAGATTAAATAGAACTTGTGTTGAGACAATGCGCCGACTATACCGATCTTGGAAAGCTGACCTACATGCAAATTATGCTAAGTGTGACACAAATGAAGAGAAAGAGGCTGTTCGACTAAGTAACATCAGCTGTGATGATTGAGAGTGGCTGATGCATTACTGAGAAAGTCTAGAGTTTAAGGTAATGTATTTCTAACATAAATTTGAAGGATTGTTTGCTTTGTGTTCACATGATTTTAAGGTTTCATAATCATAATACCATCCAATTATAGGCTACGAGTAGCAGGAACAAGGAAAATAGGGCAAGACAAGTGACAAAGCATACATGCAGTATTCGTTCATTTATAGAGGTTGAGGAGTCTACGATAAGTATTTGTGTTGTACTTGAGGATTTTATAAATATTTCTCTTTGTTTCATTCCCTTTATGATAGCATGGATTATCATCCAATAAATATTGTAGAGAGATCCCATCACCAGAGAAGTGGCACCCCTCGACCGAGTTTGGGAACTTCAACACACCCGTAAGAACAAGGACTGAGAGGTGGAGTGGGTAGAACCTAAGATACAAGAAATCCATGTAAGTTGCTATAGATCATTATGCTTCAATTATTTATTCTATTACCTCATTGTCGATAGTGTTTATCTATTGTTATACCTCTAGAGGCGCATTCAAGAACTAGTTCATGAGCAAGAAGTAGAGGATAATGAGAATCCATTAACGAGAGATCAAATTTTGGCCACTGTACTGGGGGAGAGGTCAGGGTATGTTAGGGGGAAAGGATATGGAAAGAAACCGACAAAAAAAGAGAATTATGGACGCAGTTGAAGTGGATCCAAGGGTTTCAACAAAGATGGACTAAATGCAAGCTAAGATAGAGAGAAAATTACAAGAGGAGCGAGAAAAGTTATGAGAGGAAATGCAAGTTAAGATGGAAAAGAAGTTTCAAGAAGAACAAGTTACAATGCAACAACAGGTTCAATTAGACATTCAAACTCAATTGGCTAGCCCTATGGCTACCATGCAACCAATACTTATAAACAATCTTTTACCTTAATGTTATGTTAAACAATAACAGTATATGATTAGTATTATTTTTTATCAATAGGGACAAAATACTCTAACCAATGACTCTTATGGACAAGCTAGGTGAAGAGAAGATGGACTCATGTTTTTTTGTTGATGGTCATTTCGATGTATCAATTTATGCTATCATTTCATGTTTTAATCGATATTTCAATATAGGTTCTAACATCTAGGACATTATGAGAGTACTTATAGTTATAATACTAATTATGATATACAATATTAAGAAATTAATGTCTCTTGTACATATCAATTAGTGTATATATATATATATATTATTTTTTGTTTCTTATTTTTGTTTTAATTTTCTTCAATGTTAATTTAGTTTAAATGTACATTATCCATTTTTTAAATATATATATATATATATCAGTCTCCTTACCTTTAGTGGTGACAAATTTTGCCACTAAAGCATATTTTTAATATTAAAAACAAAATGACTGCCACTAAAGCTTTATTGTAACACCAAAAGTTGTTGTTAAAGTTTAATTGCTACAAAATTGCCATCACTTTTACTTTTTTATAACCATAATTTCTTGTTACTAAATGTCTTTAGTGACAAGTATGAGATCGTCCCTAAATGCATTTAGTGGCAACAATATATTGTCACTAAAACTCTTTAGTGGCGACCACATGTCGCCGCTAAAAGCCTTTATTGACGACTATGATTATGTTACTAATTCATTTTCATTGGCAACAAACATTGTCACTAGAGGTTTCCATATAGTGATAAATGACATTAATTTTTACCCACAACAATATGTCCTTGCTAAATATATATAATAGCGATTTTAGTAGTGTCATTAATTGTTGTCGCTAAAAGTGTACCTATAGTGACAACTTATGTCGCCACTAAAACTTTAGATTTAGCAGTAACATACAATTAGTGGCAACTAAATATATGGATTTAGTGGCGATTGTTGCCATTAATACTCTTTCATTTAGTGGCGACATTTGTTTGATACAAATTATAATAAGCTTTAGTGGCGACTATATTCGCTGCTATATATTTGTAACATCAACTTTTAGTGGCAACACTTTGTTGCGACTAAAAAGTATTAACGTTACTGGAGTAGAGTGACAAAAAAGATGTCGCCACTAAAACTTATTAGTGATGACATTTTGGCTTTTAGTCGTCGCTAAAAGTTAATTTTTTTGTAGTGAAGGAGAGCAATCACAAAAAATAGCTGAGTATACATTTTTTTGTTTCTCTTTTATTCTTTTTTCTTTTAATTTATGTTTGTTCCAGCTCCTTTTTTGCTCTTATTGTCAACTATTTTTAGTTGTTCAAATTTATCTAAGATAAACTATGTTGTTTTTATAAGAAAGGATCTTTTAAAAAAAAGAATTCAATGATGAGTATGCCCATTTTGGGATCAATTTAACCAATTTTTTACTAATTATTTAGTTGATTGATTTTTTAAACTAATTGAACTAGGATCCAATTCAATAATTTTTTTATTGAACCAGCTAGTTCAATTCATTTTTGTGAACTATGCTACAAGACATTACAAATTCTTATCATAAAATGTCAAAAATCTATTTTAAATCCAAATAAAAATTGGTTTTTAATCATATCAGTATCAAATTAGTTGATTTTTACCAATTTTTAACTAGTTTGGCTAATTCTTAATCAATTTTTTTGCTTGGCTAGTTTTGAGAATCAGATGAACTATTTCTATGACTAATTCACCAATTTTTCAATTTGACTAATTGATTTAAATTAATCATTATAACTATGCTAACGATAATTGTGGATAAGAAGATAAGTACTTATTTAACTTGAACTAAATTTTTTTCTATATAAAAATATTTTATATACCTACATAATTGCTGAAATAAGGTATTATGAATGTAATGTGTAACACCATAGTGACTTAACTCCAACTCATCTCCCTCTAGGTTTGATTCCATATGATTTTTCCAGGAAAATGACCAGAACCGTAGTATTGCACTACTTTAAGTCGGGGTTTAACCGGTCATATTTTGTCCTGTGGGTTTCGTGAACCCATCATTCACATTCTCTACTCAAACACCATTTATACAACTTGTACATAGTCTCAAATAACTCATAAACCACGGGTATAAAGCCAAAAACCAAGAAAATGCAATTTCTCAAATGAGCCCAAAAGTCAGATTTTTGGCTCTAACTTTCGAAAATCATAACTAATTCTAAAAAAATGAAAATCAAGCAAATAATAGCTCTCTGGAAAGCTTGGGATGTTAACTTCACATAAAAATAAATCTTAATCACAATCTCAGTGTTTAGACCATCATTGACATCGAAAAAGACACAGAGGTCCGGCTGTCCCTGATACTGGTGCAATTTACTGTCATAAACTTTGAAAACTCGTAATTAATTCCACAAAAATTCAATCTGGGCAAACTATACCAATTTGGAAAGATAAAGATGTTAACTAGAGGAAAAAAATAAGTCCAGATCAGTTCAGGAGCTCTTGGACCTCGAAAACTGATGGAACAATAATGAAGGTCAGAAACTTCCCTAATGCTGATACAGAACTTCAGAAAGTCGTTTCTCTCTCTACAGACCTCCAATTGAGGTGCTTCTAGTTGTTATAGGTCACTGTAGATATCTAGTTTATGCTTATAAAATTTCATGGCAACTGGACACCATTTGGTCCATGAATGACATGGATTTATTTTCGGACTTGATGCACAGTACCATGACCAAACCATTAAAATTTCCAAACTTCAACAATTCGTCAAATATTCCCTAGACCTCCAAATATTGCCCACTTTAGCTTCTCCAAAAGCTCTCAATAGACTCTAGAGGCATGTCAAATTTCATATCAAGAAGAGCTCATCCAGTCATACTTTGATGGAGCTTACAAAATTGGCTGTTTTGGCACCCACAATGGTTCATAATGGGTCCAAATGGCCTCCCGCATGCTATAGCATCTCTTGGGCAAGTTTAAAAGTACAAACATAGCATATATGAATAGGCCAAATGATCCAAGCCATCATACAGTTCAAAATCACTATGCTACGAAATAAAATGCACTATCACATGTAAGCCACAAAAAGGCCAAATTCTACATTCTCATTATTTTGGCTCTTTATATCGTTTATACATCATCTATACATGTGTTTACATTTGCTCATATATATACATCCCAAAAATAATAGGTGCATATTCATTCTGGAACCTCTTTACAACAAAAGAACTACACTTTTCTCTAAGCATTCCCAACTAAACTCCTTGGTGTGCACTTGATTCTCCTTGAGCTCCACCTAAGATGTTAGGATGGGAGAGGGAGGGGGTGAGATTCAGGGAATCTCAATAGCTCATACTCATTCAAGAAGCAATCAAGATATATAAACCAGTCAAAGCATGCAAACAAGTCACAATGACACAACATATGTGTTTCATGCCATAAATATCATATTAATGCCAAGAATAGGCTCTAGGGACTTTCGGTCTAGCTTCACCCGAGCTTTGGGACTTTTGGATTGGCCTCACCCTTGGTTTAGGGGCTTTTGGCTCCACCTCACCCGTCTCAAGGGACTTTCGGCACCATCTTACCCGAGCAATTTTCACAATTCATATCATAAGCATATTGGTACCGATGCATCAAGGCAACATCAAATGGCATGTCTCATCATACAAGCACATACACAAGCATACAATGACTATTACACATCCAAGAATGCAACAAGAAAGAGTAGAGAGCTACCTTATCGGCTAATACAAGCCTTCCCTTTCAATTTCTCTTCTCCCTTCTTGATTTCACACTCACAACTAGATGGAGTTGCTTCCTTTGAGCCTAAGCACAACAAAGAGCATGGGATTATTCTCTCATAACTCAAATAAGTACTCACAAAGCTAAAGGGGCTTTTCACCTAAGCAAACCCCTACTACTCATGTAAGAAACTAGAGATTCTCTCTCTAGAATTCCACTCACTCTCCTTCCTCTCTCAAGCTCTCAAAAAGGAAAGCAAAGAAGAAGAAATGAAGCTACATGAGCTCTACCCTTCCTCAAGAGTGGTTTTCCACTTTCTCTCTTCAGAACCAAACCCAAATCAATCACTAAAACCATAGAAAGAGAGGGCAAAGGGGAGAAGAATAATATGCTAGGGAGAAAAGCTAAGGAAATCTCAAGATTGCTTACATCTTTGCTTGTTCTCCTTCCTTCTCTAGGTCTCTCTCTCTCTCCACAGCCTTTTTTTCTCTCTTAGTCGAAGCTTAGGTCGGTTTACAGAGAAAGGAAGAGTTTGGAAGTTTAAAAAGGTCAAAATCTCGCTTTTCACACTTTTTCGGACTAACCCTCGCTATAGCGAGCCATAACCTTCGCTATGGCGAGCTTGTGTTAGTCCCAGACCTTCGCCTTCGCTATAACGTACGCTACAGCGAGCAACTCCCTGGTTTTTGTATGAAATGCCCGCACTCGCTATAGCTAGAAGCATTTTCGCTATAGCGAGAAGGCACTCTCGCTATAGCTAGGCTATAGCGAACAGGTACATTCGCTATAGCTAGCAGACTTAGAAAATTTGTAGCCTTCGAAAATTTTCAGCTTTTCTTTTCTTTCTCTTTTCTTTTCTTTTCTTTTCTTTTCTTTTTCTGGTTGTTACATAATGCTCTTTTCAAAAAACTATTTCATGAGTCATCATAGATAACCCTTGTATCAAGATACTATAGTGTAAAAAATTAATGGGTCAAATATTACAATATCAAAAGTATTATACTATAATGCTATACCTTGTTTCAAAGTTGGTGGCATTACTGTTGAGTTTGAAATATTTTGCTTAAACCCCATGGCACTACCACCAAGTTCGAATTATTTTGCTCAAACTTAGTAGTATTGCCACTCAGTTTGAGTTATTTTTTCTTCTTCTCTCCCTTATTAGCCTATTCACTCGAGAGCATATCCTTTGCTATTGGGAAAATGTCAGCTGAGGGTGCTCCTATGACACAATGGTCTTGGATTGTCTAGATTGCATTTAGATATTTTAAAAATATTTATTTTTTTATTTCAATTATTTTTTAAACAAAATAAAAATGATTTTTTAATTACAAATTTAAAAAAATATCATAAAACAAAAAAAAAATCAAATTAAAATTTAAACTATCTAAATATAATTTAAATAATTTAGATTACGTACTTCTCTTGCATTGCTAGTAGCAAATATGCCAGATTGCTATTCACTCTTTTCTTTCAAACCAAATAAAAAATAATACATATATTTATATTTATATTATAGTGTAAAAATCAAACTTTGACATTACTCGTATCTCACCCAATCCTTACTACTTGACTAACTCCAATAAGCCTATATATATGTATATATATATATATATATTCTAATAGACCATGTATCCATGTCTTGTTATGCTATTGTTGAATCCCTGATCGATCCCCTTGGCCATTGTCCCTTTCCGAAAATCTTCACAAGCAAACCCGTCTTCTTCACTGTCTCATGCTTCTTTCTATACCACCATTATGCTTCTCCTCTAATTTTTCTTCATTTTTAAATGAAGAACAACCTAATTATCTTTGTTTTCAACCATGAATTATTATTATTTTGTAAAAGAAATAGGATGGTTGGACTGATCCAAGTAAAAGGTCTACTCGAATCTAAGAAAATGTTGGGAGATTTTTTGGGGAGAGGCGCTTAAGCATGAACAAGGGTCAGGGCCTTTTCTGAGCAAGTAAGGCACTGACAGTTTGGCAGCAACCATTATTATTCAAATTCAAAGCTTTTTTTTCTCTCTTTTGGTTTCAGAGGAGTCATTCTTGTATATAGCAATGCACACCAACATTTACGCAGCAGTCAATCCCAAAGGTCACGAAGGGGCACACTTTAAGGCCTCGTTTGGTACGCAAGAGAGTTTTTTCATGGAATAAGAATGGAAGATGGAGTGGGAATGGAAAAGAATTTTTTATCCTATAAATATGTTTGGTATGATGTAAAAGGAAATAGAAATGATAAAGCTTTTGTATGTTTGGTTAAATAGAAATGAAGAAGGAATGGAATGAAAAAAATGTTAAAAGACTAAAAAGCCCCAAATTAATAAAACTAATAAAATATTTATTTTTAAAGTTAATTATATTTATTAATCAATAAATGAAATGAAAATAAAAAGGCACTTTCATCTTTGCCTACCACCGGAGGAGCCCTAGCCGCACGAGAACGAAGTCTAGCCTTCCAATGGACCAAAGCTGCATCTATTCCTCTCCCAGCCACTGTTGAAGGACAACGTTCAAAGGGGATCGAAGTTTCGACCAGAGCAGTGGAGCTTTTCTTCCTAACATCGTTACCTGCTGTGCAAAATAATGTTGGAGAAGATAGGGAAACTTGTGAGTTGCTCTCCACACTAGTTTCTAAGCCTTCAAAAGCATATGGCATATAGGAAAATTTTTTATTATGCTTGGTATCATATATTGTTAGCAAGAAATTTCCTTATTCAAATCACTTAAGTTCATACCCTTGCTTTAATCCAAAATTTCAGGATGAAACTAAAAAGATTTGAATATGACAAATTCTTGATAATCAGTGCAGCAAATATTCATTAATGAAACTATTTTTTGATATATTCATTCACGCAAGGGAGATGCAGTGCAACGCTATTTCCAGAATTCCAAAAGCATGATAAAATAGACTAGTCTTTAACTTTTGTGCTCAGTTTGCTACTCGCAGGGTGCAAGATTTGAATTTTATGCAATTTTATTGATTTATGCGATGGAAAAATTAAGGCCAAGGGAAACTAGTATTTTATGTGATTAAAGCAATTCTTGGATTTGTAGCACACAATGTGGAAGAGAGGCAAGGGAAATTAGGAAACTAAAGAAAACATTTGGATTCCTTATCCACTTGAGCAAAATGAAGGCCTGCTATTGGTATTGACAGATTTGTCATTTTTCAACAACTTGGGTATGAAAATGCATATAGTATAGGAACTAGATTTCCATTATTGAATGCTGATTATAAGAATTTCCACCATGGAAGCCCATTGCTGTGCATTTGGTTTGAAAGATCAAGCTTCAAAATAATGATTTTGAATGATATAGTTATTTAGTATTTATACCACCTCATTCTTAAGTACAGAAATATGAAATAAAATGAATAATCAAAATTCTGCAAAAAAAAAGTTAGACAAATATTTATACTTGAAAAAATTCTTTTAAATTTTTATCTTTTTTTTAATTACAAAAGATAATCAAGAATCTATTAGAGGTTGTAGGAAAAAGATGTATATATATAGAGAGAGGAAAAATTAATAGAGCTTGCAACTCCACGTTTTTATTCTAAGCTAAGCTTAAGTTTAACTCCTTTATTGGTGTTATTAATCCATACTTGCTTAATTCATGATGGTATTAGAATTGAACTAACATAGATAGATTTGAATTATATTATTGCCTCTCATATAAGTTTGAACTCGAATGCTTGATTCACAATTTTTCTTGTTGTGTTGTGGTAATATAATAAAATGCCCAATTACATCTCTGCTGATGTTGCTAAGGCATGGCAGCCTTGTGCTACAGTTATGTGGACATGATTTAAGTCAATGTGATTAAGATTGTGCTAATGTTCTCTTTTATGACTATTGGTATTGTGATAGAAAATTTCACTATATGGCCTCCATTTGAACTTGTGTTTGGAGCTTGGATGAGGACAATGCCTTGATAAATGCTTTGGAAGAGGCATTTTATAGAGGATGGATTACAAAAAAGTATGGATTTAGATTAAATGCATATGCAAATATTAGAAACTTGTTGCACTTTGAAAAGAGTGAGAAAGATGTAATGAATAAGATTAAAAGTTTGAAAAAGGACCTCAGGTACATTCAACAAGCTTTGAATAACCCAGCCTTCAAATGGAATAATGAAGTGCATCTACTAGAAGCAGCTGATGAAATATGGGAGGTGATTTTTTGTTCCTTCCTATACTACTTTTTTATTTGTTTTCTTTATTGAATTTGTAATGTTATATGTATCTAATATGGACAATTTTTTTTTTTTTTGCTAGGCAAATAGGAATATGGCATACTTGAAGAACAAACAATTTCCACATTATAACAAGTTGGAAAATATGTTTGGAAGGTTAATGGATTAATGTTAGGAAGCTAGACCTATTTTCAATGTATTAGTTTCTATATATGTTATGCCTATTTAACTATGAAGTATTATTTGTAATTAAAAACATATACCAAAATTGAAATCACCCTTTAACGATCGCTGTGAAGAGTTCATTGTATGCTTTTTCTGGCTCTTGGTCCAAACTTTGATATGTCTTGTTACCCATGAATATACTGTTGAATCAATATATTATAAATTTATGACTAAGCATTTTGGGTAGTACAACAATTGCAAAGCAAAAAATTTATTCCAGTGAAATATGAATAACAAACCCAACACAAGTGGCAACTATTATTTATGCAATGGAATGATAAAGTTTCAACAGTTTAAAATACTGGCACACATATTCATTTTATTTCTCTCTTGTAAAGTGACCTTACAAAGGTGACACAGCAAACTTTAATTAAAGCTGAAAAGATATTCATTTAACATCAGTGAAAAGAAGCAAAGGTAATACAAGGCAATACAAATATAGATGATATTAAATTACATGGACAGAATATACACCCAGAGTTAGAGACATCATCAAAGCTAACTAGTATTGGAAGACTTAACCATTCAACTGCCCTGCACTATTACTACTACCCGTTTCAGCCTTAAGAGTCACTAAAAATTAAAAATACAACATCAACAATAACTCAACTGCATTTACCACATCTCCACCAAAAAGTCCTAACAATCATACACATGCTTCAAATCCTTCCAAAAGGAATTGGAATGATCCGAGTCAGGCACAGAAGTCTGAATATTGTTTACGATTTATCTTCTCTGCTATGAACCACACAAAATATAAGCTTGTTAACATAAATGATCGGTAATGCCTGCTCAGTCACAATCTATGCAAATACAAAAGAACCATGCGTAGAGTACAAAAAAACTTCATTGTGTAAGTTTTTCCACTACCTAGATAAGTAGAAAAAAATATTTAAAAGTTTACTCAGTATATAACTTGATTATAATACATGTCAACAGTAGTGCAAGTCATGAAATTCCTCTATGCATGAAACCTGCAATAGAATCTACAGTTACCTCACAGAATTCAAGAATTTTGCTTTGACATCAAATAAGTATAGCCATAATGAAAACACTTGGGTAATGTCTCTATCACATTATGATGGAGGTGAGATAGGAGACTTGAAGAAGTTTGAACAAAATCAAGAACTTGGAAACAAAAAGGCTGGACGTGACTCTAAAAGATGGCCAACTAAAGATCCATTGCAAGGTATGGGAGGCCCATGCACAAGATCAAGAGCCAAAGCTATGAAGGAGGCCTTGAATGGAGTGATCCAAAAACTAATAGACTTGGAGCCCATAGTTTTAGCTGAATATGAAGCCCAAAAGGAACAAATTGGTATAAAGATTATTTCATTCCTACAAGATGCTAGCCCAAGCCCAAAGGGAGCCTAATTGAAGGAGTCTAGCCATTTTTCACAAAATCAGCCATTTTCCATAAAATCCTCTTAGTTTTATTTTGTTTTAATTTGATTGTTGCTGTTTTAGATTTTAGGCACCATTCTTGGTGAATTTGTTTAGATTTAAATTTCTTTTATTTTTCCCGCCATGTAACCTAGGAATTATTCTGTTTAGGGTTTTATTTTTCAAATGCCTATATAAGGCCCACTTGTACTCCAAGGATGGCAGATTGAATGAATTATCTTTTCAGAATCATTTCTGATTTGTGAGGTTTCTCTTGTGGCCTTTATGTGCTGGAGAAAATCTTTGACTTATCAAAGGAGTGGTTTCCTTTGTGGCGTCCCGGATTAGGGTTCTAAGAGACGGGTTCTCTTAGGATTCAATTCCATTGACCAACATCTCTTCTTCTTCTTCTTCTTTGTTCTTTGTTCTTTGTTGCTTATTGTCCATATTATTTGTTCCTGTGTTGCTTGCCAAAATTCGATCACTGATCCGTGTTATTTGGGGTTCCTAAAACGGGTTTCTACGGAGTTTCACATCACATTATTCACATTTTAAACAACTAACTGTTCATAACCCAAGAACATGAACTTGTACAGTTGTACTTAAAGAAGTGAATAACAAAAAGGTAAATATGAATAATCATATATCTTCATGATCAACACTTTTTTTGTTGGACAATAATAGAAAAGTCAAAAAATTCCATTGATATACAAGATATGAAGTGCAAGTATCACTTCTGAAGTAGGTATAATTTGTCTTTGTGCTAAAACTGGCTTTAACATTAACTAAATCATATTTGTAAAGCTGCTATCACCTATTTGACCATAAGCAAAGTAAGTTGCCTTAGTGCGTTGAAAGATTATTGGAACTATGGGCTCCACTGTTTCACAATAGACTTGAGTAGACAAAAAGATTAAAAGGAAAGTGAAATAATTAGGACCATGTATTATCCTTTTGTTTTCATCCGAACATTTAACTACATTATAGTTACCTCATCATTTGTAACCTCTTCATTCAAGACAGCATCAAAAACAAATTCGTGCTTTTCTACATATTGAGTTAAGTCAACCTGTAAAGCATTTAAATTTTAAAATCTTCAAATATAAAGCATTAATTAAATTATCGTGTCAAAAGCTTTTCATAAACACTGATTAGTGAGGGAATATGCTTATAAAATTATAAACCAAGAAGCTTTTAGTTTAAATTGGAAATTTTAAAGCTAGCATGACACCAAAACAATTTGAAAACAAAAACAAAAGAAAACAAAACATAAGTTACAATTGAATGTCACAAATTTGTGACCCAAATTAAATAGGTAAAAAAGTCATAATTTTTTTTTATCTTTTATCCTTAATTTTTGATATTTTAAATAAGAAAAATCATGAAACTGAACTTGGATTCAAATATTTTCTTTTATAGTCTTTAGAAAGCCTAACATTGTATCAGGTCTATTTTAGACTTACCATCTTTGTTTGATACCATTTCTAGTAAGCTTTTTTAACTATTAAATTAAGCACACATAACATGCTCTGCAACGTCAATAGAGTAGCTTATCTTTTATAATTTTAACTATCTTTAAGCCATTTATTTTGCTTTTAAGTCACACATCATAGATTCATTAGGGCAAAGATTCAGTATCATCAGGTATGTTGGCCAGCTCAATCTCAATTTCTAATTTTCATAAGTTATCCACAATAGCATAATCAGATATTACTCAAAGTTAAGGACAAACATACCACGTTTCCACTATAGATATCATCTTTCATACTTTTGCTTATTACACTTACCTTAAGTTTAGTTTCATGTACTGTTAAAGAATTGGAGTGTGTCTCTATAATATCTTCCTCATTCTTTGCTAATTCCTTCTTACAAAGTGGTCTCTTGCGCACCTGCATTAAAATAATAACACCCAAATGTTAGAACAAAATTAAAATGCAAGCAATGCTCTGCACAGTTGCACCAATTTTACTTTTCAGATAATAGAATGAATTATATAGTAGTTCTACAAATGTAGAGTGAGGGAATTTGTTGATGCGATTATTGAGGGGGAATAATTACAATTTCTAAGCAAACAGCCGCAAAACACTTGAAGTGAAGAATGAATCCACAAAGCAGCAATTAAGAAGGAAAAACCACTGGGTAAATTGGATTTCTGAGAGAACATACCACAACTTTAATCTTTTCTACAGAACTAGATTTCTCTTTGTTTGCAAAAAAACTTTTGAGGAGGTTGTTTTTCGGATCATGAGCTCTACCAGTTTGTTCATTTGAAATGTAAGGTTCAAAGTCATCAAAGTTTCTACCCTGAGCAGGATGATACATGGAGTTACTATCATATACATTGGTAACTAGCATCTGTCGTGGTAGAGATTATCAGCAAAACTAAGTTACCTTTCCAGAATGAGAGATCAATCATCCTAGTTCGAAACACAAAAATAAGATTTTGTATGACAACTTCATAATGCCATGTGGTGGGCGAAACAAAACATTCCTCCTGTCAATTGTACATGAAACATCAGGATTTAAATTTGACTATATATGAAACATTACTAAAGTTGTAGATGATACCTATTACATCAAAAAAGTGCACTTCTTCAAGCAAAATTCTAACAAAGTGCACCTATCTTTCACATATAGCGTACACCTAATCCACTTCCCTATATAAACAAAAATACCATGAGAGTGCACATTCAACCTATATACAACAAAATAACAGCCTTGCATATAAGTTTCTGTCTGATCAACAATAAAAATACATGAACATAACTCAATCCTATATCAAAGTAACCAGCTTATACACATCAAAAATCCTAATTTGCTTAATGCGTTATATATCCACTAAACAAAAATACCAACATAAGTTGCCATCATATATATACCAAAAAATTAACCCCTTCTTGTACCATATTCTACCATCTTTAAATAATCAGCGCGTAGCATATATACAACAAAAATTGCACAACATGGTCCAAAAATGCACAACAAATGTGTGCACATAGTCCAAAAAAGTGAAGCATCAACTTATCTGATCAGTTGCTGAACCCAGTTAACCCATTCATCAATAGGTAATGATAGAAATGCAAGCATCAACTTGTCATCATGACAAAGTTGAATATGAGTAGCATTCCTTTCTTGGCGTGTAAGGCCATCCAACATTGCCACCTCAGAAAAGAGTTGCTCTCTTTTGGCATTCAACTATACCTCAATGCCAAATGATGTGCATAATTTATTTATAGCTTCATCAATTCCTAGCTTTAAATCTGCACCTACCTCCTTGAATGCCTTCACAAATGTCTCATCATGTCCACGTCTTTTCCTTTTCCTTCAGCCAGACGTGGCTTCACCTAACTGAGATGGTTGCACTTCAGAATGGGTAAAACCTCTATTGGGATCATCCCCCAAGTCAAGCTCTAAAATGTCCTCCATAACAACACCCACATCTCCTCGACCAATGTCCTCAAGTACATCAGTAGCAGATTGGGCATCCCTCCTGGTTGCTCAGTCTTTTCCAAACACCAAACAGAGTTCTTCAAATAAAGGAAAAGGTCTACTCTTAAAAGGTGTTGCCTTTTTGTGTGACTGCATATAAATAAAAATGAATAATTAGAAATGCACATATGTTTACATATTGTACCATGAGTAACAAATAAACTAGCAGAATATACACCTATGTATAGTCGCACCTTTAAATATTCATCCCATACTTCTTTGTCTACCATAACACACTTTCTTTGGGGATCCCAGCCAAAACCACTAGTGTGTGTTCCATACACCATATCATAAACAACTCCCCAACCAGTTTTCAATGTTTTAATGCGCGATTGAATGTGTGGACAGCCCTTAATACCACCTCCAGGTAATTTTTTCTCCATCATAATTTCAAGCACTTGTAAATGCCCAGACTTGAACCCATTATCAGCTATATATTTTCCATCTTCACGTAGCTCAAGCATGCATGCCACAAGTAAATTATCCTCCTCAGGTGTCCACACATGTTTGGCAACTTGAGAAGTACCCTCATGTTGATGCTCCATGATGATAAGATAACCAAATTACAAATTAGTTAGAACACCTATGAAAATTAAAGTTAAAACTAGCAACAAACTGGCCACTTAGGCAATTACAATCTTGAGATCAAACACTAATAAAATCAAATGTATATGAATGACAAAATCATATTGATAGTCAATAGTTAGATTACAAATACACATAATAAGTAATCCATGAATCATAATGTGCGAACAACCAAATATTTAATTTAATTCGAATCATGTATAACATCCAAGCTAATATTGCAAGTACATCCATTAAAGTTTTCAAAAGTTACACCGATTCATCCACTTGCTCTACGATGCCTAAAATCAGTGAACATTTCATTTGCTAATCTATCCCACCAAGCACTCTAAGCATCAGTTGACTCCATTGTAATTATAGGACTATGCTCCTCAATTGAATCACATGGTGCCATGTCCCCAACCTCATCTTCTAGGGGGTCATCATCATTGTATTGTCTGATACTCCCTCCGGTCCTATTTATAAGGTCCTTTCAACTAATTCACACAGATTAAGAAAAGAAGTTAAAATTAGTCGATGTATTGGTTTTTGAAAAAATTATCACAAAGTTCCAAGTTTGTCCCTAATTAAAGTTAATCTCTACCATTATATCAATAATCATGAAGGGCAAATATGGAAAAGAATAATAAATGCTTCTAAAACTTTATGAAGGGTCTTATAAAAAGGACCATACAAAATTTTTAAAAAGGGTCTTATAAATAGGACCGGAGGGAGTAAAATTATGCAATAAGCAACAAGCAACAAGCAATTATAATTTGGTTATATGTTCTCACTGGGTACTATGAGGGACTTCTAAGGATTGCCCACTGTAGTTTCAAAATCCCAAAAGCCCTTTTGATGGCATTTCGTGCAGCTGAATATTTCATATTAAAGAACTCCTGAGGGGAAGTTGGCATGTGATCCTCTCTTCACTCATTTAAATGGTACTTTTGTCCTCGATAAGGAGCGAGAAATCCTTCACAATTGGTGAACCCAGCATCGACCAAATAGTATTGTCCTAAATAATATAATTTTATTCTTTAGTGATAAAAAGGTAAATATAAACATATAGATATAGTAAATGACAATATTACATATGGAAAATATGGTTAAGTTGCTCACCCTGAGGTACTTTCAACCCATTCCTCCCACTAATTGCATCACGTAATACCCTTCCATTGGCTGCAGACCCTTCCCACCCAGGAAAGACATATAAAAATTGTAAATGAGGTGAATAAAGTCCCAAAACATTTGTGGTTATCTCCCCTTTCCTATTACGATACCTCGGTTTGTCTGCAATAGGCACTTTTATCCTTATATGTATTTCATCTAGTGCACCAAGACAATTCTATCAAAAAGAGAACAATCAATAGGGTTGTTACAGAAACCATACTTAGTGTCCGTTATAAAAAAATGAGAGGTTTTATTACCTTAAACCATTTTCATCTATCATCAAGTGAATTTTCAGGAATAGGCTCTGGTGTTTTAAATAGCACACCTTGTTGACGCAACATAGCAATTAACACCATGTTGAAATGTCTACTGATTGTTTCCCTTGATCTTCCAAAATAATGTTGAATGACTCTATTCTTTACGTGATGCACAAGTATATGTAAAAATATCGCTACTTGCTCATTAACTAACATATTTTTGGTAGATTTTAATCCTCCTATATTATGAAGCATAGAATATAGTCGATCAAAGGCTTTCCTATTAATCCTAAATAGGTCATAACAAGTAGTGTCATCACTATAGAGCATTTTCATAAGCTGTTCTCTCCTAGCATAGAAGCTTACAGTGTACGACTTATTATTGATACACCTTCTACGTTGAGTAAACAAAAAACCCATGCTCAAATAAAATCTATATACTGCATGTACTCAACCACCATATCAACAATCTGAGGATCACTTCTCTTTTCAAGTGCACCATAACTGCATTAATAATCAAATCAAATCATATAAATAATATAACTCATCAGGAAAAATATCAAAAGATTGGATAAGCATACAAATGTTGAGATATTTGGGAGTTATAGATGTTGAATTATTTTGCATTTCCTTTTTTTTCCTTTGATCAATAAAAAATTTCCCATAACCCATGGTTATCTACTCTACCTTTTCCATAGTCACATAACAAATCCTTGTCCTTTTTCTATAACACCCTAATTAATGTGACTAATGTGTCTTTTCCATAGTCACATAACAAATCCTTGTTACGCTAAATAAATTAAACAAGTAAAAGTTGAATGCATAGTCTAATAATATTACACAATGTTTGTTTGGGTGGGTAAAACCCCATCAAGGCATCAAAAAGTTCACTCATCATAATATATAGTTGTATACTGATCTCATCGAGGCATCAAAAAATTCACTCATCACAATATATAGTTGTATACTGATCTATAGTTTATAGTTTTCACATTTTATTCCTATCATATTCTTATTTGTTTCTAAATAAGAGTGTCATCTTTTTCTAAAGTATAGCAAGTTATGTTTAGGCTAGTATGTATACACTTCAATTAATTTAATTAATTTGCATTTTAATTAATCAAATGTAAGCTACTCATGTCAAGATTAAAAAAGCTTATTGGGATCTAACGCTAAATAACTAATAAATTTGAGATTCCAACATTCTTGGTTTTTGTATAATGCACTGTCAAGTTTTTAAATTTGGGTAGGGACAAATTTTCCAAAATCTAGAATTGGGTACATCATTAGATAAACTTTCCTTCCAGAAAAACACTAAAAGACTAGTTAAATTCTTTATAAAGGATATATGGCCAAATAATTTGATTTCTTTATAAATTTCACTTAATTTTTTACAAAATCTGGGAATGCTTTATGAAGATTATTTTTCCTATCATATGCTAAAGAGTAAAAGCCACTGTTCAACACAACCAATGAATTATGGAAAAAACAGTGAAACATAGTACAACAACTATAATGAGTTAATTTCTTTTTTCTTGAAAAATTGCTAATTACATCATCATCCAATAATACTAGGACATTTTTTATTGTATACTTACATAAATAAATTGAATTTACAACAAGGGGCAACGGGATTGCTGTCCAAAGAAAAAGAAATGCATAAAATATATTAAACAATTAAATGTTCATATCCTTTATCAACTTTTCAACTTTGATATTTTGTCTACTTGTTGATTTTTCAAACCATTACGTGGGTAGACCAGAAGGGGTAATTTTTTAAATTATTTTATCAGTTAGCTATTAAACAAAGGTTGTATAGAGCAAAAGGTTAATATATGGTAAATGATAACCAAAACTATTGTATTTATTTTATAATGTTAACCACTAAAACAAAAATTAGATGTGTAAATTACGCAGTGCATCCTTTATTAATGCTATGCTACTAACGCTAATTTTTTCACAATTCTATACATAAACAATTGGCGAAAATGTATCAAATTTTAAATAAATCCCATTTAAGTTTTCAAAGGTAACTTTTTCTACAAAAAAAAATATTAGCAAATAGACTCAATTCATTTCAAAAAGAGAATGGAAAGAAAAAAAATATAATTTTGTAAAAAGAAAATAAATTTTGTACTTCTATTATAATTTAAATTTAAAAATAAATAAATATTGTTGAGTAATAATAAAAATGATTATAAATATATAATAAATATTGTATATAATTATGTAAAATGAATCTGCCTATCTTGTATAAAACCAAACATCCAAGTTAGGCCCATCTAAATTATGATTATCAATGTTTATTTTATAAAAAATAAATGTTGCCCGGTGGAGCGGATGCTTGTATGCCAGTAAAAAGCATTTTGAGACTGAACAAGAGAAGAGAAGCACAAAGAACTACTTCTATGGTGATTTGAGTTTCAACTTTGTATGCATGAAGATTCATGGTTATTAGACTAAGGTAATTTCATGAAACCTACTTCATTCATCATCCTCTACATTTTGATACTGTAAATGTCTAAATTAAGGATAATTCAGCTAGCAACACATATAGGTGGTGGTTTTGGGAAAGAATGGAATTAGGAAGTTGAAGTAAGGTTAAATTCTACTTTGTTCAAACCTGTTGCATGTTATTTTAAATTGGAATTTTCCACTAAGAAAAATTTTAGTCAAGTTATATATACGTTTTACTATAAATAGAGATAGCTTGACCTTATAACTCTTTTGAATGATGCATGTAGTTGAATACATATATTCAAGGAGCTAATCTGGGTACAAAATAGAATGAAGTGATACATTATAAATTCATAATATATATGGTTGAAAATGGGACTTGAGTGTTCATTTTCATTATTTGTCATTCTTTTAGAGTTTTTATGGTTTAAAATAGATTAAGTATATTATTCATAATTTTCCCAACTTGCTAGTACCCAGGTAACTTAGAATCCTTTCATAACATATAATTTCTAGCTTGCTAGGACTTGTAAACAGAGGCAATTGAGAAATCATATCATAACTAAATAGTAAACGTTATCTTTAGAATTCTATATGTTTAAGGAAGGAATTTAAATAGTAACTAACATAAAGATCACCCAAGAGTTTGCTAATTTTGATTATAATTTTATGAAGTTGCCCACACTTATTTTCTTTTAGCCAGCTTCTTAGGTTTGCTGAGAAAGCACAAGATTGTGTTCTATATCAAAAGCACATAATAATTTAAAATTGAAATAAATTTTCATGGGAAAAAAATAAAAATCGAAAATAGTATTATTTGGTATTTTTTTAATTTTAAATATTTCTCCTCTTTTTCTAACTTATAAATTATAGTGTTTTGGATATTGGCTTCCCTCGTCAGGACCATTTTAATGACTTTAACCAATCCAACTCCAAGTTTCATATACTTTTGACATTCAACAATTTCAACTGAAAGAAAAAAAAAAAAAGCAATAATTCGTTGCTGATGAATCTGAAATGGTAAAAAAATTAAGCATGCTAATATTTTTTTGTTGTTGCAGTATAAAGATCAAAGATTGGAAGAACAAAAGCAAGGTCTTATATTGTATCAAACTCGATCGTTGTTGCAGTATAAAGTTTGAAGATTTCAAGTTTTACATTGCCCAAAACGATAAAGTAGAAATACAGAGCATCTACAGATCTTATATTGTATCAAACTCTTATACCATTGATCATTTAAAAGGCTTCCACCATATCAGACTTATGCTACAGATTGACAAAAAATTGGGTACCAACTACAACCATTAGCAAAGAACAACAGAAGCGTCAAGGTCGAGGAAGAGGAAGGATGAAATCTTACCTTTATCTTGCTGTACAAGGCACGCTGAACTCCTTCAATCTCCTCTTTGGTGCGAGATCCGGTGGACGATAGCCAACGGATGAGCGATCGATGGCAAAAGGTAGTCGGTTTGGCCTCTGATATGGAACTCGAATGTGAACGCACCTTGCGAGCGGGGTAGATGCAGAGAGCAGTTAATCTAAGAAGGGCAAGATGGTCTAGCTATTTTTTCTCCCACTCGTCAGACCTCTCTCCCTGGATAAAGTGGAGGATAGGAAATTCCTAAGTTTATGGGAAACGGGTGACCCAAGGAGTGTTTGTTGCTATGAACCAAACATACTTTTTTAGTAATCTCATTCCCTCTCCTATTCCAGAATTGGATTCTCCCGCACACTAAACAAGG
The DNA here is from genome assembly GCA_026724425.1 of Erythrophleum ivorense. Classification (NCBI taxonomy): domain Eukaryota; kingdom Viridiplantae; phylum Streptophyta; class Magnoliopsida; order Fabales; family Fabaceae; genus Erythrophleum; species Erythrophleum ivorense. The sequence continues at coordinate 17,794,916 of JAIUCV010000012.1, read as the reverse complement.
CCTAATAGGAATAATTTTGGTTATAAATGAACAAAAAACAAATAATTATTATATTATTATTTAATAATATTTATTATTGTTTAAATAAAGTATAAATATCATTTTCGATTTTACTTAATTCTTTTTTTTTCATTTCTACTCTCGTAATTTTTTTCTCATACATACATATATATATATATATATATATATGTATGTATGTATAACGTAGCCTAAATCCAATGCGCGCATTTGTTGTATACACCATCATTCATCAACCATCCAAGCCCCAAAAAAAAATTGCCATTTTCTGACACACACCCAGAATTGTCATGTATAGTATATGGATACAATTCATGTTACATTATAAAATTTGATAATTTTTTTATATAATAAATTACTCAAAATCTGCAATGTAGATTGCAGCCAACCTTTTGCCATAAGTTGTCTCTTTTTAAAAAAAAAATTCTAAAATTTTCTTTTATTTGTGTGTGTGTTTTGCTTCATCTCTTTCGTTGCATCAATTAGTTGATGCGTTTTTCTTTACTAATTTTCAATTGTATAAAACTTATAAGTCATAATTATTAAAATAAATTATGTAACCATAATGCATGAGAAGTTGAAGTCAAATGAATGTGAATTTCTTTTAATGAGGTAAGATTATTTTTCAATGAAAATATTTGAGCTTTCGGTATGTTTAAATTGGTTACTAACATTAAAATTTTAAAATAGAATGCAGATATGATGACAAAGATATATGATATTCATATTGTGCATTAGTTGGTGATATATCGGCATTACGCCAAACAAAAATACAAATACTTTTCTTTGTTTTTTGATAACTATTTCTAAAGCATTAAAGTTCATATTAAAATATAATTATAATTTTAATCATTTTTATTTTATTTTAATTATTTATTTATTTTTATTCATCTAATTTTATTTTAATTTGTATTTATTCATATTTATCTTATATTTTTAAATCTTAAAAAGATTATATGCCCTCACTTTTTATATTGGGATTTATATTTTCAATCTTTACAAATTTGTAATAAAAATTTAAGATTATTTTGCAACACACTAGCTTCTCATATTCTTATTATAAAGCTTCTAATCAAAACATGATAAAAATATATTTCTTTAATAAAAAGATAATAAGTGTATGATTTTTACAGATAATTATATAATTTTTTAATTAAATCATACACTTGTCATATTTTTATCAGTGAATTAAACATTCTCTATATTTTAATTAAGAAATTTAATAGTAAAGATATAAAAAATTATAACTAAATTTAGTACCATACAATTTGTATTTTACAAAAAATTTAAGATTATTTTGCACATCGCATGGCACTTGATTTTTTTATAACCAAACTTCCCTTCTAATTTTTTCACTGAATTGTGAAAATCTGTGTGTAAAGATAACCATGACCCCCCCACAATTTCCTTGCATTTTGAAATATCAGTTAAATTTAAAAATATCAAGATCAACAGTTCATATATATATTTATTTATTTATTATCAATACCAAATCCCACCATCGTTACCAAAGTCACAATATATCAGTTTTTTCCTTATTGAAAACAACAAAAATAAAAAAGGCTAAAGTTAATTAAATGAAAATCAAAAGATTTAAAAAAAAAAAAGAATGAAAACAAAGGAGAAGTTGTATGCGTTATTTTTTATTCTTTTTCAATTTGTATCGACTTGTAAGTCATAAGGATTAAATTAAACGCTGTAACCATAGTGTATGAGAAGTTGAAGACAAAGGAGTGTGAATCTCTTTTAACAAGCTAAGATTACTTTTAAATTCTAATATTTGAGCTTTCTATATCTTTAAAATTAATTATTACTAACATTAAGCTTGTGCAATAGAATGCAGATATGACGACAATGATGATGTTTATAAAAGTTGGTGATATATATTTGCATAGATATTACGCGAAATAAAACACTATTCTTTATATTTTGATAACTATCTCATAAAGCATTAGCATTCATATTAAAATATAACTATTACTTTTAATTATTTTTATTTATCTAATTGTATTTCAATTTTTATTTATTCTTATTTATCATATACTTTTTAAACTTAGTAAGAAGATATGCTCTCACTTTTTATCTACGATTTATATTTTCAATCTTTTCAATTTCTTAATAAATATATTAAGTTTATTTTGTGCATCGCACTTGTATTGAATTTGTTTTTTACAACAACAAAGAATCAATCATATATTTATAAAATATAATTAAAATTAACTTTGAAAAAGTGAAATTCTAAAATCTAACAATATTAATCTTTTTGTTCTTTTGGTTAGGTGAAAAAGAGTTAAACAAGAGTAATAATCTATATTGCCATCTATACATGGGCATACTAAAAAAACCATAATTTGTTAAGTCCAAATCATATAACTAATAGTATATTAATTTTTATGTGTATAAAATATCAAATTTAATTTAACATGTAGAGAAAAAGTGGAATGAAAATATATAATTTTATATGCTTGATAAAATATCATTATATGATAAAATAAAATAAAGTATCAAATTGGATGAAGACAAAGAAACGAACTATTTAAGTAAAGCAATTGTTTGAAAACAGATATATAGTAAATATATAACAATGCCAACCAAAAACAAGAAAAGAAAAAGAAATGCTTTACTCCATTTGTTAGAGCAATCCTGTTAAACATCAGGCCTCTGAAATTGGCCCATCTATTAGTTAGATGGGTTGGCCAGCTTTTATCGAGTGGGCTAACTAACCTAGATTATATATGATTCGTCATATATTTATTGTCGTCTTACATATTTAGAATTCATAATTTAAATGTTATAGAATTACTTGGACGGGCTATAAATTTTCTTTCAGAATAAAATTTATGATAAAAACAGTTTTTAATTTGGCAATTTTGTTTTTGAGAAACTCATCCTAATTCTAATAGAAGCCATTTGATACAAACACTAACTTTGTGTGATTTTATGCCTCTAGTCCCCTGAATTAGAGTAAATTATACTAATTTCTATTAGAGTTTGGCTAAATTATATCTGATACCCCTCTTGTTTTAAAAATTATACTCACTTCCCTCTAGTTTATTTTCTGTTAATGAAGATAACTTTGCACAATATATATTTTTTTCAAAAGTAAATTACATAGTTCTCTTTATTATCATATAAAGAATAAAATTATAGCTTTATGTTAAATCTTGACATCCATTTAGCTATACCTTTACTATCATATTAACAATAAAATAATAGTCTATATCATGTTAAAAGTTAACTTTTCTGAAAGGAACTTTTTGTAACATATATTGAAATATTAAGTGAGTCCAGAGTCAACAATAGGGTATTGGGTGTTATTTAACCAAATTTCAAAGGAGGCCAGCATAATATACCCTTTCAATTATCACCCAAATAGAAGAAAGAAGAAAGAGAATTTTAGATTAAGATCAAGTTTGAATTGCATCAAGATAAAGTTGATAATTAATACTGCTGCAAAATGACCATAGGCCACATAACATGTAATACTTGTATATTAATTAATTTGTGTAATTAATTAATCAAATCAAATGAGTTCTAATAATGAGATTTTATATAATAATTATAATTTGAATTATTATTATTATTATTAGAAGATAAGTTCTAATTTAAAGGGATCAATTAAGTTGGAATTATATGAATTAATCATTCAAATTCAAATGATAACGCTTATTCTTGATAGAATTTATTCTATTCAAATTTCAATTATCCTAAAATCCTCTGTAAATAAAGGGGCTTCAAGAGTTGTGAGACCTATAACTATATCTCATCTTTAGATGGACGCTCATGTTTTGGGTAGACCTTTTCTTGAGACACCATCATTAGGTCTCAGAGATTTGAAACACGTGCCTAATTAAAGAGGACTCTGGAAGCCACTTCACAATACAAGAATGAAATTGCTGATTTGTTCATGTATGGAGTTTAATTTGTGATTGAGATCATAATTGACACTTAAGGCAATTATATAATTTTTAATTAAATTATATACTGATTATATTTTTATTGATAAACTAAACACTTGCTATATTTTGATTGAAAAATCTAATAATAAGGATATAGAAAATTGCAACTAAATTTAAAACATATACAATTTGTATTTTACCAAAAATTTAAGATTATTTTGCACATCGCATAGCATTTGATTTTTTATATCCAAACTTTCCTTCTAGTTTCTTGACTGAATTGTGAAAAAACTGTGTGTAAAGATCACCATGACCCACCCACAATTTCCTTGCTTTTTCAAATACCAGTTAAATTTAAAAATATTAAGATCAACAATTCATATATATATATATATATATATATACTATCAATATCAAATCCGACCACCATTACCAAAATCACAATATATCAGTTTTTTAAGTATTGAAAACAACAAAAATAAAAAGAGTTATAAAATTAATTAAATAACGAAAAGACGAAAATAAAAGATGTGAAGAAAAAAGTTATCCAAAGCATTAATTGCCGTGGAGGGAGAAATCAAGTAGCAACTTGAGTAGTGGACTCTCGTTGAACAGCCTTCAAGAGGAGGCTATCTTGTAGAAGAACCATCTGTATTGGAAGAAAGCCAATTCCATTAGCAATAGCAAGCATCATTTGCTTGGTTTCTTCTTTGAACTCTTTTAGATCAACTCTCCCATCCAAGTCAAGCTGCGCAAAGAGATCGCTCACTGACGCATGAAAGGCTTCTTCGTCTTCCACAAATTTCACAATCGTCGCACCGTCAAGAATTTCTACGCTCATCTTTCTGAATAACCCAAGAAGAGTGGTTTTGAATGATGGAATAAGGAATTCGTATTTGTTGTGTTTGATGAGAGAGTTGAGGTTGTGGCGCATTTATATTGGAATTGTATAGTCACTTATATAGACTGTGAAAGAAGTTCTAAGGTTTCTGAATTCCTAAACAAACCGACTAACTTAATTTCATGGTTCCTATTTGTATCGTGATTTTTAAAATTATGGCTGTATTATCTTGAGAAAATTTTAAGGATGAGTTATCTTCTCTTTTAAATTTTAATAAAAGATAAATTAAAAACAATTAAACATTTTAAATATATATTAAGTATAATAAATTATCTAATTATTAATAAAAAGATAACTCAATGTATTTTCAATAATCTCATGAATTGTATTTCATTTAAGATAACTGAAGATAGTTGTCTATAAGAAGATAAGTTTTCATTTAACTTAAACAGAATTTTCGTTTATCTATAAACATATATAATTGTGGATATGGGTATTAGGAATGTGATGGCCTTTTCTAAAACTTCTTCATGAGTAATATCATAATAACTGTAGCCGCCCTTTTATCATAAGTTAAATCTTTTTAATTTTTTTTTTGTATATGTTTTGTTTTGTTTTGTTTGTTTGTTTTTTCCTGTTTTTCCTTCTTCGTATCAATTACTTGTATGCATTAGTCTTTATTCTTTTTCAATTTGCATCAACTTATAAGTCACAATGATTAAAATAAACGTCGTCACCATAATGTATGAGAAGTTGAAGACAAAGGAATGTGAATCTCTTTTGATACGGCAAGATTACTTTTTAATTATGATATTTGAGCTTTCTATATCTTTAAAATTATTACTAACATTAAGCTTGTATAATAAAATGCAGATACGACCACAATGATGATGTCTATATAAGTTGGTGATATATATTTGCACAGAGATTACACGAAATAAAATACTTTTCTTTATATTTTGATAACTACCTCATAAAGCATTAACACTCATGTTAAAATATAATCATTAATTTTAATAATTTGCATTCATCTAATTGTATTTCAATTTGTATCTATTTTTATTTATCTTATATTTTTTAATCTTTGTAAGAAGATATGCTCTCACTTTTTATCTACGGTTTATATTTTCAATCTTTTTAATTTCTTGTTAAGTATATTAAGATAATTTTGCGCATCGCACATGTATAGAATTTATTGTTTCTTCTTATGACAACAAAGAATCAATCATATATTTATAAAATATAATTTAAAATAATTTTAAAAAATGAAATTCTAAAATCTAACAATATTAATATTTTTTGTTAGGTGAAAAACAGTTAAACAAGAGTAATAATCTATATTGCCATCTATACCTGGGCTTACTTAGAAAAAAAAACCATGTTTATTAAGACCAAATCATTTATCTAATAGTATATTAATTTGTATGTGTATAAAATATCAAATTTAATTTGACACGTAGAGAAAAAGTGGAATGAAAATATATAATTTTTATATGTTTGATAAAAGATCATTATGTGCTACAATAAAATAAAGTATCAAATTGGATTAAGACAAATAAACAGCAATTGTTTGAAAACAGATATATGGTACATAACAATGCTAACCAAAACAAAGAAAGGCTTTAGGCTTTACTCCATTTGTTAGGGCGATACAGTTGAACGCTAGGTGTTTGAAATAGGTCAGTTTTTAGAGTGGGCTAATCGACTTCGATCGCATATGAATTATGATTCACCATATACTTACTGTCGTCTTACATATTTGGAATTCATAATTTAAATATCATAGAATACTTCGACGGGCTATAATTTTTTTTCAGAATAAAATTTATGATAAAAAAATTTTAATTTGGCAATCTTTTTTTCTTTTTTTTGAGAAACTCATCCTAATTCTAATGGAAGCCATTTGATTCAAACACTAATCCTTTGAGTTAGAGTAAATTACACTAATTTCTATTAGAATTTGGCTAAACTATATATGATACTTCTTTTGTTTTAAAAGTTATGCTTATTTCCCCTTTAATTTATTTTCTATCAATAAAGATAACTTTACACAATAAATGTTTCTTTTAAAAATAAAATTACATCGTTGTCTTTATTATTATATTAAAAATAAAATTGTAACTTTATGTTAGGTCTTAACATCAATCTAGTTATAGCTTTGCTATATTAACAAAAAAATAATAGTCTCATGTTATGTTTAACTTTTTTGATAGAAAGTAAATTGAAAAGGAACTTTTTGCAACATATATCGAAATGTTAAGTGAGTCAAGTGTAAACAATAGGGTATTAGTTGTCATTTGTCAAAATTTTAAAGAAGCCTAGCATAATATACTCTCAGTTATCACCCAAATAAAAAAAAAAAGAGAAAAAAGTTTACATCAAGATCAAGTTTGAATTGTAACAAGATAAAGTTGATAATTAATACTGTTGTAAAATGAACATCGGCCACATATCAAGCAACATTTGTATATTAATTAATTTGTGTAATTAATTAATCAAATCAAATGAGTTCTAATAATGTGAATTTATATAATAATTATAATTATAATTTGAGTTATTATTATTATTAGAAGATAAGTTCTAAGGATCAATTAAGTTAGAGTTATTTGAATTAATCATTCAAATTCAAATGATAGGGTTTATTCTTGATAGAATTTATTCCATTCAAATTTCAAATGTCTTAGAACCCTCTATAAATGAAGAAGCTCTCGAGTTGTGAGACACATAATTAGATCTCATCTTCAGACATATTAGGCTAATGCTTTGAGTGGACCTTTTCCTAAGGCACCGCTATTAGGCCTTAGATTTGGAGCATATGTGTACCTAAAGGAGGACTCTAGTAGCCACTCTACAATATGAGAAGGGATTTGCCGATTTGTTCCTATATGGAGTTTCATCTGTGATTAAGATCATAAATGATAGTTAAGGTACATCTAGATTAGTAAAGCAAGTACTTTCTTGCGACTTCGAGCATCACATGAGGTATATTTAAATTTATCAATAATGGTATAAGAGCATATATTTTGCTTGCTTTCATTCATTGCGTGTGTGCCCTAAAAGTGCTTTTATGTTAATGAAAGAATAATCTTCCCCCCACATGCATTAAAAAAGCCTCTTAATGGCTTCTTTCAAAGATGATGCTTTAGCTCATGAAAATTGAATCAATATAATCCTTGTAATGTTAGGAACTTGCAAGTAACACTACAACAAAAATAGTAATTACGGACTAAAGTATCAGTTGGAAATAATATATTTCTAATTGAAGAATCAATCACCCCATCTATTAGCCTTTTGCTATAGTGAAATCAATAGGAAAACAGTGTTTGAACATATTTGACTAACTAACCAAAATTGGTAAAAATTGTAGACCTTAACATGAAACAATTAAGAAATAAAACTATATACTTAATTAGTCGAGGTAGTCTAGGACAGACTAACCTTAGAAGAAGCTACATGGGAAATGGAAGATCAACTCAAACAGAGTACCTTAAGCTAATCTCATAAGGTAATTCCAAATGTTACAGACAAAGTTTTTAAAAAGAAGGGAGAATTGTAACACCTTCTAAAATTATTTATTCAATCGAAATAAATTAAGCAGTCTTAGGATTGTTTAATTGTCAAAAATACAAGAATTTCTTAAATTACGAGTTTTGAGATATAATATAATTTTATTAGAGCAATTAGGACTTTAATAGAAATTATTTGGAAATAAACTTAATTTATCAAATAATAATTATGTAGTAAATATTTAGGAGAGTATTTTAGCAAATTCCTTTGATTTTTGGAGCCTTAAAAATATAATATAATTATTAGGGTAATAAAAACATTTAGATAAAATTTTGAGGTCAAAATATTATTATTAAAAGTTTATGTTCAAATTGTAATTTTAACTTGGGTTTAAAATATAATTTTAGTTTGTATAGTTTTCTTGAGACTAAAATATGATTTTTGCAAAGACAAAATTTGTTGGAATGGGAGGGAATTTTTGGCTAAGATTGCTAATGATTAGGATCCATTTCCAACATAGTACCAAACAAATAAGAGTTGTATTAATATTTAAGGTAAAAAGTAAAGTCTGTATACTTGAATATTGAAAGGGAGCTTTTGTGTGAAGTTGAGAGAGAGAGAAAGAGAGACCTTCAGGGCAACCAAACCAACTTTACTCTCCTATTTATACCCTTTTAGCTTCTCTTTCAAAATTACACAACCATAAAGTTGCTGAAAACAAGAGAGTGAATATTGGAGAGTTTGAGAGTGAAAGAGAATTCAAGAGAGAAGGGAGTTACAAGCAAAAGAGAAAACGTAAAACTAAAGGAATTGAGGAGATCATAAGCAAATCTTAAGGTAAGACACTCCCCTTTTCTTACATGAGAATTATAAAGATTCCTTCCCTCTACCATTCTTCATCTTCATATTCCTCTCTTTAGAACCCTTTTTGAAGGTTAAGATACAACAATTCATAATAGGTTTAAACTACTTGTTGATGTGTTGTTGATGTCTGTATATTGTTATAATTGTGTGGTTTGGTTGAAAATGGAAGAAAACCATGTTTTAGATTGATGAGCAGTGATTTTTGTGTTACTGAGCATAATTTCATAGCCCGGCCATGTGCAAACACATAGGCCGTGTACAATATGATCATGTTTCTAGAAATTGCATAGGCCAATTGTGTAAAATCACATAGGCCATGTGCTATAACATGGCTTGGGACCAAAGAAATGCATGGCCTAGTTGTATGAACCTACATGAGCTATATAATGTCTAAAAAATTTCACAAACTGAATTTTCCATATGCTATCTGCATTCAATGTCTATATAATTGTATGTAAACTTAGTATTTATGTGTTGTATGCATTATGGCTTATTAAATTCTATTGAGACCTAAAGAATTTATATTAGTAATTGTAACATCTGGTTTTCTGAAAATGAGAGAAAACGTGAGAAATGTAACTAATGATTTCTCTGTAAATGAACGAAACTCACCAAATACAAAAGGAAATCCCTCGAAATAATGTAGGTAAGATCCCGAAAAAAATTATCATTCATTATATATGACTCAAAAATGGCCTTAGAAAAATTTAAAACTCTCCCTAGCTACCCCAACCTTGCTTGGCCGAGACTATGCCCCTTTTTGGCCTCCTTAGAATTCTCTTTGTTTTCTTGAGAGCTTTTTGAGAAGCTAAAGACCATAATTTTTTGAGTTTTACAGAATATTTAATAAATTTTCAAAGTTGGCAATTTTTCTGGTTTTGGTCTGCTCATTATTCATTTGGTCCGAAAATAAAATCTGTCACACATGGCTCAAATAATATCCAATTATCACAAAATTTCATTCAAAGAAATTAGGTATTTACAGTGATTTGTGCCAACTAGAAGCACCTCATTTGGAGGTCTAGATAGGGAGATATGAATTTTTGAATCTTCTATCCAGTATTAGGAGTTTTACCCGACCTGAGTTACTGTTCTATTGCATTCCGAGGTCTGGGCTATCTGAGCTGGTCTGGAAATATTTTTTCTCTCTAGCTAACATCCACAGCTTTCTAAATTGGTATTATTTGCATGGATTGGATTTTTGTAAAATTAATTGGACATTTTCAAAGTTTGTTTTAGAAATCTGTGATAGTTCCAGAAGGTAGTTTGACCTCTGAACTTTTTTAGATGTCAAACATTCTCTGTGATGGATGTTATGGTCTGGACATATTTTTATTGTGAAGTAGACATCCATAAATTTCTAGAATAATCAAGAATGCATGTTTTTTATTTTTCTAGAATTAGTTATAATTTTTCAAAGTTAGTGGCAGAATTGAGCAAAATCTGGCCGAAATGTAATAGATATATTTTAAACTCCCCTTCATGATTTTTGAGATGTAGGCCACATTTTATGATGCAAATGAGTTGTATTCATGTAATTAAATATAAGAATATGTTGTATGAGTTCACATGGCCCACGTGACGCAGAATGAAATTTTTATATATGATGTAATCCAAAGGAATGTATTATTTGTAATGGATTTTCTTACTTCCTTCATGGAATATATCACATGAGCATGTAAATGTGATAGAAATGAATTAGAAATATATGATTTTAAACAAATTTTAGAATTCACATAGGAGGAATTTCTAAATAAAATTTTTGATTTCTCTGGAATTCTCAGAGGCCCTGAAAATCATAGAAAACTCCGGGACAGTTAAATCCCCTCCGGTGAACGTTTTCCAACGTCAGTGTACCTGAACTTTGATGGATTCGTTCGAGAAGATTTTAACTCCAATTTGAGTGATTCCAAAGGAATTTTATTTAATTGAGAACCTAAATTTCATAATGGAAGAAACAGTTCTCAAAAAGGAACTAAAATGAAGGAGAAACGAAAATGCCAAAAACAAAGGGTAAAATAGAAATTTTTGAAAAAGTGCTTCTTCCTTCCTTTTAAATAGGTGGCGCCTCACACTCTCCCTCATTTAGCTTCAGATTATTCTGCCCCAAATCAGAAAAAGAATCCTAGGAGAGTGGCGCACCAAAGGAAGAAGAAAAGGGAGAGAAAATCCAAGCTTAAGGTATGTTTCCATGGTAGTTTTTCATGCTTTCTTCATCCACACCTCCTCTCATCCCTTCTCCTTTGTTTCCTTTGATTAAAATGGAATTTATAAATCTGATTTAAGGGAAAAATTCAAGGAAAAATTCAGATTTGAAGCGAGAAGCTCAAAGAACACAAGATTCAAGTGAGAAAAAGCAAGAAAACAGAGTAATTTCTCTTTCTATAGTTGTCATCTTTGGTTCCCTTCTCCAACATTTCGCCCCACTTGAGAAAACCATAGAAGGAGATGATTTTTAGGCAGAACCAAGCATGAATCTAAGGAAAAAGAGTGTGGAGATTAAGAATATGCAAATAAAATTATAAAAAAAATCATTAGATTTCAATATGCAAATTCTAGGGTTTTGTGTGCACCTTCCCAAATCTGATTTTATATGATGATTCCTAGGTCTAGTTAAGAGTTTAAATGAGCTCCTAAGATCCCTAAAATGCTCCCCACATGCTTCCTCCTTCAAGAAAACAAAGAGAATTCTAAGGAGGCCAAAAAGGGGCATAGTCTCGGCCAAGTAAGGTTGGGTAGCTAGGGAGAGTTTTAAAATTTTCTAAGGCCATTTTTAGGTCATATATGATGAATGAAAATGAGGGGAGGTTTTGAAAAAAATTTAGAACTCATAGGAAGTAATTTGGTGCTTTAGGTTCCATATTATGACCTAAAAAAGTAACATGTAGTTAGACTCTTTATTTTGATTGTGTGATGACTCCAAGAGACTTAGAAGGAGTCAAGAATCATAATTGAAAGGAAAGAATGGAGTCTAGAAATTATTTGAGGGGTGTTGCTTCATTAAGTGTATTTATGGACCATAATAGGGTTTATAGAACAACCTAGTGTCTAAGCTAGTCGTGTGGCCTTAGAAATTATTTCATAAACCTAATTGGCTTTCATAAATTGTGTTTAGGTCAAGAGAAACCTCCCCCACACTTTTGTGGGTGTGTGGCTGAAGCAAGGGAGGGATTTTCAAGAGAAAAAGTCTGTGATTGTGTGCAAGGTAGCTCTCTCCACCTTCTCTCATGCATGGATGTGTGTTTAACTTTTCTTAGAATGTATTTGTGTGTATTTTCAAGCCATGAAAAGTATGATAGCATGATTTTATATGCCATGGTTTCATGATGACATATTATGTTTCATATGATGTTTTGATATGTGCTTGGGTTTGCTTGAGTGTGGTGAGGCCAAGAACCCTTAGCCATGGTGAGGATGAGTCAAGAACACTTAAGATTGGTTAAAACAAAGCAAAGTCTCCCAAAAGCAAAGTGGGCTCCTAAGAACATGGTTGAGTCCAAGAATGCATTAAAGAATGGGTGAGGCAAGTCCAATATCCACAAGAAATTAGGTGAGGCTAATCCACTTGCTTGGCAAGCCTTTATATGCTATGTATGACTTTCTCAAATGATGAAAATACCTCTTGAATGTTTGTACGTGTCTACATGACCATACATGCATTTATGAGACATATGTTGCATCCATTATGTATGATTGAATGGGAGATGAGTTATTGAGATTCTTTGAATCTCAGTCCCTCCTCTCCTATGATCTCACATGCTAGGTGGACCAAGTGGACAAGGCAATGGAAGCCAATCACCTTGAAGGAAAGAGTTTGACAACAAAGTGTTTGAGTTTTGTCACTTTAAGGCCATATGTGTGTCAAATATTGTAATCCAATGGTGTATATGGCCTATGACCTTTTAGACATGTATAATTATGATCATATGTGATGTATAAATGGATAGACATGATGTATGAACCCTAGAACATAATTTGAGTATGTAATGCTAAGGTATGCATTTTGGAAAGTTTGATATAATGTGTATATGTGTGGATGAAAGGGCCAAAATGAGATGTATGAGGTTTGGGACCATTTGGGTAGCCCACATAAGTCCTAAATATGCTTTTAAATTTGCCTAAAAGGTGTCAAGACCAAGGAAAAACCATTTGGCAACTTTGGCACTCCATATGGGGCCAAAAATGGCCATACTGGAACCCCATATTAGTTTTTAGCCAAGTGAGATCTTTTTACTCTGAGATTTGGCATGCAATTAGAGATTGTTGAGAGTTTTTTAGGAAGCTAAAGACCATAATTTTCAAAGGTCTACAAAATATTTGATGAATTTTTAAAGTTGGCAATTTTTTTGATTTTGGTCTATTGTACTATTCATTTGGTCTGAAAATGAAATCTGTCATATAGGGCTCAAATGATGTCCAATTACCATGAAAATTTTATACAAAGAAACTAAGCATTCACAGTGACTCGTTCCAACTAGAAGCACCTCATTTGGAGGTCTAGAGAGGGGGATATAAATTTTTGAACATTCTGTCCAGTATCAGGAGTTTTACCCAACCTGAGTTATTGTTCTATTGAATCCCGAGGCCTAGGCTACTTGAGTTGATCTGAAAATATTTTTTCCCTCTAGCTAACATCCATAGCTTTCCAAATTGGTATGATTTGCATGGATTGAATTTTTGTAGAATTAATTGGATATTTTCAAAGTTTGCTATAGAATTTTGTGACAATTCCATAATGTAGTTTGACCTCTATATTTTTTTAGATGTCAAACGTTCTCTTTGATGGATGTTATGGTCTAAACATATTTTTAGTGTGAAGTAGACATCTGTAGCTTCCTAGAATGACTAAGAATGCATGTTTTTAATTTTTCTAGAATTAGTTATGATTTGTCAAAGTTTGGACAGAAAAGAGGCAAAATCTATGCAAAAATAAACCTCCATGTTTTATGCTTTATTTTGATTTTCTTGAGTTATAAGCCACATTTTATGATGCAAATGAGTTTTGTTTATGTAATTAAATATGGGAAAGTATGGTATGAGATCACACGATCCACATGACACTGAATGAAATTTTTATACACGACGCAACGTAATTAAATGTATTATTTAATAGACTTTTTCTACTTCCTTCATGAATTTGAGGATGCGATGCATAAGAATGTTATAAGATGAGTTAGAAATTATGGTGTTACAGTAATTCCTTATCTAATTCCCTATGTAAGGAAATCAATTGGAACTATGCACAAATGATTTTATCATGGACTATTTCTTGCATAAATGACCCTAACTATTAGAGTACTTTGACATGGACTGTGATATAGACCTTTTAAAACATTGAAAACACTAAAAAGCATGACAATAGGAAAAAGGTTCCACCAGAATTGGTATAGGCAATCTATGACTATTATGCTTTAAAGTTGGATACATTTACACATGATTCACTATGTATGTCTGAGTTATTCTTATGATATCTAAACTAATTATGCTTATGATTATAGTTTAAAGATTGTCCCCAGCATGTATAGTATAATGTTCATATTTATATGATCTGTATGATTGGGCAATAGAAATGAAAAATGAAATGATGCTTTCATGATACCATTAGTAACATGGAGACAAGGGTCACATAGGGGATGATTCTCACCAACAAAGACAAAATTCTCAAAGGAAAAGGTCTTTAAATGAAGGAGGAATGACCTTCCATAAGGAAGTGACCTTCAATTGCATGTTTCTATATATCTACTCTAAGGGATGCCCTTGATAAAAATGTTTAGCAATCTAGTTCTTGTCACTTAATGATTATGGGATGAACTAGTGTGTTCTCATGATATGCAGATATGAATAAGCCAAGGATAGTAGTTCTTCCTTCTTAGTTGTGTTGAAAACCTAAGCTTTATATCAAATAGTATGTGATACTTAGTGTGTTGCCTAAGGAATTTGAAAGCTTGGGTCTACATCAAATAGTGTGGGATGTATGGTGTGGCACATATGGAAACCTTTTTTGATGACCAGCACTCTTAAGAATAGATCATCTATATCTCCTTAAGATTAAGGTTTACAATGATTAAATGTATTTTCCCTAGCATGCTAGTATATTGATTGAAATGATAAAAGAATATTAAGCATACCATTATTTTGTCATGAGTTACATGATTTGCAATATGCTATTTTATGATTTGTAGATGCCCACAAGTACACAAGCTATTGCATATAAAATGATCATGTTAAACTTACATGTAGTCTGAACATACATGCTTGTGTTGAGTAGAAATTAGATTTCTTATCGTTTGCTATGTTTAGATCTATTGGTATACTTTATCTTCTTGTTATTTTTAATATATACAAAGGTAAAAGATTTTTTTTTTTTTGCAAGCTATGCAACTAAATCATGACTTGTTTTCAAAATTTATAGTGTCTTACTAAGAATTTCAAATTCTCACATATTTAGGGTAATGTGTCTAGATTTAGACCATGATAATGTTGATCATCAAGTTTGTGGTAGAAAATGAATGGATGTATGTCAAGGTGTCTAGTGCGGGCCAAGTACAGGTTATTTTTAGCATGAAGCGATTTGCTATGAATG
Source organism: Erythrophleum ivorense (assembly GCA_026724425.1). Classification (NCBI taxonomy): domain Eukaryota; kingdom Viridiplantae; phylum Streptophyta; class Magnoliopsida; order Fabales; family Fabaceae; genus Erythrophleum; species Erythrophleum ivorense. Next base: position 17,779,204 of record JAIUCV010000012.1, on the reverse strand, counting down.
AGGAGAGACAATAGATATTCCCCATATAAGACCTAATGAACACAGCTTAGGAACTTAGTAGGCTAAAGCAAGAAACATGGAACCCCTTGCCTTTTTTATTGTATATGTGTAAATATAGTTCCATGGCTTGACTAAAACAATATTTTGACAAATGGTACACTATAGCAAGCTTTATAAGATGTTTTACATGAATGGATAGTATTACAACGTATGAATGAAAAAGTTTACAATAAAAAAGGAATAAGTTTATGTAGGGATATGTGTAATCTCTTTACTTAATTATAATAAAATTTAAAATTTTAGCTTTTGCGACATGTAATAATTAACAAATAAATAAATAATAAGTAAGGGGATTACAACTTACATTTTTTGGGAGGATTTCCTTAAAGCTAATAAAAGTATCTTCATCAAGTATTTTGAGCACCCAAAGGACTATGATTTATGTTAATCACCCTAATAGAGGACTAACTAAGATAGAATCTTATGATATTAAATATCTAAAAGATGATTACCCTAATAATTGTGAGGTTAAAAGGGATCTTAAGGTTTATGAATTAGAGAAACTTCAAAATAATGACCCCAACCTCCTAAGTTAGAAGTGCAAACACAACAAATTCCTAAGACTAGTGAGAAAAAGGAAGTAGTGGGAGCACATCTTAAGATCCATATATTAGAAAAAACAAACGAGGACATGTTCTGTGCAAATGCTTTGAGATAACATATGAGTCCTTCTTGAGTATATCTATATATGGATACCAATGAGCCTTCTTCTTATGTAGAACCAATGTGCTCACTATCATTAAGTAAATGGTTAGTTACACTAAAAGATAAGATAAACTCTACAGGTAAGAACCATATGTAGGAGTTAGTTAACTAGTGCCTAGGCACAAGACCATTGGTAACAAATAGGTCTAAAAAATCAAGCACAAGGTGATGGGTCATTTGACAAGAATAAGGTTTGATAGGTAGTAAAAAATTGCATCCAAAAGGAAGGTGTTGATTACAAATAGATGTTTTCTCTTGTGGTCAGATTTGCATTGATCCAGCTCATCTTAGTTATTGTTGCACATTTAGATTTGGAATTGTTCTAAATGGATATAGAGACAACATTTCTTAATGGGGAAATAGATGAGGAGATCTATGAGGATCAACCATTAGATTTTAGGTTAAAAGACAAGAGTGTGAAGTCTATCACCTGAAACTTTCCATTTGTGGCTTAAAACATCATCTAGACAATGGTCTCTTTGGTTCTGTCAAGCTATTGTCTTAATAGGCTTCATGATGATTGAATAAGATCATTATGTGTATATCAAGAGATTGATAATAAGTTTCTTTTTTCTCACTACACATGGCTAACATCCCCCTAGCTAAGAATGACAAGGAGTTAATAATCACCACTCAAAAGTGCCTATCCTCTACATTTGAGATAAAGTATGAGCAATGTTGATTATGTGCTCAAGGTAAAAATATCGAGAACAAACCCATTGACACTCTCCTAGAAAAAGGCCATCACATTAACATAGAGCAATATCCTAAGACAAAGGAAGAGAAATAGTAGATGGCTAAATTGCCATAAGCTAATGTTGTTGCTAATATGATGTATGTAATGTTGTGTACTCAACCTAATGTTTTCTTTGCATTAGGCTTGGTAAGTAGATATCAAAGTAATTTGGGACTAATGCATTTGGTTTTAGTCAAAAGGATACTTAAACATCTAAAAGGAATTGGCAACATGACTTTCTGTTACCAAGGTGAGAGCTTTAAGTTGATTGGTTACATTGATACTCATAGGTCTACCAACCAAAATGAGCATCAATCCACTTCAAGCTATGCATTTATTCTTGGAGGAGGAACCTCTTTGTGGTCTAGCAAAAGGCAACAATATGTGTCTTTATCCATGATGGAGTCAAAATATGTTCCATGTACTATTGTCATGCAAAAAGCAATTTAGTTGAAGGGATTATTACAAAGTTTGAGAATTACTAGGTATCTTCGTGAGGTTATTGTCATCTATCTGATAACATAGCTACCATAGCTTATGCAAAGCATCCCAAGTACTATGGAAAGATAAAGCTCATAGATATATGCTACCACTTCATCTATGACACTATCGGACAGGGTCAAATTATGTTAAGGCATTTCTCCACAGTTGATATGATTGCTTACCCATTTATTGAACCTATAGCTAGAGATTCTTTTCAAAGGCATGCTAGGGGTATAGGTTTTATGAGGATTTGATTATGTATTAGACATTGATTATGCAATTAAAAAAAATTGTCCTTTAGTCTTTTTCAACTCGCATAATGTTGTTTAAGTTTAATTTTAGAAGCATATATATATATATATGAGATGTTGTCACTAGGCTTTTAGATTATTTCTCTCACTTGGGAAATCACCCCAGTGCCTAGAGAGCAATAGGATGAGACTTAAATGATCACCAAGTATTAAGTGATGGTAATCTCCTTATTGTCTAGATAATGAGTACTTTTGCATGATCTCCAAGAATAAGAATGATGCAATCTAGCATAACATGACTAAGAAAGCAACCTAATCCCTATGGATTCACATGAGCATTCTAGGAAAACTTATTCAATATCACACATATGATTTGTAGATTATAGACTAAACAGTTACATGAACAATAGTTGGGAATGTAACCATGAGTGCAAATGTATAGGAAGATTTTGCATGACTTGTTAATTGTTAAAGGTGCAAAATCAAGTGTGATTAAGATGGTTTAGAGTATTATTAAGAGATTGAGTAGGTGTTATGTTAGTTAAATTATAGCTTAATATAGTATTAGTCACCAATACCTTTCTCATATGATTTGACATTCCATTTCTCCCATATGACTATAAGAAGGAGACACGACATGTTGATGCTTGTGTATAAGTGGGAGATGTTCCAAAATGACCATGTGGTATGTCCATATGGTATGCAACATCTGTATATTAATTATTTTGTCCAATTATTTAATCAAATTAATAAGTTTTGATAATGAGAATTTATATAATAATTAATTCAAGTAATTAATTATTATTAGATAAATATAATTTAAAGGAATGAATTGAATTTAGATGGAATTAAATGAATTAGTCATATAATTATTTGAATTAAATAAATAAGTAAATTTGAATCAAATTTGTTTTATTCAAATTCAAGTGATATGATTTGTTTTTTATATGATTTATCCTATTTAAATTTCAAGTATTCTAGAGCACTCGATAAATAAAAAAGTTTTTAGGAGTCATGAGACACAACCAAATCCCATCTTTAGAGGCATCAAGCTCATTTGCTGAACATAACATCTTCCTAAAATATTTGCCTGTTTCATCTTTAAATACTCTCTTCCTCTTGTATTCTTTGTTAAGGCACCATTATTAGGTTTCAAGATCTAAGATGCATGTATACATACCGGAGGATTTTGGTAGCCACGCAACAACTATGACAAGAGAGTTGCTGATTTGTTCTTAGATGGAGTTTCATTTGTGATTGTGATTGTGACTAGTAAGTGAGGCACATCCCAATCCCTAAATCAAGCACCTGCTTGAGACTATGAGTATCCAATGAGATAGATTTACATTTTAATGGAATCAAATCAACATTTATTGATTTTTTATGTTACAATTGAAACCAAATCATATATTGATTATGATATTCAAAACATCAAATTTTGATCTCAATATAAGTATTATTTATATATTATCATGTAATTTAATTTTATACTATAGTTATGTTGAATTTTAAATTTTAGATAAAACTTATTTATAAATCAAAATAAATATAATAATATTCAATTTTTCAGTATTACAAAATCATAATAATATTTTGCCGTATATAACGCTGAGAGTACTACAAAGTAAATGGGTTCCTTTGTTGGAAGAAACTAGGGTGGTAGCAAGATTGGAGCACTACATCTTGTGTGAGTCTACAGGGTTCCAAGAATTAGGTGGCTAAGTTGTTGGAACTTGGAAGTCAAACCATACGAAAGTTGGAGTGAAGTATGGGCCAAGTGAGCAAACCGTCGTATTTTTATATTAGGACTTTTAAAAACAATCAAACGCGCTGATTATTTTTCTCGTTTTCTTGTAAATGCTAATGCCATGTGTCTTAGTTTCCAATATAAAATCTGCGCAGCTTAAGAGAGAAATAAATTATTTAAATCATTTAAATTAACCATGTTTCCCAATTTCGTTGTAGTGAATTTTTTTTCAAATTATTTAAATTATTTTATTTAATTTTAAGTGTATATTTTAATAAATTTTTTATGACCTTATTCAAAAATATTTTTTTTTATTATTTGAACATTTTTTAAAATTGATTTTCATTTTTTTCATTATTTGGCTAAATTTTTTTAATTAAAATGTGGCTTTTATAAAAAAATTTAAAAAAATTCATTGTTCTTATTTTTTTTTTTTGAAAATATATATGTAGTTGAAAAGATATATATATATATATATAGTCCGAAAATGAAAGAGTGAAAATTAAGTTAATAGAAAATAATATATGTTTATCAAGGGCGAAGTGAAAATGAAGAGATGAGAAAGTTAATTTAAAAAGATAAAATATGTATCGTATTAAGCAAAGTTTTCTCTTCAAAATCTCTCTATATTTGGAGAGAAAATTTTTCGGTAGAACCCACCATTATTTTCTCCCCAACTTTTTTCTCCCTTCTTATTTTGTCTCTGATCCAAATAGGGGAAACTTTATTTTCTTTCCTGTTTTCTCTTCTAATTTTTTCTTCCCTCTAATTTTCTTTCCATCTAAATGAAACGTAAGAGTCGTGGGGTCAAGTTGCTTTTAATATTAGAATTTGAAGTTTTAATCTTTTTATACCTTTTACACTATTGTAAAGATTTCATTTGCCCTACTTTCAGTACTAGAAATATTAAACGAAAGATACTTTTGGCTTCTTATTTCTACTGGTCAATTTACCCTATTTAGTGACCCAATGCTTTGACTCTTTTTCATTAAATTTTGTTTTTGGTAGAAATATCTAAATAAAATAAATTACATTAATAAATGCACTTATGTAGGCATGTTAATGAGCTAGAGTAATGAGATCAATTTATTGTTAATTGTACCTTTTTTTTAGCAAAATAAATCACTATAAATTTCTTACATTCCCTTGCACACAAAATAAGCACAAGAAGTCCATGGAATTTCAGTAAAATAAAGTTTATTATTCCATGGTTTGGATTGTTGTCATTATGTTATCATATGGTTTAAATATATGACATATTACTCATTTTAGTTGCATGAGTTCTTTTAGAGGGTATTAAAATTGGAACCAAAATGTATCTTACCAGCTTCAACCAATATGCTCTAGTTAATTCTACCATTGCTACTTTTCTTTAAGCTCTATAAGCACTTATAAGCTATTTCATCAAGAGCCAAATTAGGTAGTAGTTCCTTTCTGGTATTCTATCCAGAATGAAGAATTACTCACATTTGAAGATCCATTCATTAATAAAATTTGTTGTGAATGTCAAAATGTCCACCTTCATGAATTGGGCGGGCACGTGATAATCTCCACCTCTGGCCAAACTTCCATTCTACCCCAAATCGCAATTTTGGTTCATTAGTTCCGTGAATTGAAACGATAGCCCACACATTAAGACCAGCCATCTAATGTTCCATTACCGACATTCTCTGGTTCAACTCATATCTCAATTGTTCTATCTTGGAGGTTGGTCTGATTTTGAGTAACATCTGCCATAATTAGATTTCACTGCTATAATACTAGTGATAAGAAAAGAGAATTAAAAGAGGAGAATTAAAGGAAGATCAAAAGTTGAGAGTCAAAGAAGATAGGAAACAAAGATGAGAATGAGAAATTTTCACTAGCAACGCAATGACCTTTCCACATGAACAACTCAAGCTTATGTCACCAACTTAAAATTGTTATACGCAAAATATTCTACTACCCTTACTTAATTTAGTGAAAGACTCACTTATCCTTTTATAATTATAATTACTTATTAGACATTATTTCAAAATTAAGAGGCATTGATTCGTAATCTTAAGGCTCAAGCAGGCCAATTTAAGGACATGCATGCTTTTGGGTAGATCATATCACAATACCAAAAATACCCCAACGAAGCATATGTAGGCCATCAAATTAATTCAAAAGGTTCCAACTAAGAAAGGCCCCTAATATCGATATGTTTTCATGTGAATACTTGTGATTATTTAATTTGATGATGACATGAAGGGTAAAATCATTAAAAAATTGGATTTATTTTACACTCCAAACTGGCGAGCAAAATCAAGGGGAAAGTATCCCATTGTAAAAACAATAAGTCAAATGTCTGAAATTCAAGTTGATCCCATCCATTAAAAGCATGAATCTTTACCTTTTAATTTACATTACACTTTCTTGATAACTTTTTAATTTTATGTGAAATTATTTCATCCATTTTAAGGCCAATAGAGAAAGAATTTCTAAAAGACACCTAAAAGATAATAAAATACTCGGAGAAATAGGAAAAAGAAGGAGAAAAGGAGCTATAAGGGCATAGATTAATGAATTATAACATGAAATGCTCGTTTTCTAAGAGATTTAGGTAAGATGTTGTTGATCAATTTCATTGTTATTATAATCTAGAGATGCACATATTTTTTTTAAGTACTAAAGATCATGTTATCATTGTGAAAATATAAAATGCATTTCAACAAAAAAAAAGATTAAATTGTTAATAAGGTTCATAAATAATTATATTATAATTTATACCGCCTCATACACAATTTTTAGATTAAGCAATGAGAAAACATATATATTGTGTTCAACCTTAATTTTAATTAAGATATGCAATGAGACAAGGATCGAGTTCTTGTTTGACCACTTGGTCAAAGATGTATTATTATTATGTTAAAATTTATTTTAATTAAAAAGATTTAAGACTTTAGCAAAGGTCTATAGATAATTTTTATTTAATTATCATAAGTCATAGGTTGAATATAAAAGAAAAGGGGACAAAATAATATTTACTTTTCATCATCATTTTTGTTGGAAAATTTGATAAAAGCATTTATAATTTTTTTAATGTTTAATAACCTAAACCTCTAAAATGATTTATTTCTTGATATAGTATAAAAATATTTTTTAGTACCCAAAAGAAATAAATATTTGAACCCATAATGGCCTATGAAAGCTTCTTCAACTAATCAATAAAGTACTACATTCTTCAACAAATAAAACAGACAAGGGCAAATCAATTATTGGTTACTAACATCAAGAAATGGTTCAAAATAAAAGCTACAATCTTTGATTTTCCATTTTCAGAAAATCAATATAGAACTTTAAAATACGTTTCTATTGCCAATATACAAGCATCTTTAACAATTGGTTAACGTCAAATGAATTATCTCAATAGCCAACAAGATCATGTTGGCCACATTTTAGTTTGTCCTTGCAGAGAAGCATTCATATTTTAAACACAACCGAGGACCAAAGTTAATGGGCTGGCTTTCTACTTGCCAAACCAAAAATGAAAAACAAAAGAAAACATATAATATAGGTCTACTAGCACATTCTCTATTTCTTTTATCTGCCTAAACAATAGTACAATGGTCTAATTGTAACCATAAGAACTTGCTTGAAAGAAGTTGAAAGAATGAAAAAATAAAATGGGAGAAAAAATGACTATAAACATTCCACTATTTTGCCACTTCTTTCAAATTAGCCTTAAAAAACCTATTTAGCGTTTAGAACTTTAGATATCTAAAACAATCCAGAGGAAAAAGGAGGTTATATATATATATATATATATATATATTTATCTTATTTCTCATTATCCTCATATATTTATATATGTATTTTTGGGAGAGTATATCATCTCAATATATTTAATAGAAGGAAAAGTTATATCAAAAGACTACAAGTTTGCAAAATTTACGATAAAGGATTTTAAAAAGATGAAAAGACCTAATGTTTAAATTGAATAGACAAAAATATCCTTTCCTTTTATTTTTCTCTTTGTACTCTCATTTACACCATCTCATCTCTCTCTCTCTCTCTCTCTCTCTTTCTCTTGAAGGACTAAGCACAAAACAGAGCACAAGTTTCTCACAATCTTTAAGGTATATAGCTCCCCAAAAATTCCTCCCACCATTTCTTCTTTATAGGCTCCAAATGTTTGAACTAAGTGGCTCTTTTCCCTTAAATTCTTCAGAAAAGTCAACCCTTTTTTCTTTTCTTTTTTAATCTTTTATTATTCATCTACAAGGTGTGGGTTTTTTTTTAATTGTCTGTATGACATTTCTTCTTCTATGCAAATGATAGCTCAAAGGGCTATATATTTGTGTTTCAAAATCTCAAATTGAAGCAAACTATACCTTCTATCTTTAACTGGGTTAGGTTTTAAGTGGCAACACCAATGGGTGCATTCATGGGAATTCTTGCAAGTGTGGTTTTGGTGCTCTTTTTTGACTCTACTCTATTAAAATGGAATCAAGTAAGCAATAGGAAAAAAGGTTTGCTATATGAGAATTGAGAAACAAGGTAGCAATAAACCTAAATCTAAGTTGCAACAATAATAAAAGTTTTTTGTAAATTAAGAATGTTTGGGTTGTAACTAATAATAAGGTACTTCATGAGAATTAAAAAGTAATGTGATAAAAAAACCTAAAACCAAGTTATAACAATCCTAAAAGTCTCTTATAACTTAAGGAAGCTCAAGTTGTAATTAATTTTCAATAGAGGATGCTCCATGGGAATTGAGAAATAAAGTGGTAAAAACTTAAAATTGGATTATAGTCATCTTAAAATTCTCTTCTAACTTCAAGAAATCTATATTCTAACTAATATTCAAAATAAGTGCTCCATGAGAATTAGGAAATAAGATGGTAACAAGCCTAAAATTAGATTGTAATAATATTAAAAGTCTCTTGTAACTTTAGGAAATCTAAGTTGTATGCACCATGCCTCCCAACTTTTGATGAAACTTATATGCACAAGTTATAGCATAAGAAAGTTACAGCTAGGTTTTCTTGAAGTGACAAAAGACTTATTATTACAACCTCATTTTAAATTTGTTACCACCTGATTTCTCAATTCTCATAAAGTACTATATTTTAAATATTAATTATAATATAAGTTTCTTTAAGTTATAAGAAATTTTTAAGATTATTACAACTCAATTTTAAGTTTATTGTCACCTTACTTTCCAATTTTTATGAAATATTTTATTTTGAATGTTAATTACAATCCAAACTTTCTTAAGTTATCAAATATTTTTAATATTATTACAATTCAATTTTAAGTTTTTAACCACCATTTTTTCAATTTTCATAAAATATTTTATCTTAAATATTACTTACAACTTAGACTTAAAGTATAAAGAGCTTTTAAAATTATTATAACCTAGTTTTAGACTTTCTACCACATTGATTCCCAAGTATATTATAACATCTTATCTTGTATATTTATTACAACCCAAGCTTTTTTTTACTTGCAAGAAATTTTTATGATTATTATGACTTAATCAACAAAGCAAAGCAAAAATAGAGCACTAAAACTGCACCCACAAGAATTCCCATAGACACAACTATTGGTATTGCTATTCCAAAACCAAACCCAATTTAAAGACAGATGTCAGAGTTTGCTTCAATTTGAGATTTTTATATACAAATATATAAAGCCTTGAGCTATCATTTGCATGGAAGAGCAGATGCTATAAAAACAATTAAAAAAATGTCATACAAACAATAAAAAAAATTAAAACTAAACAAAAAAAACCTCCACTCCCTGCAAATGAATAATAAAAGATTAAAAAAAACGAGAGAAAAAAAAAGTTGGCTTTTCTAAAAGAACTTGAGAGAAAAGAACCACTTAATTCAAAAGTATTAGTAGGAGGAATTTCTAAGAAGCTACAGGCTTCAAAAATTGTGAAAAAAAAAAAGGTTGTGCTTCGCTCGGTGCTTCATCGTTGACAGTTCTCAGAGAGAGAGAGATGAGATGGCGCTAATGAAGGTAAAAAATGAAAAAACAAATAAAAGTATAATCTTATCCATCCAATCCAAAAATTAAACATTTTGAACCTTTCAAATAATTTAAAATTTTAATCTCTTCCATTACTAATTTTAGAAACTTGGGGTGATTGAGTGTAATTTTCAGCTGTACGTCTCGAAGTCTCCTGTTGAATGCTCCCAAATCCTGATTGACACGGCTGCACGGTCCTGCGTATAAAGACAAGATGCTCATTAAATTCGATCGTACATGTCCTGACACATTCAGTAGTTATTGCTTCCTACCAATGAATTCTGGCTCAGATCCTAGTTATTGCTCATTAATTTTGGCTCTGCCACATTGCAACTAGTAAATTTTATATTCAGAAACATTACCAATAAAGGATGGGCACGATCGATCGTCCAAATAAAGGGGATGGGCCAGAATTTCACCAGTTTAGAGTTTTTTTTTTTTTTTGAGATAATCACTAATTTAAATAGAAGGAAGTTTTTTTTTTGTTTTTAACCTTTTTCATCACATTTATGGATTTTGACGAGTTGGCCTTGATAGCTGTTAAAAAATTAAAAATATTTTTTTAAAAAAAATAATATTACTATAAATTATGACAGTTGAAATTAATAAGTATGTATTTAAGTTTGGACTAATAATTGATTTTCAATAAGCTTAATCGTTTCATTGTTTTATTATTAAATGAAGATGATTTGAGATATGTGGTCAATGTGTAAATTGCTAAGAAAATAGTCAACAAAAAAATAACAAACAAAATAGCATGAATAATATTTGCCTTGAAATTAATAAAAATTAGAATTTAGATTAAACCAACTTAAATTCCAGCATTGTGGCACGTTGACTAACTTAGTGTTTGGTTGGAGGGGTTTGGGGGGGAGGGGAGCGGAGAGGAGGGGAACCCTTCCCCTTGTTTGGTATGAAAAAATTGGAGGGAAGGCGAGGCGAGGAGGGGAACCCTTCCCCTTGTTTGGTATAGAAAAATTGTTGCCTCCCCTCCCCTCCAAACCATCTCCTCCAAAAGTGGGGGGTTTTGGAGGGGAGAGAAATTTTTTAGTTTTGTTTGACCAAATTGTCTCTATTTTATTTTTACTTCAAATATAATATATATCTTTTTTTTTAATAAGATTTAAAATATTTTTTTATAAAAATAAAAAATATTTTTGAATAAAAATAAAAAATATTATTTTTTATAATAAAAAGTAAGAAAAAACTTTTTTTATAAAAATATCTTAAAAATAAAAAAATTTAATTAAAGGTATAATTGTCCATTAATCCCTTCCCTCCCCTCCCCTCCTCAACCAAACAACATATTATTAAAACCCCTCTCCTCCCCTCCCCTCCATTAAAATCTCTCCCCTCCCCTCTCTTCCACTGAACCAAACACTCCCTAAGGCAATTGCCTCACATGAATTCGAACCCCACGGGTCTGAATTCCAATTGGGCTGTAGGCTTTTACAGCGTGTCAAAGGCTGACACATGAATTTGGACCCCACAGGTCTGAATTCCAGTTGGGTTGCAGGCTTTTACAGCGTGTCAAAGGCTGACACATGAATTTGGACCCCACGAGCTTGAATTCCAGTTGGGCTGCAGGCTTTTATAGCGTGCAACCTTCGCATCTTCTCACGCATGTAGGCAAAGTAAAGCATAGTGAAAAGGTTATAATGAGAATTAAACTATGTAAGGGACACATGGTAAGAGTTAATTGGTTGAGTCAGATTTTTATAAATTTTGATTGGTTAAAAAATAATAAAATTTATAATATTACAATAAAAGGACAAAAATGTCCTTAGTCATTACTTATAAATTAAACCTTTTGGTCATTTTTACTCTATCCCTTTTTTTGCTCATTGTGGCTCAAAGTTTTTTTAGTTAAATTTTTTTATTTTTATCCTGTCAATTTTTATTCTGCTATAAATTAATAGCAAAGTGCTATAAAATTGGATAGAGAAGTCGCATTATTCAACAAAATATAATTTAAGTTGAAAAAAAAAATAAAAATATGTTTGTAATATTATTTTTAATATTATATTTTTGTTATTGATAAATTTGTGGAATGATAATATTTTTTACTGAATTATATATACATGTTCGGTGGTTTTGTATAATAATGTTTAAGTGCATATATATGATTATTTGTTTGTTGTAAATTTTTATTATTGTTGTTGTTACGTTAAATTTATATGAAATGAAATATGAAAATAATGGAAATTAGTTATTTTAGGATTTTTTGTGTAATAATATTTTAGATTTTTTACTATTGTTGTTATTTTGGTTAAAAAAATATGAAAGAAAAATGAGTTAAAATAAATTTAAAAAAGAAAGAAAAGATAACATATAGTTGGAAAATAAATAGAAAGTAGGAAAAGAAATAAATTGATATAGATGCAAGAAGAAATATATTTTATTTTAATAATTACAACAATAAAGGAAGAATGGAAGAATTTAAATAAGTAAAAAATAATTGTGAAACATTTAATATTAATAGTATAAGAAATAAATTTAAATAGTTAATGAAAAAAAATATATGTACTTTAGTAATTATTAAAAATTTTATATTATAAATATTTTATATTAAAAAAATAAAAAGAATATTATAGGAAAATGATTTAAATTGTTAAAAAATAGGTGTATAAATTTTAATATCAATAACGAAAGAAATAAATTTAAAGAGTTAGTAAAAAATATAAGTATATGTTTTATTAATTATTAAGAAATTTATATTAGATATATTTTATATTAATAAGAATAAAAAAATATCAAAAGAAAATGATTTAAATAGTAAAAAAATAAGAGTATAAAATTTAATATCATTGATAAAAGAAATAAATTTAGATAATCGAGGAAAAAAAGAAATATTTTCTTTATTAATTATTAAAAAATTGATATTATGTATATATATATTGTTTATATGAATAAAAACAAGATAATAATAAAAGAAAATGATTTATAGCAGTAAAAAATAAGATGAATTCTGAATTTATTTATTTTACCTATTTTAATTATTTTATACTAATATCATTTTTTATACTATATCAATTTATTGTTTTCACAACTGATATTATATAAAGTAATATTAATAGTAAGAAAGAATATGTTATAGAATGCTAGAAGAAAAGGTAAAATAGAAAAAAAGGGTTATACAATTAAGAAAAAGGTTATATGGTTAAAAAAATGTAAAAATATTTTATATTTATAGTGCAAGAAATAATAGTTAGTAAAAAAAATAAGGTTAAAGGAAATAAATTTATATGTATTAAAAGTATGCATAATTAAAAAAAAAGATGCGTGAAAAAAATATACAATTTAAAAATATTAGTGCAAAAATATGAAAAGATGAAATACATTATAAATATAACTATTTTGAGTACGTTTGTTATTATAATATTTGAGGAAAACAAAATGGTTAAAAGAAATAAAATTGTTTGCATTTATGCAAATGAAATAATCTTTAAAAGTGTATAAGGTATGACCTTTCAATGTACAATGTCAAGATTGGTGTAATTTTTTTATCAATTCTTATATTATTTATTTATTTTATTTTATTTTTCATCTATTTTTTACCAAATTTTTAAAAATGCTAAATATATATTAAGTTATTTTAATCAATTAACTATTAAATTAATTTTAAGAAACAAATATTCAATCAAACAAGTATTTAACAAAAAATATAATCTTTATGACAATACATATTTACTTATTTTTATAAAGCAAAGATTTCATAAAATATTAATCTTAATCTTGAAATAATTTTTTATTACTTCTTAAATTTTTTATTAAATCAAAATAATTTTTTAACATATAGATTGCTTATTTTATTTTATATAATTATTATTATATTTATTAGTATTTTAATAACTAAAATTACTTAAATAAATAAGTATCTTCTTTAATTTATTTCTTTTTTATTAAACTTTTTTTAACAAAATAAAAAAAATTAACTCAAAGGGAATTCGGATTATACCAATCCTAATTTCTATGTCATTCTATACAAAATATTAATTTATTTTAAATTTGGATGATATCCATACAAATTTAAAAAAAAAAATTCAATTTCCTTCAAATTCAAATGAATACCTTCCGAATTTGAACATTTTATTACCTTTAGATGTATATTTTTTTTTATTGTTACTTTTGCGTCATTTCCATTCCTGTTTATTACTTCTGTGTAAAGAAGCGGCGGTCAATGTCATAAGCAATTTTAAATAGACAAAAAAAACTTAAGTATAATGTTTATATTTTTATTATCAATTCTTTAATAAAAATATTATGATTATATAATTTTTATAATTTAACATCTCATTATTGGATCTTTTAAAGAATTCCTTTTATATATGTCATATTTTTATTTAAAAATTTAATATTATAAATATACAAAATTCAATCTAAGTATAGCCTTGTCAAATATTGTATAGGTTGAAAAAAAAAAGAATATAACGATAAATTGATTTTGTCATGGTTTTAAATATAAGAAGTTTTGCACCAGATGTGTCAAAAACTTTACAAGCCTATCAGATTCCAAAAAGCATCTAATATCGAATCAACCCCGTCTTCAATAATTTGGTTGGTTCAGTTGAGTTTTTTAATTCAAAAATGAATATTTTTACTCTTTTTGTAAACCGAAAGGTCCGATTTGGTTGGGTAAAATGCAAACACATAACCAAATCAAATCAATCAAAATTGTGATTTTTAAATTTAAGCTTTTTGGACAAACTAAAAGAGTAATTATACATTAACTCGCTATATTTTAAATAATAACAAAGTTTACAATGTTTACCAATGAGCTTTTTGCTGAAGTAAAGGAATTGTTTGAATATATATATATATATGGTGTATAACAATACAAAAAATAAAATGGCTTAACTTTATTTATCCAGGAAGAATAAAAAATTAAATTACAATTTAGGTGAGAGTACATTTTTTAATTTGCTTTGTTTTGTTTTGTTTATCTTTCTTTACTGCCTCTTTAAAGGGTCACCAGCTAGCTAATTATAGTATTACACATAATCACATAAGTCTTAAAAATATATAATAAAGAAATAGCTGAATGTCTATATAGCTCTATATATGGCAATGGAAAGTGACTATTGAACAAAATTTGACATATTTACTCAAAATATTATTTTGTTAATGTAGGTATGTATGAAAAATACTTATTGTTATCTTACATATTTAGAATTTAAAGACTCAATGTCATAGAATACATCGACCGGCAACAAAATAATTTAAATAAATAACTCTTTTCAATATTTGTATAATATAAATTATTTTAAATGTGTTTTTTAAATATTTTTATTTAAATATTATTTATTTTGTGTCAATAATGATAAAGTTAATTTATTCTATATATTTTTCACATTTGTAAAATTTTTTATAATATTGATTCATTATAAATAAATATGTTATTCTTGAAAGTAAATATTATCAATTATTGTATTGTGTTGTGAAACTTAAAAGAAGAATTCATTTTATGACTAGTCAAATTTAGAGAATAGTTACTTTGACAATTTGAGAATATTTTCGTTAAAATAAATAAACTTTTTTTTATTTTTAAAAGAAATTTATGTATATTTTATAATAGAGAAAAATGTCATATGTAATTAATTCATCTCCAAAAAGAGCATAATTTTTATATGAATAAAAATTTATGATATAAATGCCTGGTCTAGCGATACATTTTTTGGGAAACCCATCCTATTTCCAACATAAGCCACTTGATACAAATATTTGTTGTGTTTGAATTTCACAACCTCTGATCCTTTCATTATCACCAAAAATACAAAAAAAAAAAAAAAGATTCGATGAAGATCGAGTTGGAATCGTAAGACGTAGCTTTGATAAGGCTAATAATAAATGCAAAAGTTACTTCCCTACCTAACAGCTACATCTAGGCCCTTCCACCCTTTGGCTAGGGACTGTATATATAGGGTACATACTACTCTCACAGACACCATCTTATATCCTTTCGTTGTAGACAACTTGTGATTTCATCTTGGTGCCTCTATACCACAAAACTCATCAAATGGCTTCCAAGTTAGCCTTTCTTTTCCTCGCGCTCTTTGCTCTTGTACTCCTTATCTCCCCGGAGGCAAGAGCTAGGGACTTGGCCAAGCCTTCCTCTGATCAGAAAAATGGTGAGTTGGAGCCCTCTTCATTCTGTTGCATGTAAAATATCAAAACTTACTTGGAAATATACATTGCCTTTATAAAATGGGAATATTACTTATGTTTTGCCAAGTTCAATGAGAAATAAAAGTTATTTTGGTATACCATTATCTTGGAATTTTGGATGTTAGGGATATCTATAATGTCCTTGTTTAGTATAATTCTAGTATTTAAGTTGTTTATTGTAATTTAAGATACGAGAAGATATAGAATATTATTAGTTTGGGGGATATCTTATGTTACGATGCTGTTAAAAGCTTTGAAAAACTCACATGTGCCAAATTTTAGCCTCACTAAAATTCATTATAAAATAGAAATGTATCATTTCTTTGACTTTTTGCTTGTTTTCCTACACAAGAAATATCACGGTAACATGGCTTCAAAGAATTACATGTCACTTATCCAAAGATTTTGTTTATGTTCAGTCAAAAATTTATCATGAATGAACCATTATAGTATTTCTCGTTTTACATATTCGCAGGTGGGGCAGTGCCTAAGCAACATGGAGCGGTGGACGATGCAAAATATGACGGATATGGAGGTTACCCTGGAGGCGGTTACAATGGTGGTGGTTACTCTGGTCATGGTGGCTACCCCGGCCATGGTGGCCATGGGGGCGGTTACCCCGGCCATGGTGGCTACCGCGGAGGTTACCCCGGTCATGGCGGCTATGGCGGTGGCAATCGAGGATATTGCCGCTATGGATGCTGTGGCGGACACTACGGAGGAGGTTGCAGAAGATGCTGCTCTTATGCTGGTGAGGCTGTTGATGCACAAGTTGAGACTGAACCTCACAACTAAGGCACTTCACTTGCCAGAAATATGTATGCTGCTTATGTTGTGCTAGTAAAATGTATTTTGTAAAATAAAGCATGTGTGAGAGACTAGCTATTAGCAACCAAAAACAGAAGATGCAATAATTGAGAGGTTTCTTCCTTCCTTATGTATCGTTTGCTGTTGACTTGTGCTAGAATTGAATATTTACGGTGCATTAATAAGAGAAATTCTTATATATTTCTGGTGTAATACGCTATTAATATATTAATTAATAAAATAAAGTCTAATTATATAATAATATTATTATAGTGAATAATAGAATATAAATCTTATATAATATTTTATGTATGTGATAATAAAATAAGTGATAATTCCACGTAAGATTTAATTATATAATTTGATATTATTTTATTAATAAATAGATCATATTTTATTTAATTTAAATTTTTTGTATTAAAGAGAGCATAAATGATCTTGTTTTCAAGAATTATCTTATTAATAAATGATATTTGATAGGTGATTGTATTTATTTTTGGTAATAATTGCATTTAACTTATAAAATCAAACTTAAAATTTGAGGACGACAACGGGATCATGAAAGACGCAGGAAAGTCTCTTTCTGTTTTTTGTTCTTATCACTGTCTCATTTTTTCAAATCATTACGAGAGAAATCAAACCTGCTATTTTTTTAAAACTCGCATGCCCCTTGCAAATTTAGGGGTCCAGATTTTGTACTGTGGGCTCCACAGAAAAAAAAGAAAAAAAATTTAAAAACCATGGACCCCACATAAGAAAAAGAAAGAAAAAAGTTCGAATGAATAATATATACTAATGGAATTATAAATGATAAATAAATAATATTATATTAATATAATGTTATAAATAGTGTATAAACGGTAAAATCGATGAGTTTTTATATATAAAAGATATAAAAGAATGAAGAGATCATTTTATTATCACAATAATTTTAGTGAACATAAATCTCATGGATAAATAGTTAATAAAAATTTAGTATAAAATATAATTATTTATTTTTTTAATGAAAACATAATAAATTAAATTTTTTTATGACACATCATTACATGATTGAATCTTTAAAAAAATGTTACGTATTTTGTCTTTATTAAAAAATTTAACAGTTAACAAGTTTAAAATCTGCGCCTTGTTGATTGATAGTAGAAAAGTAAAATTAAAATAAAAAATTATAAAAAATATTTATTATATTTTTGTAACAGTTACTTAATAGCATTTATCTATTTTTTATAATTTTTTAAAATAAAAATACGAGGATTATTTTTTGTTAATAAAATTATATTTTTGATTATTTTTATTTTTATTTTTAACTTTTTATATATTAAATAAATCCTAAACTGTGGAAAATTACCATCCCAGTTTGCTTCTAAGGTTTGCCTTATTGCTCCTTTCACTCTTTCCATTGTCAATAATGGATTGCATGGTGACAACATGGATCCTTTTATGGCCTGCTTAGCCAAATTTATCCTGAAAATGAAGTTGCCTTTTGAAAAAAAAAAAAAAGAAAAAAAAAAGTACTTATTTTATAATTTTGGAATGCTTGGCCTAGCCACTTAACAAACATAAGTTGCCTTGGCAGAAACCATTTTTCTATTACGAGAAAGGAGTTTTTCCTTTGAAGTAGAAATAGAAGTAAAAAATTATTCTTTTAATACAAAAGTACCTTCACTCAAAATTATTAATTACCACAATTATTTCTAATATTTTTTTACCTTATTGTGCCTCTACTCATTTTCACTGCTAATTATATATATATATAAGTTTATATATTCTATGTATTTACTTTAATTAAAATGTTTAAAATATTTATTGTGATTTTCTTTTAATTGTAATTAACTATAATAAATATTTAAGATAATTTATTCATTCAAATAATATTAATTGCCGAGTCAAATGTATACATTCTATTTTTAGTAATTTGACAATGAAAAATACTTCTTTTAAAAGATTTGCCAAACACAGTGAGTTTTATGAAAGCGTTTAGTAAATAATTTTGTCAAATATAAACTTTTTCTCTTCCATAATTCTTTTCATAAAACTTTGTAAGAAAATAAATAATTTCAAAAAGAACAAAAGTCCAGAGCAATTCCAAACAGGTAGCCTCCTTGCTTATTATTATTATTATTATTATTATTATTATTATTATTTAAAAAAAAGTACTAATTTTAGTTCAATGGAGTGTTTGACCAAGCTTCTCAAAAAATAAGCTACTAGGTGGGCTACAGTAGGAATGAAGCAAAAAAAAAAATAGCTTTTCCACTAAAGTAAAAATAGGGGTAAAAATTTATTTTCCTTTAAAACAAGTACTCTCATTTGAAATTTTTAATTACGTCAAATGATTTTTCTAAAAGCAAACTTGTTTTTTGTATCTCACATTTCTTTTTAAACTCCATTCGTAAAAAAAGAATTAAAATAAACAAAAAATTTAAGTCAATGTAAAATGAGCTCTTTTTTAGACTCTATATATGCCATAATAATGGGTAAGAGGAACTTGGACAACATACATAGATTGTCAAAAAATAATGTTAAAGATAATCAACATCACCATATGATAGATTGCTTCAAAACATAACTGGGTCACTTTTTTTTATAAAGATATTCACAAGATAACTCAAGATCAAAGTGCTAATTTCAAGGTTATGAATCAAGAATTTTATATTATATTTATATTTCATTGATTCTAGTAGGTTTACCAACCAAAATGAGCATTAGTCCACTTCGAGCTATGCATTTATTCTTGGAGGAGGAGCCTTTTTGTGGTCTAGCAAAAGGCAAAAATATGTGTCTTTGTCCATGATGGAGTTAGAATATGTTGTATGTACTGTTGTGGTGCAAGAGGCAATTTAGTTGAGGGGATTTTTGCAAAGTTTGAGAATTACTAGGTATCTTTGTGAGGTTATTGTCATCTATGATAACATAGCTACCATAGCTTATGCAAAGCATCCCAGGTACTATGGAAAGATAAAGCTCATAGATACTTGCTATCACTTCATCTATGACATTATTGCACAGGGTCAAATTGTGTTGAGACATTTATCCATAGTTGATATGATTACTTACCCATTTACTAAACCTATAGATAGAGATTCTTTTCAAAGGCATGCTAGGGGTATAGGTTTTATCAGGATTTGATTATGTTTTAGACATTGATTATGCAATTCAAAAAAAATGGTCCTTTAGTCTTTTTCAACTCACATAATGTTGTTTAAGTTTAATTTTAGAAGCATATATATATATATACATATGAGATGTTGTCACTAGGCTTTTTGATTATTTCTCTCACATGAGAAAACACCTTAGACAACGATAGGATGAGACTTAAATGATCACCAAGTACTAAGTGATGGTAATCTAATTATTGTCTAGATAATGAGTACTTTTGCATGATTTCCAAGAATAAGAATGATGCAATCTAGCAGAACATGACTAGGAAAGCAACCTAATCCCAATGGATTCACATGAGCATTCAAGGAAAACTTATTCAATGTCACACATATGATTTGTAGATTATAGACCAAACGATTACATGAACAATAGTTAAGAATGTAACCATGAGTACAAATGCATAGGAAGATTTTACATGACTTTTTAATTATTAGAGGTGAAAAATCAAGTGTGATTAAGATGGCTTAGAGTATTATCAAGACATTGAGTAGGTGTTATATTAGTTAGATTATAGCTTAATATAGTATTAGTCACCAATACCTTTCTCATATGATCTCACATTCCATTTCTCCCGTATGACTATAAGAAGCAGACCATGAAAATGAGAGGTGACATGTTGATGTGTAACACCATAATGTATTAGCCTCATTTAACCCTCACCTAGGCTTGATTCCATATAATCCCAAAGAAAAGAAGTAAAACCATGGCATTTTATTATGTTACGTCAAGGTTTAAATATTCATACTTCGCGCTGTGAGTCCTGTAAACCCATCAATCACATTTTCTACTCAAATTCATACAACTCATACATAGTATAAAACAATCCATAAACCACATATTTGAAGCTAAAAACCAGAAAAAATTGCATTTTCCTTGCGGATCCAGAATTCAAATTTTTAACCCTAATTTTGAAAAATTATAACTAATTCTAGAAAAATAGCAATCAAGCAAATGTAGCTTTATGAAAAGCTTTAGATGTTAACTTTATATTAAAAATAGTTCCAAGCCATAATAACATCATTTGGACCATGTTTGATAACAGAAAATCTTGAAAGGTTAGACTGCCTATTGTTTCTGATACAATTTACTGATATGAAATTCAACAATTCATAATTAATTCCACAAAAATCCAATTTAGATAAACTATTCCAATTTAAAAAGCTACAGATGTTAATTAGAGGAAAAAAATAAGTCCAAACTAAAACAAAAGCAAAAAGGGCATGAAAACCTATGGAACAATAATAGAGGTCAGGCTATGCCATGGTACTGATATGAAAGTTCAAAAAATTAGTTCTCTCTCTACAGACTTCTAATTGAGGTGCTTCCAGTTGGTTTAGGTCACTATAAATGTCTAGTTTCTCTTTATATATTTCATAGCCATTGGACACTGTGAACATCGTATTTTGTTCAAACAAACTACAAAAATAATGACAAAACTAGATAAAAAAATTCAAAAAAAAAGAAGAAGAACAAAAAATGGAAACTTAGGGGAAAATGAAAAATGAATAAAAATAATAAAATATAAAAAAAAATCAAAAGGAAAAGAACCAAATAATAACAAAACCAAATAAAAAATTAAAAAAAAAGAATAAAAAATAGAAACTTAGGGGAAAATAAAAAAAACATAAAATATTTTTAGGCTATAGAAAACAATTAAAAAATTATTAAAAGAAAAATTTTCAGAAAAAAAGAAAAGAAAAAGTGAATTAAAAAAATAATAATAATAAATTTTGGAAGCTTTAGAAAACAATAAAAAAAATCAATCAAAAGAAAAATTCAAAAAAAAAAGGAGAGCTCAAAGCCTCAGAAAAAAAATGCAAAAGGGCCAATCTGAAGCCCAATTTTTTTTCCCAGCATAGGCCCACTCCACTTACCCCTGGCCCAATCCTTCTCAACCCGTCAGATTTTCCCCCAGGCCCACTCCTTCTCTCGTTCTTCTTTTTTATCGCAAGGAAAGTCAAAGCCACAGACAAGGGTTGGCGCATCGGAGGAACATGAGAATGGAAAGAGTATCACTCCAAAGGGTCAATCAGGGAAGGAGCAGAGAGCCAGCTACAAAACCGAAGGGTTGGCAGTGTTCCAAAGGGTCAATCAAAAGAAGAACAGAAGGCCAATGGTGGATTCGAGGAGTTGACCTCCCCTTCTCCTGTCCCCTTCATCATCAAAAGCCGAGGAGAGAAAAACACAGAAATGGAAGGAAGGATGAAAAATGCGAATCGATGGGGGGAAGGGAATCATCAGGAAGGAAAAGAGGGGAAGGATTTTTCAAATTAGGGTTCGAGAAAGAAACGCGAAGAAGGAAATGAGATTTCAGTGAGCGAGGACCGAGGAGAGTGGCTGGATCCTATTCGGGGCGAGACGCTGTTGGGGGTATATAGAGAGGCAGAAAAAGAAAAAGGGGGAGGATGACAGAGGGAGAAAGAGCGAAACGGGTAGAAATTTAGGAGCAGGGGACAAACAGGGAGAGGAGTGAGGGCAAGTTGATAGTCGAGGAAGCAGAAAAGGGAGAAGAAATTCCCAATTGGAGAGGAGACTGGAGGGAGGACAGGGAGAGCGAAAAAAAGAGAAAGTTCGGATTCAAGAGCGAGAGGAGAGATGGGGGAACGAAGAGAGACAGAGGGTCCGGAAAAATCAAGGGAGAAGAACCAGAGAATTGAGGCGAGAGATTATGATGAAGAGTGGCAACCCTGCTGCAGTAGGAGATCTGTGAAGGTTGCTCTGTTGGTTACGGTTCCTGCAGGTAAGGTTCTTTCTCCGTTGCTAATTTACAAAAAGCTGGAATGTTGTATTGTTGCACTGGTTATGCATTGTGATGGGGCTGATGATCATTATAGATTATTGCGTTCTGTATTTGTTCTTAAAGAGTGCCCAATAAATGTTTGATGAAAGGTGTGAGAGAAACGTCCGAGAGTGAATTAGATTTTTTTGGCTTCTATGGTCTTGGTGTCAAATATTTGATGGAACCATGGCTATGATTTTGACCTTCTTAATGTTGCCATTTTATGAATAGTCGAGGATGCATCTTGTATGGGTGATTGTATGTTGCATTAGTTCCCTTTTGATTATTCAATTGATTGTCCAGGGATGCCACGATAATACATCTCAAAAAAAAAAAGAGGGGGGAATGATTAGGATGTCTAAAATTGAGTTTAGTTTTGTTTGCCAATACCACACACTTGAAATATCAGTGTTTCGTTCCACCCCCCCTTTTGAATTTGGTTATAAGGGTCTATATGGTATGTTTAGATCGAACATGCGATGAAGAACCCAGCCATGTTTAATCATTTTTACGGAAACATTCACTGCTTTCGATATAGTTCTGTGCAATTCTACCCCATCTTTTCCTTCTCTGGTTGTGGAGGACATCTTAGAGAGGGATAAAATGTGTACCCAGATGGTTCTTGAAAGGAGTTCAGGGAAGTGAGAACAGAAACAATCTTTGTTGGGTTTTGTATGTATTTTATTTCGTGAATGAACTTTCTAAGGTTGTGTCCAAGTTGTAGCTTCACAAAATAATCGCAAACGTTTTATTTCCACTTTACTTTCGACTCGAGAACAGTCATGTGGGATCTGGTATCCTCTCAGACACATAAGAATAAGCCTAAGAGCTATGTGGGACAATAGGCTCCCTTGGCATCTATTGGTCACACTAAATATTTCAACAAGCTTTAGATTTCAATGGCTCGCACCAAGATAACTTTGGTTTCAATAAAGTGAACTTAAAGGAATAAGGAAAATAGACACAAAAAGGGGAAACAAGTAAGCGAGAATAAGAGAGAGAAAAGGGAAGAGTTTCAAAACTAAATAAATAGTTTTTTTTAAGAGAAAGTTCAAGTATGAATTAAAATATACAATTTTGAAAAAAAATCAAATAAACTTTCTTTTTTCTAAATATAAAAAAAAAACAAGGCAAAAAATAAAAGAATAAGATGATTAATCCCCTTTTTGAAACTTGTGAATTCTTTCTTAAATTTTCAGTTGAACAAAAAATTTTGAGATGTAAAAAAAAAATACGCTTCATGAAAAAGAGAGTAAATGGAAAAATGAAAGATAAAATAAAGACAAAAATATTCTTCCCTAAGAAAGTTGATAAACAAAATAGAAGAACAAAAGATAAAAATCCAAAAAATAAGCAAATCAATAAAAAAAAAGGGTTGAAGACTACAAGATTAAAGATTAACCAAAGAAAAATTAAAAAATGGTAAGGAAGTAGGATAAATTTAGTTTTTTTTTACAAACTAAATCACTTCCAAAATTATTTGTGAAAAACTCCAAAATGGTTTTTACTCGTTTTCACTTGTTCCTAAAAAAAATGAATAAAATATGAAGTAAACAAAAACAAAACAAGACAAGCAAAGATAAATAAAATAAAATAAAAACAGTAAAACCAAAAATAAAAGAGGACGACAATAGTAAAGGGAATACAAAAGTGAGTGAGAAATTAATTTCTTTTTTAATCTTTTAACCTTTTCTTGAAGTCTCTTGTAAGAATAAAACGAAATAATTAGAAAAAGAAAACAACTAAAAATGAAACAAATGAAATATCAAAAGGATAGAAAATTGAAAATAGGAGAAAAGTAAGAGGAGAAGAATTACCTTTATTTTTTTAGCAAGATAAAACACACCAGCTCAATTTAAATTCATCTCATTTTGCTAAAAGTAAAAGTAATTTTTATTCTTTTTTTCACAAAAAAAAAACAACAAAAGCAAAAACAGAGATTAAACTAATGAAAAGAAGAGGGAAAGTGTCATTTTGTTTTTGAAATTTTAACTTGAGTATCTTACTTTTAATTGCTTGTAAAAGATAAGTTTTTGCCCTTTTGATTAATCAGAAGCAAAAATGAAAAAAAGGGTAGAAAAAAATCATTAAAAAAATGAGAAGAATACAGAAATAAAAGTAACTATATCTTTTAAAAAATGAAACATATCAATCAACTTCAAAGTCATTTTATTTGCGAAAGTTAAAGTTATTTTTACTATATTATTCTTTTCATACAAAAAAAAAGAAGAACAAAACAAAAATAAAAAAAATGAAACTAAAAAAACTAACAAAACCCAAAAAAACAAAAACTAAAAAAACAAAATCCTAAAACCTAAAAAAAAAAAGAGAAAAAAAACTAAAAAAAAAAACAAACAAATCCATTTTAGTTCGAACTACGTGGGTTTTGATCCCTTTTAGAAGGTACATAGGCCCTAGACTTTTATCCTAGGTCAAGTTCGCCCCTTTGTAAATAAATATTTTCCCTTAATTTTATTTCTTTAAGTTTTTTCCACCTTATTTTACCTTTTAGTTTTATTCCTTTCTTTTTACTTATTTTTACTCTTTGAGTTCCTTTCTGTTTTATTCTTAATTTTCTTTCTTTTAATTTTATTCCCTTAAGTTTATCTTTTCACTTTACACGTGATTTATTAAGGAGAATTAGAATAAAATAAATGTCACATTAATTTTGCACAACCGCCTTAGGGTAACTGTTTTAGCAACGGGTGTAGTGGGGTGTCTAATACCTTCCCCACTCACAATTGACTCTCGAACCCATCTTCTGGTTCATAGGCTATTTTTCTTGTTTTTCCACTAAAAATGTTTTTTTCCAAAAATTTTGCCTTTTCAAAAATAAAATTTTGATGGTGACTCTACATTTATTTTAATTTTGATTTCGATATGACGCCACGCGGTCGTATTTTCAGGTGTGACAGACACCATTTGACACATAAGTGACAAATGTGAAGTTATTGACCATTTGTACAGTACCATTGTTAAATTGAAAAAAATTTGTCAACTTTAAAAATTTGTCAAAAATTTTTTAGAATTCCAAATAATATACACTTTTGCTTTTCAAAATGCTCTAGACAAGATCTATATGCATGCCAAATTTCAGGATAAGAGAGGTTCATTTGGTCAGATCTTGACATAACTCACAAATATGGCAAATTCAATACCCTTTATGGGTCAAAAGTGGTTCAAATGGCTTCTTAAATACTTGACCACCTCTTAGGGAAGTTTTAAAGCATAAACACAACCTATAAGGATTGCCAAAATGGTCCAAACCATCATACATCTCAAACTCACCATTCTACATGCAAGAATGCACAAGTAGAATGAGCTATCAAGTACCAAAAACTCATATTCTCATTGATTTGGTTCCAAATATGGCTCATACATTACATATACATACTTTTGTACTTGCTCATATGTTTATATCTAAAAAATAATATATACATATACACAACATATCTTTACATAAAAAAGAAACCATACAAGCTATACAATTGTCAAGAAATAGTCTTTTAAGATCCTTGGCTTCCATCTTTAGCCTTTTAGGCATCACCTAGACATGGTGAGATAGGAGAGGAAAGGCGGTAATATTTAAGAAATTTTAATAGCTCATACACTTATTTAAGTAAGCAAGCAAGGCATATAAACATGTCAAAACATATAAATAGGTATCCAATACCATTAATAATCATTTAACACATAATTTATATACCATGAAAACCATATCAGAGCCAAGAATAAACTTTAGGGACTCTTGGTCTAGTCTCACCCCATCTTTGGGACTTCTGGATTAGTCTCACCCTTGGTTTAGAAACTTTTGACGTAACATCACTCATCCATAAGACTTTTGGCCTTGTCTCACCTATTTCTATGGACTTTTGGCATCACCTTGCCCTTAAAAGTAATTTTCACAACTAAAACATAAACATATTACTACCAATGCAACAAGGTAACATTAAATGACATATCTCACAATACAAATGTACTACAAGTATACAATGACCATCATACATCCAATAATGCATACAAGAAGGAGTGAAGAGCTATCTTGGCAATTAAACACAATTCTTCTCTTTTGATTTCTCTTTTCACTTTTTGGTCTCACAACCACAATTAGATGGAGCTTGATCTTTTTGGCCTAGATACAACAAATAGCATTCAATTGCTCTCTTAAAATAAGCCAAAGTATTATACACCCACGTAAAAAGCATACTGGATATATTAGTTCTATAATAGCTCCATTAATGGCCTAATGAAGCAATTATTATAATTCAAGCTCTTAGCTTCATTTCCTTCTCATATCTAGGCCTTTTGGTTCCATTTAGATTTCTTGAAGTTATCACAAACTCATTCCCAAGAGTCTAAATACAAGTTGCTTCTTAAGGCTACATTATGGAACTTATTGACCCATATCTCAATATAAAGCTTTTAAGTTTTTCCTTGAAGGGAGATTTACTTGGGAGGCTTCCTAGGAGTCTTAGGAACTCAACAAAACACTTACATAGGTTAGGGAATTCATGAATCAAAACAGAATTTACAAAGTGTTCAAGAATCCTTATTTGTTCTCTCTTGAAATTCACTAGCTTTTCTTCCATTTTCTTTGCATTTCCCAAGCTCCCACACTCTAAATCAATGGTTTCTTGCTAGTTCTAGGTCAAAACTTCCTTCCCTTTACTAGCTCTCAAGTTGGCAGAATCAACATACACAAGAAGCAAAGAAGAAGAAGAAAAGATACATAGATATCTACCTTGAATTCAAGCTTTCTTCAAGAGTTTTTCCCTTTGCCTTAGCCTTCTCTTTGAATTTCTAATCTCCCTCCTTTGAACCGAGCCCAAAATAGAATCAAATCTCCATCAAAACCATAGAAAGAGAGAGCAAAGAGATAAGAACAAGATTTCAAGAAAGAAAGCCATGAAAATCTTTAGTTTCTCTCACCTTTTTCTTAGTTTCCTTCCCTCTCCCTTCCTCCTCCTTTGTGCACCCTTCTTAGATGAGCTCTCCCTTAGTCTTAAGCAGATGAAATGTTAGTTAAAAGAAAGGAGACGCTTTTGGGTTTTTTAAGAAGCAAATTTTCACTTTTTCATGCTTTTTCTGGAACAAGTCTCGCTATAGTGGGAAGCACCTCTTGCTACAGTGAGAACTTATTAATTTTAGGTCCAACTATCCTCACCGTGGTTGGCGCTATTATGAGAAACTTCTTGGATTTTGTATGGGACATGAACTTGCTATAGCGGACTGCATCCTCGTTGTAGCGAACGCGCACTCTTGCTGTAGCAAATTGGCACCCTCATTATAGCTAACAGGGATCTTGGCTATAGCACGAGACTTAGAAAAATTCTGAAACCTTGGATGTTACAAATGCCTATGTGTATAAATGGGAGATGTTTCAAAATGACCATCCATATGGTATGCAACATTTGTATATTAATTTGTGCAATTATTTAATCAAATAAATTAATAAGTTCTGATAATGAGAGTTTATATAATAATTAATTCAAGTAATTAATCATTATTAGATAAATATAATTTAAAGGAATGAATTGAATATAAATGGAATTAAATGAATTAATCATATAATTATTTGAATTAAATAAATAACTAAATTTGAATCAAATTTGCTTTATTCATATTCAAGTGATATGATTTGTTTTTTATAGGATTTATTCTATTTAAATTTCAAGTATTCTAAAGCACTCTATAAATAAAAGAGTTCTTAGGAGTTGTGAGACACAACCAAATCCCATCTTTAGGGGTATCAAGCTCATTTGCTGAGTATAACATCTTCCAAAAATATTTGCCTATTTCATGTTTAAATACTCTCTTTCTCTTGTATTTTTCTTTAAGACACCATTGTTAGGTTTCAAAGATCTAAGATGCATGTATACATATTAGAGGATTTTAGTAGCCACTAAACAACTATGACAAGGGAGTTGCCGATTTGTTCTTAGATGGAGTTTCATTTGTGATTGTGACTAGTAAGTGAGGCACATCCCAATTCCCAAATCAAGCACTTGCTTGAGACTATGAGTATCCAATGAGATAGATTTACATTATATTAGAATCAAATCAACATTTGTTGATCTTTTATGTTACAATTGAAACCAAATCATATATTGATGATGATATTCAAAACATCAAATTTTGATCTCAATATAAGTATTATTTATATATTATCAGGTAATTTAATTTTATATTACAGTTAAGTTGAATTTTAAATTTTAGATACAACTTATTTATTAATCAAAATAAATATAATAATATTTAAATTTTCAGTGTTACAAAATAATAATACATTTTTGCCATATATAGCACTGAGAGTACTACATGAGTTGTTTATGTTAAGTTTGAACTTTAAGTAAATGGGTTCCTTTGTTGGAAGAAACTAGAGTGGTAGCAAGATTGGAGCACTATGTCTCGTGTGAGTATGTGGGCTTCCAAGAATCAGGTGGCTAAGTTGTTGGAACTTGGAAGTCAAACCATACGGAAATTGGAGTGAAGAATGGGCCAAGTGTGGAGATCATCGTATTTTTATATTAGGACTTTAAAAAACAATCAAACCCACAAATTATTTTTCTCCTTCATTTGTAAAGGGTAGTACCATGTTTCCTACTTTCCAATATGAAATCTATGCAGCTTAAGTGAGCAATAAATTAAGAGTCGTGGGGTCCAGTTGCTTTTAATATTAGAATTTGAAGTTTTTAATCTTTTTATGCTTTATACACTATTATTAAGAATTTATTTGCCCCACTTTCGGTACTTGAAATATTAAACAAAAGATACTTCTGGCTTCTTGTTTCTATTGGTCAATTTACCTTCTTTAGTGGCCCAATGCTCTTAATCTTTTTCATTAGAATTTTTTTTTGGGTAGAAATATCTAAATAAAATACATTACATTAATAAAAGCACTTATGTAGGCATGTTAATGAGCTAGAGTAATGAGATCAGTTTATTGTTGATTGTACCTTTTTTATAACAAAATAAATTACTATAAATTTCTTACATTCCCTTGCACACAAAATAAGCACAAGAAGTCCATGGAATTTCTATGAATAAAGTTTATTATTCCATGGTTTGGGTTGTTGTCATTATCATGGTAATGAAAAATCGGATCAGACTGGCCGATTCAACCGAAAAACTAGTGAACCGAACCATAATCCAGTC
Source organism: Erythrophleum ivorense (assembly GCA_026724425.1). Taxonomy (NCBI): domain Eukaryota; kingdom Viridiplantae; phylum Streptophyta; class Magnoliopsida; order Fabales; family Fabaceae; genus Erythrophleum; species Erythrophleum ivorense. The sequence continues at coordinate 17,749,154 of JAIUCV010000012.1, read as the reverse complement.
CGGAGAAGCCCAAGAACTGGCATCTTTAAGAACTAGTCAACTCTAGTCAAAACTTGGGTTTGACTGGCCAGTTTTCAACAAAAAATGTTGCCTCCTCTGCTGGTTGAATCGATCCTGTATGGTAAATGCCACAAAATGTCTTTTCCAAGTCTCGAACCCTGTCTCCCCACATCTCCACGAAAGCAGATCGCCACTTCTCCTTAAAGGAATGCTTATTCAATATATGCACACTTATATATATATATATACATATTAAAGGTTCCTTCCAAAAGTTGTGGTTGAAGATGCATAGATTCGAACCCCTGACATTGTGCATTACAAGAAGGGAGATTGCCACTTTTGCAACAAGTGTTGCCCAACTTATGTGTGCAAACTTTTATATATATATATATATATATATATACATATTAATTGTTCCTTCCAAAATTTGTAAATAAAGGCTCAAAGATTCCAACCCTTATCCATTTAAACTACAAGATCCCTGTGACCAAGCTTGCCATATCAGATATTTAACAGTAAGCAAAAATTTTATATAAATATACTTATAAAAAATTTTAAAATTATATTATATATATTTATTACTACCGGTTCGACCACGGTCGAACTAATAAATTTTGAACCAGTACCTTTACCAGTTCAATGACCGATCTAGTTTTAAAAATATTAGTCATTATGTTATCATATGGTTTATATATATGACATATTATTCCTTCACTGCTCATTTTAGTTGCATAAGTTCTTCTAAAGGGTATCAAAATTGGAACCAAAATGTATCCTAAGAAATTCAACTAGCATGCTCTAGTCAATTCTACCTTTGCTACTCTTCTCTAAGCTCTTTAAGCCCTTATAAGCTATTTCATCAAGAGCCAAACTAGCTAGTAGTTTCCTTTCGAAATTCCATCCAGGATGAAAAATCACTCACATTTGGAGATCCGATCATTAATATCATTTGCTGTGAATTTCAAAAAGTCCACCTTTGTGAATTGGGTGGGCACATGGTAATCTCCCCCCTCGTGGCCAATCGCAATGTTGGTTCATTAATTCCATGAATTGAAATGATAGCCCACACATTAATCCTAAAGACTATCTATCTTATGTTCCATTACTGACATTCTCAGGTTCATCTCATATCTCAAATGTCCTATCTCAGAGGTTGGTCTAATTTTGAGTAACATCTGCCATGATTGGATTTCATTGCTATGATATTAGTGATAAGAAAAGAAAATTAAAAGAGGAGAATTGAGGGAAGATCAAAAGTTGAGAGTGGAAGAAGACAGGAAGCAAAGATGAGAATGAGAAATTTTCACTAGCAACGCAATGACCCTTCCACATGAACAACTCAAGCTTATGTCACCAATAGAAAATTGTTATATGCAAAAGACTCTACTACCCTTAATGAATTTGGTAAAAGACTCACTTATCCTTTTATAATTCTAATTACTTATTAGATATGGTTTCAAAATCAAGAGGCATTGATTCGTAATCTTACGGCTCAAGCAGGCCAATTTAGGGAAATGCATGCTTCCGGGTAGATCACATGGCAATACCAAAAATACCCCAAAGGATCATGTGCAGGCCATTAAATTAATTCAAAAGGTTCTAATTAAAGAAAGGCCTCTAATATTGATATGTTTTCATGTGGATACTTGTGATGATTTAATTCAATGATGATATGAAGGGTAAAATCATTAAAGAATTAGATTTATTTAATACTCCAAATTGGCAAGCAAAATTAAGGGGAAAGTATCGCATTGTAAAAGGAATAAGTCAAGTGTCCAAAATTCAAGTTGATCCCATCCATTACAAGCACGAATCTTTAACTTCTAATTTACATTACACTTTCTTGATACATTTGTAATTCTATGTGAAATTATTTCATCCATTTTAGGGCCAACAAAGAAAGAATTTCTAAAGGACACCTAAAATATAAAAAATACTTGGAGAAATAGGAAGAAGAAGGAGAAGAGGAGCCATAAGAGCATAGATTAATTAATTAGAACATGAAATGCTCATTTTTTAAGAGATTTAGTTAAGAGGCTATTGATCGATTTCATTGTTATTATAATCTAGAGATGCACATATTTTTTTAAGTAGTAAAGATCATGTTACCATTGTGAAAATATAAAATGCATTTCAACTAAAAAAAAAGATTAAATTGTTAATAAGGTTCATAAATAATTCTATTATAATTTATACTGCCTTACACAAAAAAATTTTGGATTAAGTAAGGAGAAAATAGATATATTATGTTAAACATCAATTTTAATTAAAATATGCAATGAGGTAAGGATCGAGTTCTTGTTTGATAGCTTGGTCAAAGATGTATTGTTATTCCGTTAAAAATTATTTTAATTAAAAAGATTTAAGAGTTTTAGCAAAAGTCTATCGATAATTTTTACTTAATTATTGTAAGTCATATGTTGAATCTAAAAAGGAAAAAAATAATATTGACTTTTCATTATCGTTTTTGTTAGAAAAATTGATAAAAGAATATATATATATATATATATTAATGTTTAATAACCTAAACCTTTAAAGTGATTTATTTCTTGATATTGTATAAAAATATTTTTTTAGTACCCAAAAGAAATAAGGATTTGAACCCATAATGGCTTATATGAAAGCTTTTTCAACAAATTAATAAAGTATTACATCCTTTAAAAGATAAGGTAGACAAGGGCAAATCAATTATTGGTTATTAACATCAAGAAATGGTTCAAAATACAAGCTACAATCTCTGGTTTTCCATTTTCAGAAAATCAATATGGAACTTTAAGATATGTTTCTGTTGCCAATATACAAGCATCTTTAGCAATTGGTTAATGCCAAATGAATTATCTCAACAACAAACAAGATTGTGTTGGCCACATTTTAGTTTGTCCTTGTTGAGAAGCATTCATATTTTAAACACAACCGGGGACTCAAGTTTAATGGGCTAGCTTTTTACTTGCCAAACCAAACTAAAAAACAAAAGAAACTGTATAATATTGGTTTACTAGCACAGTCTCTATTTTCTTTGATCTACTTAAACAATAGCACAATGGTCTAATTGTAACCACAAGAACTTGTTTGAAAGAAGTTGAAAGAAAGAAAAAATAAAATGGGGAAAAAAGTTAACTATAAACATTCACTATTTTTTTCACTTTTTTTAAATAGGGCTTAAAGAACTTGTTTAGAGTTTAGGATTTTAGATTTGTTTTAAAAAGAGGTAATATGTATATTTTTTTTATCATATTTCACATTATCTCAATATATTTATATATCTTTTTGTTAAGTATATCATCTCAATATATTTAACCAAAGGGAAAATTACATCAAAGGGCTACAAGTGTGCAAAATCTAGAATGAAGAATTTTTAAAACTCAAATTATTTAAAAAGATTGAAGGACCTAATGTTTAAACTGAATAGACAACGATATCCTTTTACATTTACTTTCCTCTTTATACTCTCATCTACACCATCTCATCTTTCTCTCTCTCTCTTTAGAGGACTATGCACAAATCAAAGCATAAGTTTCTTGCAATCTTTAAAGTATGTATCTCCCCAAAAATTCCTCTGGCCATTTCTTCCTTTTAGGTGCCAAATGTTTGAACTAAGTGGTTCTTTTCCCTCAAATTCTTCAGAAAAACCAATCCCTTTTTCTCTTCTTTTTTAATCTTTTGTTATTCATTTGCAGGGGGTGGGTCCTTTTTTCTTAATTGTCTGTATGACATTTCTTCTTCTATGCAAATGATAGCTCAAAAGCCTATATATTTGTGTCTCAAAATCTCAAATTGAAGCAAACTCTACCTTCAATTTTTAAATTGGGTTAGGTTTCTAAGTGGCAACACCAATGGGTGCATTCATGAGAATTCTTGCAAGCGTGGTTTTGGTGCTCTTTTCTGGCTCTACTCTGTTAAAATGGAATCAAGTAAGGTACATGAAAAAAGGTTTGCTTTATGAGAATTGGGAAGTAAGGTGGCAATAAATCTAAAACTGAGTTGTAATAATAATAAAAGTTCTTTGTAACTTAAAAAAGGTTGGATTGTGATTAATATTCAAAATAAGGTATTTCATGAGAATTGGGAAGTAATATGATAAAAAAAAACTTAAAACAAGGTTGTAACAATCTTGAAAGTCACTTATAACTTAAGGAAGCTTAGGTTGTAATTAATATTCAATATAGGATGTTCCATGAGAATTGGAAAGTAAGGTGGTAACAAATTAAAAGCTAAATTGCAATAATTTTAAACTTCTCTTATAACTTTAGGAAAACTAAATTGTAACTAATATTCAAGATAGGTGTTCTATCAGAATTAAGAAGTAAGGTGATAATAAGCTTAAAATTGGATTGTAATAATCTTAAAAGTCCCTTGAAACTTTAGGAAGCCTAGGTTATATGCACCTTGCTTCCTAACTAGATGACCTTGCATGCACAAGTTACAATATAAGGAAGTTATAGCAAGGTCTTTTTTTATTGCAACCTCATTTTAAATTTGTTATTACCTAACTTCTCAATTCTCATGAAGCACTATATTTTGAATATTAATTACAATACAAACTTTCTTAAGTTATAAAGGACTTTTATAATTATTATAATCTAATTTTAAATTTGTTATCACTTTACTTTTCAATTTTTATGGAATACTCTATCTTAATTATTAATTACAACTCAAACTTTTTTAAGTTATCAAGATTTTTTAAGATTATTATGACTCAATTTTTAAGTTTTTAACCAACATACCTTTTAATTTTCATAGAGCACTCTATCTTAAATATCACTTATAGCTTAGACTTCCTTAAATTATAAAATACTTTTAGAATTATTATAACCTAGTTTTAGATTTCCTACCACATTGATTCCCAATTCTGTTATACCATCCTATTTTGTATATTTATTAAAATCCAAGCTTTTTTTTTTTAAGTTACAAGAGATTTTTATAATTATTATAATCTGATTTTAGGTTTATTATTACTTTATTTCTTAATTTCTATGGAACAAACCTTTCTTCGTATATGTTGTTTGATTCCCTTTCAACAAAGCAAAGCAAAAATAGGGCACCAAAACCACACTCACGAGAATTTCCATAAACACACCCATTGCTATTGCCACTCCAAAACCAAACCCAATTTAAAAAAGGTAGAGTTTGCTTCAATTTGAGATTTTTAAATATAAATACATAAGCCCTTAAGCTATCATTTTCATAAAAGAAGAGATGCCATAAAAACAATAAAAAAAAAGATGTCATAAAAACAATTAAAAAGAAACTAAAACTAAACGAAAAAAAAAGACCCACTTCCAGCAAATGAATAATAAAAGATTAAAAAAAAAGAAAAAAAAGGTTTGCTCTTCTGAAGAATTCGAAGGAAAAGAACCACTTGGTTCAAACGTTTACAGTGCGTTTGGATCGAGAGAAAAGTGGGGAGAAGGGGAGGGAGGGGGAGGAAAACGAAATTTTCCCCCATTTGGTTTGGAGAGAACTGGGGAGAAGAGAAAAAATAGACAGAAAAGTACGGTAGGTCCCATCGTTTTTTTTTTCTCTCCGAATATAGAGAGATTGGAGGGGAAAAGGGGCGCGCCTACGTAAAAAAATAAAAAATATATTTAATAAATTTTTTTAAATATTTTAATTAATTAATTAAAAAATTAATGTTACAATTAATTTTTATTATTAAATTAATTAATATATTTTACAAAATAATAATATTTTATAATATAAAAATTAATAGATGATATATAATTTTTAAAAAATTATACATAATTTTAAAAAAAAACTTGCAACTGCAACGCAGTCAGACATATACGTCTGACTGCATTTTGGCTACAATATGCAGTCGGACACACACATATATATATATACATATGCGTTGCCTGATCAGGAAACGCATATATATATATATTATATTATATTATATTATATATATAATATTTATATATTATATATATTATATTATATTTTATATTTAAATTAATTAATATATATTAAAATAATATTAATATTTTATAATTTTAAAATAATAATTTATAAATATTTTTTTATAAAATAAATTTAATTAATTTAAAGAATAAATATTTTTAAAATTTAAATATATGTTTTTTTATTAAAATTTTTTTATTCAAAAATAATTTTTTAAATATTTTTTAAATTAATTTTTATATCTTTTATTATTCTTATTTTTTAAAAAAAATATATATATGTAAAAATTTAAAATAATAAAAAAATTATTATTACATTAAATTAATATATATATATATATTTTATATTTTCTCTCCCTCTACCTCTCCTTCCATCTAAACACATAGAGAGTTTATACGTTTTCTCTCGCTTTTCTCTTCTCTCGTCTTTCTCCTCACTTTTCTCTCCCTCTCCTTTTCCCTTCTCCCATCTAAACAAAGCGTTAGAATCTGTTAAAAAAAATGGCAGGAGGAATTTTTAGGAAACTACAGACTTCAAAACTTGCAAAAATTGCTGCGTGCTTCATACTTCGCAGTTCAGAGAGAGAGAGACGAGAAGGTGCTAGAAGTTAAAATAGAAAAACAAATGGAAATATAATCTTATCCATTCAATGCAAAAATCAAACATTTTGACTCTTTAAAATTTGAAAATTTAAACTCTTTCATTGTTAATTTTAGAAATTTGGGTGATTGAATGTAATTTTTTTTTAGAAGTACGTCTCGAAATCTCTAGGGTTGAATGCTCCCAAATCCTGTTTGACACGATTGCACGCGATTTTCACAGTGCGTTTGGATAAAGAGAAAAGTGGGGAGAAGGGGAGGGAGGGGGAAAAAAACGAAATTTTTCCCTATTTGGTTCGGAGAGAAAACTGGGGAGAAAAGAAAAAATGGAGAGAAAAGTACGGTGGGTCCCATGTGTTTTTTTTCTCTCCGAAATGGAGAGATTGGAGGGGAAAACAGGGCGCGCACTGCGTAAAATAATAAATATATATATTTAATAAATTTTTTTAATATTTTAATTAGTAAAATAAAAAATTAATGTTATAATTAATTTTTATTATTAAATTAATTAATATATTTTACAAAATAATAATGTTTTGTAATATAGAAATTAATAGATGATATATAATTTTTAAAAAATTAAAAAAAAATTTCGAATGCATTGCAGTCGGACATATATGTGTATCCGACTGCAATGCAATCAGACATATATGTCCAACTGCGTGTTGATTTCAACAATGTCCGACTGCATTGCAGTCAGACACACACACACACATATATATATATATTATATATAATATTTATATATTATATATATTATATTATAATATAATATTTATTATATTTTATATTTAAATTAATTAATATATATTAAAATAATATTAATATTTATAATTTTAAAATAATAATTTATAAATATTTTTTATAAAATAAATTTAATTAATTTAAAGAATAAATATTTTTAAATTATTTTTAAAATTTAAATATATATTTTTTATTAAAATTTTTTGTTTTATTCAAAAAATACTTTTTTAAAATTATTTAAATATTTTTTAAATTAATTTTTTTATCTTTTATTATTTTTATTTTTTTTAAAAAAAATATATATATAAATTTAAAATAATAAAAAAATTATTATTACATTAAATTAATATATATATTTTTTTATACGTTTTCTCTCTCTCTAATTCCCCTTCTATCCAAACGCATGAAGAATTCTCAATTTTTTCTTCTCTCGCTTCTCCTCCTCTCTTTTCTCTCTCTCTCATTTTCTCTTCCCCCGTCCAAACAAAGCATTAGTCCCGTGGATAAAGACAAGATGCTCATTGAATTCGATCGTACATATCCTGACACCTTCATTAGTTATTGCTCATTAATTTCGGCTCTGCTTCATTGCAACTAGTAAATTTTATATTCAGAAACATTACCAGTGAAGCATGGGCATGGTTGATCGTCCAAATACAGTGGGCCAGAATACCACTAGTTTAAAAATTGTTTTTTTGGACGTGATCACTAATTTAAGATAATTCAAAGTAGTATTATTTTTTAACCATCTCATCGCATTTATGGACTTCGGCAAGTTGGCCTTGATAGCTGTTGAGAAATTAAAAATGTTTTTTTTAAAAAATAATACTACTTTAAAATATGATAATTAAAATTAATAAGGATATATTTAACTTTAGACTAATAATTGATTCTGATCATTTCATTGTTTTATTATTATAGTTATTAAATGAAAAAGATTTGAGATATGTAGTCAATGTTACAAGTAATTTTAAATAAACAAAAATTATAAGTAAAATGTTTATATTTTTATTATCAATTTTTTAATAAAAATATGATAATTATATAATTTTTATAATTTAACATCTCATTATTAGATCTTTTAAAGAATTTATTTTTTATATGTCATAATTTAATTAAAAAACTTAATATTATAAATAAATAAAAATTCTATTAGCCTTTTCAAATATTTTATAGGTTGAAAGTTAAAAAGAGAGAATATAATAACAAAATGGTTTCGCCATCGTTTTAAACATATAAAGTTTTGCACCAGATATGTCAAAAACATTACAAGCCTATCAGATCAGAAAAAGCATCTAATATTGAATCAACCCCGTCTTCAACCAGTAACTTAGTTCGTTCGGTTGAGTTTTTTAATTCAAAAACTAATATTTTTACTCTTTTCGTAAATCGAAAGGTTTGATTTTGTTGGATAAAATGCAAACACATAACCAAATCAAATCAATCAAAACTGTAATTTTTAAATTTAAGTTTTTTGGACAAACTAAAAGAGTAATTATACATCAACTCGCTATATTTTAAATAATAAAGAAGTTTACATTGTTTACCAATGAGCTTTTTGCTGAGCATAATTTTTTATATGTAAAAAAATTTATGATATAAATTCCTGATCTAGGAACACATTTTTTGAGAAACCCATCCTATTTTCAACGTAAGCCACTTGATACAAATATTTAGTCTGTTTGAATTTCACAGCCTCTAACCCTTTTCATTATCACCAAAAATAGAAAAAAAAATTAGATGAAGATCAAGTTGGAATCGTAAGACGTAGCTTAGATAAGGCTAACAATAAATGCAAAAGTGCCTCCCTAACCACCAACTACGTCTAGGTCCTTCCTCTCTTTGGCTAGGGACTGTATATATAGGGTACATACCACTCTTACAAATACATCTTATAACCTTTCGTCGTAAACAACTTGTGATTTCATCTTGGTGTCTCTATACCACAAAACTCATCAAATGGCTTCCAAGTTAGCTTTTCTTCTCGCTCTCTTTGCTCTTGTACTCCTTATCTCCTCGGAGGCAACAGCTAGGGACTTGGCCAAGCCTTCCTCTGATCAGAAAAATGGTGAGTTGGAGCCCTCTTCATTCTATTGCATGAAGAATATCAAAACTTACTTGGAAATATACATTGCCTTTACAAAATGGGAATATTACTTATGTTTTGCAAAGTTCAATAAGAAATATAAGTTATTTGGGTATACCATTATCTTGGAATTTTGAATGTTAGGGATATCTATAATGTCCGTGTTTAGTATAATACTAGTATTTAAGTTGTTTACTGTAATTTAAGATACGAGGAGATATAGAATATTATTAGTTTAGGGATATCTTATGTTACGATGCTGCTAAAAGCTTTGAAAAACTCACGTGCCAAATTTTAGCCTCACTAAAGTTCATTATAAAATAGAAATGTATCATTTCTTTGATTTTTTTACTTGTTTTACTACACAAGAAATATCACGGTAACATGGCTTCAAAGAATTACGTGTCACTTATCCAAAGATTTTGTTTATGTTCAGTCAAGAAATATCACGTTGTCATGGCTTCAAAGAAGTCACTTATCCAAAGATTTTGTTTATGTGCAGTCAAAAATTTATCACGGATGAACCATTATAGCATTTCTCGTTTTACATATTCGCAGGTGAGGTAGGGCCTAAGCAGCATGGAGCGGTAGACGATGCAAAATATGACGGATATGGAGGTTACCCTGGTCATGGTGGCCATGGGGGCGGTTACCCCGGCCATGGCGGCTATGGCGGTGGCAATCGAGGATATTGCCGCTATGGATGCTGTGGCGGACAATACGGCGGAGGTTGCAGAAGATGCTGCTCTTATGCTGGTGAGGCTGTTGATGCACAAGTTGAGACTGAACCTCACAACTAAGGCACTTCACTTGCCAGAAATATGTATGCTGCTTATGTTGTGCTAGTAAAATGTTTTTGTAAAATAAAGCTTGTGTGAGAGACTAGCTATTAGCAACCAAAAACAGAAGATGCAATAATTGATAGGTTTCTTCATTCCTTATGTATCGTTTGCTCATGACTTGTGCTAGAATTGAATATTTACGGTACATTAATAAGAGAAATTCTTATATATTTCTGGTGTAATACGCTATTCATATATTAATTAATAAAATAAAGTCTAATTATATAATAAATCTTATATAATAATATTATTATAGCGAATAATAGAATATGAATCTTGTATAATACTTTATTTATTTGATAATGAAATAAGTGATAATTGAACGTGAGATTTAATTACATAATTTGATATTATTTTATTAATAAACAAATTTTATTTTATTTTATTTTATCTAAATTTTTTGTATTAAAGAGAGCGTAAATGATCTTGTTTTTAAGAATTATCTTATTAATAAATGATATTTGATAAGTGATTGTATTTATTTTTGGTAATAATTGCATTTAACTTATATATCAAACTTAAAATTTAAGGACGACAATGGCATCGTGAAAGACGCAGGAAAGTCTCTTTTCTGTTTTTTCGTTCTCACTTTCTCGTTTTTTCAAATCATTACGAGAGAAATCAAACCTGCCATTTTTTTAAAACTAGCATGCCTTTAAGGGTCCAGATTTTGTGCAGTGGGCTCGACAAAAAAAAAAAACATTTTAAAACCATGGACCCTACATAAGCAAAAGGAAAAAAAAACAAAAACCATGGTTTCCTCTTATATAATCTCACCTTTATCTCTTCTGGTCATCATTTTCACTCCCTATCATGTGTAAGTTATTATCCATTTTTTTGGCTTTCAATATTTAGTAAATGATGTATTTTAATTTTGTATATCATATGTATTTGCTTTAGTTAAAATTCTTTATAGCTATATATATATATATATATATGTTGTATTTTATATTTTATATTGTAATTAAATAAAAATTTAGAAACTTAATACTAATGAATCATAATGAATATTTGAAAACATTTATTCATTCAAATAATATTAATTACAAAGTCAAATTTATACATACTTTTTTTATTAATTTGTTGACATAAAAAAAATACTCGTCAAATGATTTTTCTATAAACAAACTTTTTTTTCTCACATCACCTTTTAAACTCCAATCATTAAAAAATAATTAAAATTAACAAAAATTCAAGTCAATGTCAAACGAGCTCTTTTTTAAACTCTATATATGCCATTACAAAAAATCACGTTTTTTGTGACGACAAAAAAATTAATTGCTAAAACAAAAGATTTAGTGGAAAATAAAGTTAGTCATCATTAAAAGTTGACACTAAAAATATTATTTATTGGCAAAACTTTTAGCTGCGACTCTTTAAAAATTGTCGCCAAGTATATTTTGTGACCTAACAAAGTTGTTACTAAATGGCTTTTTTACAATCACTTTCTGATAATCGTCGCAAAAGACTATTCATGTTTTTTTTCTCACACAAAAAAAAAATTCATTTATAAACTTTAAAGATCATGTTATCATTGTGAAAATAGAAAATACATTTCAACCAAAAAAAAAAGATTAAATTGTTAATAAGTTTCATAAATAATTCTATTATAATTTATTCCACCTCACACACAAAAAATTTAGATTAAGCAAGGAGAAAACAAATATATTGTGTTAAACCTCAATTGTAATTAAGATATGCAATGAGGCAAGGATCGAGTTCTTGTTTAATCGCTTGGTCGAGTTCTTGTTTAATCGCTTGGTCAAAGATGTATTGTTATTTCGATAAAAATTATTTTAATTAAAAAGATTTAAGACTTTTAGCAAAGGCCTATAGATAATTTTTATTTAATTATCATAAGTCATACATTGAATCTAAAACGGAAAAAAATAATATTGACTTTTCATCATCGTTTTTGTTAGAAAAATTGTTAAAAGCATTTATATATATTTTTTAATGTTTAATAACCTAAACCTTTAAAGTGATTTATTTCTTGATATAGTATAGTAAAAATTTTTAGTACGTAAGAGAAATAAGGATTTGAACCCATAATGGCCTATGAAAGCTTCTTTAACCAATCAATGAAATATTAGATCCTTTAAAAGATAAGGTAGACAAGGGCAAATCACTTATTGGTTACTAACATCAAGAAATGGTTCCAAATACAAGCTACAATCTCTGGTTTTTCATTTTTGGAAAATCAATATAGAACTTTAAGATATGTTTTTGTTGCCAATATACAAGCATCTTTAACAATAGGTTAACGTCAAATGAATTATCTCTACAGCAAACAAGATTATGTTGGGCACATTTTAGTTTGTCCTTGTTAAGAAGCATTCATATTTTAAACACAACCAGGGACCAAAGTTTAATGGGTTGGTTTTCTACTTGCCAAACCAAACTAAAAAGCAAAAGAAAACGTATAATATAAATTTACTAGCCCATTCTCTATTTTCTTTTATTTGCCTAAACAATAGCACAATGGTCTAATCCTAACCACAAGAACTTGAAAGAAGTTGAAAGAATGAAAAAATAAAATGGGGAAAAAAGTTGACTATAAACATTTTGCTATTTTTTCCAACTGTTTAGAGTATAGAACTTTAGATATCTAAAAAAATTCAAAGGAAAAAAGAGATGATATGTATTTTTTTTTATCATATTTCTCGTTATCTCAATATATTTTTATATCTTTTTGATGAGTATATCATCTCAATATATTTAACAAGGAAATTACATCAAAAGAGTACAAGTTTGCAAAATTTATAATGAAGAATTTTAAAAACTCAAATTATTTAAAAAGACTAAAGGACCTAGTATTTAAATTGAATAGACAACTATATCCTTTTTCATTTACTTTCCTCTTTATACTCTCATTTACACCATGTCATATCTCTCTCTCTCCCTCTCTCTTTTTGAAAGACTAAGCACAAATTAGAGTATAAGGGCTTGTTTGATTTTCTGTTTTCAGAATAATTTTTTATTTTTAAGAGCAAAAAAAAACAAAAAAAAAACTTGTTTGATAATGTATTTTAATAAAATATTTTGTAAAATATAAAAATATAATTGTGTTTTCGGAAACAAAAAAAATCAAAATATTTTTTACATATTTTGTTAACTTTTATTCTATAGAATTAGAAAAAAAATAGAAAAAAAATATTTTTTTTAAATAATGATTCAAACAAATTTTTGAATTTTTTTATTTTTAAAATTTGTTTTAAAAATATTAAAACCAGAACATAATCAAACTTGCCCTAAGTTTTTTGCAATCTTTGAAGTATGTATCTCTGTAGAAATTCCTCAAGCCATTTCTTCCTTTTAGCTCCAAATGTTTGAACTAAGTGGTTCTTTTCCCTCAAATTTTTCAAAAAAACCAACCCTTTTTTTCTCTTATTTTTCAATCTTTTTTTATTCATTTGTAGGGTATGGGCTTTTTTCTTAATTGTTTATATGACATTTCTTCTTCTATGCAAATAATAGCTTAAAGGCCTAAATATTTATGTCTCAAAATCTCAAACTAAAGCAAACTCTACCTTCAATCTTTATATTGGGTTAGGTTTTTAAGTGGTAGCACCAATGGGTGCATTCGTGGGAATTCTTGTAGGAGTGGTTTTGTGCTCTTTTTTGCTTTGCTCTGTTAAAATGGAATCAAGTAAGGTACATGAAAAAAGGTTTGCTCCATGATAATTGGGAAGTAAGGTAGTAATAAATCTAGAACTGAGTTGTAATAATAATAGAAGTTCTTTGTAACTTAAGAAAGCTTGGATTATAATCAATATTCAAAATAAGGTGTTTTATGAGAATTGGGAAGTAATATAATTAAAAAAAAAACTTAAAATTAGGTTGTAACAATCATAAAAATCTCTTATAACTTAAAGAAACTTAAGTTGTAATTAATAGTCAATATAGGATGTTTCATAAGAATTGGGAAGTAAGATAATAACAAATTTAAAGCTAAATTGTAATAATTTAAAAATTCCCTTGTAACTTTAAGAAATCTAAATTGTAACTAATATTCAAGGTAGGTGTTCTATCAAAATTAGGAAGTAAGGTGGTAATGAGTCTAAAATTAGATTGTAATAATCCTAAAAGCCCTTTGTAACTTTATATGCACCTTGTATCCTAACTAGATGAGGCTTGCATGCACAAGTTATAGTATAAGGAAGTTACAAAGTTTTCTTTATTACAACTTTATTTTAAATTTGGTATTACCTAATTTTTCAATTCTCACGAAGCATATATCTTGAATATTAATTACAATACAAGCTTTCTTAAGTTATAAGAGACTTTTTATAATTATTACAATCCAATTTTAAGTTTGTTACCACTTTATTTTTTTATTTTTATAAAACATTTTATCTTAAATATTAATTACAATTCAAACTTCCTTAAGTTATCAGGGATTGTTAAGATTATTATAACCCAATTTTAATTTTTTAACCACCATACTTTTTAATTTTCATAGAGCACTCTATCTTAAATATTACTTATAGCTTAGAGTTCCTTAAATTATAAAAGATTTTTAGAATTATTATAACCTGGTTTTACATTTCCAACCACATTGATTCTCAATTCTGTTATAACATCCTATCTTGTATATTTATTACAATCCAAGCTTTTTTTAAGTTACAAGAAATTTTTATAATTATTATAATCTAATTTTAGGTTTATTACTAATTTATTCCTTAATTTCTATGGAGCAAACCTTTCTTCGGATATGTTGTTTGATTCCCTTTCAACAAAGCAAAGCAAAAATAGGGCACCAAAACCACCCTCACGAGAATTTCCATAAACACACCCATTGCTATTGCCACTCCAAAACCAAATCCAATTTAAAGACAGTAGGTAGAGTTCGCTTCAATTAATTTGAGATTTTTAAACATGAATATATAAACCCTTAAGTTACCATTTGCATCGCAACAGAGATGCCATAAAAACAATAAAAAAAAGGATGCCATACAAACAATTAAAAAAAACTAAAACTAAACAAAAACCCAAAAAAAAATCCACTTCCAGCAAATGAATAATAAAAGATGAAAAAAAAAAGAAAAAAAATCACCTTTTTCTCTTATAATTATTACAATTTTAAAATTATAATTTTATTCTTATAATTATTATTCAATTATTATTTAATACTTTTTATTAATTATTATTTAATTATTAAAAATAAAAATATTATAAGTATTTTTTATCAATAAAATTATCTTTTTATTTAATTTTTATTTTTATATCTAATTTTTTGCATAGCAAACGAGCTGTTCAAAGAATTCGCGGGAAAAGAAGCGCTTGGTTCAAACGTTTTAAAAAAGAGATGGGAGGAAGAATTTTTAGGAAGCTACAGACTTCAAAAATTGCAAAAAAAAAAAAAAAATTGTGCTTTGCAGCGTGCTTCATCCTTCGCAGTTCAGAGAGAGAGGGAGAGAGATGCGATGGTGCTAGTGAAAGTAAAAAACAGAAAAACAAATGGAAGTATAATCTTATTCATTCAATCCAAAAATTAAACATTTTGACCCTTTTAATAATTTGAAATTTTAAACTCTTTCATTGTTAATTTTAGAAACTTGGTCGATTGAATGTAATTTTCACTTAGAAGTACGTCTCGAAATCTCTAGTGTTGAATGCTCCCAAATCCTGTTTGACACGATTGCACGTGACTTTCGGTCCCGTTGATAAAGACAAGATGCTCATTGAATTCGATCGTACATGTCCTGACACCTTCATTAGTTATTGCTCATTAATTTTGGCTCTGCCACATTGCAACTGGTAATTTTTATATTCAGAAACATTACTAACAAGGCATGGGCACGATTGATCGTCCAGGTACACCTGGCATGGGCCGGAATATCACTAATTTAAATTGTTTTATTTTCTGGACGTAATCACTAATTTAAATAGAAGGAAGGTTTTTTTATTTTAAAAACTTCACATCACATTTATCGACTTTGGTGAGTTGGCCTCGATAACTGTTAAGAAATTAAAAATATTTTTTTTTATGACAGTTGAAATTAATGAAGATGTATTTAACTTTAGATTAATAATTAATTTTTAATAAGATTGATCATTTCATTGTTTTATTATTATAGTTATTAAATGAAGAAGATTTGAGACATGTGGTTAATGTCATAAGCAATTTTAAATGAAAAAAAAATTAAGTAAAATGTTTATATTTTTATTATCAATTTTTTAATAAAAATATGATAATTATATAATTTTTATAGTTTAACATCTCATTATTAGTTCTTTTAAAGAATTTATTTTATATATGTCATATTTTTATTAAAGAACTTAATATTATAAATATAAAAAAATTCTATCTAAGTATAGCCTTTTCAAAAATTGTATAGGTTGAAAATAAAAACAAGAGAGAATGTAACGATAAAATGGTTTCGCTATGGTTTTAAACATATAAAGTTTTGCACCAGATATGCCAAAAACATTACAAGCCTATCAGATTAGAAAAAGCATCTAATATTGAATCAAACTCGTCTTCAACCAATAACTTTGTTGGTTCAGTTGAGTTTTTTAATTCAAAAACTAATATTTTTACTCTTTTTGTAAATCGAAAGGTTTGATTTTGTAGAATAAAATGCAAACACATAACCAAATCAAATCAATCAAAACTGTAATTTTTAAATTTAAGTTTTTTGGACAAACTAAAAGAGTAATTATACATCTACTCGCTATATTTTAAATAATAACAAAGTTTACAGTGTTTACCAATGAGCTTTTAGCTGAAGTAAAGGAGTTGTTTGAATATATCTATATATCTATATATCTATATATATATATATATATATATATTATGGTGCATAACAATACAAAAAAAAAAATTGGTTTAACTTCATTTATCAAGGAAGAACAAAAAATGAAATTAAAATTTAAGTGAGAGGACATTTTTTAATTTTTTTTGTTTTGTTTTGTTTATCTTTCTTTACTGCTTCTGTAAAGGGTCACTAGCTAGCTAATTATAGTATTACACATAATCACATAAGTCTTAAAGACATATAATAAAGAAATAGCTGAATGTCTATATCGCTCTATATTTGGCGCTAGAAAGTGACTATTGAACAAAAGTTGACATATTTACTCAAAATATTATTTTGTTAATATATATATGTATGAAAAATACTTATTGTCATCTTACATATCAAGAAATTTAAAGACTAAATGTCATAGAATACATCGAGCGGCTACAAAATAATATAAATAAATTACTCTTTTCGGCATTTGTATAATATAAATTATTTTAAATGTATTTTTAAATATTTTTATTTTAATATGATTTATTTTTTGTCAAAGATGATAAAGTTAATTTATCCTATATTTTTTTACATTTAAAGAATTTTTGATAATATTGATTCATTATAAATAAATATGTTATTGTTGAAAGTAAGCATTATTAATTATTGTATTGTGCTATGAAACTTTAAAACAAATTCGTTTTATGATTTGTTAAATTTAGAGAAATAGCTATTTTAATTTGACAATTTGAGAATATTTTGGCTAAATTAAATGAGTTTTTTTAAAAATAAATTTATCTATATTTTATAATAGAAGGAAATGTCATATGTAATTAATTCATCTTTAAAAAGAGCAAAATTTTTATATGTATAAAAAATTATGACATAGATTCCTGATCTAGCAACACATTTTTTGAGAAACCCATCCAATTTTCGACGTAAGCCCCTTGATACAAATATTTATTGTGTTTGAATTTCACAGCCTCTGACCCTTTCATTATCACCAAAAATAGAAAAAAAGGATTAGATGAAGATTAAGTTGGAATCGTAAGACGCAGCTTAGATAAGGCTAATAATAAATGCAAAGCAGCGTCCCTAATTACCAACTACGCCTAGGCCCTTCCTCTCTTTGGCCAGGGACTGTATATATAGGGTACATACCACTCTTACAAACACCATCTTGTATCCTTTCGTTGTAAACAACTTGTGATTTCATCTTGGTGTCTCTATACCACAAAACTCATCAAATGGCTTCCAAGCTAGCCTTTCTTCTCCTTGCTCTCTTTGCTCTTGTACTCCTTATCTCCTCGGAGGCAACAGCTAGGGACTTGGCCAAGCCATCCTCTGATCAGAAAAATGGTGAGTTGGAGACCTCTTCATTCTATTGCATGAAAAATATCAAAACTTACTTGGCAATATACATTGCCCATACAAAATGGAAATATTACTTATGATTTGCAAAGTTTAATAAGGAATAAAAGTTATTTTGGTACCATTATGTGTATCTTGGAATTTTGGTCGTTAGGGATATTTATAATGTCCGTGTTTAGTATAACAGAAGTATTTAAGTTGTTTAGTGTAATTTAAGATACGAGAAGATAAAGAATATTATTAGTTTAGGGGATATCTTATGTTACGATGCTGCTAAGAGCTTTGAAAAACTCACGTGCCAAATTTTAGCCTCACTAAAATTCATTATAAAATAGAAATGTATCATTTCTTTGAATTTTTTACTTGTTTTACTACACAAGAAATATCACGGTAACATGGCTTCAAAGAATTACGTGTCACTTATCCAAAGATTTTGTTTATGTTCAGTCAAGAAATATCACGTTGTCATGGCTTCAAAGAAGTCACTTATCCAAAGATTTTGTTTATGTGCAGTCAAAAATTTATCACGGATGAACCATTATAGCATTTCTCGTTTTACATATTCGCAGGTGAGGTAGGGCCTAAGCAGCATGGAGCGGTAGACGATGCAAAATATGACGGATATGGAGGTTACCCTGGTCATGGTGGCCATGGGGGCGGTTACCCCGGCCATGGCGGCTATGGCGGTGGCAATCGAGGATATTGCCGCTATGGATGCTGTGGCGGACAATACGGCGGAGGTTGCAGAAGATGCTGCTCTTATGCTGGTGAGGCTGTTGATGCACAAGTTGAGACTGAACCTCACAACTAAGACACTTCACTTGCCAGAAATATGTATGCTGCTTAAGTTGTGCTAGTAAAATGTACTTTGTAAAATAAAGCATGTGTGAGACTAGCTATTCGCAACCAAAAACAGAAGATGCAATAATTGATAGGTTTCTTCCTTCCTTATGTATCGTTTGCTCATGACTTGTGCTAGAATTGAATATTTACGGTACATCAATAAGAGAAATTCTTATATATTTCTGGTGTAATACGCTATTCATATATTAATTAATAAAATAAAGTCTAATTATATAATAAATCTTATATAATAATATTATTATAGCGAATAATAAAATATGAATCTTATATAATATTTTATTTATATAATAATGAAACAAGTGATAACTAACGAGATTCAATTATATAATTTGATATTATTTTATTAATAGATAAATCATATTTTATTTAATTTAAATTTTTTGTATTGAAGAGAGCGTAAATGATCTTGTTTTTAAGGATTATCTTATTAATTCATGATATTTGATAGGTGATTGTGTTTATTTTTGGTAATAATTGCATTTAACTTATATATCAAACTTGAAATTTAAAGACGAGTGGGATCGTGAAAGACGCAGGAAAGTCTCTTTTCTGTTTTTGGTTCTCATCACTTCCTCGTTTTTTCAAATCATTACGAGAGAAATCAAACCTGCCATTTTTTTAAACTAGCATGCCCCCTGCAACTTTAAGGGTCTAGATTTTGTGCTGTGGGCTCCACAGAAAAAAAGAAAACAATTTTAAAAACCATGGACTCCACATAAGCTAAAGAAAAAAAAAATTCAAATGAATAAGATATTAGTAGAATTATAAATAATTAACAAATTAATAATATTATATTAATATAATGTTATAAATAGTGTATAAACAGTAAAATGGATGAGTTTTTATATATAAAAGAATGAAGAGATCATTTTGTCATCACAATAATTTTAGTGAACAAAAATCTCATGGATAAAAAGTTAATAAAAATTTAATATAAAATATAATTATTTACTTTTTTAATGAAATCATAATAAATTAAAATTTTTTATGACACATCATTACATAATTGAATCTTTAAAAAAAATTTTATGTATTTTGTCTTTATTAAAAAATTTAACAGTAAATGAGTTTAGAATATTTCACTGCTGTTGATTGATAGTAGAAAAGTGAAATTGAAATAAAAAATTATAAAAAATATTTATTATATCTTTGTAACAGTTATTTAATAGTATTTATTTATTTTATAATTTTTAAAAATAAAAATATAAAAATAATTTTTTATTTGTAAAATTATATATTTTTTATTTTTATTCTTAATTTTTTATATATTAAATAAGTCCTAAGTCATATCCTAAGTCATAGAAAATTACCGTCCCAGTCAAACAGTTTGCTTCTAGGGTTTGCTTTGTTGCCCTTCCCCTCTTTCCATTGTCAATAATGGATTGCATCGTGAGAACATGGATCCTTTTATGCCCTGCTTGACCAATCTTATCCTGAAAATGAAGTTGCCTTTTGGAAAACAAAAAAGGAAAGTACTTATTTTATAATTTTTAAATGCTTGGCCTAGCTACTTAACACAAATAAGTTGCCTTGGCAGAAACGATTTTTCTATTACGAGAAAGAAGGAGCTTTTCCTTTGAAGTAGAAATAGAAGTAAAATATTATTCTTTTAATACAAAAGTACTTTCACTCAAAATTATTAATTACCACAATTATCTTTAATATTCTTTTACCTTATTGTGTCTCTACTCATTTTCATTGCTAATTATATATATATATATATTAAAGTTTATATATTCTATGTATTTACTTTAATTAAAATATTTAAAATATTTATTGTGATTTTCTTTTTAATTGTAATTAACTATAATAAATATTTAAGATAATTTATTCATTCAAATAATATTAATTGCCGAGTCAAATTTATACATTCTATTTTTAGTAATTTGACAATGAAAAATACTTCTTTTAAAAGATTTGCCAAACACAGTAAGTTTTATAAAAGCGTTTAGTAAATAATTTTGTCAAATATAAACTTCTTCTCTTCCACAATTCTTTTCATGAAAGTTCGTATGAAAATAAATAATTTCAAAAAGAACAGAAGTCCAAAGCAATTCCAAACAGGTAGCTCCTTTGCTTATTATTATTATTATTTAAAAAAGAGTGCTAATTTTAGTTCAATGAAGTGTTTGACCAAGCTTTTCAAAAAACAAACTGCTAGGTGGGCTACGACAGGAATGAAGCCAAAAATTTTTTTTGGAGCTTTTCCACTAAAGTAGAAGCAGGGGCAAAAATTTATTTTCCTTTAAGAAAAGTACGCTCATTAAAATTTTTAATTACCATGGTTTCCTCTTATATAATCTTACCTAACCTCTTCGAGTCATCATTTTCACTCCCTCTCTTCATGTATAAGTTATTATCCTTTTTTTTAGGCTTTCAATATTTAGTAAATGACGTATTTTAATTTTATATATCATATGTATTTGCTTTAATTAAAATTCTTCATATATATATATATATATATTGTATTTTATATTTTATATTGTAATTAAATAAAAATTTAGAAACTTAATAAGAATGAATCATAATGAATATTTGAAAACATTTATTCATTCAAATAACATTAATTACAAAGTCAAATTTATACATACCTTTTTTATTAATTTGTTGACATTAAAAAATACTAGTCAAATGATTTTTCTACAAACAAACTTGTTTTTTTTTCTCACATTTCTTTTTAAACTCCATTCGTAAAAAAAGAATAAAAATAAACAAAAATCCAAGTCATTGTCAAACGAGCTCTTTTTTAAACTCTATATATGCCATAATAATGGGTAAGAGCAACTTGGACAACAAACATAGATTGTTAAAAAATAATGTTAAAGATAATCAATATCACCACATGATAAATTGCTTCAAAGTATGACTGGGCTACTTTTTTGATAAAGATATTCACAAGATAATTCAAGATCAAAGTGCTACTTTCAAGTTTATGAATCAAGAACTTTATATTATATTTAAATTTCATTGATGCTAATAGGTCTACCAACCAAAATGAGCATCCGTCCACTTCAAGTTATGCATTTATTCTTGGAGGAGGAGCCTTTACGTGGTCTAGCAAAAGGCAAAAATATGTGTCTTTGTCCATGATGGAGTCAAAATATGTTGCATGTACTATTGTGGTGCAAGAGGCAATTTAGTTGTGGGGATTTTTGTAAAGTTTGAGAATATCTATCTGATAACATAGCTACCATAGCTTATGCAAAGCATCCCAAGTACTATGGTAAGATAAAGCTCATAGATACATGCTACCATTTCATCTATAACATTATCAAATAGGGTCAAATTGTGTTAAGGCATTTCTCCACAGTTGATATGATTGCTTACCCATTTACTAAACCTATAGATAGAGATTCTTTTCAAAGGCATGCTAGGGGTGTAGGTTTTATGAGGATTTGATTATGTATTAGACATTGGTTATGCAATTAAAAAAAATTGTCCTTTAGTCTTTTTGGTTATGCAATTAAAAAAAATTGTCCTTTAGTCTTTTTCAACTTACATAATGTTTAAGTTTAATTTTAGAAGCATCTATATATATATGAGATGTTGTCACTAGGTTTGTAGATTATTTCTCTCACATGAGAAATCACCCTAGATAGCAATAGGATGAGACTTAAATGATCACTGAGTACTAAGTGATGGTAATCTCCTTATTGTCTAGATAATGAGTACTTTTGCATGATTTTCAAGAATAAGAATGATGCAATCTAGCAAAACATGACTAGGAAAGCAACCTAATCCCTATGGATTCACATGAGTATTCAAGAAAAACTTATTCAATATCACACATATGATTTGTAGATTATAGACCAAACGGTTATAGGAACAATAGTTGGGAATGTAACCATGAGTACAAATGCATAGGAAGATTTTGCATGACTTTTTAATTGTTAGAGGTGCAAAATCAAGTGTGATTAAGATGGTTTAGAATATTATCAAGATATTGAGTAAGTATTATGTTAGTTAGATTATAGCTTAATATAGTATTAGTCATCAATACTTTTCTCATATGATCTCACATTCCATTTCTCCCGTATGACTATAAGAAGCAGACCACGAGAATGAGAGGTGACATGTTGATGCCTATGTGTATAAGTGGGAGATGTTCCAAAATGACCATGTGGTATGTCCACATGGTATGCAACATTTGTATATTAATTAATCAAATTAATAAGTTATGATAATGAGAATTTATATAATAATTAATCCAAGTAATTAATGACTATTAGATAAATATAATTTAAAGGAATGAATTGAATTTAAATGGAATTAATTATATAATTATTTGAATTAAATGAATAACTAAATTTGAATCAAATTTGTTTTATTCAAATTCAAGTGATATGATTTGTTTTTTATAGGATTTATTCTATTTAAATTTCAAGTATTCTAGAGCACTCTATAAATAAAAGAGTTTTTAGGAGTTGTGAAATACAGTCAAATCTCATCTTTAAAGGCATCAAGCTCATTTGCTAGGCATAACATCTTAAAATATTTGCCTGTTTCATCTTTAAATGCTCTTTTTCTCTTATATATTTTTTTAACACACCATTATTAGGTTTCAGAGATCTAAGATGCATGTATACATCCTAGCGGATTTTGGTAGCCACTCAACAACTATGACAACAGAGTTGCTGATTTGTTCTTAGATGGAGTTTAATTTGTGATTGTGATTATGATTGTGACTAGTAAGTGAGGCAGATTCCAATTCCCAAATCAAGCACTTGCTTGAGACTATGAGTATCCAATGAGATAGATTTACATTTTAATGGAATCAAATCAACATTTATTCATTTTTTATGTTACAATTGAAACCAAATCATATATAGATTATGGTATTCAAAACATCAAAATTTGATCTCAATATAAGTATTATTTATATATTATCATGTAATTTAATTTTATATTACAGTTAAGTTGAATTTTAAATTTTAGATAAAACTTATTTATTAATCAAAATAAATATAATAATATTCAAATTTTCAGTGTTACAAAATCGTGATAAATTTTTGCCGTATATAATGCTGAGAGTTCTACATAAGTTGTTTATGTTGAGTTTGAACTTTAAGTAAATGGTTTCCTTTGTTGGAAGAAACTAGAGTGGCAGCAAGATCGGAGCACTACGTCTCGTGTGAGTCTATGGGCTTCCAAGAATCAGGTGGCTAGGCTGTTGGAACATGGAAGCCAAACCATACGGAAATTGGAGTGAAGAATGGGCCAAGTGTGGAGACCGCCATATTTTTATATTAGGACTTTCAAAGACAATCAAACCCACTGATTATTTTTCTCGATCTTCCGTAAAGGCTAGTACCATGTTTCCCACTTTCCAATATGAAATCTGTGCAGCTTGAGAGAGAAATGCGTTCGGATCCTCTCAATTGCGAGATCCTTAATTGCACCCGCAGTGCGACAATCTCCACCGTCTGTTTAATCGTGTGGTTGCCAAGCAAGAATGGATTAATAGAAAAAGCAAAAAGTAAAGGGCAGCTTGTACAAACGCAAATGGTTCTGGTTTTAGTATTTTGAAGTTGCTTTCATTTCTCTCTCCGCTAAAACATTATTTT
The DNA here is from genome assembly GCA_026724425.1 of Erythrophleum ivorense. Lineage (NCBI taxonomy): Eukaryota > Viridiplantae > Streptophyta > Magnoliopsida > Fabales > Fabaceae > Erythrophleum > Erythrophleum ivorense. Next base: position 17,724,449 of record JAIUCV010000012.1, on the reverse strand, counting down.
ATCTTGGATATTATTATTATGAAAAGTTAAAACAACTTTTATCTCTTCCGCACCCTCTCATCTGGGCTGCCAAATGCTTATTTTATTTATTCTCCCAAATAGTCAAAACTAAAACCCCAACCCCTTTTTGTACATAAATTCTAGTTTAAATAAAACATTAAAAATATATATTGAAAATTTTTAAATTATAAATTCTTATAAATAAAATTTTTAAATAATTTAACTATTTAATATTAAATTTAAAAACATATATTATATAATATTTATATGATATTTAATAATATTATATAATTATATATGTTATAAATATAATTAAATAATTTAACAAATATTTAATATTAATATTTATAAATATAATTATATTTAATGTATGTTATATATAATATATGTTATTAAATTGTAAAGAATGCTAAATTGTGATAACGTATATTATATAATATTTAATAACATATGTAAAATTTTTACAATTTAATAAAATATTATAAATAAAAATTTTAAATAATTTAACTATTTAATATTAAATTGTTGGCGGTGATACCCGTTGCTTGTGTAGCACAAAGTAGACTAAAAATTGTGATCTAAGATGTGAGTTCATTTCTTCCTTTGATAAAAGGGGTAGCCATGAATACAAAATAAGGGAAACCCCTTCATTCTATGACGACAATACAAAATAGGGATGCGCACATATTAGAAGCTGAAGATCTTGATACCCACAGCCCATGAAGTTATATTTAGTACATAAGACAAAAGATTAAGGAAATAAAAAGAAAAAGTAGTAAATAAATAAGATGAAAAATAATAGTCATACTTATATTTTAAAAAATAAAATAATAAAAAAGATAAATACTCTTAAATAATAATATAATTGATATTTTCACATTTTTCTAATTCATACAATTTTTTACATGCTCTCTTCCACCACATCTGCAATGGAGGGCTGGCATGGACTCCGTTTTATGGGGCCACTTAAGATTTCTATAAAAAATAATGTGTTACACGCAATTCTAAATTACAATTCCATTAATATGAATCAGATTCTATTTTTGGTTTTATACTGTTGCTCCTTATATACAATTAAGATTTCTAGCCAAAACGTGTGTGCATACGTATATTATAAATGAAAATTTTAAATAATTTAACTATTTAATATTAAATTATAAAAATTTTACATATGTTATTAAATATTATATAATATACGTTATTACAATTTAGCATTCTTTACAATTTAATAACATATATTATATATAACATATATTTAATATAATCATATTTATAAATATTAATATTAAATATATGTTAAATTATTTAATTACATTTATAACATATATAATTATATAATATTATTAAATATCATATAAGTATTATATAATATATGTTTTTACAATTCAATATTAAATAGTTAAATTGTTTTAAAATTTTATTTATAATATTTTATAATTTAAAATTTTTTAATATATTTTTTAATGTTTTATTTAAACTAGAATTTGTGTATAGAAAGGAGTTGAAGTTTTGGTTTTGACTATTTGAGAAAATAAACAAAATAAGCATTTGGCGACCAAAATGAAAGGGTGCAGGGGAGATAAAAGTTGTTTGAGCTTTTCATAATAATAATAATATCTAAGATAAAATAATGTTTTAGTACACAGAGAGAGAGAGAGAAATGGAAGCAATTTCAAAACACTGTAACTAGAGCCATTTGTGATCGTACAAGCTGGCATTCATTTTTTGTTTTTTCTATTAATCCATTCTTGCTTGACAATCACATGATTAAACATATGGTGGAGATTGTCGCACTGCAAGTGCAATTGAGGATCCTCGCAATTGAGAGGATCCGAATGCGAGAGAAATAAGTTAAGAGTCGTGGGGTCAAGTTGCTTTTAATATTAGAATTTGAAGTCTTTAATCTTTTTATGCTTTGTACACTATTATTAAGAATTCATTTGCTCCACTTTCGGTACTAGAAATATTAAACAAAAGACACTTCCAGTTTCTTGTTTCTATTGGTCAATTTACCTTGTTTAGTGACCCAATGCTCTGACTCTTTTTCATTAGAATTTTGTTTTTGGTAGAAATATCTAAATAAAATAAATTACATTAATAAAAGCACTTATGTAAGCATGTTAATGAGCTAGAGTAATGAGATCAGTTTATTGTCAATTGTACCTTTTTTATAACAAATAAATTACTGTAAATTTTTTACATTCCCTTGCACACAAAATAAGCATAAGAAGTCCATGGAATTTCTATAAAATAAAATTTATTATTCCGTGGTTTGGATTGTTGTTATTATGTTATCATATGGTTTAAATATATGACATATTATTCCCTCATTGCTCATTTTAGTTGCATAAGTTCTTTTAGAAGGTATCAAAATTGGAACCAAAATGTATCTTAACAGATTCAACCAGTATGCTCTAGTCAATTCTATCTTTTCTACTTTTTTTTAAACTTTACAAAGCACTTATAAGCTATTTCATCAAGAGTGAAACTAGCTAGTAGTTTCCTTTCGATATTCCATCCAAGATGAAGAATCACTTACATTTGGAGATCTAATCATTAATATCATTTGCTATGAATTTCAAAGAGTCCACCTTCGTGGATTGGGTGGGCACATGGTAATCTCCCCCCTTGCCCAATCGCAATGTTGGTTCATTAGTTCCGCGAATTGAAATGATAGCCCACACATTAATCCTAAAGACCAGCTATCTTATGTTCCATTACCGACATTCTTTGGTTCACCTTATCTTAAGTGCTCTATCTCAGAGGTTGGTCTGATTTTGAGTAATATCTGCCATGATTGGATTTCATTGCTATGATACTAGTGATAAGAAAAGAGAATTAAAAGAGGAGAATTGAGGGAAGATCAGCAGTTGAGAGTCAAAAAAGACATGAAACAAAATGAGAATGAGAAATTTTCACTAGCAATGCAATGACCCTTCCACATGAACAACTCAAGCTTATGTCACCAACTGAAAATTGTTATATGCAAAAAACTAAGACTCACTTATCCTTTTATAATTCTAATTACTTATTAGACATGGTTTCAAAATCAAGAGGCATTGATTCGTAATCTTAAGGCTCAAGTAAGCCAATTTAAGGACATGCATGTTTCTGGGTAGATCACATGGCAATACCAAAAATACCCCAAAGGATCATGTGCAGGCCATCAAATTAATTCAAAAAGTTCCAATTAAAGAAAGGCCTCTAATGTTGATATGTTTTCATGTGAATACTTGTGATGATTTAATTTGATGATGATATGAAGGGTAAAATCATTGAAGAATTAGATTTATTTGAAACTCCAAATTGGCAAGCGAAATCAAAGGGAAAGCATCCCATTGTAAAAGGAATAAGTCAAGTGCCAGAAATTCGAGCAGATCCCATCCATTACAAGCATGAATCTTTAACTTCTAATTTACATTACATTTTTCTTGATAAATTTTTGATTTTATATGAAATTATTTCATCCATTTTAGGGCCAATAGAGAAAGAATTTCTAGAGGACACCCAAAAGATAATAAAAATGCTTGGAGAAATAGGAAGAAGAAGGAGAAGAGGAGCCATAAGAGCATAGATTAATTAACTAGAACATGAAATGCTCGTTTTCTAAGAGATTTAGTTAGGAGGCTGTTGATTGATTTCATTGTTATCATAATCTAGAGATGCACATATTTTTTTAAGTACTAAAGATCATGTTATCATTGTGAAAATATAAAATGTATTTCAACTAAAAAAAAGATTAAATTGTTAATAAGGTTCATAAATAATTCTATTATAATTTATACTGCCTCACACACAAAATTTTTAGATTAAGCAAGGAGAAAATAGATATATTGTGTTAAACCTCAATTTTAATTAAGATATGCAATGAGGCAAGGATAGAGTTATTGTTTGACTGCTTGGTCAAAGATGTATTGTTATTCCATTAAAAATTATTTTAATTAAAAAGATTTTTAGCAAAGGTCTATAGATAATTTTTATTTAATTATCATAAGTCATATGTTGAATCTAAAGAGAAAAAAAATAATATTGCCTTTTCATCATCGTTTTTGTTAGAAAAATTGATAAAAGCATATATATATAATGTTTAATAACTTAAACCTTTAAAGTGATTTATTTCTTGATATAGTATAAAAATGGTTTTTAGTACCTAAAAAAAATTAAGAATTTAAACCCATAATGGCCCATGAAAGTTTCTTCAACTAATCAATAAAGTATTAAATCCTTCAAAAGATAAGGTAGACAAGGGCAAATCAATTATTGGTTACTAACATCAAGAAATGGTTCAAAATACAAGCTACAATCTCTGGTTTTCCATTTTTGGAAAATCAATATGGAACTTTAAGATAAGTTTCTGTTGCCAATATACAAGCATCTTTAGTAATTGGTTAATGTCAAATGAATTATCTCTACAGCAAACAAGATCATGTTGGCCACATTTTAGTTTGTCCTTCTTGAGAAGCATTCATATTTTAAACACAATTAGGGACCAAAGTTTAATGGGCTGGTTTTCTACTTGCCAAACCAAACTGAAAAATAAAAGAAAATGTATAATATAGGTTTACTAGCACATTCTTTGTTTTCTTTTATTTGCCTAAACAATAGCACAATTGTCTAATTGTAACTACAAGAACTTGCTTGAAAGAAGTCGAAAGAATGAAAAAATAAAATGGGAAAAAAAGTTGACTATAAACATTCTGCTATTTTTTCCACTTCTTTCAAATAGGCCTTGAAGAACTTGTTTAGAGTTTAGAACTTTAGATATATAAAACAATTCAGAGGAAAAAAGAGGTAATATGTATATTTTTTATCATATTTCTTATTATCTCAATATATTTATATATCTTTTTGACGAGTATATCATCTCAACATATTTAACAAGGAAAATTACATCAAAGGACTACAAGTTTGCAAAATCTATAGTAAAAAAATTTAAAAACTCAAATTATTTAAAAAGACTAAAAGACCTAATGTTTAAACTGAACAAACAACAATATCCTTTTTCATTTACTTTCCTCTTTATACTCTCATCTACACCATCTCATCTCTCTCTCACTTTGAAGGACTAAGCACAAATTAGAGCGTAATGGCCTATTTGATTTTCTATTTTCAGAACAATTTTCTATTTTTAAGAACAAAAAAATAAAAAAAAAAATTGTTTGATAATGTGTTTTAATAAAGTATTTTGTAAAATATAAAAATAGAATTGTGTTTTTGGAAACAAAAAAATCAGAACATTTTTTAAATGTTTTGTTAATTTTTATTATGTAGAATTAGAGAAAAAAAGAAAATAATGATTCAATTTTTTTTTAATTTTTTTGTTTTCAAAATTTGTTCTAAAAATATTTGTTTTAAAATATTAAAACCAAAACAAAATCAAACAAGTCTTAGGTTTCTTGCAATCTTTGAAGTATGTATCTCCTTAGAAATTCCTTTCACCATTTCTTTTTTTTAGGCTCCAAATGTTTGAACTAAGTGGTTATTTTCCCTCAAATTCTTCAGAAGACCAACCCCTTTTTCTCTTCTTTTTTTAATCTTTTGTTATTCATTTGTAGGGTGTGGGTTTTTTTCTTAATTGTCTATATGACATTTCTTCTTCTATGCAAATGATAGCTTAAAGGCCTATATATCTGTGTCTCAAAATCTCAAATTAAAGCAAACTCTACATTTAATCTTTAAATTGGGTTAGGTTTTTAATTGGTAGCACCAATGGGTGCGTTCATGGGAATTCTTGTAGGTGTGGTTTTGGTGCTCTTTTTTGCTCTGCTATGTTAAAATGGAATCCAGTAAGGTATATGAAAAAGGGTTTGCTCCATGAGAATTGGGAAGTAAGGTGGCCATAAATCTAAAACTGAGTTGTAATAATAATAAAAGTTCTTTGTAAGTTAAGAAAGCTTGGATTGTAATTAATATTTAAAATAAGGTATTTTATGAGAATTGGGAAGTAATATGATTAAAAAAAACTTAAAACTAGGTTGTAACAATCCTAAAAGTCTTTTATAACTTAAGGAAGCTTATATTGTAATTAATATTCAATATAGGATGCGCCATGAGAATTGGGAAGTAAGATGGTAACAAATTTAAAGCTAAATTGTAATAATTTTAAAATTCCCTTGTAACTTTAAGAAATCTAGATTGTAACTAATATTCAAGATAGGTGTTCTATCAAAATTAAGAAGTAAGGTGGTAATAAGCCTAAAATTAGATTGTAATAATCTTAGAAGTCTTTTATAACTTTAGAAAGCCTGAGTTGTATGCACCTTGCTTCCCAACTAGATAAAGCTTGCATGCACAAGTTATAGTATAAGGAAGTTACAGCCATGTTTTCTTTATTACAACTCCATTTTAAATTTGGTATTACCTAACTTTTCAATTCTCACGAAGCATATATCTTGAATATTAATTACAATACAAGCTTTCTTAAGTTATAAGGGACTTTTATAATTATTACAATCCAATTTTAAGTTTGTTATCACTTTATTTTTCAATTTTTTTGGTGCACTTTATCTTGAATATTAATTACAACATAAACTTTCTTAAATTATCAGAAATTTTTAAAATTATTACAACCTAATTTTACATTTTTAACCACCATACGTTTTAATTTTCATAAAGTACTCTATCTTAAATATTACTTATAGTTTAGACTACCTTAAATTATAAAGGACTTTTAGAATTATTATTCCCAATTCTGTTATAGCATCCTATCTTGTATATTTATTACAATCCAAGCTTTTTTTAAGTTACAAGAGATTTTTATAATTATTATAATCTGATTTTAGGTTTATTACTACATTATTCCTTAATTTCTATAGAGCAAACCTTTCTTTATATATGTTGTTTGAATCCCTTTCAACAAAGCAAAGCAAAAATAAGGCACCAAAACCATACCCACAAGAATTTTCATAAACACACCCATTGGTATTGCCACTCCAAAACCAAATCCAATTTAAAAATAGAAGGTAGAGTTTGCTTTAATTTGAGAATTTTAAACATAAATATATATAAGCCCTTAAGTTACCATTTGCATCGAAGAAGAGATTCCATAAAAAAAAAAAGATGCCATACAAACAATTGAAAAAAAACTAAAACTAAACAAAAACAAAAACAAAAGACCCACTCCCAGCAAATGAATAATAAAAGATTTTAAAAAAAGAGAAAAAAGTTGGCTTTTGTGAAGAATTCGAGAGAAAAGAACCATTAGGTTCAAACGTATACCTTGTGTTTGAATAGGAGAGGAAAAAGGTGAAGGGGAGAGAAAAATGAAAAGAAAAAATAGGATAAGAGAAAAGTGAAAAGAAAATATTTTCTCTCCATGTGTTTGGATAAATAAAAAGAAAACGTAAAGAAAAGAAAAATCATTAATTTATAAGAACAATAATATTTTTATTCTATAATATTAATAACTTTATCAATAAATGTGATATTTTAAAAAAAGAAGTTATATTTTAAATATAAATTAATTATTTTGAATTTATACATATATATTTTTAACAAGAAATAAAAATAATGAATTTTGGAAAAAAATAAATTTATAAAAACTACATTTTAATTTAAAAAAAATTTAGCTAAATAATGAATTAAGAAAAATAAAAATAAATTTATAAATTATTATTTTAATACAATAAATATAATTATTTATTTTAAAATTTTATAAATATTATTTTAATATATATTAATTGATTTAAATATAATATATATAAATATAATAAATATTTTTAATTATATTTATATATTATAATATTATATATATTAATATATAATATTATATATTAAAATAATATTATATATATATATGATGCATTACCTATGGCAATGCATTATTCGACTAAATGACAGCCAGTATATTATATTGATTGTTATTTGGTTTCATCTATCGATTGAATTTCAGTTAGTGACTTCTTTTTTTAATATATATAATTTATTGATTTTAATATTTAAAAATGTGTTATTATTTTGTAAAATATATTTATTATTAATTAATTTTATAATAAAATTTCAAATGAATAATTATAAAATTAATTAATTAAAATATTAAATTTTTTTGACTAAATTCAATAAAAATTTTTGATTAATTTTCAGTCAAAAAACATTCTTTCAACTACAATGCAATCAAAAAATTTTCAATCAAATTATCGTCGGAATAGTTTTTGACTGTAATGTAGTCAAAATTTGTGTGACCAAACTGCAGTTGGAACATATTCTGATTGCGTTTCAATCGGAAATCCTTTTCTAAAATTATTTATATTACTTTGTTTAATTTTAAGTGTGTATTTTAATAAATTTTTATGATCTTATTCAAGAATAATTTTTTTCTATTATTTGAATTTTTTTTAAATTGGTTTCAATATTTTTTCATTATTTGGCAAAAATTTTTTTAATAATTGAAATGTGGTTTTTATAACTTTTTAAAAAATTTATTATTCTTATTTTTTTTGAAAATATATATGTAGTCGAATATATATATATATAGTCAAAAAATGAAAGAGTAAAAATTAAATTAATAGAAACTAGTATTTATTTATTGGGGACGAAGTGAAAATGGAAAAATGAAAAGATTAATTTGGGAAGATAAAATATATATCATATTAGGCAGAATTTTGTCTCTAAAATCTCTTTATATTTGGAGAAAATTTTTTTTGGTAGAATCCACAATTATTTTTTTTAACTTTTTTTTTAAAAATTTTTTCTTCGATCCAAATAAGAGAAAATCTATTTTCTCTCTTATTTCTTTTAATTTTGTTTTCTCTATTTTTTTTTCATCCAAACGAAGCGTTAGAGTCTGTAAAAAAAAAAATAGTAGGAGGAATTTTTAGGAAGCTACCGACTACGAAAATTGCAAAAAAAAAAAAAAAATTGTGCTTTGCTGCGTGCTTCATCCTTCGCAGTTCAGAGAGAGAGAGAGAGAGAGAGAGAGAGAGAGAGAGAGGGAGAGGGAGAGAGATGAGACGGTGCTGGTGGAGGTTAAAAAAGAAAAACAAATGGAAGTACAATCTTATCTATTCAAATTCAAAAATTAAATATTTTGATCCTTTTAAATAAAGGAGAATTATATTGAAAGTTATGAAATTAATAATACTTATTTTAAAAAATTTATTATCATTAAATTAAATTAAATTTATTTAAAATTAATAGTAATTCTATTTAAAATAATAATAATAAATATTTTAAAATAAAATATTATAATTTTTAGGTTTTTAAATATAATTTTTTTAAATAATTTAAAATTTTAAACTCTTTATTAATTTTAGAAACTTGGGTGATTGAATGTAATTTTTCCTTAGAAGTACGTCTCGAAATCTCTAGTGTTGAATGCTCCCAAATCCCGTTTGATACGATTGCACGTGACTTTCGGTTCCGTTGATAAAGACAAGATGCTCATTGAATTCGATCGTACATATCCTGACACATTCATTAGTTATTGCTCATTAATTTTGGCTCTGCCACATTGCAACTGGTAATTTTTATATTTAGAAACATTACTAACGAAGCATGGGCATGATTGATCGTGCAGGTACACTAATTTAAATAGAAGGAAGGTTTTTTTTATTTGAAAAACTTCTCGTCACATTTATCGACTTAGGTGAGTTGGCCTTGATAGCTGTTAAGAAATTACAAATATTTTTCTTAAACAATAATACTACTTTGAAGCATGACGGTTGAAATTAATAAGGATGCATTTAATTTTAAACTAATAATTGATTCTTAATAAGATTGATCATTTCATTGTTTTATTATTATAATTATTAAATAAAAAAGATTTGAGATATGTGGTCAATGTCATAAGCAATTTTAAATAGAAAAAAAAACTTAAGTAAAATGTTTTTGTTTTTTTATTAATTTTTTAATTAAAAATATGATAATTATATAATTTTTATAATTTAACATCTCATTATTAGATCTTTTAAAGAATTTATTTTATATATGTTATATTTTTATTAAAGAACTTAATATTATAAATATAAAACAATTCTATATAAGTATAGCCTTTTCAAATATTGTATAGGTTGAAAATAAAAACAAGAGAGAATATTACGATAAAATGGTTTCGCTATGGTTTTAAACATATAAAGTTTTGCATCAGATATGCCAAAAACTTTACAAGCCTATCAGATTAGAAAAAGCATCTAATATTGAATCAATTCCGTCTTCAACCAATAACTTTGTTGGTTCGGTTGAGTTTTTTAATTCAAAAACTAATATTTTTACTCTTTTTGTAAATCGAAAGGTTCGATTTTGTTGGATAAAATGCAAACACATAACCAAATCAAATCAATCAAAACTGTAATTTTTAAATTTAAGTTTTTTGGACAAACTTCATTTATCAAGGAAGAACAAAATATGAAATTAAAATTTAAGTGAGAGGACATTTTTTAATTTTCTTTCTTTTGTTTTGTTTCTCTTTCTTTACTGCCTCTCTAAAGGGTCACTAGCTAATTATAGTATTACACATAATCACATAAGTCTTAAAGACATATAATAAAGAAATAGCTGAATGTCTATATCGCTCTATATATGGCACTAGAAAGTGACTATTGAACAAAATTTGACATATTTACTCAAAAATATTATTTTGTTAATATATATATATATATATGTATGAAAAATACTTATTGTTATCTTACATATTTAGAATTTAAAGACTAAATGTCATAGAATACATCGACCGGCCGCAAAATAATATAAATAAATTACTCTTTTCGCTATTTGTATAATATAAATTATTTTAAATTTATTTTTTAAATATTTTTATTTAAATATTATTTATGTTGTGTCAAAAATGATAAAGTTAATTTATTCTATATTTTTTTTTACATCTATAGAAATGTTGATAATATTGATTCATTATAAATAAATATGTTGTTCTTGAAAGTAAGCATTATTAATTATTGTATTGTGCTATGAAACTTTAAAAAAAATTCGTTTTATGATTTGTTAAATTTAGAGAAATAGTTATTTTGACAATTTGAGAATATTTTGGTTAAAATAAATAAGTTTTTTATTTTTAAAAGAAATTTATCTATATTTTATAATAGAAGAAAATGTCATATGTAATTAATTCATCTCTAAAAAGAGCAAAATTTTTATATGTATAGAAATTTATGATATAAATTCCTGATCTAGCAACACATATAAATTCCTGATCCAACGTAAGCCACTTGATACAAATATTTATTGTGTTTGAATTTCACAGCCTCTGACCCTTTCATTATCACCAAAAATAGAAAAAAAAAAGATTCGATGAAGATCAAATTGGAATCGTAAGACGTAGCTTAGATAAGGATAATAATAAATGCAAAAGCTACTTCTCTAAGAACCAACTCCGTCTAGGCCCTTCCTCTCTTTGGCCAGGGACTGTATATATAGGGTACATACTACTCTTACAAACACCATCTTATATCCTTTTGTTGTAAACAACTTGTGATTTCATCTTGGTGTCTCTATACCACAAAACTCATCAAATGGCTTCCAAGTTAGCCTTTCTTCTCCTTGCTCTCTTTGCTCTTGTACTCCTTATCTCCTCGGAGGCAACAGCTAGGGACTTGGCCAAGCCTTCCTCTGATCAGAAAAATGGTGAGTTGGAGCCCTCTTCATTCTATTGCATGAAAAATATCAAAACTTACTTGGAAATATACATTGCCGATACAAAATGAAAATATTACTTATGTTTTGCAAGGTTTAATAAGAAATAAAAGTTATTTTGGTATACCATTATCTGTATCTTGGAATTTTGGATGTTAGGGATATCTATAATGTCCGTGTCTAGTATAACACAAGTATTTAAGTTGTTTAGTGTAATTTAAGATACGAGAAGATATAGAATATTATTAGTTTATGGGATATCTTTTGTTACGATGCTGCTAAAAGCTTTGAAACGCTCACGTGTCAAATTTTAGCCTCACTAAAATTCATTATAAAATAGAATATATCATTTCTTTGACTTTTTACTTGTTTTATGACACAAGAAATATCACGGTAACATGGCTTCAAAGAATTACATGTCACTTATCCAAAGATTTTGTTTATGCTCAGTCAAGAAATATCACGTTGTCATGGCTTCAAAGAAGTCACTTATCCAAAAATTTTGTTTATGTTCAGTCAAAAATTTATCATGAATGAACCATTATAGTATTTCTCGTTTTACATGTATTCGCAGGTGAGGTAGTGCCTAAGCAGCATGGAGCGGTGGACGACGCAAAATATGACGGATATGGAGGTTACCCTGGAGGAGGTTACAATGGTGGTGGTTACCCTGGTCATGGTGGCTATCCGGGCCATGGTGGTTATGGTGGTGGTTACCCCGGCTATGGTGGTGGTTACCCCGGCCATGGCGGCTATGGCGGTGGCAATCGAGGATATTGCCGCTATGGATGCTGTGGCGGACAATACGGAGGAGGTTGCAGAAGATGCTGCTCTTATGCTGGTGAGGCTGTTGATGCACAAGTTGAGACTGAACCTCACAACTAAGGCACTCCACTTGCCAGAAATATGTATGCTGCTTATGTTGTGCTAGAAAATGTATTTTGTAAAATAAAGCATGTGTGAGAGACTAGTTATTAGCAACCAAAAACCGAAGATGCAATAACTGAGAGGTTTCTTCCTTCCTTATGTATCGTTTGCTCATGACTTGTGCTAGAATTGAATATTTACAGTACATTAATAAGAGAAATTCTTATATATTTCTGGTGTAATACGCTATTCATATATTAATTAATAAAATAAAGTCTAATTATATAATAAATCTTATATAATAATATTATTATAGCAAATAATAGAGTATAAATCTTATATAATACTTTATTTATGCGATAATTAATGAAATAGATGATAATTGAACGTGAGATTCAATTATATAATTTAATATTATTTTATTAATAAAAATATTATATTATATTTAATTTAATTTTTTTTGTATTAAAGAGAGCATAAATGATCTTGTTTTAAAAAATTCTCTTATTAATAAATGATATTTGATAGGCGATTGTATTTATTTTTGGTAATAATAGCATTTAACTTATATATCAAACTCAAAATTTAAGGTCGACAATGGGATCGCGAAAGACGCAGGAAAGTCTCTTTTCTGTTTTTGGTTCTCATCACTCTCGTTTTTTCAAATCATTACGAGAGAAATCAAACCTGCCATTTTTTTAACTAGCATGCCCCCTGCAAATTTAAGGGTCCAGATTTTGTGCTGTGGGCTCTACAGAAAAAAAGAAAACAATTTTAAAAACCATGGACCCCACATAAGCAAAAGAAAAAAAAAAACAAAGTGCGAATGAATAATATACTAATGGGATTATAAATAATATTATATTAATATAATATTATAAATAGTATATAAACAGTGATAATAAACAGTAAAATCGATGAGTTTTTATATATAAAAGATTGAAGAGATCATTTTATCATCACAATAATTTTAGTGAACAAAAATCTCATGGATAAAAAGTTAACAAAAATTTAGTATAAAATATAATTATTTAATTTTTTAATGAAAAATATAATAAATTAAAATTTTTTAATAACCCATCATTACATAATTGAGTCTTTAAAAAAAATTCATGTATTTTGTCGTTGTTAAAAAATTTAATAGTAAACAAGTTTAGAATATTTCATTAAGCCTCCTTGATTGTTAGTAGAAAAGTGAAATTAAAATAAAAAATTATAAAAAATATTTGTTATATCTTTGTATTAGTTACTTAATGGTATTTATCTCTTTTTTATAAATTTTTAAATAGAAATACAAAAATAATTCTTTATTCATAAAATTATATTTTTTATCATTTTTATTGTCATTTTTAACTTTTTATATATTAAATAAGTCTTAAGCCGTGGAAAATTACCATCCCAGTTAAACAGTTTGCTTCTACTGTTTGCCTTATTACCTCTTCCTCTCTTTCCATTGTCAATAATTTATTTAGTACACAAAAAGTTAGATATAAAAATAAAAATAAAAATAAAAAATAATTTTATAAATAAAAAATACTTATAATACTCTTATTTTTAATGATTAAATAATAATTAATAAATAATATTAAATAATGATTGAATAATGATTATAAAAAAAATAATATTTTATCAATTTTTCATTTTCCTCTTCCTTTTTCCCATGACAAACCAATTGCATTGTGACAACATGGATCCTTTTATGGCTTGCTTAGCCAATTTTATCCTGAAAATGAAGTTGCTTTTATTAAAAAAAAAGTACTTATTTTATATTTTTCAAATGCTTGGCCTAGCTACTTAACAAAAATAAGTTGCCTTGGCAGAAACGATTTTTCTATTATGAGAAAGAAGGAGCTTTTAGAAATAGTAGTAAAAAATTATTCTTTTAATACAAAATACCTTCACTCAAAATTATTAATTACCACAATTATCTTTAATATTTGTTTACCTTATTGTGTCTTTACTCATTTTCCTTGCTAATTATATATATATATATATTAAAGTATATATATTCTATGTATTTACGTTAATTAAAATGTTTAAAATATTTATTGTGATTTTCTTTTTAATTGTAATTAACTATAATAAATATTTAAGATGATTTATCCATTCAAATAATATTAATTGCCGAGTCAAATCTATACATTCTATTTTTAGTAATTTGACAATGAAAAATACTTCTTTTAAAAGATTTTCCAAACACAGTAAGTTTTATAAAAGCATTTAGTAAATAATTTTGTCAAATATAAGCTTCTTCTCTTCCACAATTCTTTTCATGAAACTTCGTACGAAAATAAATAATTTCGAAAAGAACAGAAGTCCAAAGCAATTCGAAATATGTAGCTCCTTTGCTTATTATTATTATTATTATTATTATTATTATTATTTTAAAAAAGGGTGCTAATTTTAGTTCAATGAAGTGTTTGACCAAGCTTTTCAAAAAATAAGCTACTAGTGGGCTACGGTAGGAATGAACTAGTAGCTTATTTGGGGCTTTTCCGCTAAAGTAGAAGCAGGGGTAAAAATTTATTTTCCTTTAAGGCAAGTACTCTCATTTAAAATTTTTAATTACCATGGTTTCCTCTTATATAATCTTGCCTAACCTCTTCCAGTCATCATTTTCACTCCCTCTCTTCATGTATAAGTTATTATCCTTTTTTTTGGGCTTTCCATGTTTAGTAAATGATGTATTTTAATTTTACATATCATATATATTTGCTTTAATTAAAATTCTTCATATATATATATATATATATATATATTGTATTTTATATTTTAATAAATAACAATTTAGAAACTTAATAAGAATGAATCATAATGTATATTTGAAAACATTTATTCATTCAAATAATATTAATTAGAAAGTCAAATTTATAATACCTTTTTTAGTACTTTGTTGACATTAAAAAATACTAGTCAAATGATTTTTCTAAAAGCAAACTTGTTGTTTTTTCTCATATTTCTTTTTTAAACTCCATTTGTAAAAAAAGAAATTAAAATAAACAAAAATCCAAGTTAATGTCAAACGAGCTCTTTTTTAAACTCTATATATGCCATAATAATGGGTAAGAGGAACTTGGACAATATACCTAGATTGTTAAAAAATAATGTTAAAATAATCAATATCACCACATGATAGATTACTTCAAGGCATGACTAGGCCACTTTTTTTATAAAGATATTCACAAGATAACTCAAGATCAAAGTGCTACTTTCAAGGTTATGAATCAATAATTTTTCAAAAATCAATTTAATGGTGCCAATTTCAATCAATGGGAAGACAAAATGAAATTTCTCCTTTCAATATTCAATCTCACTTATGTGCTTAATCCAAATACTCCACCAATTCCAGATGTTGTGGACGATGCCACAAATGAAGAGAAAGCAAAGGTTGCTCAATTGAAGAAGAAGCATGAAGAGGATGTGTTTGCATGACAAGGCCAACATTCTCAACACCTTGTTAGATAGGCTTTATGATCTTTACATACCTATACAATCATTAGTGGAGATTTGGAGATTTTTGGAGGAAAAATACAATAATAAGTGATAAGATATCAAAAAATTTATTATATTGAAATATTTTGGGTCTAATATAGTTAATGATGCACCTATGATGGATCAAGTCCATGAGTTACAAATCCCCGTAAGTAGACTTTGTGATCTTACAAGCGATGGTTCTTGAATCACTACAAGTTGGAGTGATTATTTTAAAATCACCTTCAACTTAGAATGATTATAGGAAGAAACTTTTACATTTAGGTGAAGATTTCATTATTGAGAAATTATTAAGGCATTTATGTATAAAAAAGGAAAATTGAAAATGTAACATAGTGCATGTTTTTCAAAATTCTACGATGAATTATTCTTGTGAAAGAGAAGTTACCAAAGGTAAAAGAACAATTATATCCTTAATGAATGTAAAGAACAACAAAAAGACACAAAGTGTGTCTTATCATTGCTATAAAAAGGACACTATATCAAAGATTGTCAACTTTGAAGAAAGACAATCATTCAAATGAAGTATCAAATTCAAAGCTAACTTAGTGGAAGAAAAGGATTTGGTTGCTATGGTTATTAAGGGTGTTCATTTATGCACATTTATATGATCACTGAATTCAACATGGCAACGCAAGGAAAGTTATTTAAATGGTAGCTATATTTTGTTGTAGCTATTCATGTGTACAATGATTGTCATCAATTTAAAGCATATGAGGAAGTTAATGGACAAAAGGTGCTAATGGCAAATAATAACATAGCTAAAGTATGTGATCAAGGAAAAGTTGAATTGAATTTTAAATATGGAAAGAACCTTAGTGAATGTACTTCATGTAACATCCCCTTTTCATAAAATAATAAATATATCAAATAGTAATCAAATTTAAAATGACCTAAAAACCAAGGTTGGAGGAGGCTAGTTAACGAACTTTGATAAGGCAATCGACCAGTTCACTTTAGAATTAACCAAAATGAACAAAAGGTGACATCAGTCAACTAGTAGAAGTGACTAATCAACTAGTCATCATGAAAGTCAACTGGTATGAGGGACTATCAATTAGTGAGTTCTTACAGCAAACTCTGGAATGGTTTTAAGGTTTGACAGTTGATTAGTCTAGCTTATTAGTCAACTGGTTTAGGCCTTATACTAAGTAATTTGGGATTTTGAAGGGAATTCTAAATAAAATAAGAGATAATTATAGGATGAACTAGAATCTTATGAAATAAATATAAATACTAAACCTTTTTAGGCCTAAAGATATTAAGAGCATGAATTTAACCAACAAAAGAAGATTAAGTGAAAGAAAATATAATTAAAGAAAGTTGCAAGGTAAAACTCTAATTTGACCCAAGGCTAAAATATTATTTTCATTGGACCAAAATACAATTTTCACTATGACTAAAGCATAGTTTCCCTACAAGAAAATTGTTAAAAATCTCAATAGAAACTTAGACAAAATGACACTAGAAAATAGAAGGAATTAATGAAATAGAAATCTCAACTGAGAGTTAGCACCCAGTGACTAGTTTGGAGTCAGGAAATTGGAGCCAACTATTTAGAGATTTAATCTCTGAAGAATTTGGCTAGGTAAGAGAAGAAGAAATATAAAAGAGAGGGAGAAAATATCACTAAAAATGAAGAGAAGGGGTCCTAAAGCACTAGAATGAATCATCTTCCCTTTGTAAATAGCCTTTTCATCTCTTTTGCACCTCACCTGAAAAACATACACACATTATTGAAAACTAGAGATCGAGAGTGAAAGGATGAAGAGAGTGTGAGAGAGCAAAAATGGAGAGTGAAAAAGGAAGTTTAGAGAAGGAATAAGAGAAACCAAGGAAGAGGAATTGCAACTAAAAAAGAAAGCAAAAAGTAAGGTAAAAACATATTCTTGTCTCTGCATATAAAAGTAGTTTCATCATTACTTCTTCTTTTTCTCCATTATCATCTTCACTTCATCCATTTTTTCCTTCTATCCAAGTCACCATAAACATCTATAAGGATTTTAGGATTTCCACTATGAATTCATAACATATTTACATAAGTTTTGGTTGTAGTTTTGCTTGTGTGCTACCCAATGCTAATTATTATGTTTGATTATGGGAAAATGGGAAAAAAACTTGTAATAGAGGAGAAAAATGAAAATAAAGCATCAAACAACTAATCAATTAGAGCATAATGGTTGACTAGCCTAATGACAATAAGAAAACATGATTCTAAGTAATACCATTTGATTGCTCAATGATAACAAGTTTAGTACCACATTAAGTTAAAAGGGCCATTTTAAATAATACTAATCTAGTAATTCCTAGGGAACAATTGACAAAATTTTAGTCACCAATCGACTAGTGCTTAGGAACAATTGACCAACCTAAACATTCTTCTCCCTTGCAACATAAAAAATCTATTTTTTTAAAGGATTTTGCATGTATAGGTATTACTTCTTGAATTCTTTTGGAACATTGAAACTTAAAATAAAATAATTCTTCACTGTAATTACCTAAGCATGAAGCATTTATGAATTTATAATCCTATGCATAGATGATGATACTTTAAACTATTCCTATGCATAGATGATCTGAGCTATAGAGACCTTGACGAGGATCTATGTTGGGCATGGAGTATAGACCTTAAAAGACACTTACATGTAAGACTATTTGTTTTGCTTTGCATTTTCATGTTTTCCTTTATATGTGTAGACAAGGAAAATTTTTTTTTCCTACATACGTGGCAATTGGATAATTACTAGTTTTCAAAACTTTAGTGTTTTCATTGTGAATTATAAATTCTCACTCCAATGGTAATGTGTTCAAATTCAGGAAACACTAACATTGAAGTTCATAGGCGAAATTGAGTGGATATTCGTAGATCTCCTCAATGTGGGACAAGTTTATGTGATCATGTCCATGAAGTGGTCCATGGTGAATGAAGAAGAACAAGCTCTATTTGCCATTTAGTTTTTATGAAGACTAGGGGAGACAATATATGTATAAATGTAAGTAGCACTTCATGACTTCACTAAATAATATTTTGTTATCTATTGAATAATATGAAGTAATGAATTATTAGTACTAGTTTGATAAATTTTAGCTTAATAGTATGTTTAATTTTGCTAGATTTTCTGTGGCTATTATTATGTCATTCTAATTATATCTTTGGCTTCACATAAATATCAACTTAGAAATATAATTACATATAAATAAACTATTATGCAAGTAAGGAAGTTACACTTCATGTTCCAAAAGTAAGGAAGAATTTGCTTGTCTTTTTTTCAAAAAGGACTTAAAGTTGTACTAGAATATAATAAATTGATCTTGTTTAAAAATGACTTGTATGCAGGAAAAAGATATTGAAATGAAGTGTAACAACCAGAAAAAAAAAAGTTGAAAAATTTTCGAAGGGCTGAAAATTTTCTAAGTCTACTAGCTATAGCGAGAAATGACCTAGCTATAGCGAATGTACCTGTTCGCTATAGTGAGAAATGGTCTAACTATAGCGAGAGTGCCTTCTAGCTATAGCGAGTGCGGGCATCCCATACAAAAACCAGGGAGCTACTCGCCGTAGCGCACGCCATAGAGAAGGCAGGGGTCTGGGACTGATACGTGCTCGCTGTAGCGAGGGTTATGCCTCGCTATAGTGAGGGTTAGTCCGGAAAAGCGTGAAAAAAGAGAATTTGACTTTTTAAAGCATCCAAACCCCTCCTTTCTCCTTTTAACCGACTTAAGCTCCCTCTAAGGCAGAGAAAAGGGCGGAGGAGAGAGAGAGAGAAACCTAGAGGAGGAAGGAAGAACAAGAAAAAGGTAAGGTTTGCATGGTTTTTCTTTTTAGCATGTTGTTCTTCTCTCTTTGCCCTCTCTTCCTATGGTTTTGGTTGTTGAAGTAGTTGGGCTTTGAGTTTGGTTCAGAACAGGGAGAGTGGAAAACCCCTCTTGAAGAAGACCAAAACTCACATATCTTTACTTTTTCTTCTTTGCTTTCTTTTCTTGAGAGCTTGAGAGAGGAAAGAGAGTTAGTGGCATTCTAGAGAGAGAAACCCTAGTTTCTCTTCATGAATAAAGTGTTAAGAGAGTAATTCCATACTCTTTGTGTGTCTAGGCTCAAGAGAAGCACTCTCATCTAGGTGTGATTGTGAAATCAACAAGGGAGGAGACAAATTGAAAGGGAAAACTTGTGATTAGCCAATAAGGTAGCTTTCTCCACCTTCTCTCATGCATAGATGTGTGCTTACATTGTCTTGCATGTGTGTATATATGTTTTTAAACCATGAAAAGTATGCTATCATGATGATGCCTTATGTATTTCAATGATGTATTATGTGATTACTTTGGTTTACTTAAGTATGGAAAAGCCAACAACCCTCTAGCCATGGTGAGGATGAGCCAAGAACCCTAAAGTTGGTTGAGACAAAGTAAAGAGTCTCCCAAAAGTGAGGTTGAATCCCAAGAGTAAGATTGAGTCTAAGAACCTCTTAAAGAATTGGTAAGTCAAGTCCAAAATCCACAAGTGAATGGGTGAGGCTAATCCACTTGCTTGGCAAGCCTTTGTATGTTATGTATGACCTACTCAAATGTTGAAAATACTTTTCTTATGATTTCATATGCTAATATGCCCATGCATACATGTGTGAGACTAGTAATGCATGCTTTATGTATGATTGAATGAGAGATGAGCTATTGATATTCTTTGAATCTCACTCCCCCTCTCCACCATCCTAACATGTTAGGTGGACCAAGTGAACAAAGACATGGGAGCTACCAAGCTTGAAGTTAGGGAATTCAGTGAAGAAATTGTAAAAGAGCCATTTTGTCACCGTTATGTTGCTAAGGGATGTAATATAATGATGTGCATGTTGTAGGCACTTATGAATACTTGTAAATAGATGTACTCATTGTATATGTATGAGAATTAGAACTATAGTGCATGATGTAGTAAGTTTTCAGTATGAATAGTAAGATCTTGGCATTATGTACATGGTGTATGTGTTGGTGTGGGAGAGTGAGTTTTATGAATCTGGGTTGTTAGACAATTGAGCCATGTTTGATAGCCTATATTGATTCTTTCCCATGTGCTCATAGAGCCTTAGAGGTAGGAGAAGCAAAGTTGAACCCTACTAGCCCTCTTGTAACATAAAAACTGGTCACTTTGTCCCATGATGTCCAAGTCTGACCAAATGACCTCTTCTTGCCTTAAAGTTTGGCATGTGACTAGATCTTGTCTAGATATTTTCAGGAAGCTAAAGATCAGATCATTTGGAGGTCTATGGAATTTTCTATGATTTTTCAAAGTTGGTATCAGAATTTCGGATTTTGCATTAGCACTGTTCATTTGGTTAGTTGTGAAATTGTGTTATCAAAGGGGCAAACGTGGTCCAATGGCTATAAAATTTTATAAGTAGAAACTAGGCAGTCACAATGATTTGTAACAACTAGAAGCACCTCATTTGGAGGTCTAGAGAGGAAGATATAAATTTTCAAAGTTTCTGCCCAGTATCAGTCATCTTGCCTGACCAGAGGTACTGTTCCATCGATTTCTGAAAGTTTAGCTTGATGAACTGATCTGGAGATATTTTTTATCTCTAGTTAACATACACATATTTCCATAATGGTATCATTTACATGCATTGGATTGTTGTGGAATTAGTTGAACATTTTTGAAATTCATATCAGTAAACTGTGACAGCATCAGGACTCACTCCGACCTCCAGATGATTTTGTGTGTCAAATGCTTTGTGTGTTGGATGTTATGACTTTTACATATTTTTAGCATGAAGTAGACATCCTAAGCTTTCCATAATGACTGAGATTACATGTTTTCAATTTTTTTATATTTAGTTGTGATTTTATAAACTTTGCCCAGAAATGAGGCCAAGCCTGGCCGAAAATGAATATACATGTTCCATACCTCTTTTTGGTGTCCATGGCTTTAAAGCATGTTTTTGGGATTGAAATGAGTTGTAATAGTGCAATTAAATATGAGGATGCATAGAATGAGCTCACACGGTCTATGTGACACTGTCGCAACTCTATGTAAGTGTATGAATCCAATGAGGAAGATCTCACTTTATTCTTCCTATATCTCATATGAGCATGTAAGGCATGATGGGTATGAGCTAGAAATGATGGTGTTACATTTATTGGCATCAGAGCAAAGGTTTAGGCTCTTATTGTGGGTTGTGGCTTGTGTTTGTGAGTTGCCAAGATGTATATGAGCTTGTTTATGGATGATTGAGTGCATGGCAGTGGCATGTGTCCTTATTATGTACTAAAGCATGCTTATATGTTTCAGAAAGATGGTAGACACGTGCCAAGGTAGAGGTAGAGGAAAAGGTAGGCCTCCTAGAGCGGCTCAGGCTGATGAAGTTGGGCCTAGTGATCCAGTTGCTGGAGCCTTACAGTCTATCATGGCTCGCCTGGATCAACAGCAGGCTGTTATTATGCAGCTACAGGAACTGCTTGTTGAGAGAGATAGCCAGGGCCCTACACCTCTTCCTCCTCAGCCACCTTTGCATTCAGATCATCCCGAGCACTCAGGGGCGACTTTTATAGATGCGCAGCCACATATGCAGGCTGTTGCTTCGCTTCCACTAGCTCAGACGCCTCCTGCTCAGCAGCAAACCTCGATCAGAAAAGTGATCACACAGTTTAGAAGATTCGGGCTTCCCACCTTTGATGGTGAGATGAACGTAGATAAAGCTGAAGCTTGGATTATGGAGTTAGAGCAGATCTTCAAGGTGATGGAGTGCACGTCTGAACAAAAAGCCAAGATGGCTACATTCCAGTTACAGAAAGAAGCAATTTACTGGTGGAAGGGTACTGAGCCTATTTTGAGAGCGAGGAACGCCCCGATCACCTGGGAGGCATTCCTTGAGGCATTCCACGAGAAGTATTTCCCCAATTCCATCAGAGATGAGAAGGAGTTATAATTTATCCTGTTCAGACAAATTCTGGGGATGTCCGTGGACTAATATGTAGCGAAGTTTGTTGAGCTCTCCAGATATTCCTCATGCCTACAGAGACATGACGATGAGAGATGGAGGGCAAATAGGTTAGAGAAGGGCTTGCTCCCTGAGATCAGAGATAGGGTAGTGCCATAGAGAATCAGGCACTTCAATACCCTTGTAGACATATTCAGAGTAACAGAAACGAATCTCAAGATGATGCAGCCTACCTCTAGCGTCAGACCACCTCTTCCCCTCCCTGAGCACAAGAGATCTAGAGATGGTTCCCAGCCTGCAGTGACGAGCTGTAGAGGCGAAAAGAGTCAGTAGAACCAAAGGGGTAAGACACGGAGGACTCAGTCCAGTAAAGGTAGTGCCCCATCGATCATGTGTCCCCAGTGTGGCAGGAATCACAGCACCAGGCCGTGCTATGCGGGGCAGAATGTGTTTTTTAGATGTGGCAGGCCGGGACATATAGCCAGAGATTGCACCTAGGCTTCTCCATAGGCCCCTTTACAGATCACACAGCTGAGGGAGATGGCTCCTCTTCCCAGAGCACAGGCCCAGGGTAGAGTCTTTGCCTTTCACAGCAAGAGGCTAGCCAGTCCCTGAGTTTGATCCAAGGTACTATTAAGATGAATGAGTTTTCTATAACTGCCTTATTTGATTCGGGCGCTAGCCATTCTTTCATATCATATGACGGTGTTAGGAGGTACGGTCTGAGTATGCATATATTGCCATATGAGTTACATGTATCCACCCCCACTAGAAATTGAGCTATTACCTCCCATACTTTCTTGAATTGTGTGATCCAGTTTAATCATTGCCTGACCACCCTTGATTTGATTTGTATGCCTCTCATTGATATTGATGTGATAATTGGTATGAACCGGATGTCTGCAAATAACGCCACACTAGATTGTAGCCATAGGTGTATTACTTTACCTGAGTGTGGGACTGTGCCTAGTACTAGGGTTGAGTTATCTGTTATGACCACTTCCCAGGCTGAGAGATCTTTAGGGCATGGTTGTCAAGGGTATTTGGTTTTCTTTTCAGTCCAGGCTAAAGTAGAAGAGGGTATAGATGAGATTCCTGTAGTGAGAGAGTTCCCAGAGGTATTTCCCAAGGAGATTAGTGGACTACTCCCAGAGAGAGAGGTTGAGTTTCCTATAGCCATTATACCTGGAGCAAGTCCAGTGTTTAAGACCCCGTATAGAATGGCTCCCACTGAGCTAGTCGAGCTTAAGAAATAAATAGAGGAACTTTTAGAGAAGGGTTTTATCAAACCTAGTGCCTCGCCGTGGGGAGCTCTAGTCCTATTGGTAAAGAAGAAGGAAGGGAGCCTTAGGCTATGTATAGATTATCGGGAACTCAATAAAATCACCATTAAGAATAAGTACCCTCTCTCTCGCATAGATGACCTCTTAGATCAGTTAGTAAGAGCGTCAGTGTTTTCCAAGATAGACCTCAGGTCGGGATATTATCAGCTCAGGATAAAGGCAGAAGATATTCCCAAGACAACCTTTAGAACCAGATACGGGCACTACGAATTCTTAGTTATGCCTTTTAGGTTGATGAATGCACCTGCAATTTTTATGGATTACATGAATAGAGTTTTCAGGCCATATTTAGACAGGTTCGTAGTAGTCTTCATAGATGACATCCTCATCTACTCGAAAAGTAGAGAGGAACATGAGCAACACCTGAGATTAGCCCTAGAGACCTTGAGAGAGAAACAGTTGTATGCTAAACTTAGTAAATGTGATTTCTGGCTCATTGAGGTTCTGTTTCTCGGTCATGTGATCTCTCAGGCAGGGGTCACAGTAGATTCCCATAAAGTAGAGGCAGTATTACAGTGGGAGAGACCTAGAACAGTGACAGAGATCAGGAGCTTTCTAGGTTTGGCAGGGTATTATAGGAGATTCATTCAGGGCTTTTCTCAAATAGTGATGCCACTGACCCGTCTTACTAAGAAGAATGTACCGTTTGTGTGGAATGAGAAATGTGAGGGTAGTTTCCAAGAGTTGAAGCACAAGTTGACCACGGCTCCAGTTCTAGTACTCCTTGACCCTAAAGAAACTTTTGTAGTGTACAGTGATGCCTCTAAGAAAGGGTTAAGATGTGTGCTTATGCAGAAAGGCTGAGTGGTAGCTTATGCTTCTAGATAGTTGAAATCTCATGAGAAAAACTACCTCACACATGACTTAGAGTTAGCTGCAATGGTATTTGCTCTGAAAATATGGAGACACTACTTATATGGGGCAGCAATAGAAATTTACAGCGACCATAAGAGTCTTAAATATTTATTTGAACAGAAGGAGGCAACGAAGATGGTTAGAATTTTTGAAAGATTATGAGTTCACATTGAAATACCATCCTGGTAAGGCTAATGTGGTAGCTGATGCCCTAAGTAGAAAATCCATATATGTGGCCTGTATGATAATCTGAGAGCAGGAATTGATCGAGAGATTCAGAGACATAAGTCTTTCCTGCGAGGTGTGCTCGGAAAAATTATTAATGAGTGAGACCCGAATAGAAAATGACTTGAGGGATCAGATAAGAGAAGCCCAGTAAGCAGACTACCATGTAAAGAAGATTAAAGCCCAGATAACCCAGGGTAGTGTCCAGGAGTTTAATCTATCTGAGGATGACATAGTGAGGTACAGGGATAGGCTGTATGTGCCTAGGGACACTGAGATCAAAGAGAAAATTTTAGATGAGGCACATAAAAGTAAGTACACCATTTATCCGGGCAGTAATAAAATGTACTAGGATTTGAAGAGAATGTTTTGGTGGCCCGGGATGAAAACAGACATAGCAGAGTATGTCTCCCGATGTTTGGTATGCCAGAGAGTAAAAATAGAACATCAGAAACCAGCTGGATTACTTCAGCCCTTAGATATCCCAGAGTGGAAATGGGATAACATAGCTATGAATTTTATCATGGGCTTACCCAGGACATCATCGAGCTATGATGCAATATGGGTAATAGTGGATAGGTTAACAAAGTCAGCACATTTTCTACCTATGAAAGCCACTTATACCCTAGACAAGTTAGCCCAGCTATACATCAGGGAGATAGTTAGACTGCATGGTGTGCCTAGGAGCATAGTATCAGATAGAGATCCTAGATTCACATTAAATTTCTAGAGATCATTACAGAATACTCTAGGCACCCGACTTAGATTCAGTACGGCCTACCACCCTCACACGGATAAACGGACAGAGAGAACCATCCAAACCCTAGAGGACATGTTGAGGGCATGTGTGCTAGAAATGAAAGGGAATTGTGATACATACTTGCCTCTAGCAACGTTTGCCTATAATAACAGTTATCATGTCAGTATACAAATAGCACCGTATGAGGCATTGTATGGGAAAAAGTGTAGGTCCCCAATGTGTTGGGTTGAGCTAGGAGAGCGGAGTCTTAAAGGCCCAAAATTAGTGGACCAGACCTCTAGACAGATAGAAACCATCAGAAATAAACTTCTGACGGCCCAAAGTAGACAGAAAAGTTACGCAAATAAACGTAGGCGGTTGATATAAGAATGTGCAGTTACAGGATGATCTATCATATATAGTATCACCAGATCAAATTGTGGATGTTAGACTCAAGCAGTTACGGAATAAGACAATACCGCTAGTGAAAGTGGTTTAGAAGGGATTGTCTCCCGAGGAAGTCACTTGGGAATTAGAAGATGATATGCGAAAGAAATATCTAGAACTCTTCCCATGAGGTATGTTGTTTAAATTTCGAGAATGAAATTTCTTTTAAGGAGGGTGGAATGTAACAACAACAAAAAAAGCTGAAAAATTTTTGAAAGGCTGAAAATTTTCTTAGTTTTCTAGCTATAGTGAGAAATGACCTAGTTATAGCGAATGTACCTGTTCGCTATAGTAAGAAATTGTCTAACTATAGCGAGAGTGCCTTCTAGCTATAGTGAGAATGCTTCTAGCTATAGCGAGTGCGGGCATCCCATACAAAAACCAGGGAGCTGCTCGCCGTAGCGCGTGCAGTAGAGAAGGCAGGGGTCTGGGACTGATACGTGCTCGCCGTAGCGAGGGTTATGCCTCGCTATAGCGAGGGTTAGTCCGAAAAAGCATGAAAAAAGGGAATTTGACTTTTTAAAGCATCCAAACCCCTCCTTTCTCCTTTTAACCAACTTAGGCTCCTTTTAAGGCAGAGAAAAGGGCGGAGGAGAGAGAATGAAACCTAGAGGAGGAAGAAAGAATAAGAAAAAGGTAGGATTTGCATGGTTTTTCTTCTTAGCATGTTGTTCTTCTCTCTTTGCCCTCTCTTCCTATAGTTTTGGTTATTGAAGTAGTTAGGCTTTGAGCTTGGTTCAAAAGAGGGAGAGTGGAAAACCCCTCTTGAAGAAGACCAAAACTCATATATCTTTACTTCTTCTTCTTTACTTTCCTTTCTTGAGGCTTGAGAGAGGAAAGAGAGTTAATGGCATTATAGAGAGAGAAACCCTAGTTTCTCTTCATGAATAAAGTGTTAAGAGAGCAATTCCATGCTCTTTGTGTGTCTAGGCTCAAGAGAAGCACTTCCATCTAGGTGTGATTGTGAAATCAACAAGGGAGGAGACAAATTAAAAGGGAAAGCTTGTGATTAGCCGATAAGGTAGCTCTCTTCACCTTCTCTCATGCATAGATGTGTGCTTACATTATCTTGCATGTGTGTATGTATATTTTTAAACCATGAAAAGTATGCTAGCATGATGATGCTTTACGTATTTCAATGATGTATTATGTGATTACTTTAGTTTGCTTGAGTATGAAAAAGCCAACAACCCTCTGGCCATGGTGAGGATGAGCCAAGAACCCTAAAGTTAGTTGAGATAAAGTAAAGAGTCTCCCAAAAGTGAGGTTGACTCCCAAGAGTAAGGTTGAGTCTAAGAACTTCTTAAAGAATGGGTGAGGCAAGTCCAAAATCTACAAGTGAATGATTGAGGTTAATCTACTTGCTTGGCAAGCCTTTGTACGTTATGTATGGCCTACTCAAATGTTGAAAGTACTTTTCTTATGATTTCACATGCTAATATGCCCATGCATACATGTGTGAGACTAGTAATGCATGCTTTATGTATGATTGAATGAGAGATGAGCTATTGAGATTCTTTAAATCTTACTCCCCCTCTCCACCATCCTAACATGCTAGGTGGACCAAGTGAACAAAGACATGGGAGTCACCAAGCTTGAAGCTAGGGAATTCGGTGAAGAAATTGTAAAAGAGCTATTTTGTCACCGTTATGTTGCTAAGGGATGTAATCTAATGATGTGCATGTTGTAGGCACTTATGAATACTTGTAAATAGATGTACTCATTGTATATGTATGAGAATTAGAATTATAGTGCATGATGTAGCAAGTTTTCGGTATGAATAGTAAGATCTTAGCATTATGTACATTGTGTATGTGTTGGTGTGGGAGAGTGAGTTTTGCGAATCTGGGTTGTTAGAAAATTGAGCCATGTTTGATAGCTTATATTGATGCTTTCCCATGTGCTCATAGAGCCTTAGAGGTAGGAGAAGCAAAGTTGAACCCTACTAGCCCTCTTGTAACATAAAAACTGGTCACTTTGCCCCATGATGTCCAAGTCTGACCAAATAACCTCTTCTTGCCTTGAAATTTGGCATGTGACTAGATCTTGTCTAGAACTTTTCAGGAAGCTAAAGATTAGATCATTGGGAGGTCTTTGGAATTTCCTATGATTTTTCAAAGTTGGTATTAGAATTTCAGATTTTGCATCAGCACTGTTAATTTGGTCAGTTGTGAAATTGTGTCATCCAAGAGGCAAACGTGGTCCAATGGCTATAAAATTTTATAAGCAGAAACTAGGAAGTCACAGACTTGTAGCAACTGGAAGCACCTCATTTGGAGGTCTAGAGAGGAAGATATGCATTTTCAATGTTTCTGCCCAGTATTAGTCATCTTGCATGACCAGAGGTACTGTTCCATCGATTTATGAGAGTTTGGCTTGATGAACTGATCTGGAGATATTTTTCCTCTCTAGTTAACATCCACATCTATCCATAATGGCATCATTTGCATGCATTGGAGTTTTGTGGAATTAGTTGGACATTTTTGAAGTTCATATCACTAAACTGTGACAGCATCAGGACCCACTTCGACCTCTAGATGATTTTGCATGTCAAATGCTCTGTGTGTTAGATGTTATGACTTGTAATATTTTTATGATGAAGTAGACGTCCTAAGCTTTCCATAATAACTGAGATTACATGTTTTCGATATTTCTATATTTAGTTGTGATTTTCCAAACTTTGCCCAGAAATGAGGCCAAGCCTGGCTGAAAATGAATATACATGTTCCATACCTCTTTTTGGTTTCCATGGGTTTAAAGTATGTTTTTGGAATTGAAATGAGTTGTAATGGTGCAATTAAATATGAGGATGCATAGAATGAGCTCACACGATCCATGTGACACTGAAGTGAATTTTTAACCATGTCGCAACTCTATGTAAGTGTATGAATCCAATGAAGAAGATCTCACTTTATTCTTCCTATATCTCATATGAGCATGTAAGTCATGATGAGTATGAGCTAGAAATGATGGTGTTACATGAAGGCATGTTTAAATTCAATATCAATAATGAAGTGCATATTTTTGTGTATATTGTTGATTGTCATGACTTGTGGCATAATAGATTAGCACACGTGAATTCTAAGTCTACTGAATACATGCAAAAAAATAATTATATTGATCTTTGTAATAAGTATTTTTGATAAGAAATATAAACTTTGTATCCAATCAAAAGACACACTTAAGCTCTAAAACTTATACATAGGGATATGTATGAAATAAATGGTAATATCACTAGAGGAGGTCAAAAGTACTTCATGACATTTATCGATGATAATTCTAGATATATGTATATGTCTACTTGTGAAGGAATAAAGAAGAACCATTTGAAATGCTTAAGAAATAAAAAATGGAAATAGAAACTTTTCATGACAAGAAAATAAGGATATTTTGGTGGCGACATTTGGTGGTTGTTAGGTTGTAGCTGGACCCTTTAATATTGAATCTCTTTATTGATGAGAAAAGGATTGCCAACAAAAAGGGAAAGGGTATTTAGTGACAACTAAAGTTGCCATTATATATTAGTTAATTTAGCCATTTGAAGAGGTAATCAACACTAAAACAAAACTTAGTCGTAACCAAAGTTGCCACAAAGGCATTTATTGGCAATAGATGTCACCATTATATTTGCATCCATCTAGCCATTTAAGAAGGGTTGCCACTAAATATAAACATTCATGGTGACAAAATAGAAATTTTTAATGGTGACTTATAAGGATTGCCACAAAAGAAGCTACTTTCAGGGGTGACTATTGTCACCATTGAAAGTTAGGTTTTTTTCATTATAAAAAACTTTAGTGGTGAATAAACTCACCATTAAAGAATTTTTTTAATTTTTTTAAAATATTAAAAAAATTATTCAATTAATGATTATTGATAAAATATTTGTCATGATCCTAAATAAAAAAAATAGGCACATATAAGACAATATTAACAAAATAAAATGAATTTGTATATGACATATAATAGAAATTCCCAATACCAACTTTTTTGAGTGCAAACTTGAAAATGTACAATTAACAAAATAAAGATATCAACATATAACAAATTATCCTAACAAGTAAAATGCCATTTGCTTTGAACTTGTCTTTGTTAGCAACATCTGCTATGTGTATTGTCCATTTCTCTACTACATTAAGCTCTTATGGGTTTAGCATTGAGTCTATCCCTTCCAACATATCTTTAGCTACTCCCTTGATCAATAGAACTTGTTTAATCACATATTTCCTTTAAAATCTGGTTTAGTTAAATAATTTGTCATTTGATTAGAAAATAATCCAAAATAAAAATATTGTTAAATAAGTTACTATGTAAAATTTTTTTAAAAAATCAATACATTGCAAATAGACCCTTTAATTTGTTAATCACATGTAGTTACACGGGAATACACTTTTCACCTTTTCAATTTGTTATTCTAATCATATATGAATAGGCAAAACATGCAAAGTCAATGGCATAAATCAACTTACTTTTGATGCCTTGAACCACTTTGAATTTGTTCTTTACAAACTGTGCCATACAATTCAATTTGGTGTATATGCATATGTAGTATGGTTTTCATATTAGTGATGAATGCATTCAACCTGCTTTTGTTGTACTGGAATTCAATGTATAAGTAATCTTTAATGCCAACTTCCATTTGTAATAGGTATAACATTATGCTAAATATAATAAAGAAATAAATGTAGCCAACAACAAGTCAAATGGTTCTATAAAGTTTGCATTGTAAAGGATGTTTTACATGTTAAATAAAAGATTACATTTAAAAATTAAAACACAAGTGAATTACAAAATTGTTTTGATTGCTTTAGTCCTAATAGGGAATATAAAAGATACTTGACAAATTGTGTTTTATTTAAGGTTCTTTTTTCTTAATTACCTAATTAAAAGGATATAATACATGTGCCAATTAATAACTATAAAATATATGAAAATAGCAGAACATCACAACCTTAATTTTCAAAGAACTACCTTTAAGTTCTCATATACTCAAATCAAAACCACCATACAGTTATACATAATTCAAATTTGAAAGTAAGCTAAAAACATGACTAAATCTAATTAAACATATGCAGGATATGTTATAACCATCACATATTATGTGTTATAACTTATTATGAAGACAATCTTGTTGATAAGGTGTTAGTCAAGTCGACAGGATCTTGGCTTTTCCAAGTTTTTCAATTAAAGAATACCTTATAAGATAACAGATCTTGTTGGAAAGGTTCTAGCTTTCTCTGTATTGAATTCATGACTTTGTTGACAAGATCTTTAACCCTGTCTACAAGATATCATCTTAACCCTTATATTGACATAGCTTAATGTTGTCTCAATCTTGATAGTGAGATAACTTCATATAAATAGTCATATCCATATCTTTTATTTTTAGAAATATCAAATTTCGACAATAATAAGGCCATTAGCTTGGCTTTACATAATATTCTCATATAGAATGGAACTGTAGAGGTCAAATTTAAAATTTTGTTCCATTTCATCCTATAAACTCTATAGACATATTTGTTCTAACATATTTGAATATAAATCAAGCTCTATTTGCACTAGGGAGCCCTATAGCCATTTTAGCCCCTTTTGACCACAATATGAATCAAATTTCAAAAATTCATAATTTTGACTATACTATTATGTTTTGTGCAAATTAGACATCTACGAAAAGCTTATGATGTGAACTATATATTTTAAAAATTTAAAGTAAAAATAAATTCATTTGCATCACTAAATTCCAGTGGAACAGTAATTGTGACAGTACCAAGCATAAATCAAAATCAAAATTTCAAAAATGCATATCTTTGGCTACACAGGTCCAATTTACACAAAGTTAGTGGCAATGGAAAGCTGATAAGCCAAATATATGCTTGTAAAATCTTATAAGCATTGGAGTTCATTTTGCTCCTCAAATATATGAAAACAGCCTCCTGAACCATATGAATAATGCACATGATTTTCTATAATTTTTAGTCAATTTTGGAAATTCATAAAATATTTTACAAAGCTTCAAAAATTGTGTTCTTTGATGTTATAGGAAGTTCTAAATGAGATCTAAATATTTGCCAAATTTCATTTAGAAATTCATTCATTTGGTCTATTTTTGGTTTAGGTACAAAATATGACTCAAGGAATGTCATTCTTGGTTTCAAATGGTCCTTCTTGAGTTGTTTTTTGCCAAGGCTCTACTTGATCATGATTTAAATGTCAAACACAACATGTATAACTAACCCAACATGTCTCAAAAGTCATATATCTCAAAATTACATTCCCACTTGCTATTATGCACATGCATAACATGGGACTTAAAGGGCCAAATAATGCAATATCATGTATTTACATCCACATATAGTTTGTATATCATAGCCTTATACTTTTGAGTGTGTGGGAATGGTTACATCTCAAAATACACATCTACATCATTATATTGACAACAAAATGCACTAGAACTTAAACTAGTGTCAAAGTTGTTCTTCCTAGGCTTTTTGCTCACCATTCTTGCTTCCTTAAGAACCACCTAGACATGGTTAGGAAAAATATAGGAATGAATGAGATTTAAAGAATCCCAATAGTTTCTTCATTATTCAAGCATATATATATGGCATACTCAAGGTCAAAGAAGTAAGCATGCATGTCACATAACCAAGTATCATTCATTTTTATGTATTAGATATCCCATGGCTCCATTAAAAGCAAAGACAAGTTCCAGGGACTTTTGGCTTAGTCTCACCTAATAATTAGGGACTTTTGGTTTAGCCTCACCTTCTTTTAAGGATTTTTGAGTTAGTCTCACTTACAAATGAAACTTTTGGCTTAGTCTCACCTACATTTAGGGACTTTTGGCTTCACTTCACCTATTTTAAAGGGCTTTTGGCATAACCTCACCCATTCAAGAGTTAAAACAATTCCAAATGCAAATTCAAGTGCTATGCAATTGCATATAGTCATTAAGCATTCATCATAAAATCAATAAGGCATAGAAGTGGCAACCATAATATACAAGCAGTCCAGGACATCAAGTAACCACACATGCATAAGCAAGAATGGATGAAGAGTTATCTTATCACATAAATTCCAATAAATTTCTCTTGATTTCTTCTCTTGATTCCATGGCCCTATATCCATCCTTGGATATACTTTCTTTTGTTTGGCCTAGACACATCAAATAGAGTACAAAACAATCAATGGAACCATACTCATACTCATTCTAGCCTTACATATACAATTTAGGATTCTAATTATGCTTATAGCCATACTTTTGTCCCTTAAGAAGCAACTCTTATCATTTCACTTCTAGGCTCCAAAATCTCATTTAATATAAGCCATATGACTTTAATAGAACTCATTAGAACTATCACAAATTTGATTTAAGGAGTTTAGCATCAAATTGCTTCTTTAAGCATAATTGAACCCTAAAAAATTCACTTTTCAAAATAAGACTTTTAAATTCAAACTAATAGTTCTATTAGTATCTATAATTTATAACTAGATCATTTATAAGCTTGGAACCATAAAAAATACTCCCTAGGTACCTAAACCATCTCATGGCTAAACCATGCACAAAATAAGGTCTCATCAACTCCCTAGTTGTTTCTCTCCAACATAAATCATACTTAGTTTGAATCCTTGTCCAATGGCGTTTCTAAAGGTGGAATTGGTTGCTTCAAACTCCTTTCTTTCTCCAAGTGTTCAACCCTCAATAGGCTTGTTTCAAGAAATAAAAACTATTAGTGAAAGGGCTCAAAGAGTAGAAGAAATTTTTTAACTAGTTTGTAGCAAAATTATGCATAGTTTCTTACCTATCTTGCTTTCCTTCCTTTCTCCTCCTTCTCTTTCATGCCATTGAAGGTCTAGTTTCAAGCTCAATATGTTGGTTCTAAAAGGCTGGGCAGATGGCATGACAATAAAAAGGATGGGATGATGATATTTTAACTTTTTTTGATAATTCATTTTTGCCATTATACTTTGATTGCCCTATTTGAGCTCATTTTAAATCTTTTTTGAGAACCTTCTTTTCCATATAAAAATATGAACTCTCTAGTTTATTAAAATCATTTATTTGAAAATTTTTAGATTTGAAATCTTACTGAGCTATCTGATCAAAATTTTGGTTAACTAATGATCTAATTTATAAATCGGAAGAGTTTTAACCATTCTGACAACTTCTAAAGTTTTCTGGGTTTCTGAAAATCCTAGTGAGCTCAAATCTACCATTTAAAACTTTCCCTTTCATATTTCTTAAAATTTGCCTGAAATTATGATTTTGCCACTATATTTTTGGCCATTCATTTAGCCGTTTCGGCTCCGATTTTGGGTTATCTTTGGTTTCCCAACCTCATTTTTAGATGTTCTATTTAGTATTCTAGCTTTACTTTATCTTAATTTATTTTATTTGAGTCCTCTTTTAATAACCATATTGTTCAAATTTTAGTTTCTCTTAATTCATTCTACCCTTCTTTAGGCCCGTGACCTTACTTAAATAATTTATTCTACTCTTTAAGAACTATTTTGAATTACCATATCATAGAATATTACATTTCACCTCCTTAAAAATAAATTTTGCCTTCAAAATTTAGGACATGCCCCAATTAAATCATTAAGACCCTTTCAGGTCATCTTTTATCAAAGAAACATTCTTATTTTCTTGATTATTTGATCACAGTACGAACTATTTCTTTGGCGTTATAACATAGAAGATTATCTTACAATTGGAATTCTCATATTTCATGACGAGTGAGGGGATTGAAAATTTAAAATAAGAGACATAGAATATAACATAGTTATAGGCCAGGTCAAGAGAGAAGGCAAAATAATACAATAAATAACTAGTCCAATTCTTTCAAGTATTTCAAATGAATCATATAACAAGGATTGAGCCCTTTCTCATTTGATAGGCCAACCTATTCCAATAATTGAATACACAAATTTTCCAATCTTAAATCATACTCTAACAACCTTATACTTTTATTCCCATAACTCTTTGTCTATACAAGGCTATAAAGAGTTTCTCTATAATCATTTCTATCTATTCAGTGGTTTTGTATATCCATTTCAAAGCTTATCCATCTCCTTTCACCTAGCTCACAATGTGATCCACACTCTCTCCCATTGAAGATTTTATATAAAACCATTTAAATACTGGAATGATAACCATCATTTATACAAGCATAGTTACAAAGAAATATACATTCCAATTTGCTTTCACATATTCTACTCAACATTTTTTTTTGAAGTTTAAATGGCCCTTTCTGTCTGACCATTTGTAATGCCTGGTATATTGTAAAAACACCGAAACAGGCCGATTTGAAAAGCAAGTCCCTTGAGATGAGTGATTGAACGACAAATAAAATTTGGATAAAATTTTAAATAATAGAAAATGAGAATTTGGCCGAAAATAAGAGTGTAAGTTTGATACTCTCCTTTGAATTCCACGAGTTGTGGGCCAACTTTGGTGATGCAAATGAGTTGTATGTATGTAATTAAATATGAGAATGTGATGTATGAGCTCATATGGTCCGCATGACACCGAATGGAATTTTCATACGCGACGCAACGCAAAATAAGGTATTATTTTAATGCCATTTTCCATTCTCTTTTGTGCAATTTATCATGGGAAACTTAGAAATGATAGGAAGCAAGCTAGAAATATATGATGTTACATTTTATGGTATCAGAGCAAAGGTTTAGGCACTTTTGCTCGACATTTGATTCTTGGATGGTATATCTGGCTTGTTTTCGGGTGGAATATCTATGTATGTGTGTTAAAAATTATGTTGTGGGCTAAAGGCTGTGGTTTTTCTTTTCAGTAAAGATGGTTGAGACTTGGAGAGGCTGAGGCAGACTACCTCGAGAACTTGAGGTTGAGTTTGAGGATCCAGTGCGGGCTATCAAGGAGCGGATTGACCAGTTTGAGAATGTCATAGCCCAGCAACACTATATGATCCAGCAGCAGCATGAGATGATTATGCAGCTGTTGTGACAACCCTTCTAAACACGGTAATTATAGTTAAATATGCAATTAATAATTAATGATCAAGATTTGGAGTCATTACAGTTTATTACGTTATGAAAATATAGGAAAATTTGAACCTTGATGTTAGGGTCATCACCAAACAACCACAAACAAAACAAAAATGCATAAGAGAAACCATACTACCATGAGGGGTTTACAATTTGTCCATTCATCAGTCTCAACACACAAAAACCTCCCATAAGTATTCCTATATCATTTCCTAGCATTACCATTAAAGAAACTAGGGTTTCTAGGCAAAAGGAAGGAGTTTGGGGTTTTGCGCCGCGGCCCATACCATTCCCGCCGCGGTTAAGTTGCTCTTTGGAATTATTGGGCAACTTTCTCAAATTTCACCACGGCCAGCTATGCAGCGCCGCGGTGGAAATGCCTCCTGAAGCTATTGTTCCACATCCTACGATCCTCACCTTGGTAGAACCCTCTTGCGCCACGGCAAGATTCGCTACTGGACACCCCTCAGATTGTTCCCTCGACTAGCGCCGCAGTGGTATGTGATGCGCTGCGGCGAGGTTTCGTTCTGTCACCCTCATGGGTGATTTTTTTCACACTGTGCCGCGGTGAGTTTCCTCACGCCATGACGTTCCTCGACACTGTTACTCTCCAAGAAATTTTTATTTGCTTGCACCGCAGCGAGATTGCTCATGCCGTGGCGCACCTCACTTCTGTCGCTCATTTGGCCGCAGCGTGACTCCCTCCTGTAA
Organism: Erythrophleum ivorense; assembly: GCA_026724425.1. NCBI lineage: Eukaryota > Viridiplantae > Streptophyta > Magnoliopsida > Fabales > Fabaceae > Erythrophleum > Erythrophleum ivorense. The sequence continues at coordinate 17,687,232 of JAIUCV010000012.1, read as the reverse complement.
CTGTATCTCCCAAATTTCGTCTCATATACTCTAATTTTCATCTTAGGACTACCCTAGGACCACTTTCTCCTATTTTGTATCACTCTAATGGTATTTATCTACCCTATTTACTCATCTAACTCCCCATTACCAATTTAAAACTTAGATACTATTTCCTACTTGCCCAACTATCTCATATCAGCAAATTTATAGAATAATAACAGCAAGAATTCATGCATCAGAGATAATTAACATCCCATGCATATTCCATAGAGATTTCATTCATCAATAGTTTATATCAACATCTAATGCATCACATGACTACAATTCCCAAATGGTAAACCATATCACAAATTCAACAAAGCTATATATATCAGATGTTACAAGTTCAAACATCAATATCCACTATAATGAGACTTAACTCCTTAACGGTTACATTTTCACCAAGCAAAATATAAACGCCTACACTTGGCAACATGAATACATGATGATGTTATGTAAACTAATAACAAAATTGCATCTACTCTACTCAGATTAGCCCAAATGTAGCTTCCTCCACACATTGCTAGAGTTTATGGATTTTCATCCACTTGCTTCTCCTTATCCTTACCTGAAGAACCTTCACCTGAAATATTAATCCCATAAAACGGGGTGAAATATAAATCTCAGTAACCAAGGCAATTCCATCATATATTCTAGTTTAATTAGCATACATGCATAATTTCACGTAAGCATAAGAAGAATACCAGTTATATCAGTAAATGAAACAAGTAGGCTATCATGATTACCATCCCATACTAGTAATCATATTTACACATGTTAAAGGCCATTAACACTGGAGAGGCTCGTCCACGGCACCTACTCCTCATTGAGCACTACTAGGGCTCGGTGTATATGGGGTTTGATCATAATCCGGTGCTCGATCGAAGCACATGCACTGGTGGCAACCGCACCACAACTGCACCATGGACTCACAAGGTCCAATCACAATATAATGATAGCCAACCAATTCATTCAACATTTCAAATCATTCATGTACAGCAAAATATGAAATTAAAATAGATATATGTATGGAATTAATATAAACCCGGTTACCTTACTTGTAGACAATTTGTAACAGCCACGAATGGTACAAAAATATCCCTATAACCATAGCATCAGAGAATTACTACTTTAATTCATCATCTGCAGTAGCAACAAGTACCCAAAGAATTTAAATGCTAATAACTACCTAAAGAACACTTACCTAACCACCACAAATCCCTAAATTCGAATTGAGTATGTCCCCCACCAGAAACTTCAGTGTATAACCTAAATTCCTAAGTAAATTCGTACATAATTAACACCCACACTATAATCAAGTCATTAGGGTCTCAAATCAGCAGAATTACCTCAAAAAGAAGAGTTCATACCTATCTAATGACAGCCATAGCCTTAACCTACGAATTTTATCAAGAAAATCCCCAAATAACCACATTTCAAATTTTGGTTATGATGAAAATACTCTAAATGAAAAACTAATTGGACCAAAATGAAGAGAAAGATGAGAGGATTAAGTTATATAACTATTACCTTAACTAAATCTTGCTTTAGAAGTAGGAAAATATGGAAATATGCCAAGAACCCTAGCCTCCCATTTGGATCTCCGATTTTCTCCTGTGTTTCAGAAAAGTGGGATAGTGGCTGAAGCATTTAGGGTTTTAGTTGGGTCAAATATGAGTCATGGGTTGCTCTAAGGTCTAACTCCTAATGGGCTCAGATTTTTGCTTTGTTGGGCCAGTTTTTAAGTTGTCAGGTTATAGAATTCTATTGGGCTAGACCTAGTTTTAGGATCTCTATTGTTTTGGGTCTGCACAAGGTTTATTGGGCTTTCCTAAGAGCCTATACAAGGTGGATCTTGGGCCTCTATCACATTGGATCAAGTTGGGTCTGCACCTAGCTTATTGGGCCTCCATTAGCCTCTTATCTACTTAATTTAATTTGGGCCTAGATGAAATTTCTATTTTTATCAAATCTCATACCCATATTAATTATTCCTAATTAACCTAATACATGATTAACACTTTAATTAATTATGGGGTGTTACAGCTGCAGGGAGCCCTGGCTAGGCAAGAAGAAGCCAGAAGAAAGGCCCCTCCACCGCCTCTGCCTCAGCCATCCACCTCTGGTGTACCTCAGCCCCTCCACTGCCTCTGCTTGGTGTACCTCAGGCATCCACCTTCGGTGTACCTTAGCCATCCACCTCCGGTGCACCCCAGCCTTCCACTTCTAGTGCTCCACCCCCACCTCCCCAAGAACCAGCTCAGGCTCCACCGTCTATCCAAAAACAATTGAATCAATTCAGAAAGAACAACTCGCCAGTGCTTGATGAGGAGTTAGATGCAGACAAGGCGGGGGCCTGGGTGAGGGAAATAGAGAAAATCTTCACAGTGATGGATTGCACCTCAGAACATAAAGTTCAATTAGTTACTTTTATGTTAAGAAAAAAAGCTAATAATTGGTGGCTTAGTGTAAGGCCCTTAATGGAGGCTAGGAATTTACAGATGACTTGGGAAAACTTCTTAGTACAATTTTATGAGAAGTATTTCCCCAATTCTATGAGGAAACAAAAAGAGGTGCAATTTATGGGATTAAAGTAGACATATGACATGACTGTAGACCAATACGTGGCAAGATTTATAGAATTGTCTCGATATTCTTCGTATCTTCAGAGGTATGATGATGAGCCCTGGAGGTGCGAACAGTTTGAGCTCGGGTTGAAACCCCAAGTTAGAGATAGAGTGACTCCACACAGAATCCAAAACTTTAATACTATTGTGGAGATTAGCAGGGTAATCGAGAATAATTTGAGAGAGATTATGCCTACTGTCACGGTATCTGGCCAGAGGGGAACCCTGGAGTTAAAGAGACTGAGACCAGAGGAAGGAGCCAATTCTGCACCTTTTAACAAAAAGAAAAGCAAGGTGCCATAGAATAGGAGGCCACCGAAAGGAAAGAAGGTACAGCCTCAGAGGACTCAGGCATCCACACAGCAATCCATGGTGACGTGTTACAAGTGTGGGAAGCCGGGCATATTGCCAGAAACTGCTTTCAAGCATATTTAGTGCCTCCACTTAGATCACTTCTGCTTAGACTGCCTCATCCCAGGCCATAGACCCAAGGCAGGGTGTTTGCCCTTTCTCAGCAGGAGGCTAGTGCATCTCCCAGTCTTATTCGAGGTATGCTCATAGTGAACGATTTTTCTATGATTGCTATGTTTGATTCAAGTGCTAGTTACTCGTTTATATCTTATAACTGTGTGAGACGTTTGGATATGGCCATTAGTACTCTGCCATTTGATTTATCTATCACCATACCCACTGGAGGCCACGTTATTACTTTCCATGCTTGTTTGAATGTCATTGTCCACTTTAATCATTGTCATACTACCATCGACTTGATTTGTATGCCATTCCATGACATTGATTTGATTGTGGGTATGAACTGGATGACTGCCAATAATGTTATCCTTGATTGTGAACACCGCACTATATTTATATCTTCTTGTGGGACCATACCTAGAATAGGAGCCGAGCTATCTTTCATGACTACTACCCAGACTGAGAGATACTTAAAGCAGGGTGTCAGAGATTTCTAGTCTTTTTCTCTATACGAGTCAAGGTAGAAGAAGGGATAGAGGAGATCCCAATCGTTAGGGAATTCCCTGAGGTTTTCCCTAAAGATTTTGATTTTAGTGGCCTACCTCCAGAGAGAGAGATAGAGTTCCCCACAGAGATAGTGTCAAAGCTGGACCTGTGTCCAAGGCTCCGTACAAGATGGCTCCCACCGAGCTTACTGAATTGAAAAAGAAGATAGAGAAGCTATTAGAAAAAGGGTTCTTACACCCTAGTGTGTCACCCTGGGGAGCTCCAGTGTTGTTCGTGAAAAAGAAAGATGGTAGCTTGAGATTGTGTATAGGTTATAGAGAATTGAACAAGGTTACCATCAAGAATAAGTATCCCCTCCTTAGGATAGATAACTTATTAGATCAGTTGGCTATGGCATCTGTCTTTTGTAAGATAGACCTTAGGTTTGGATATCACCAGCTAAGGGTGAGAGCTGAAGACGTCCCAAAGATGGCCTTTAGGACTAGATATGGGCATTATGAGTTCCTTGTAATGCCATTTGGGCTGACGAATGCAACCGTGGTATTCATGGATTACATGAACAGGATCTTTAGACCATATCTAGATAAATTTGTTGTGGTCTTTATTAATGATATCTTGGTATACTCTAGATCTTTTGAGGAGCATGAAAGGTATCTAAGATTAGCCCTAGAGACTTTGAAAGATAAGAGATTATATGCTAAACTGAGTAAATGTGAGTTTTGGCTAACCGAGGTGAAATTCTTAAGTCATGTGATCTCACGAGACGGGGTCGCAGTAGATCCCCATAAAGTCGAGGCTGTGTTACAGTAGGATAGACATAGGACCATCACTGAGGTTAGGAGTTTCCTTGGTTTGGCAGGATATTACCGACGATTCATTCAGGGCTTTTCTCTGATGGCCTTACCACTTACGAGGCTGACTCGAAAGGATACACCCTTTGTGTGGGATGAGAGATGTGAGAGGAGTTTCCAGGAGTTGAAATCCCGATTGACCACTGCCCCTGTGCTAGTCATTCCTGACCTTAGTTTACCATTTGTGGTATATAGTAATGTCTCGAGGAAAGGGTTAGGATGTGTATTGATGCAGCAAGGTAGGGTAGTGACATATGCCTTTAGGCAACTAAGGTCTCATGAGGAGAATTATTCCACACATGACCTAGAGTTAGCCGCAATAGTGTTTGCTCTTAAGATTTGGAGGTACTATTTGTATGGTGCGACTATAGAGATTTATAGTGACCTCAAAAGTCTGAAATACCTATTCGATATGAAGGAACTCAATATGAGACAAAGGAGATGGATAGAGCTCCTGAAAGATTATGATTATGTATTAAAATACCATTTGGGGAAGGCCAATGTGGTGGCTGATGCCTTAAGTAGGAAATCCATCCATGCTGCCCATATGATGATAAGGGAGCAGGAGCTTCTAAAAAAATTTAGAAATCTGAACCTCTCTTGCTAGCTGGTATCGGGCAGATTATTTTTGAGTGAGACCCAGATTGAGAATGAGTTGAAAGTTCAGATCTTAGATGCCCAGAGAGAGGATGAATTCTTAAAACAGATTAAGAGCGAAATCTCCTAAGGTAGGACCTCAAATTTTGGGATATCTGAGGATGGTGTGATAGTATACAGAGATAGAATCTATGTGCCTAGTAGCAATGAGTTAAGAGAGAAAATTCTAGAAGAGGCACACAAGAGCAAATATACTATCCACCCAAGTGCCACTAAGATGTATCAGGATCTAAAAAGAATCTTCTGGTGGCCATGAATGAAGAACGACGTCACGGATTATGTGGCGAGGTGTTTAGTGTGCCAAAGGATTAAGATAGAGCACCAGAGACCAGTTGGGCTGTTGTAACCCCTAGATATCCTCGAATAGAAATGGGATAGTATAGTTATGGATTTTGTTATGGGGTTACCTAGGACATCCTTTGGACATGATGCTATCTGGGTCATTGTAGATAGATTGACGAAGTCTGCACATTTTTTAGCGATTAGGACTACTTACTCATTGGATAGATTAGCCCAGTTATATATATGAGAGATAGTGTGACTTCATGGAGTACCAGCAGCATAGTATCTGATAGGGACCCCAGGTTCACATCAAACTTTTGAAGGTCGTTACAGCATGCCTTAGGGACCAGGTTATGATTTAGCACTGCTTATTACCCCCAGACAGATGGTCAGACTGAGAGGACCATCCAGAACCTAGAGGATATGTTGAAGGCATGTGTATTAGAGACAAGGGGTAATTGGGACACATATATGCCATTAGCTAAATTTGCATACAATAATAGTTATCATTTCAGTATTCAGATGGCCCCTTATGAGGCTCTCTATGGGAGAAAGTGTAGATCTCCATTATGTTGGGTTGAGTTAGGGGAGAGGAGGTTGCTAGGACATGAGTTAGTGGACCAGACTACCCAACAGATAGAATTGATTAGACAAAAACTCCTTACGGCTCAGAGTAGGCAGAAAAGTTATGTCGATAAGAGAAGAAGGCCATTAGAGTTTGAGATTGGAGACCACATATTCATCCGAGTGTCTCCAGTGACTGGGGTAGGTCGGTCTATAAGGGTAAAGAAGCTCAATCCTAGGTATATTGGTCCATTTGAAATTCTTGAGAAAATTGGACTTGTGGCCTATCGGATAGCCTTACCTCCAAACCTAGCCCAAATTCATAATGTTTTTCACGTCTCCCAATTGAAGAAGTACTTACCAGACCCCTCACATGTCATAGAATATGAGCATATTCAATTGCAAGAAAATCTTTCCTATGTAGTAAGGCCAGAGAGGATTGTGGATGCCAAGTTGAAACAACTGAGAAACAAGAGCATTCCTCTGGTGAAAGTGGTCTGGAAGGGCCTGACGTCTGATGAGGCAACCTGGGAACTAGAAGATGACATAAAATGAAGGTATCCAGAGCTATTTTCCTAAGGTATGTATTTAAATTTCGAGGACGAAATTTATTTTAACGGGGGTGGAAAATGTAACGCCCGGTATATTGTAAAAACATCGAAAGATGCCGATTTGAAAAGAAAGTTTCCTGAGATGAGTGATTCAAGGCCAAATAAAATTTGGATAAAATTTTAAATAATAAAAAATAGGGATTTGAGCTTTGAGTTTCTCAGAAACTAGGGCCGGAATAATTCAAAAAATTACCGAAAGGCCAGTGAAATTTTGATAAATAAGTGTAATTTTGGAAAAACATCTAGGAGGACTTTTTAAATAGAAATTTTTAGTTACTTAAGGTTTTCAGAGCCCCCAAAAACCAAGGGAAGCCCCTGGACCGGTAAAGCCCCTCCGGTGTACTATTTTTGACGTCAGTTGATCCGAACTTTGACTGATTCGTTTGGGAAGGTTTTAGCTTCGATTTGAGTGATTCCAAAGGCATTTTATTAAATTGGGAATCTAAATTTTATGATGGGAAGACGGTTCTAAAAAAGGAGCTAAAATGAAGCCAAACCGGAAATGCCATTATGGAAGGACAAAAATAGAAACAAATTGCACAAAGGAAGCTTCCAAATCCCCTTTTTAATCCACGTTCAGCCCTCCCTCTCTAAACTAACTTTCTTCTGCTCATTTTCAGAGAAAATTCTCATCTCCTTAGGCGCACAAAAGAGAGGAAATTTTGGAGGAAGAAAATCCAAAGAAAGGGTGAGAAAGTGTAAGGTTTTCATGCTCCTTCCTCTTGAAACTTCATCTTCCCCTTCTTGCTTCATCTTTCCATGGTTTTAATGAAATTTTTGCTGTTGATTTGGGTCCAGATCAGAGGAGGGAAATTCAAAATTTAAGGAAGAGAAAGAGGGAAGAGGAAGGGCTCTTGAAGAAAGCTTAATTGCAAGGTAGTTTCTCTCCCTTTGTTGCTTCTTTTTCTCCTTCTCCTCTTCCATGGTGGGATGTCTCAAACAGAACCATAAAGAGGGAAGATTTTCTATTTTATAATCCAAAAGAATCCATTAAACTAAGCCTTGGGAGGATGGATTATACTAAAGAAATGCATGAAAAACTAGTAAAACTCAAGTTGAAAAAGTGTAAGGTGCTTGAACATAGTTTAAAATCTGGGTAGAATTAAGACTTCCCCATCATATGTGAGTGTTTGTTTGAGTTTTTAAGACTCCTAAGGAGCCTCCCAAGTGCCCTATCCCTTAAGGAAAAATCTCAAACTCCATGGGTCTTCAATGGAAGCATAACTAGGTCAAGACCCTTAGAGATAGCTAGGGATGTTTTAAATGGTTCCAAACTTGATTTGGGACTTTATATGATAAAAGAAGATAGGAGAAATCCTTGGGAAAAACTTAGAAGCCTTAGGTTTAGAGATGAGGCAATGGCTTCCATAATATAACCTTATGAAGCAACATGGACCTAGGTTTGTGAAAATAAGTATGTGATGGCTTCAAGGACCTTAAATGAAGTCAAGAGGTCTAAATATAGCAAGAGAATGGAACCAAGAATGTTAATTATGGTAGTTGCTTCATTAGGTCCTTAATGGAACCATATTGTGACAAATAGAACAAAGTGTAGTCTTAAGAGTGAGTTGGATGTCATAACTTGTTCCAAGAGTATAACTAAGTGTTGTTTATTGTGAATAGGCCAAGGAAATCCAAACCCACCTCCTTGTGTTTGTGGAACCGAAAAGGAGAAGAAACAAGCAAAGTAAAGCTTAAATTTGCACCAAGGTAGCTCTCCACCTTTTCTTATTGCATTTTCTTGTTGCATATGTGTCATTGTGTGCTTGTGTGTAGGTTTATATGTTTAAGATATGCCATTTGATGCTATGTTGCTATTTTGGTACCAATATGCTTTCTTGAATGTCTTTGAATGGTGGAAATGGCTCATAAGGGTGAGGTAGTGCCAAAAGCCCCTTAATGTGGGTGAGGAGATGCCAAAAGTCTCATGGCATGGGTGAGATAAGGCCAAAAGTCCCTTGGATGGGTGAGGCTAAGTCAAAAGTCCCAAGAACCAAGAGTGAGGCAATTCAAAAGTCCTAAAAATGGGGTGAAGCCAAATCAAAAGTCCTTAGAGCTCATTATTATGCTTGACATGAATTTGTGACACAAAAATATGAAAGATGAATGCTTCATAGATTGATTGACTGCATACTAGATAAGCATGATATTTTATATGTTTTATTCTCCTTATCTTAAGCATTTTAGTATCCAAATATGGCTTTAGAGGTCTAATTAGATGAAATTTGGTTTTAGTAGCCATTTTTTATATTTTAGGAATTAAGTTACAAATTATTAGTTTTTAATGCTCAATTTTATCTCAAATTATTTTGTGAATATTTTTCCTATTATTTCTACAGATTCTTTATGGGCAATGGAATTGGAATGGAAGAATAAAATAGCATTTGAATAGGAGCAATGGGTCTTGAAGAAGAAGTCAGCTCCAACTCCCTTGTTTCTCTCGTGGAAGATACACATAAGCTCACACAGGCTTTCATGCTTTACGTTGCAGCAACACACTCGAATGCAAAACGAGGAAGAAGCATGTGGAGCTGACATAAATAATGACGCGTCAAGAATAAGAAGACGCTGGGTCTAGATTGAGAGTGAAGAATGTAGCTCCAGAACATCAGAAGCTCGAGTTTTGTGTGATGTAGTGCAGAACGTGGAAGCACTTGATTAACATCAAAAAGATGATGGGACAATGAGCTAAAAGCGAACTAAATTACGTGAGAACCAGAAGCTTTGAGCTGGAGATTTAAGAGAGAAAGTGAAGCTTCTGAACAAGGAGAAGTAATGGAAGTAAAACATAAACCAGCACAATGGAAATGAAGAAGCATGTAGCAGTTGATGTGAAGGAGGTGCGAGTTACAAGCTGAATGAAGGAAGTAGCAACACATTCTCTCAGGTTGTAGAGAGTAACTCATGAATAGTAGAAAACAAGCAAAAACAGAGGGGAAGCTTGCATGAGCTGCATGAGAGAACACAACACACTTGAGCTTGAAAAGAAGAACGCTGTAGCCATTACACTTGCACCCACGGGTACAAAGCAAGAATAATGAGAAACACAGAAGCAGCCAACGTGGAGAAGCTTAAGAGAAGCAAGCTGAATCATGTGGAAGCTACATGAAAGCTAAAATGGAAAACATAAAGAAATGAGCTGAAGAACAACATTGAACAGAAAAGAAGAAGCTACGTGGTGAAGAAGCTGCTGCACGAGCTGAGAAACAAAGAGCTACAAGCTTTTGAGCAGAACAAACACACTAGACCAGTAGCTGAGCAGATTCAGAACCATGTGATTAAGAAGAGAAAAAGCATGCAAGCTACGAGCTGACTGATGGAGAAGAACAGAAGCTAGCCACGGGGTCTGGTGAAGAACGAGCTTGGTTTTGACGTAGCAACGTGAAAACAACGTGGAAGTGTGGAAGAACCATGCACGGGCAGAACGCATGCAGAAGCTGAAGAAAACATGAATAATAACGCGAAGAAGGAAATAAGAAGCTCATGTGGAGGTTGCATATGATTCATTAAAGAGCACGCGAGGAGATGAAAGGAAATATACACGGACAGAACGTGGGTTGCTGAAGAATCATCATCCATTTACGAAGAAAGCCCACACATCAATTTATCCACGTCAGAAAAGCTAGGAGCTGATTTGTAGAGGAGCACGTGAAATCATTAAAGAGCACGTGAGGAAGGGGAATTAATTAGGGCAAGCTTCAGGAGGCAGAGGGACGAAATTCATAAAATAAAAAAAATAAACACAATCCAGAACCCCATCACCGCATTCACTACATTCTTCACGCCGTATTCCATCCTTCGTCCATCCACTCCACACAAAGCCATTCCATCTTCCATTCTTCCACTTCCATGAAGCTCTAAGCCTCCATTTGTGATTAGCTTAGAAGAAGACCTTGGAGAAGCTTGAATCCATGGAGAAGAACTCAGAATTTTGGCTAAGATTTCTTTAATTTTCTACACTTTTTCTGTTTCAAATATTGTTTTGGTTAAGTTGTATTTGATAGAGAATTTATATAATTGTGATTAGTGGCTGGTTAGACACTAATTAGGAAGCCTTTTGTTGGTTAATTGATTTGATTAAACACTGATTTTTCATTATTCTCTAATTTCTCATGTGTGTCTCGAAGGTGTTCAATGAAATGCATGAATGAAATTATGTGTTTGAATGTTAAACTTGAGAATTCCTTAGTATTTAGTTAGTTAATTAAACATTTTTGGATGATGATTCAGAGGCTAATTAATCAGTTAATCAATTAAATTGGGTGTTCATTGATCTTAAAGACAAGAATTAACAATTTAATGCGGGTTGAGGTTTCAATTCAACGTTAGATTATTAATTTCTTGATTTTTGCATGGTAACTCAAGATAATTTGTTATGAATACAATTAGAGACTCTTAGGCTAGAATTAATCACAATTGGAATAGGATAAGGATAGTGGATACCAAGGGACGAATCTAAAGCTAGTCACAAGACCATTCTCCACCCACAATTCATATAATTAGGTAGCAATTAGGAATTTTAATTTCAATTTAGCTTTAGGTTAGTTTAATTCAATCAAAAATTCCCTTAGTTCAGAAATTTTTAGAGTCTTTTAATATTTGGAAAATCAATTAAACATTAAACTCCAATTCCAAGAGAGATGACCTAGGTTGTGCCACTAGCTACATATTTTACCAACCTAGTTTTATTTTGAGGGTTGCGCGACGAGCCTCTCAATACTTGTACCTTTGACATGTTTTATGCCTTGAAAATGTGCTTGAATAGGTGTATGAGCTATTGAGACTCAATGAATCTCACCCCCTCCTTTGTCTCATCTTATATGATCTAGGTGGAGTCCAAGATCCAAAGGATGGAAGCCAAGGAGCTTAAATCTCCATCTCTTGGCAAATCTTCCCATTTTTGATGTACTATGATGTCTAAAATGTCAAAGTAGATATGTAAATATTATTTTTGAGCCATGACACTTTGAACAAGTGTAAAACTATGTAAAGTTAGTGTATGTATCAAGAAGAGAGTTTAATGAATAGAATTGTGTATTTTGACCACTTGGGAGCCCACTTGTGTATGTATGTTTATGGAAGTGGCATGGTGAATTTGAGTTGCATGAGGGTTCAGACCTTATGAGGGACTTATTTATGCTATATTTATGCTTTTTAAGTTGCTCAAATGTGTGTGAAACAATGGATGACTCATTTGAACTAAATTTGCCTCTTGTTGGGATCAAAATTGCCATATTTTTGAGCTATGGAAAAGTCTAATCAAATGACCTCTTCTTGACTTAAAATTTTGCATGTAAGTAGATCTTGACTAGAGATTTTTGAGAAGCTAAAGATCAGGTCATTTGGAGGTCTGTGAAATTTTCTATGATTTTTCAAAATTGGTGTCAGAATTTCAGATTTGCACCCACTCTGTTCATTTAGTTAGTTGTGAATTTGTGTCATCCGAGGGGAAAACATGGTCCAATGGCTATGAAATTTTATAGGTAAAAACTTGGCATTCACAGTGACTTATAGCAACTAGAAAACCTCATTTGGAGGTCTGAGCTAAGAGATATGAATTTTTGAATTTATGGAACAGCAACAGTAGCGCAGCACGACTTGAGTCATTATTCCATTGAATTTCAGTGGCTAAACATGCTTGTTCTAGTATGAGTATATTTTTATCATAAATTTAACATTCATAGCTTTCCAAATTGGTATTTGCATGGATTGGATTTTTGTGGAATTAATTGGACATTTTCGAAGTTTATAACAGACACTTGCATCAGTACCAGCAGCTATCCAAACCTTTGCCCCTTTTCTTGTGTCAAAGCTTCTTGTGTTATGTTTCATGGCCTGGGCATATTTTTGGCACAAATTAGACATGTGTAGCTTTCTATAATGACTAAGAATGCATGATTTCAAATTTTCTAGAATTAGTTATAAATTCTGAAACCTCATATCAATAAACTGAACCAGTGGCCCAGATAGTAGTGACCTCAGTGGCTTTTTGGATGTAAAATGTTCTTCCCTTAATGATTCATGAGCTGAAATTATTTTTACCATGGGGTAGACATCCAAAGATTTCTGGAATGGTAAAGTTTGTTGGGTTTCAATTTTTGTGAATTTAGTTATGAATTTCCAAAGTTGTGACAGAAAAATTGAGAATTTGGCCGAAAATAATAGTGTGAGTTTGATGTTCCCCTTTGAATTGCACGAGTTGTGGGCCAAATTTGGTGATGTAAATGAGTTGTATGTGTATAATTAAATATAAGAATATGATGTATGAGCTCATATGGTCCGCGTGACACTGAATAAAATTTTCATACGCGACGTAACGCGAAATAAGGCATTATTTTAATGCCATTTTCCATTCTCTTTGTGCAATTCATCATGGGAAACTTAGAAATGATAGGAAGCAAGCTAGAAATATATGGTGTTACACCATTCATTTGAGGTGACAATCAATGACAATACTAAGCACTAATTAATTTCTACCGGGGTTTCTATTCGATGCAATATTATTCAGTACTCCATGAGATCACATTAATTCTTTCATATGTAATAAGGCAATCTATTTAGTGCACACATAGCCCTGATCAGTAAAAGTGCATAAACCCTGTTAATACATTTTCTATTACCCATAGCCACCATATGCAAATGATATATTGGGTAATCCTGAAATAGAATCCACATCTATCTTATCTCTTTTTCCATTCAAGGATATCCAAGGATTTTGATGACTCATTTATCCTTGATAATTAGCCATAACTTTCGATCGTATCAAATAGTTTGCCATATACTAGCTAAATTTATCTTCATTTCTAGTTGCCATATATTGGCTAAATTTATGTTCAGATGAGATTTGAACTAAGAATAAAGCTTGCTAGTTACATGATGTAGAACTAAAGATTAAACATTAGAGAGAAAGAAAGAGGTATGCATGTTATCATAATGGCTGGATACATGTATATAAATTCTTAGGGAGTAAAGGAATTATGAGCAAATCTATTTGGCAAAGACAAGAAGTGTTTAAGGATATCAAAAAGGATTTGCCAGCACTAGAGGAGGCTTTTCCAATGCTAGATATGGCTAGAGAAAGGGAAGGGCTAGTTGACAAGAGCTAAGGCACAAAGGGAAGGTGGGTTGACAAGGATATAGGGTACTTTTATAATTCAAAATTAAAAGACTAGCCAAGATGATCAACTGAAAATCAATCGACCATGTTGGCTGACTTAATAATTTTAAAAAAATTGAAAATAATTTTTTGTAAAAATTATTATTTATTAATTAAATAAAATAATTCACTTCTAAAATAATTATAATTAGAAATAAGAAATAATAATTCATATTAATAATAAATAATAATTTTATACGAGGCATTAAGTTAAGGAGTTTTGGGATTGGGTTGAGTAATAGAAGCCCAAATGCTCAAAAGGTCTAGTGTCAACAAATCTTCAAGAAGCCATACTCGATTAGGGTCATTTCTAACTTTAAAATCCCACATTTGTGCATGTTTTGAGGACATTTTAGTTGTTTTCTCATTTTGAGACATTTGTTTTCCATTTTTGCTACATCATAATAGAATAAAAATGATAGAATATGGTAATTTAGTATCACTTTGAAAAACATTTTGGTTTTTTAAACAAAGTATTAAAAATAAAATTATTATTTCATTTTGAAATTGAGAATTAACAATAAAATAATTCACTTCTAAAATAATTATAAATAAAATAATATTATTAATATATAATAATAGAATAAAAATGATATAATACTATATATATATGTGGTGATAATTTAGCATCTTTTGAAAATTTTGGTTTCTTTCATGGAAATAATGACTTTTGTGGCGACCAATTCTTGCCATAAAAACACTTTCAAAGGCTACCATTAATTTTTTTAAAATTTTTTTGATTCCAAAAAAAAATTAAAAGCTTTTGTGGCGATCTTAGCTTGGTCATCACAAAATCACTTTTGATGTCAACCAATCATTGTTGCCCTAAAAGCTCTTTTCGTGGCCACTTTAGGTTGCCACAAAATGTCCTTTCTTAGCAACCTTTAAGAGTCACTGTTAAAAGTTTTAAGATTAAGATTTTTTTAATTTTCTATCCTAAACATATTTTATTGGCTTTTGTGGTGGAGAGAGATAACTTGCCACTAAAAGGCTTTTTATGGTGACAAATTTGTTGCAATAAAAGACTTATAGTGGCAACTTATCTTAAGTCACCACAAAAGACTTGTAATGGTGACTTCTTTGTGTTGCCATTGAAAGTTTAGCAAAATAAGAAATACATCTTTAGTGAAGACTTTTTGTGGCAACTTATTTTGTCACCACTACAGGTGTACTTTAAGTGGTGACTTTTTTTAGTCGTAAAAAAAAAATTACTAAAAGCATTTTGTTATAGTGCAAACATGTACCTCACATTCCATAATGGAATTCGAGTTTCTAGCTTTATTGGCTACAAGTAAAGAAGCAAAATGGATTAGGAATTTGTTATTAGATATAGATCTATAGCCACAATTGATGATAGCCATTTTGATCTTTTGTGATAGTGAGTCAACCATGTCTTGAGTGTATCATAAAGTTTATAATGGAAAGTTTATACACATAAAATTAAGACATGAGTTTGTAAGGCAATTAATAGGATATGATATAGTTAATACTATCACATATGTAAAGTCCAAAAATATAATAACCAGTTTTTCAAAAATTAAACTGAACCCAATAAATCGATATGAGAATACTCTAAAGCAAGGCAAATAGAGGCTAAATGGGATTAGGATGTTAATTAGAACATCTTGAAATGTGGTTTAGAGACTAAGGTTAGCCTAAAAATTGGAGCCAAAACAGCCAAACAGAGAGTTTTAGAGGCTAGTGGCAAAATCGTAGTTTTGGATAACTTTTTGAAAACTCAAAGGAAGGAGTTTTAAATAAGAAAATTAAAATTTTCAAAGTTCTTAAAGGCTTTAAAAATAATAAAAGCCTCTAAAATGGTCAAAATCCCTCCAGTATGCATTTTAGATATTAGTTGACCAAAATTTTGACCAATTTATTTAATAAGATTTTAAATCCAATTTGAGTGAAACGAAAGGCATTTTATGAATTAGAGAAACTAAATTTCATGATTAAAAAGACGATTCTAAAAAAAGAATTAAAATGAGTTTAAATGGAGAAAATCAAGATGAGAGACTAAATTAGAATTTTAAAAAAATGTTATAAATGGGCTCCTTTGGTTCTTATATCAAGTCCCACTCTTCCCCATCACCTTAATCGACTTTCCTTTAGTCCAAAATAGATCCAAGAGCAGACCTAAATGGCGCACAAGAAGAGGAAGCAAGGGAAAGGAAATCAAGGCTTGAAATTATAAGAATTCATTACTTTTCATGCTTCTCCCTTCATTAAGCTTCTTCTCCTCTTTCTTCTCTCTCTTCTCATGGTTTTGGTGACTTAAATGGTATTGTTTTATGACTAGTTCAGTAGAGGGAAGAAAGGATTTAGAGAAACTCTTGAAAGCTTGAGAAAGCTCTCTTGGAAAGCGTTGAAACAAGGTAAGAAACTATGGTTGAAAGTGCTTATTATTGGCTTCTCCTTATGTTCATGTTTCGGCTAGACCTAGGGGCATATGTAGGGAGTTTGATTTTGATCCAAACTTGATAGGAATTAGGGTTTTGAAGTATGAGAAATCATATAGAACAATTTTGATTCAAAAAGAACCTATAGATAACAAGTTATGGTAATTAGGTTTTAATTGTACCTAGGGATTTATGAAGCTTTCTAGTAATGATTTAATTTGTGTAAGAGCTTGTTTGAGTCATCAAGACATTTTAGGAAGTTGCACAAGTGACAAATTCCTTAAAAAATCATCAAAAATCCATGGGCACTCTGTTAGCTCTATATCTCAGCCAAGGAGTGGTTCTTGTACCTGGGGAGAGTTTTTCTTAATTGTAATGAAAGAAGTGGTTTAGAAATGAATAATAAATGCCAAAAGAACCCTTGGTTTGAATTTAGAAACCATATTTTGAAAGTTGAAAGTTTATTTTCCTTTTAGGTATAAAGAAGCAACTTGATGTTTGGTTCCTTGAAATGAGTTTGTGATGACTCTAATAAGTTTAAATAGAGTCATGTGACTTGGATTGAGTGAGAAATTGGAGCCAAGATCATGAATTATATGAGTTGCTTCATTATACCCTTGTATGGAACCATAAGCAAGCTATAAACTAGAAGTAGCTTATGTAGGCTTTATGTAAGGCTAGAGATGGTTCCATTGATATTTTTGTGTCTTATTTGATGTGTCTAGGCCAAGCAAACCAAGCCTCCTCTAGTATGTGTGTGAGGTTGAGCTAAGAGGCTAAGGGAATAAAAAAGAAAGTTGTGTTTCTTGACTTAAGGTAACTCTTCATCTATTTTTGTATGCATTTCTTGGTTGTTTGATTGTCAAAGAACGCTTGTATGTATATTTGAATCATGAAACATGCCCTTAGCTATTGGTTTGATGCTTTGGTACCATTATGCTTGAATTGTGTTTAGAATGTGAGTTTGCTCTTGATAGGTGAGGCTGTGCCAGAAATCCTTAAGATTGGATGAGATAAGGCCAAAAGTCTCAAGAATGAGTGATGCTAAGTCAAAAGTTCCTAAAAAGTGGGTGAAACTAATCTAAAAGTCTCAAATAATAGGGAAAGACCAGACCAAAAGTCTCTAAAACTTGATTTTGATCTTGATTTATTTATATGACTTTGAAAACATGTTTATGTTTAGTTCTTGGAAGCATTTAATGCATGCTTGTGTTTCTTGACATGATAACATGTCGTATATGCCTACTTAAAAGAGTGAATGAGCTATTGGGATTCTCTGAATCTCACTTTCCCTTACTTTTTATCTAATCTTATCTAGGTGATGCTTGTGAAACCAAGAATGGAGGCCAAGGAATGTAAATTATATTACTTTGACAATAGAATAGATTTTGATATAAATTAATATCAAAGTGTTGTATGCATAAACTATTTATGAGGTGTAAACCATTGCTCATGTATAAAAGCATGGACAAATGTTGTATAACCATTTGTGGAATCAAATGTATGAGATCTTGCATTTTTGACATCCTTGAGCTAGAGAATGTATGTGTGTATGAACAAGTGAGATGATGATTTTGAGTCCCATGTAATTTAGACCTATCATAATGCTTTTATATGCTGTGTTTGAGGTGTTGGACATGCTCAAATGGTCATGGTTCATGTGGGAAGTCGTTTTGGACCATTTGGTACCATATTGATGCCATTTTGAGCCACAATTTTACCCTGAGCCAAAACTAGACCAAATGGATGAATTTTGGTATGACATTTGGCAAGCTCCTAGATGTCATCTAGAGCTTTTTATAGAGCTAAAAAATACAATTTTTAGAACTCTAAAAAATTTATTATGATTTTTCAAAATGGCTAAAATTAACAGAAACATTTAGTGCACTGTTTATTTGGTCGGTTTGGTTTTTAGTGTCTTTGAAGGGCCAAATGAAGTCCAATACTCATGAACGTTTATAAGCATATATTTGACATTATAAAATTTTCATAACCACTAAAATCACCCAATTTAGAGCTTTATAAAATGAGATATAAATTTTTAAAATTGCATGTCTACTGCAGTACAAGGAACAAACCCATTTATTGTTCCATTAAGATTTTGTGGGCCAAATAATATTATTTTGATATTAAATTTTTATAGTAGTTAGATGATGTCCTAAAATTTCTAGGAAGTTCTAATTTGCATGATTTGAAATTTTCTAACTCAAGTTATGAATTTCTAAAGATTATGACAGATTATGGAACCATAGCAGAAATGGAATTATGATGCTATCTTGATGTGTATGTCTCCAAACCTAAATTCCATGCCTGAAATTATGATGATTCTATATGAACAAGTGTATTAAGGATGGAGGATGAATTTGGTAAGTCCAAATGGTCCATTAAATTAGAAATGAATTAATTTGACTTATAATGACAGCACTTTCTGCTGCTAAAGATATTGATTTGTATGAAAATGGATACTTTAAACTAATTGTGCTACAAATTAAATGATTTGTGAATATGGTATTACAAAAATTAATTTAATAGACCTATTGACAAGAGATTTGTTGAAAGAAAATATCAAAGACATTATTACTAGGATGAGATTAAAACTTATAGTCATTAAATGATGGAAACCCAATCTTAATGACTGGATCATTGAGAAGTAGGATTTAGAGCGATACTAACATAATTTAGGAGGATGAGTTAAGAAGGTCTTAATGGATTAATAGCTATATAAGGATTCCACCTATATGAATATAGCCATGGTGCCACTTTGATTAAGAGTTTTAAAAGCTTTACTCTTGTAAATATTCATGAAGATAAGGATGAGCACATGGACATAAAAGTGCTAAAGCCTATCAATCTTTTAAACTTGGTTAAAGTATAATTATGTGTGTGGTTTTCCAAATCTAACAATGGGAGTGTAGGTTTAATTGACTAGACAACTATTACTTCAGTGGAACCTTAAAAGCTTACACTAATACAAGGTGTAATCCTAGTGACACATTTTCTAATGCATGAATTGTACTACTTAAAGAAGTTTGTAAATTAGTGCGGGAATGTTTTATATTTACAACTTTAAAGTTGTGCTTGTTCATGCTTATGCATTTATAATTATTTGTGAATAAAAAGTGGGAATGCATGCCCATTGGTTAATCCAATGAACAAACGGTTAGATGCACCCTTTTATAATATAGACCTTTCATATGAAAGGTTGTCACTTTGAGGGCTAAAGGCATATCTTTATGATATAGACATTTCATACGAAAGGTTATAACTCTAAGAGTTAAATGCATATATTTATTTCCTATGAAAAGATCAAGGACTTTTTGACTTCATTTTCTAAGAGGTAAATATAAAGAAGCTCCCCATATGACTTTGTGAAGTATGGATGAGAAACGTGTTATACAAGCTTAAAATATCATTTTCAAGTTATGAGAGTGTTAGAGAATTTCTTGATATTACTAATAAAAAAATTCACAATTGTATCTTACGAGAGTATCATCACCAACTATTTAGTAACTATATGTAAGAGCGAAAATCTTTTTAAAGAAAGTAACGCACTCGTAACTTAAAGCAATGTATCATGTGGTAATCATAGTTATCTTTAACATTGTCTTTTAATATACATACATATAGATATATACATAAACACACACACAAAGTGAGAGAAGTGATCTTATATGAGAGGTGAGAGCAAGAAATAATCATCCTTAGATAATAATTCAATGATAAAGACTAATGTAAATCATTAATTTAAAAGACATTTATTACATGATTATTACAATTTTTCACTAATCTTGATAAATGATTTGTGATTTAAGGGAGATTATCTCATTTTCTCACTTAGCACATAAGATCACTCTTCTCACTTTATATATATAAATTGACAAGAATATTTATTGTGATTTTGTAGTACTAAAATATTAAATATAAGGGTCATTCATATGTATTTGACAAATAAATAATTCTTACCTAAAATTTTGAATGGAACTCAACTATAAATTAAAGCTAGAGTAAATTACTCTCTCTCCTCTCTTAAAAGATGGTTAGTAACATGACCCTTTCCATTATTATGAAAATATATACAGATTCCCATAAAATAAAATAAAAATATTCATATTTTGATCAAATTTTTGTCAAATTAATTATTAAAATAACTACTTTTCTAAAATTAGAAAATTATAAAGTGATAGATTTTAAATTCCATAAATTTTAAAGTCATTTAATTAAAAAATATGCATTAAAAACAAAGAATATATTTTCAACACCATTATTTTATAAGTTTAAATAAATGAAAGACAATAATTAGTAGTATTTAATTTCAACAATAACATTTTTACTTAATCAACTTAAGCGTTATTATAACTGTAAAAAATTAGAATAAATTAAGGTTACAAGAAATGTAATTTTAAATTACTTACACTTTTTTAAAAAATAAAATTTGATCATTAATTGAGGATAATTTGATAAAATTAAAAAGGAGGCTATGTTATAGCATTTTTTTTTTCAAATAAAAGATAATATCGGTGTAAATTTTTATAATAAAGGAACGATCATCTAATTAAGTCTTCTCTCAATGAAGAGAAGAATAATTTACTCTTAAAACTACATCACATGCTTTTAACATGAAAACGATGAAAATATGGAAATAATAGTAGTATTTATTCCTCAATGGTATAGCAATATAAAAAAGTAAATCTATAATTTCAACATTTTTTTGCACATTTTGTTGACTACAATAAATTTGTAATCATTTTGATACTACAAAAAATCATGGACCATTTTTTAATAGTGTTAGTAAATGTTTTAACTATTGCTAAGCTCTTTATCAACAATTTGGTTATCTATCACCGAAACATCCATCATGAGCATTTTACCCACAGTTATTTAAACCATTGGAATTTTTGTCATTAAGGTATGGTCCAGCCACCATTATTTTAACCATGGCTAAACCACAGTTCAATTAATCATGGCTAGACCATGGTTTAGCTATGGTTAAGGTAATTGTGGTTAGATCTATAATTTTTATAGGTGGCGGTTTTAACTGCTACTACAATATTTTTTTTAACCTTAAAATAAGTTTCTGTCTTTTTTTTTTTCTTTCAAGCCTATTTTCAACAAACATATCCAACAATTTTCATAGACAAAATATAGTTTCTCATATATATAATATATGTCATACCCAGTATTTTCTAAATTCTTAGATATTAAAACAAAAGTTAATAACCTTGATAATGAGGGACCAAAAGTTCATATAAGAGAAAAGAAAAGAGCAAAAAAAAAAAAAAAAGCAAAAATCGAGTCAAAGTGGCTAAATAGAATAAAATGACATATCAACAACAAAATCATAATTTTAAGCAAAATTTTATATACTCAAAGAAAATAGTTTTAAATATCAAAATTAAGCTCACTATGGTTTCAGAGGTTTTGAAAACTATAGGAACTATTAGAATGGTTAAATCCATGATAGTGCACAATTTAGAGTTTTGGTTGATCGTAACCTTAACTTTTTCAAGCTATTGTAAATCTCAGAAATCTCAAAATATATATTTTTAATAAACTAAAGCACCTAATTTTAATATAGAAAAGATGATTTTTGAAAAGGATTTAAAATGAGTTCAAAAGAAAAGGTCAAAATTTTGGTAGCACTTTACCACACTAAGTAATAAATCCCCTAAAACTTGATGGTAATGGTGATCCTTCATGGTAATTTCAATTTTTAAGTTCCTTCATTGTAAATTTTATATGATATAGGTCATTGGATGCAATTTTCCCTCAATATAATGCCATGCCACCTCCCTCATCTTTTTCGACTAACTTTTAATAGCTCATAAGACTCCATGAATGGGGTGAGAAGAAAGGAGGAGAGAGAAAGAAAACCAAGGCAAATAATGTATAGAATTTTATTATATGCTAGTTATGAAACCTCTTCCTCTCTTCATATTCTTTTGAATGGTAGTTTTAGTTTCTTGAAAAGGTGAAGTCTATGGCTTCATGAAAAAAAGAGGAATTTTGGAGAAACTAAATATACCACAAGAATCACCATTCAAAGAGCTTCCAAATAAGGTATGCCATGAGATAAGAAATTGTTATTTTTCTTAAACTTCTTCCCCTCCATATTTTAGCCTAGAAGAGAGGCAAGGAATCAAGTATTTGTTTGATGAAAAATGGATAGAATTAAGGGTTTAGAAGTACAGAGAGTAAAAATATACAAAGAAAATGGCAAACGAAGCTAAAAGAGCAAGTTATGCCATCTAAGGTTTCGATTGAGCCATGGAAGATGTAAAACCCTAAGAAGATAAATTGAATCTTCTAAAACTATTTTGAAACTATGTTTGAACTAGAAATGAGCTCTAAATATCTTACATCTATCAAATTCCTCATGAATTTAACAAAAGCTCCATTTAGGAATCAAGGAAGCATGTCTTGGCCTTGAAGGGAATGAGGCACCTAGGGGAATGTTTCATGAATTATAAGGTTTTAAAAGGTCTAATGAGAAATGAACACTAATGAAACCATTGGTGAATTTAGAAGCCTGATTTTGAAAGGTAAAAATTTAAGGTTCAAAAAGGGTGTAAAGAGGTAAATTGAGTTGGACTTGTCTAAGTTTACATATGATAACCCTAATGAGCTCTATTAAAGTTGTATGGCTCATATTAAGTGAGATTCTAAAACCTAAAAAGTAAATTATGAGAGTTGCTATTTAAGGGGACTTAAAATAGTTCAACTTGCCCTTTTAAGTTCTAACAACTTTATGTGATAATAAAATAAGTTAAAATGAGTTCTAATGAATTGATTGTATTTAAATTGGTGTATTTAGGCCAAGCTAGAGAAACTCCCTCCTTGTGTGTGTGTGTGTGTGAACCCAAGGAAGAGAAAGATGCAAAAGAGAAGAATCAAGTGGTTAGTGGTGCATTAGAATTCTTAGCTTCACAAAATAGTTATTTCTTCCTATCTTGCATGCATTTGACTATATGAATGAGTTAAGATGCTTGTATGTTTGGTTATTTGATGATTTCATGAGATATATTTTAAATTGGCTTTTATCTTGAGTTTTATATATGTACGAAGTTATGTTTGACTCCTAGCTTTCTATAAAGGGAAATTTAGTACAGTAGCTCTTCTTTAACCTAGAGCGAAGTCTAGTTAAGCCTAGATAGTATGTTTTTATGCCATGGATAGATCTGAAGCAAAGTTTCACATCAATTTTTGTAACACTTGGTCCTTCTAAAAATGAACTAAAACCAATAAGATAATAAAGGAAAACCTTAGAATAGAATGAAATAGAGCCAAGTAAAGATATAATATTAATCAAAGCATGTAGAAAAGACGACAAGAAACTAGAAATAGCCTAAAACTTGAGTCAAAATGGCTAAATGGACTATGTATTGCCAAAATTACAATTTTGGGCAAGTTTTAAATGGTAAAATTAAATTCACTAGGGTTCTTAGAGGCCCTGAGAACTATAGGGACCTTCAGACTAGCAAAATCCCTGTTAGTGTGCAATTTAGGACATCAATTAACCAAAACTTTGACCAGACTATTCCATATGATTTCAAAATAAAGGCATTTAATAAACTGAAGGACTTAAATTTTCATATGGAACTGATGGAATTCAAAAAAGAAAAAAATTAAAATGAGCCTAAATGGAGTGATCAAAGTTTCATGACATAATTGGTATTTTAGAAATTATAAACATTTTTTTCCCTTTTATATAGGTTTAGCCATGCCACCCACAACCCATAACCAATGTAATACCTGTTTATTCTAAAAAGCCCTAATTACTAAAGGAGCTCTTCTAAATAGAAGGAATTGAGGCCAAATAAAATTAGGACAATAATCTAAAAAATTGAAAATGAGAATATAAGGCTAAGATGCCCAAAAACTAGAGGCAGAATAGTTAAATAAAATTAGACAAAAATCAATGGCATTTTTGTAATTTTGGACACTTTTTAGAAAACTCAAAGAAAGGATTTTTAAATGAAAAAATTGAGTAACTCGGGTTTTTCAAAGGCTCCAAAAACCATAAAAACTCCTAAAATAATCAAAACCCCTTTAGTTTGAATTTTAGAGTGTCAGTTGACCAAAATTTTGACTGAATTATTCAATAAGATTTTAAACCTAATTTGGTAGAAACCAAAGTTCTTTTATGAATTAGAGGACCTAAATTTCATGATAGAAAAAATAGTTCTAAAAAAGGAGTTGAAATGAGCCCAATTGGACAAAACCAAGAAAATAAACTAAATTACAAATTTAAAAAGTTGTAACAAATAAATTTTTGGCCTTTTAAAAACGTCCCACATCTGCTTTCTTTCTTGATTGACTTTCTTCACTTCAAAACAAATCCAAGAGCTGCTCTCTAAGGCGCACAAGAGGGGAGGCCAAGGAAGGAAGAAGTTTTGAAAAGTGTAAGAATCCTTTAGTTTTTCATGTCTTCTCCTTTACTAAACTCTTTATCCTCTTTTCTCCCATGGTTTTAATGGTTTGTTTGGTCATGTTTGGTGGCCAGTCTAGTAGAGAAAAGAGAGAAATTGAAAGAGCTTTTGGAAGTATAGCAAAGCACCTTTGAAAAGCTTCCAAATAAGGCAACTTCTCATGGTCCTTATTGCTCCATCTTACTCCTTCTTCTCTTATCTAATTTAGCAAGAATTGAGACCATATGTTAGGGGTCTTATTTTGATTGGTACTTGGTAGGAAATGAAGCTTTGAGGCATAGGAAATTAAATGGAGCAATTAAGATTCAAAAAGAACCATTAGATAGCAACTTATGGCTCTTAGGATTTTGGATGCACCTTGGCAAATATAAGACTTTCTAATGGTAATTTAGAATGTCTAGGACTATATATGAGTTCATAAGATATTTAGGAAGCTTCATGGATGTAAATTTTTCTAAGAAAACCAAGAAAATCCCATAGACTCCAAGTATGGTGATCATTTTGGCCTTAAGGTGAAAGAGACACCTAGGGAGGTCTTTTTTTTTTATAATTATTATTCCAAGGTTCAAAATGGTTTAGATATGAATTATAGAAACCAAAGGAACCATTGGTTTTAATTTATAAATCATATTTTGAAAGTTAAAAATTTTAGGTTCTATTATGCATAAAGAAGCAACTTAATGTTAGGCTCCTTGATTTGAGTTGGAGATGACTCTAATAAGTTTGAATGGAGTCATATGACTTAGATTGAAAGAGAAATCAGAGCTAAGATCTTGAATTATATGAGTTTCATTATACCTTGTATGGAGCCATAATGGTGACATAAACTAGAGATAGCTTGTGTGGAGTTTATGTGAAACTAGAGATAGTTCCAATGATTGAATTGTGTTTTGTTTGATGTGTCTAGGCCAAGTGAATCAAGTCCCTCCTAGGTGTGGGTGTGAGGCTGAGCTAAGGAAGTGAGGAAACAAAGGAAACATTTGTCTTCTTGAACCAAGGTAGCTTTCCATCCTTTCTTGTGTGTATTTCTTAGTTGTATAATCGTCATTGAATGCTTGTATGTGTGTTTAAATCATGAGATATGCCATTTGTTATTGGTTTGTTGCTATGGTGCCATTATACTTCTTAAATTGCTTTTGAATTGTGAAATTACTCTTTATGAGTGAAGTTATGCCAAAAGTCCCTAAGAATGGGTGAGACAAGCCCAAAAGTCTTAAAAATGAGTGAGGCTAAATCTAAAGTCCCTAGAAAGTGGGTGAGACTAATCTAAAAGTCATAAATAATAGGGTGAGGTTACACCAAAATTTTCTAGAGCTTGTTTTTAACTTTGACATATTTATGTGATGTGAAAATTATGATTTGAATGATTCTTGGAAGTATTTGGTGCGTACTTGTATCTTTTGACATGAAAATATGCCTTATTTTCTTACTTGAAAGGAGGAATGAGCTACTAGGATTCTTTGAATCTCACTCTCTCCTATTTTCTATCTAACCATATCTAAGTAAAGCTTAAGGAAGTAAAAATGGTAGAAAGGCGCATGAATTGCAATACTTTGATAATAGATTAGTTTTTAATGTAATTAAATGTCAAAGTTTATATGTATGGGTTATTTTTGAGATGTAAACCCTTGAGCAATGGTAAAAGTATGTAAATATAGTGTATGAATCAAATTTAGAGCCTTATGTGAGAAATTGTATGATTTTGGCACGTGGGAGCCTTGACTTGAATGTGTATTTATGTATGTGGGATGGTGAGTTTGAGTTTAATGACGATTCAAACCATTTGGAATGCTTATATATGCTGTGTTTATGCTATGGCACTTACTCAAATGATTATGGATGTTGTGGAAGACCATTTGGTGCATTTTGATCCTTTTATGATACCAAAAAGTACCAAATTCTTAAGTTGAATAACAAATTAACTAAATGGATGAATTTGTACATATATATAGGTCTCATCTAGAGATTTACATAGAGTCAAAGAGCATTCAATTTGGAGCTCTAGAGAATTTATTATGAATTTTTAAAGCTGGCTAAATTATGCAGATCTGTCAAAGTTATTGTTCATATGGTCAGTTTGCTTCTCTATGTCATTTGTAAGCCAAATGAAATCCAATGCATATGAAATTTGAGATACATAAACTAGATATCATAAGCTTTTCATAGCCATAAAGAGTACTTCATTTGGAGCTCTGTAAAGGGAGATATGATTTTTCAAAGTTTGAGGCTAGTTGTAATATGCCACCCACACCAATGTACTGTTCCATTAATTTTGAAGGGCCAAATGCTATTTTCTTAGCTAGAATTATTTTTAATCATTAGTTGACATCTATAGTTTTCTAGAATGATATAGTTTGTATGATTTTAATTTTTTTAAAATTAGTTATAAATTTTTGAATTTTGTATCAGAATATGGAACTAGAAAATTCTACAACTTGCATTTGGAATTGGGTTGCTTGACTCAAAACTGAAATGGAGGCCTTGAAATTGTGTCATTTCTGGTCCATTGAGTATATTATGGTTGAAAGAAAATGTTGGTAAGGCCAAATGGCCCTATGATTAAAATTGAATTATTTTAGCTTATGATATCAGTTAATTCTGCTGCTAAAAGTGGTAAATTAATTGAAATGGAGTTTTAATGCCACTTGTGATATAGTTTGGGGTATATCTTGCTATGGTGTGACAACCAACTTAGAACTCCTTTGATTAGCAGCTAAATCATGTCCAAGAGAAAGGAGAAAAGGGGGAAAGGAAAGGCAAGAAAGATAAGGAAACTTGCACTTTGTAATGCCCGATATGTTGTAAAAATACCAAAATAGGTCAGTTTGAAAAACAAGTCCCTTAAGATGAGCTATTCAAGGCTAAATAAAATTTTGATAAAATTTTAAACAATAAAAAGTGAGGATTTGAGCCTTGAGTAGCCTAGAAATCAGGGTCGGAGTGATTCAAAAAATTTGTCGAAAGGTCAGTGGCATTTTCGTAAATAAGTGTAATTCTGGAAAAACACCTAGGAGGGTTTTTTAAATGGAAAATTTGAGTTGCCCAGGGTTTTAGAGGCCCTAAAAATCATGGGAAGCCCCGAGATTGGTGAAGCCCCTTTGGTGTACTCTTTCTGATATCGGTTGACTTGAACTTTGACTGGTTCTTTTGGGAAGGTTTTAGTTTCGATTTTAGTGATTCCAAAGGCATTTTATTAAATTGAGAACCTAAATTTTATGATAGAAAAGACAGTTCTAAAAAAGGAGTTAAAATGAAGCTAAACTAGAAATGTCATTACAGAAGGGCAAAAATGGAAATAATTTTTAAAAGGAAGCTTCTAAATTCCACTTTAAAGTCCACGTTCATCCTCTCCCTCCATAAACCGACTTTCTTCTGCTCATTTTCAAATAAAACTCATAGCTCCTTAGGCACACAAAAGAGAGGGATTTGTGGAGGAAGAAAGCAAGGCAAAATGTGAGAAAGTGTAGGATTTTGCTACTTTTTCCTCTTGAAACTTTATTCTCCTCTTCTTACTCTATCTTTCCATGGTTTTAATGAACTTTTTGGTGCTAGTTTGGGGTCAGACCACAGGTGATAAATTCAAAATTCAAGGAGGAGGAAGAGGGAAGAGGAAGGACTCTTGAAGGAAGCTTGATTGTAAGGTAGTTTCTCCTCCTTTGTTGCTTCTTTTTCTCCTTCTCCTCTTCCATGGTGGGACACCTAAAACAGAACCATGAAGAGGGAAGGGTTTCTATTTTACAATCCTTAAGAATTCATCAAACTAGGCCATGGGAAGATGGAATATACTAAGAAATTGCATGAAAAACTAGTGAAATGCAAGTAGGAAAAGTGTAGGATTCTTGAACATAATCTAAAATCTGGGTTGATTCAAGAAGTCCCCATCATATGTGAGTACTTGTTTGAGTTTCTAAAACTTCCAGGGAGCTTCCCAAGTGCCCCATCCATTAAGAAAAAATTCCAAACTCCATGGGTCCTTAATGGAAGCATAAATCGGCCAAGACCTATAGAGATAGCTAGGGGATATTTTAAATAGTCCCATGCTTGATTTGGGACTTTATATGATAAAAGAAGATAGGAGAAACCTTTGAAAAAAATATAAAAGCCTTAGATTGGGAGATGAGGCAATGGCTTCCATAATATAACCTTATGAAGCAACATGTACTTAGATTTGTGAAAGTGAGTATGTGATGGCTTCAAAGACCTTAAATGAAATCAAGAGGCCTAAATATGGTAAGAGAATGGAATCAAGAATGTTAATTATGGTAGTTGCTTTATTAGGTCATTAATGGAACCATATAGAACAAAGTGTATTCTTAAGAGTGAGTTGGAAGTCTTAGCTTGTTCCAAGAGTATAATTAAGTGTTATTTATTGTGAATAGGCCAATGAAATCCAACCCTGCCTCATTGTGGTTATGGAACAGAAAAGGAGAAGGAACAAACAAAGTAAAGCTTGAATTTGCACCAAGGTAGCTCTCTACCTTTTCATGTTGCATATGTGTCATTATGTGCTTGTGTGTATATTTATATGTTTGAGGCATGACACTTGATGCTATGTTGCTATTTTGGCACCAATATGCCTTCTTGAGTGTCGTTGAATTGTGAAAATGTCTCATAAGGGTGAGGTAGTACCAAAAGTCCCTTAATGTGGGTGAGGAGATGCCAAAAGTCTCATGGCATGGGTGAGACAAAGCTAAGAGTCCCTTGGATGGGTGGGGCTAAGTCAAAAGTCTCTAAAACTAAGAGTGAGGCAATCTAAAAGTCCTAGAAATGGGGTGAGGCCAAACTAAAAGTCCCTAAAACTCATTCTTATGCTTGACATGTGTTTGTGACATAAAAATGTGAAAATTGAATGCTTCATCGATTGAGTAGTTACATACGTGTACCTTTGACATGTTGTATGCCTTGAAAATGTGCTTGAATAGGTGTATGAGCTATTGAGATTCAATGAATCTCACCTCCTCCTTTCTCTTCTCATATGATCTAGGTGGAGTTCAAGATCCAAAGGATGGAAGCCAAGGAGCTTAAATATCCATCTCTTGGCAAATTTTGCTAGTTTTGATGTATCAAAATGTCAAGGTACATATGTATATGTTATTTTTGAGTCATGACACTTTGAAAAAGTGTAAAACTATGTAAGGATAGTATATATATCAAGAATAGAGTTAAATGAGTGGAAGTGTGCAATTTGACCCCTTGGGAGCTCACTTGTGCATGTATGTTTATAGAAGTGGCATGATGAATTTGAGTTGCATGTTGGTTCAGACCTTATGAGAGACTTATTTATGCTATATTTATGCTTTCTAAGTTGCTCAAATGTGTGTGGAGCAATGTAGAGCTCATTTGGACCAAATTTGCCTCTTGTTGGGACCAAAAGTGCCATAATTTTGAGTTATGGCAAAGTCTAACAAAATGACCTCTCTTCGACTTGAAATTTTGCATGCAATTATATCTTTCCTAGATCTTTTTGAGAAGCTAAAGATCAGTTCATTTGGAGGTCAATGGAATTTTCTATGATTTTTCAAAGTTGGTATTAGAAATTCGGATTTACAGCAGCACTGCTCATTTAGTCAGTTATGAAATTGTGTCATCCAAGGGGCAAACGTGGTTCAATGGCTACAAAATTTTATAAACAGAAACTAGAAATTCACAGTGACTTGTAACAACTAGAAGCACCACATTTTGAGTTTGAGTTAAGAGATATGAATTTTTGAATTTTTGGAACAACAACAGTAGTGTAGCATGACCTGAGTCACTGTTCCATTGAATTCCAGTAGCTAAACGTATTTGTTTTGGTCTAAATCTATTGTACCATAAATCTAACATTCATATATTTCCAAATTGGTATCATTTGCATGGATTGGATTTTTTTGGAATTAATTAGACATTTTTGAAGTTTATAGCAGACACTTGCATTAGTACTAGTAGCTGTCCGAATCTTTGCACCTTTTCACATATCAATCATCTTCTGTGCTATGTTTCATGGTCTGGAAATATTTTTATATAAATTAGACATCTATATCTTTCCATAATGCCATAGTATTCTTGATTTCGATTTTTCTGGAATTAATTACGAATTTCCAAAGTTGGTGACAGAATTGACAAAATGCTGGCCGAAAATATAAGTGTGAGTTTGATGCTCCCCTTTGATTTCCACGAGTTGTAGGCCAATATTGGTGATGCAAATGAGTTGTTTTCATGTAATTAAATATGAGAATGTGATGTATGAGCTCATATGGTTCGTGTGAGAATGAATGGAATTTTCATACGTGACGCAACGCTAAATAAGGCATTATTTTAATGCCATTTTTCCATTCCCTTTGTGCAATTCATGATGTGAGACTTAGAAATGATAGGAAGCAAGCTAGAAATATATGGTGTTACATAATGAATCTTAGCTAGAAATCTTCTTCTCCTCATTTAACTCTTTCCATTGATGTTTTTTATTCTTAAAAGGACTATTTTGGTGGTTAGTCACTTGGGAAAAGGAGGGAATTTGAGAAAACCAAATGTGGCACAAAATTCTCCATTTGACAAGGATTAAAGCATGGTATGAAACCATGTAAAAAACTTTCTTTTCCTTGCCCTTCCACATCCTCCCGTGTTTGGCCAACTTGTGGATATCCTAGGAGAAGATTGATTTTGGCTGAAACATGATATCAATGTTTAGAAGCATGGAGGATTAAATGGTGCTAATGGAATCCATTAAAAAGCTATATGATGCAAAATGGGACAACTGAGGTTTTGTTTGCTCCTTGAAAGTTTTAGAACCCTAGAAGGATATTTCAAGCTATATTAAATCATAATTAAACTAGAGAAAAGCCAAGGAACGTCCACATGCATCAAAATCCCAATAGAAATGAGCAAAACTCCATTTGGCCCTCCTTATGTCATGGTCTTGGCCAAGGGATGGTTAGGGAACTTAGGAAGTGTTTTGATGAGTTCTAATGATTTAAGAAACTTAAGTGAGAAAAATAAATACTAATAGAACCATTGGATTGAATTTAGGAGCCCTAAATTAAAAGTTAAAATTTTAGGGTTCAAATAAGCCTAAAGAAGTAAGTTAGTCTTAGGCTTATTTAATCAAGCTTATAATGGCATAAATAAGTTCCATTAGGGTTATATGACTTATAACAAGTAAGAGTTTGGAGCCTAGAAAAGGAATTCCAAGAGCTTCCTCTTAAGGAACCTAATAGTGACCTAAAGTAGCATGTTAAGTCCTAGTATGATTAGATGATGGTAATATGAGTCAATATGGATTCTAATAAGTCCTCTTGTATTGCAAATTGCTATGTGTAGGCCAAGTTAGCCCAAATTCACCTACTTGTGGGTGTCAAGCCAAAGAAAGTCAAAGAAAAAAAAGGGAACAAGTGGGTTAGTGGTGGCTTAAAGTTTCACAAGCCATAAGGCTGCTTTATCTCCCTATCTTGCATGCATTTGAATATTGAAATGAGTTGAGATACTTATATGTGTAGTTGCTTGATGTATTCTTAAGCTATACTTTGATATGCTTTTCATTATGAGTTTTATGCATAAGTATTGTATGTTTTTTGCTCCTAACTCCTTATAGGGGAGAATTGAGTGCAGTAGCTCTTCCTTGGCTCTGGGTTAAGCTGAGTTGAGCAGATGTTATAGCTTGTCGAGAAATGAGTTTTCATGCTGAAGTTGCATATAAGTTTCATGATGTATAAGAATTACATGTTTGCACCACATACATTGCATTCTCTCATGGTATTCTTGTATGTACTGATTTGGTTGAGATCAGTTGCTAAGATTCTTCCTAGAATCTCACCTATACAGTCCCACTAATCCTTTTAGGCTTTCTAAGCAATAGGAAATGTTGTAATAGGGATTTTGTGATATATTTATGCTAAATGTACATAATATACTTGGATGGCTAGAAATATTATGTGTGTTTAATGAACATTCATGTAAATAATAAAGATTGTAATAGAAACATATGTATAAGTTTGAGTACATAAATATATGTCATTTTGATGTATGAAATGAGTAATGGTACATGAGCTTGGATTTGTAAAGCTATATAGTCTATATGGGTCCTTTAGTGTTAGATGGTCATATTTTGAGGCAAGCTTTATATTATGTATTGAACCTTATAGAATGGATGTTTAGAATGATTAAAATTTACTTAAAGTGGGAGGGTGCAATTTAAAAGCCAATTGGACTATTTTAAAACCAAAATTTGATTCAAATGTGTCATAAATTATACATTTATCCTTGGCAGCCCAAATGATGCAATTTAGGATTAAAATTTGACATGCAATTAGAGAATTTACAAAGTTTTCTAACAAGGTAAGAGCAAGAATTTTTTGAGTTATATAAAATATTTTATAAATTTCACAATTGGTAAAATTATGTAGAAATGACTTGTACTATAGCTGCTGATATAGCTATTATTTCATGGGTTTTTTAAGGGTCAAGCGAATTCATTTTTACTTAAAATTTTTATAGTATGAAGTACTCCTCATGAGCTTTCCATAGACACTAATTTACATAAATCGAGGCTATATAGAAGAAGTTATGAAATTTTGAAGTTTAAGACCCTATTATGTCAAAAACACCAATTTGACCTATATAGCTTTTATATGCAAATGAGGTTTATATTATAGTCATATGGATCCAAACAAAGTTGTCTATGGTGATCATGAGTGAAAAAGAATGGGATTTCAAAAATTGACCCCTATAATAGTACTTGAAGTGTAAAAAGTACCATAACCATTGCAAAAAGTATCACAACGGATGCAAAAATTTGGTTGCTAATGAATATGAATGGTATATATGATGTTAAATGAAGCTAATTATGACACTTTTCATGATTGAGTTATTTGATGCATATAACCTACATGCTTGCATTTTTTCATTTGCATTCATTATGTACATTGATGTGGAATAAGACTTGCTATTGAGATTCTCCTAAGAATCTCATTCCTTTTACCTTTGACTAACCATGATAGGTACCATGGCAAGGAAAAAGGATCTGGGAGGAATTAGAACTTAAGAAGAATATAATAGGAAGCTTGTGACGTATATATTTAATGATGTATGTTATGAGATAGATTGGTAACCTATTTGTTGCATATTATGATGAGACATAACAATCCTTCATGTATGAGATTAAGACCATGATGTATGTGATGATGAGTTGTGAAAACTTTACATGTACAAGCTTGAGACTATATATATATGCTACTTTGATGCAAAAATATATAAATGGGATACAGTTTGATGTATGAGAGGCCACGTGTTCCTTATGTGTGATTAGGTGTGAGATAATTATTTTTACTAGCTAGC
This sequence comes from Erythrophleum ivorense, assembly GCA_026724425.1. Taxonomy (NCBI): domain Eukaryota; kingdom Viridiplantae; phylum Streptophyta; class Magnoliopsida; order Fabales; family Fabaceae; genus Erythrophleum; species Erythrophleum ivorense. The sequence goes on along the minus strand of JAIUCV010000012.1, from coordinate 17,653,351 downwards.
CAAATTTCTTATATTGACCCCTATGGAAATAAAGCATGAATGGAGTAAAATGTGTTCAAATGAAGAGATTGTATTTTAGAGTTCAAATGAACCATTTAGGAACTAAAATTTGGTCCAAATGAGTCATAAAATGTGACCTTACCCTCGACAAACCAAATCACCATGTTTGGAGTTAAAATTTGGTGAATGCTCAAAAAATTCATAGAGCTTTATAACAAGTCAAAGATGGTAATTTTCTAAGCTGTCTATAATATTTTATGAATTTCCAAAGTTGGTTGCAAAAAGTTGTTTTATGTAGACATTGTTCACTCTAGTTTGGTCTTAGTTTTCGTATACTTTCAAGGGCCAAATGGATTCATTTTCATTTAAAATTTTTATAATATAAAGTTTAGATCATAAATTTTCTATAAACACTTAATTTGTGTTAATTAGAGTTATGTAGTCAAAGTTATAAATTTTTGAAATTTGACCTATATTATGTCAATGGAGGCCAAAATTGGTTATATAGGTCTCTTATGCAAATAGGTCTTGTATGATGATCATATGGGTTAAAACAAATATGCCCATGGAGATCATGGATTGAAACCGCAAGAAAATCTAATTTGGATCCCCATATGCCCATGTGAGGTATAAAAAGTGTATAAAACCACTACTAAAGGTTTTGTTGCAAATGTATTTCATTGCCATGGAAAGTAAATAATATATAAATGACTTTATAGAGTATGTTATGACAATATATATACATATATATAAAAGATTTTGAATAATATGAAAATAAACCTTGACTCTTACACATGACTAACCTACTCCTTAATCTTTGTCCCTTGAATGTTTGATGATGTATAAGCTTTTAAGGGATTGTTGGATTGGAGGAAAGGGAATCTATGTAGAAGCATGACTATCCATGACCACATTCTTATCCTTCCAAAGCCTTTTTCAGTTTCTGTCAATATTACTCAACTCAAAAAATGAGAGAAAGAAGATGATATGCCTTTTCTATGAATTGAAAGAAGTTGCTTTTCACCTGATTTAGCTTCCAACATAGAGATGATTGCACGTATCTTCAACCTAGCTATAAATTAAGTAATCTAAAACAAATCCTAATTCTTACAAACAAATCAAATAATGACGTCGTTGCTACAATTAAGATTCCTATTTAATGCCCATATATAACTTGACCTTAAATCCTAGGTTTAATGAACTAAGTTTGTTGAATATGAAGGACGTGTAGTATTCAAAATTAGTAATAGTAAGCAAACTACAAAAGCCTCATGGTGATATTCCATAGACATTATTTCTATATCATATAACTTGGGTTTCCCATTGGAATTTTTATACATTATGTAGGAAAAAAACCTTTACTAAAAAGCTTGACGTTTCTCCCCAATGAAATGCACAACTTCTTTATTAAAAATTAGAAGACTTTCGTCATCTTTTTGCACAATCCCTTCAAAATTGATGTGCATGTGCAAGCCAGCACAAGCACTACATAAGGTAAATAATAAAAGAAAGGACTAATAGCTACAAAAGGCATGCACTAGCAAGTAGAGAAATGGACTATAATATGAAATTTTAATAATCAAAAGTAAAAGAGAGAATGATAAATATATTGCACAATTTTTTTAAACGATTTTTTTAATATGATTCCTTAACCAACCAAAGTGATTGATGTTACATTAAATTCCTTGAAAATATAGGACACTTATAGGCAGTTGGTTGTTGGTGAGCTTATATTCACAATCTTAGGCTTTTTGAAATGCTCTTGTTCCTCCATTACATTCTAACTTTTCTCCTTCTTCTTCTTCTTCTTCATTATCAAAAGAGTGCCCTTTGCTTTATCCAATGCTAGATCATGTTCATAAGTCATTCATCAAAATCATGTTCACCCTTAAGTGAGCCCATGAATGAATCTACTGCAATAAATTGGGCCCATAAAAAAGAGCCATGCCAAAGTTTCAAAATCAATATAGTTAAAGTATTATATGACAATGTAAAACATAAAAATTGCATGGATGCACCTAATACTAATTATGTGGTTAATTAAAAAAAATAGAAGATAGCAATGTTCACAATGAAATACCTCAGGTGCTTTGTCTAATTTTTATAGGTATTCTTCTTTAAGTGTCCCATTATGAAATGTTAAGGGATGAGTAAAATAAACTCTTAATTTCTTTATTGTAATTAGTATATAGAATTTAAGGAATAAAAAGAATGGAAAACCTAGCAATAAATGATAAGTTAAGGAAGAGATTTAAAGTAATCGAAGTATTTATGATTGACAACCATGTTAAGCATGGCATCCTTGATTGAATTAAAACTGGGAAGAGAGAAACTTTACTTGTCTCAATGGATTAATGCTTTGCTTTTTATGTGCTTGTCTTATACTTCTCTACCATTTGAATTTTTCTATTTCTCTATAATTCTTCCTCCTCCCTCAATTTTTCTATCCCTTTTTGCTAGAGTCGTAGGAAAACTATAACTCTCATTTTACTTTGAAGATGCTCATTGTGCTGCATTATTTAGGTTTATAAAAGTAGACTTAACTATAGCTTTTGCTTAACTAAAAGGCTTAACCATGATTATGTAAAAATAATGATTAAGTCAACCTTAACCATAGTTAAAAATTATGGTTTAAAGTAGGCTTAACCATGATTGTTTCTAATCTTGGTTAAGCCTGGTCTTCACCGCGGTTAAACATAACTGTGGTTAAGCCATTAAAAGGCATAACCACGATTAGCATTAATTTTGGTTAAGCTCAGGTTTAACCATGGTTATCTGATAAGTGTGATTAAATGTAATGTCCCATATTAGATGGAGTGGTCTTAGGAACGTCCCATATAAGTGGGAGTGAAGCTCTCCCCACCAGCGAGGCCTTTTCCTAAGGAAAATAAGAGTACCTAAGGGAGGAACAAAACCCCACCAGGCAGTGAGTTGGGTGCTGCAATGGGGACAATATTGCTCTTGGCTCTGTGTGGTATTTGGTATCAGAGCTGACCGTTCGTATGTGCAACCCGAGGACGGGTTGGCCCTAAGAGAGGTAGAATGTAATGTCCCACGTCAGATGGAATGGTCATGGGAACAACCCATATAAGTGGGAGTGAAGCTCTCCCTACCAGCGAGGCCTTTTCCAAAGGGTAAATGAAAGTACCCAAAGGAGAGCTTTGCTGGTGGGGAGAGCTTCGCTTCCACTTATATGGGCCATTCCTAGGACCACTCCATCCGATGTAGGACATTACATTCCACCCCCTTAGGGCCAACCCATCCTCAGGTTGCACATACGAATAGTCGGCTCTGATACCAAACACTACAAAGAGCTGCTAGCAATATTGTCTCGGTTGCGGCACCTGGCACACTGCCTGGTGCATGGTGGGGTTTTGTTCCTCCCTTAGGTACTCTTATTTCCCCTTAGGAAAAGGCTTCACTGGTGAGGAGAGCTTCACTCCCACTTATATGGGCCTTACCCCAAGGTCTCCTACTCGATGTAGGACATTACATTCCACCCCCTTGGAGCCAACCTGTCCTTGAGTTGCACATATAAATGTCCGGCTCTGATGCCAAACACCACACAGAGCCGCAATCCCCATTGTGGCCTCGCTGGTGGGAAGAGCTTCACTCCCACTTATATGGGCTGTTTCTAGGACCACTCCATTTGATGTGGGATATTATATTCTACCCCCCTTAGGGTCAACCCATCCTCAGGTTGAACATACGAACGGTCGGCTCTGATACCAAACACCACATAAAGCCGCCAGCAATATTGTCCCCATTGTGGCACACACTGCCTGGTGGGGTTTTGTTCCTCCCTTAGGTACTCTCATTTCCCCTTAGGAAAAGGCTTCGTTGGTGGGGAGAGCTTCGTTCCTACTTATATGGACCGTTCTCAGGACCACTCTGTCCGATGTGGGACATTACATTCCACCTTTTTTGGGGCTAACCCATCCTCGGGTTGCACATATGACCGGTCGACTTTGATGCCAAACACCACACAGAGCTGCCAGTAATATTGTCTTTATTGCGGCACCCGGCACACTGCCTGGTGGGGTTTTGTTCCTCCATTGGGTACTCTCATTTCCCCTTAGGAAAAGGCCTCACTGGTGGGGAGAGCTTCGCTCCCACTTATATGGGTTGTTCCCAAGACCACTCCATCCGATGTTAGACATTACATTCCACCCCCTTGGGGCTAACCCATCCTCGGGTTGCACATACAAACGGCCGGCTTTGGTACCAAACACCACACAGAGCCGCCAGCAATATTGTCCCCGTTGTGGCACCTGACACACTACCTGGTGAGGTTTTGTTCCTCCCTTGGGTACTTTCATTTCCCCTTAGGAAAATGCCTCGCTGGTAGGGAGAGTTTCGTTCCCACTTATATGGGTCGTTCCTAGGACCACTCCGTTTGATATGGGACATTACATTCCATTCCCTTTAGGGCTAACCCATCCTTGGGTTACACATACGAATGGCCAGCTCTGATTCCAAACACCACACAGAGCCGTTAGCAATATTGTACCCATTGCAGCACCCGGCACACTTCCTAGTGGGGTTTTGTTCCTCCCTTGGGTACTCTCATTTTCCCTTAAGAAAAGGCCTCGCTGGTGGGGAGAGCTTCGCTCTCATTTATATGGGTCGTTCTCAAGACCACTCTATCTGATATGGCACATTATATTAAAACACCACATAGAGCCGCCAACAATATTGTCCTCATTGCAGCACCCGGTACACTGCCTGGTAGGGTTTTGTTCCTCCCTTGGGTACTCTCATTTCCCCTTAGGAAAATGCCTCGCTGGTGGGGAGAGCTTCATTCCCACTTATATGGGCCATTCCCAGGACCACTCCATCTAATATGGGACATTACATTCCATCCCCCTTGGGGCCTACCCATCCTTGGGTTGCACATACGAACGGCCGGCTCTGATACCAAACACCACACAGAGTCGCCTGCAATATTGTCCCCATTGCAGCACTCGACACACTGCCTGGTGGGGTTTTGTTCCTCCCTTGGGTACTCTCATTTCCCCTTAAGAAAAGGCTTCACTGGTGGGAAGAGTTTCCCTCCCACTTATATGGGTCGTTCCCAGGACCACTCCATCTAATGTGGGACATTATATTCCACCCCCCTTAGGGCCAACCTGTCCTTCGGTTGCACATATGAATGGCTGGCTCTGACACCAAACACCACACAGAGCCACCAGCAATATTGTCTTCGTTGCGGCACCCGGCACACTGCCTAGTGGGATTTTGTTCCTTCCTTGGGTACTCTCATTTCCCCTTAGGAAAAGGCCTCGCAGGTGGGGAGAGGTTCGCTCCCACTTATATTGGCTGTTCCCAGGACCACTCCATCCGATGTGGAACATTACATTAAACCTTTGGCTTAACCACTATTATGATAACCATGGTTAAGCCATGGAATCGCTATACTTGTAATAACTATGGTTAAACTTCTATCACTAAACCCTTATTTTTTTTATAGTGTGACATGTAAGAATTTAATTGTTGTATATTATTTTTCTTGAAGTTAACAACAACACCATAGTTACAATACTAGTCGTTAGGGCCAAAATTCTTGTAGGCCAAATAGTCAAGAGTCTTTAACATAACGGATTGGCTAATTCTTATAGTCCTTGTTCTATGACCAAAAAGTGGAGACGAGACATGACTCTTTAAAGAAGGGTCTTTTAAGTCTTAAATGAAGCTAAGCCTAGGCAATGAAAGGTTCCAAATGTTAGACCTTAATATATCTCATTTTTAATATAGATATATGCCCATTTAAATACAAGTAAGCACAATAAACCTTTTAGTGTAAAAAATTCATTACTAATTACATCAAATGGACCCATAATATTCAAAAATGGATTTTCACCATTCAATCTCACAAATTCATGCTCAAGTGTTTAGTTTCATCCAAGTTAACATATATGTAGAGCTTATATTTATAAAATTGGTCATTTGTTTATTTAGGCCATAGAACACATAATAAAATATCAGTTTCAAAATTTCATAACTTGAGCTATACAATTTCGATTGAGGCAAATTAAGTGTCATTTTAAAGTTTAGGATATTAACTTTTTATAGGTAAAAATGAATCCATTGGCCCCTCAAAGAATACAAAAACTAGATCTGCATAATATGAATAGTATAAGTACCATGACATCTTTTTAGGGCCAATGTTGAAAATTTGTGAAATATTTTATAGAACTTCAAAAATTACAAACTTGAGCTCTATAGAAAGGTCTAAATGTTCTCTAGATGCTTACTAAATTTTAGCCCCAAATTCGATCATCAAGGTAGTCAAGGGCAGAGAGATATTTATAGCTTAAATAGTCAAAATTTTGGTTTCAAGATGCACCAAACGAGTTTTAATATATCATCTCTTGTCATAAGCAAATTTCAATCCATATATGCATCATATAGCAATGGTTCATCACATGGAAATTGCCTTGCATATAAAATTCACTATTCCATATAAAGGTATGCATGTAAACCACATGAATTTCCATATGCTAAATCATATTCCAATATCTCATACATGTATCTATTGGTCACAAAATCATAGTCTAATACTATTACATATATTGGTATTACATTACATCAAAATATGAATTTACATATTCATATACATAACACTAAGTCTTAGGCCATACACTTATGGAATTTGACCTTTCTAGGTCATTGCCTTTTTATCCTTTTTTTTTTTAGTTTTACCTGATTATGGTTAATGGGGATAGGAAAATATATGATTTAAAGAATTCTAGTAGCTAAAGCAACATTCAAACACATATGTGGTTCACTCAAGCACATGAAAGTAAGTATGCATATTATGCAATCATAACTAATCCATATACAAGAAAGTAATTCCATGCTCTAGGGGCTTCTCTGGCTCAAGTAAGAGCAAATCCATGCCCTTAAGTGACTTTTAGCTTAAGGTAAAGCAAATCCATGCTCACTGCCTTTGCCTCAACTAACATTAGAGCCACCCCACTCATAAACCCCAAATAGGTCCATGCAATTGCATAGTCTACTCAAACAATCAACCAGCTAAACAATTACAAACAATACACACAAATTACCAAAATACTCAAGCAAACCTACCATACATATAAGAATAAAGGAAAAGCTACCTTATCAAGAAAATTTAATTAATTCCCTTGTTCTCCTTCTTTTAATCCCGTGGCCTCACACACACACTTTGATATGGTTTCACTTGCTTGACCTGGGCACTTCAATTAAGGTATAAAACAATCAATTAAGACATATTTAGTCTCACTCTAGTACATGTACATATTAGGACTTGAAATATGATTTAGTTACTTTAAGTGTTTCAAGATGACTCATTCCATTTACCATTTTTCATGTAACAATTCCATCATTCATTCATCTTAATTTACTTACTTTTCATGGCCAAAACAAGTCCAAAACTTAGTCATATCACTTACACCATTTTTAGGGCAAGTTAGGGTTTTCATGGAACCATAATCTCTCATCATCAAGTCTCATCATTTTCCTCAAACCAATGGTTCACCTAGCCTTTATATTACTCCAATGAGCCTCTTAAACTATGAGACTAATTTAAAACCTTCTCTATGCATCATTTTCCTAGCTTGGATAAGAATGCCTCTATATTACCCAATTTTAAGGTTTTGTTTGTTTCATAGGGAGTTCAATGGCTTTAGAATATCGTGATTTATTTCTAGTTCAATTATGGTATTATAAAGTTCAAATAATCTTCTTAGGGCTTTAAGAATTACTCAAGGCCAAACCAAACCCTAATGGAACTAAAAATCAATTTCTTGGCTTTTAAGTTAATCTCTTAGCATATTCTTACTCTTCACCTTCTAAACCCTTAATTATACCAAGTTTTATAAAATTCATATTCACTTCCCTCACTCTCTCTCTTGGCGAAACATCAACATACTAGAGTTCCAAGAATACAACTTTTTCTTAGCTTAAATCATTCCTTGCTTTGATGAGTCTTTGATGGAGATTCTTTACTATAATTGGCTCCTTTAAGTGAGCTCTTTCACTGAAGGGAACAACCACAAAATTTACCCTTTTGAGAAACGAAACCCACCATAAGTAAGAGCATAAATAGTAGAAAAATTTTCATAACTATATCATAGCAAAAATTGGCACAAATCCTTACTTATTTTAGCTTTCTTTTCCTTCTCTCTCCTCCCTTTTTTCATGTCACCATGAGAGGTCTTAGAAGCTGCACAAAGTTGGTTAAGTGAAGGGGAAGATCAAGGATGACCCATATATATAAAAATATAGGGTTTCGTAACAATTTCCAAAATACCAATTTTGTCTTTACACTTTAATTCCTCTATCTGGGCTCATTTTTTGTCTTTTTAGAAAACAACTCCATGCTAAATTTTAGACTTTCTTCTTTATTAAAAATATCTACTTAGAGATTATAGGAATTTAAAATATTTTAGAAAAGTTTGATCAAAATTATTACTACTAGGGATCTTAATTTGCATATCATTAGGGATTTAACCAAAGAATCCTCAAATCTACTAGTATTTTTCTCTTTGTGAAACCTTTTTTAACTATTTCTTTTCATTTTTTAGGGACCAATTACCTTACTAAATGTAAAATATTACACAAAACATGATAATGGGAAAAATGACTAGTATTGGAAATGGAATTGCTCTCTTGTAACTAAATTGCACGTACAAGTGCAGAAAAAATTAAATTGATAAGAAAAACTTGAAAAAAAAAGCTTCATTACAACATGAATAAAGGGTTGATAAAGGTTGAAAGTAAATTTCAAAAAGTTGTAAATAAAGTAAGTAAATAAAGCAAGAAAATCAAATTGCAAACAAAGTCCTTTGTATTAGTTTACGTGTATCCTATTTTATATCCCTCATTCATCCTTTGATAACTTCCTTAATAGTTGTTAATTGCCTTATGTCCAACCACTATCCACCTTCCATGTCTTTTGTAATACCATAACTATATAGGACTCAATTCACAACACAAATGACTTATAGTATTTATTCTCATGTAAATAGCACTTTTAGCAGCAGTATTTTGTGTCATTAAAAGCTCAATAAATTCATTCTTGGCTAAATAGATCATGTGAGCTTATCAAATTCATTTTCCATCTATAACACATTTATTCCTCTAGAATTATCACAATTTGAAGCATAAAATTTGGGTCCAAGCCATAGAACACAAGATCACATCTTTGTATTTTGCTATACATTCCATATTCTAATATGAATTTTGGAAAGTCATAATTAATTCTTAAAAAATCCAAATCATGCAAACAATAGCTTTCTAAGAAGCTATAGATGTCATATAACTTCCATAAAAAATTTTAGATCAATCCAACAACAATTGGCCTACAAAATGCAATGGAATAGTGCCACGGGTCACTGATGCATCCTACAGCAGAACCTGAATTTCAAAAATTCATTTCCCCCTCTACCAAGCTCCAAATGAGGTGCTCTCAGTAGGTATAAAAAGCTTATGATGTCCACTATATGTATGTAAAATTTCATGAGTATTAGACTTCATTTGATTCTTGAGTGATATAGAAAAGCAAATTGATCACAAGAACAATAACAGTGATAATTTCTGCATAATTTAGTTAATTTTAAAAAATCATAATAAATTCTCTAGAGCTCCAAAAATAGTACTCTTTGTCTCTATGAAAGCCCTAAATGAGACCTATTTTCTTGCCAAATTTCATGCAAAAACTCATCCATTTGATTAGACTGTGGTTCAACTCAAGAAAGTGGTCAATTTGGAGTCTACAAAGGGGTTAAGATGCACCAATTGGCTTTCTCATCAATCCACAACCATTTAGGCACATCCAAAAGCACAAATACAGCAAATAGAAGCATGCCAAATGGTCTAAATCACTATTGAACTCAAACTTACCTTCCTAGTTGTTCATTTATAAATACATTTTAAGATTTTAAGATGTCAAACATGCACATACACATTCATTTAACGTCAACATTGGTTCATACATCATATTTACATAAATTTGCTTCTACTAAATGATTTATATCTCATAAAAATCATGTATATACAAACTTTGACATTAAAATATATCAATTCTCTATTCTATTATCAAAACTCCATTCTTTAAGGTGCTTGGCTTCCATTTCTTGCTCCACTTAGCTCACTTGTACATAGTTAGACATGCGTAAAGAAAGAGTGAGATTCAAAGAATTTCAATAGCTCTCTTACCCTTTAAAGCTTTTAGTAAACATACATAATCATTTCTCAAGTCAAATAAACTCATACATTGTCAAACATAGGCTCTAAGAACTTTTGGTCTAGCCTCACCCAATTCCTTGGGACTTTTAGATTTGCCTCATCCACTTTTAGAGACTTTTGACTTAGCCTTACTCTTTTTTGAGACTTTTGGCTTGGTCTCACCCATTATTAGGGACTTTTGGTATTTCTTCACCTATTTTAAAAGACTTTTGGCACAATCTCACCTATTCAAGCCATTTTGCATTCAAAATATATTTTCAAGAAGTATAATGGTACCATAACATTTCATCAATAGCTATAAACATATCTCATGGTTCAAAGATATATACAAGCATCCAATGACAATCAAACATCCAAGACATGCATGTAAGAAAGGATAGAGAGCTACCTTGAAATAAGAACACAACTTCCTTGGACTTTTTTTCCCCTTCTCGCCCTCACACACAAAACTAGGTGGGGCTTGATTTACTTGGCCTAGACACATCAAATGAGACACAATTACATCATTGGAGCAAGTTCTAGCTTCATACAAACCCTGTGCAAGCTTACTCTATTCTAAGACATGATTATGGTTCCATATAAGTGCATAATGAAGCAACCCCTAGGATTTATGATCATGGCTCTAATTTCCCATTCAACCTAAGTCTCTTGATTCCATTTAGACTCCTTGGAGTCATCACAAATTAAATTCAAGGAGTGTAGACTTAAGTTGCTTCTTTATGTCTTAAAGAGGAACCTAAACCTCCATCTCACAAAATATTATTTCTAAATTTAAAGCAATGCTTCCTTTTATGTTTATTAATCATATCTAGGTCATTCCTATCCTTATAATCAAAGAAAAGTCTCCCAAGATGCTTGCTCTCTACTTAGGCCGAGACATGAAGCTACTAAGGGACCCATGGAGTTTGCTTGATTTTTCTTAGGGAAATGGCACTTGTGAAGCTTCCTAAATGTCTTAAGAATTTATACATACTCTTACATAGGCTAGACTACCCTTAGAAAGCTTCAAGAATGGCTAGGTGCAACAAAATCCTTAGAATTTACAACTTGAATTCTAAAGCTTCTCCTTTAAATCTAATTGCATATTCTTATTTCTCATACTTTAAAATCCTTGTTTCTTCCTTGGTTTGGTTAGAAATAATCTCCTCTTAAATGGCCTAGGGTTGGCCAAAACTATGCATAAGAGAAGGAGCAAGAAGAAGTAATAAAATCCATAGAAGTTTACCTTGTTTGCAAGCTTTTCCAAAAGGCTTTCTAATGCTCCCAAGCTCTCTTGCAAACTCTCCCTTCCGTTGAACCAACCACAAAATAGCCCTATTTTAATCATCAAAACCATAGGGGAAGAGAGGAGAAAGAAGAGAACAAGTTTGTTAAAAAGCATGGAAAAAGCTTTAAATCCTTACCTTTTTCCTTCCTTCTCTTCTCCGTCTTAGTGCATGTAACACCATGACTTCCTAGCTCAATCTATGCTACTTTCATGTCTCATGTCATGAATTGTTCAAGAGGGTAGGAAAAATGACATTAAAATAATACATTATTTAGCGTTGCGTTGCGTATAACAATTTTATTTTGATGTCACGTGGACCATATGAGCTCATGTATCACATTCTCATATTTAATTACATGGATACAACTTATTTTTATCACCAAAAGTGGCCTACAACTCGTGGAAACCAAAGGGAAGCATAAAACTTATACTTGTATTTTTGGCCAGAATTTTGCCATTTTTGTCACAAATTTTGAAAAATCATAACCAATTCTAGAAAAATCAAAATCATACATTCTTAGTCATTCTGGAAATCTACACATGTCTAATTTATATTAAAAATATGTCTAAACCATGAAATATAATACAAAAGATGTTCAACATCCATAAATGTTCAGAGGTTTGGCTGTTCACTGGTGCTATCATAGGTTTCTATAGTAAACTTTAAAAATGTCCAATTAATTTCATAAAAATCTAATCCATGCAAATGATACTAATATGGAAAGATAAAGATGTCAGATAGAGAAAAAAAATAACTCTAGACCATTTCAGGCACGTCTAAACCTCAAAACCCAATCAAATAATACCTGAGGTCAGTTGGGGCACCTGATATTGGGCAGGAACTTCAAAAATTCATATATTCCTCTTTAGACATCCAAATGAGGTTCTTCTAGTTGACACGAGTCATTGAAATTTCTAGTTTCTTCATATAAATTTAGTGGCAATTGGACATCATTTGCCCCATGAGTGATAGAATTCAATTTCAAACCAGTGCTACAGTACTAATGACCAAAACCAGAAAATTTTTCAACTTCAACAATTCGTCAAATATTCCACAGATCTCTAAAAATTACCTACTTAGCTTCCCAAAAATCTCTCAATAAGATCTAGATGCACGCCAAATTTTAGACGAAGAAGAGCTCATTTGGATAAAAAGTGATATAGCCTCATGAAATGGTCATTTTTTGTTTCATATCAAGAGTCACTTTGATCCAAATGGCCTCCTCTTGAATTTGGCACCTCTTAGGCAAGTTTAAAAGCATAATTATGACTTGTAGGAACTGCCCAAGTAGTCTCAAACCCCATGCATTTTAATTTGCCCACTCTACATCCAATAATACATATGTAACCATAACCACATAAGAGACAATTTTCATGATTTGCATTAATTTAATGTCACACATGGGCTACATAATATTCATACATCATATTACCATTACTCAAGGTCTTATATTACCAAAATAATATATACAAGACCACTTTGATGTTTAAATACAAAGAAAACTACTAAATCTTCCAAGTGTAGCTAGTTAGAGTTCTTGGCTTGCCTTTCTTGCATCTTGAGAGCCACTTAGACATTTCAAGATGAAAGGGGGGAAGGGGAGTGAGATTCCAAGAATCCCAATAGCTCACTCACACCCATTCACATATATTCAAGGTATACATACACCAATGACACAATTATGGAACATAAGGTGCGCAAGGCTACAATTTATGCCACATCTACACATCAAGATCATTCTCATGCTTTAGGGACTTTTGGAGTTGCTTCACTCTTAGTTTAGGGACTTTTAACTTAGCCTCGCCCATCTAAGAGACTTTTAGTCTAGTCTCACCCATGCTTTAAGACTTTTGGCATATCCTCACCCACTTTAAGGGACTTTTGGCATCACTTCACCCTCATGAGCCAATCTCACATTTAAAGGCATTCAAGAGCATACATTGGTACCAATGCAATTCCATGAGATCATGTGGCATATTACCAAATCATAAAAACACATACAAGTACACAATGACATACATATGCATACAAAAAAGTATGAAGAATAAGGTGGAGAGTTATATTTCAATTTATGCAAGCTTACTTTGCTAATTCCTTCCCCTCCTTGATTTCACAAGAGCACTTAGGTGGTTGATTATTCTCTTGGCCTAGACATTACAAGGAACATACAATCACATAATTGAAGTAAGCTAAGACATTAAACTAAAGCTTAACCACACACTTGGTTTCATACTTGGCATTACGGTTCCATAATTAGCCTAATGAAGCAACTCTTAGAATTCAATTTCTAGGTTCCATTCTCTTATTATTTCTAGACTTCTTGGACTCATTTAAGGTCCTTGGAGCCATCACACATTCACTTACACAATTGGAAATCTAAGTTGCTTCATAAAGCACCATTATGGACACCATTGCTCCATCTCTCATTCCATGATTCTTAAATTTTTTCCAATGGTTCCTCCCATCTTCTAACATCATATGGAGTCTCAAACCAAGGCTAGAACAAATTCAAACACTCATTAGCCCTATGAACTATGCTTGGCCAAAACAAGCACTATGTTTAGGGTTCATGGAGCTTTTGAATTTTCTTTGATGGGAGAGCCACTAGGGAAGGTTTCTAGGGATCTTAGGAGCTCAAGGGAATACTTAAATAACAAAGAAAACTCTCACAAAAAATTAGATTTTTCAAAACTCTAAGGAAGCCTACACTTTTCTATCTTGATTTTCATTAGTTTTTACTTGAATTTCTTACCATATTCTTAATCCTTGCATTCTTTTCCTAAGTTCCTCCTTTGGTTCTGTCCAAAATTCATCTCCTCCTACCCCCTTATGTTAGTCGAAAATAGCACAAGGAAGAGCAACAAGGATGAAGCATCAAGAATGAAAAATTACCTTGGTTCAAAGCTTGTTTCCAAAGCCTTTCTTCCTTGGTTTTCTTCTCCTTGGAAAATTCAAAATTTTCCCCTTGGTTCTAGACCTAAAACAGAATGAAAAAGCTCAACTAAGCCATAGAAAGAAAGGAGGAAGAGAGGAGAACAAGATTGGAAGAGGAAGAAGCATAAAATTCCATGAGATTACCTAGCTTTTCCTTAGTTTTCTTCCTCTTTTTCTTCCCCTTTTGGTGTGCCTAAAAGAGCAGATCAATTTCTGTGTTTTGGGCAGAAAATTTCCTGCTTAAGAAGGTGGGAGAAGAAAGGAGAAGTGTGTGGGAGTTTCTAGAAGCATACTTTTTTAAAAATTTTAATTTCATCATTCCGTAATAGCAATTTCATTTCAGTTTTGTTTTAGCTCCTTTTTTAGAATTATCTTTTCCATTATAAAATTTAGATTCCCAATTTAATAACATGCTTTTGGAATCACTCAATTTAGAGCTAAAACCTTACCGAACGACTCCGTCAAAGTTTAAGCTCACCAACGTTGGAAAATATACACTGGAGGGGTTTCATCAATCCGGGGGCTTCCCATGGTTTTTGGGACCTCTAAGAACCTTGGGCAACTCAAAAATTTCATTTAAAAAGCCCTCATATGTGTTTTTCGAAAAATTACACTTATTTACAAAAATGCCATTACGTTTTGTTACAAATTATTTCTCTGTTCTAACTCCGTTTTTCTTTTCGTTTAAGCCTAAAATTATCATTTTTAGGAGTCTAGGACTTTACCCAAATTTTTTGAAACATTATCTAGGCCATTTTGAAGGACTTGCTTTTATACAGCTCATTTCAACATTTTACAAAAATTACATTCGTTACATTTTCCACCCCTCTTAAAATAAATTTTGTCCTCGAAATTTAAATACGTACCTTAGGGAAATAATTATGGATATTTCTGTCTCATCTCATCTTCCAGCTCCTAGGTTGCCTTCTCAAATGTTAGACCTTTCCAAACCACTTTCACCTGAGAGATGTTCTTGTTTCTCAACTACTTCAGTTTAACGTCTACAATCCTCTCTGGCTTTACTACATAGGAAAGATTTTCTTGCAATTGAACATGCTCATATTCTATGACATGTGAGGGGTCTGGTAAGTACTTTTTCAGTTAGGAGACATGAAAACATTATGGATTTGGGTTAGGTTATGAGGTAAAGCTATTCTCAAGAAGTTTAAATGGACCAATGTACCTAGGACTGAGCTTCTTTACCCTCATAGACTGACCTATCCCAGTCACTGGAGACACCCGGATGAATACGTGGTCTCTAATCTCAAACTCTAACAGCCTCCTTCTCCAATCGGCATAACTCTTCTATATACTCGGGGCCGTAAGGAGTTTCTTTCTTATCATCTCCATTTGCTAGGTGGTCTGATCAACTATTGTAGCCCTTAGCAAACTCTTCTCACTTAGCTTAACCTAACACAAAGGAGATCTACACTTTCTCCCATATAGAGCCTCATAAGGGGCCATTTAGATACTGGAATGGTAGCTGTTATTATAAGCGAACTCCGCTAGTGGCAGGTATGCATCCCAGTTACCCCTCGTCTCTAACACATATGCCCTCAACATGTCCTCTAGGGTCTGGATGGTCCTCTCAGTCTGACCATCTGTTTGGGGGTGGTAAGCAGTGCTAAACTGCAACTTGGTCCCTAAGGCATGTTGTAATGACCTTCAGAAGTTTGATGTGAATCTGGGGTCTCTATCAGATACTATGCTATTGGGTACTCTATGAAGTTGCACTATCTCACATATATACAACTGAGCTAATCTATCTAATGAATAAATAGCCCTGATCGCTAAAAAGTGTGCAGATTTCGTTAATCTATCTACAACTACCTAGATAATATCATATCCAGAGGATGTTCTGGGTAACCCTATAACAAAATCCATAGCTATACTATCTCATTTCTACTCAGGGATATCTAGGGGTTGCAATAACCTAACGGGTCTTTGATACTCTATCTTAACCCTTTAGCACGCTAAAGACCTTGCCACGTAATTTGTGACATCATTCTTCATTCTTGGCCATTAGAAAATTCTTTTCAGGTCTTGATATATCTTAGTGGCCCTTGGGTGGATAGTATATTTACTCTTGTATGTCTCCTCTAAAATTCTCTCTCTCAAATCATTATTACAAGGCACATAGATTCTATTTTAATATATTATTACACCATCCTCAGATATTCTGAAATCTGAGGTCCTAACCTGGGGGATCTTGGTTCTAATTTGTCTCAATAATTCATCCTCTCCATAGGCATCTAAGATCTAAACCCTCAACTCATTTTCAATATGGATCTCACTCAAATATAATCTACTCAGTATTAGCTGACATGAGAGGTTTAAATTTCTAAACTTCTCTAGGAGCTTCTGCTCCTTAATCATCATATGGGCAACATGGATGGATTTCCTACTCAAGGCATTGGCTACCATGTTGGCCTTACCCGGATGATATTTCAACACATAATCATTATCTTTTAGAAAACTCTATCCATCTCCTTTGCCTCATATTGAGTTCCTTTTGATTGAACAGGTATTTCAGACTCTTATGGTCACTATAAATCTCTATACTCGTCCCATATAAATATTGTCTCTAAATCTTGAGAGCAAATACTACTGCAGCTAACTCTAGGTCATGTGTGGGATAATTCTCTTCAAGAGGCCTCAGCTGCCTAGAGGCATGTGCCACTACCATACCTTGCTGCATCAACACACATCCTAACCTTCTTCTCGAGGCATCATTATATACCACAAATGGTACACTAGGATCAGATATAACTAGCATAGGGGTAGTGGTCAATCAGAGTTTCAACTCCTAGAAACTCCTCTCACATCTATCATCCCACATGAAAGGTGTATCCTTCTGAGTCAGCCTCGTGAGTGGCAAGGCCATCTAAAAAAAGCCCTAAATAAATCGTCTATAGTATCCTACCAAATCAAAGAAGCTCCTAACCTTGGTGATCGTCCTAGGCTTATCCTACTGTAACACAGCCTCAACTTTTTGGGGATCTACCACAACCCCGTCTCGTGAGATCACATGACCTAAAAATTTTACCTTGATTAGCCAGAACTCACATTTATTCAGTTTGGCATACTGTCATACCCAAAAATGCGACCGCGTGGCACTTAAAAAGATATCAAATTAAAAATAGTTGAATAAGAGTCACCATCAAAATTTTAATTTTTTTAAAAGGGTAAAACTTTGGAAATACCTTTTTAGTTTGGAAAAATGGTCTACGAACTAGAAAGTGGATCCGGCAGCCGATTATGAATGGGGAAGGTATTAGGCACCCCACTACACCCGCTACTAAGAACGGTTACCCTAAGTTAGTTGTGCAAAAATAAAATGGCCTCTATTCTATTTTAATTCTTCCTAATAAATCACATGCAAAGTGGAAGGAAAAAATTAAGGAAATGAAATTAAAAGAAAGAAAATTAAGAATAAAACAGAAAGGAGTTTAAAGAGTAAGATAAGTAAGAAAGGAATAAAATTAAAAGTAAAATAAGATGAAAAGAAATCAAAGAAATAAAACTAAAAGAAAATATTTATTTACAAGGGCGGACTTCACCTAGGGTGAGAGCCTAGGGCCTACGTACTCTTTAGAGGGATCAAAGTCCACGTACTTCGAGTGAAAATTGTATTTGGTTGATATTTTATTTTATTTTTGTTTTTTTGTTGTTTTTTTTTGTTTTCGCTGTTTGGCTTTTGTTTGATTTTTAATTTTTGATTGATTTTGTTTTTTTCTTTCTTTTTAGCTTTTACTTTTGGTTTTTATTCTTTGTTTATTTTTGAAAAGACAAAGAAAACAAAAATTACTTTTTCCTTTAACAAATAAAACGATTTTAAAATTGATTGATGTGTTTTGATTTGCTAAAAGTAAATGTAATTTTACTTTCTTTTTATATGTTTAATCTTTTTTCTCTTTTCTTTTTATCATCCTTTGTTTTTTTTTCATTCTCTCTTTCTATGTCCTTTTTGTTTTGTTTCATTTTTTTTCATCTTTGTTTCTCATGCTTTCAATTTTTTGTTATTGTCTCTTTTTTGGTTTTGGTTTTTTATCATTCTTTTTACGTCTTTTGTTGTTTGGTTTGTTTTATTTGTTCTTTCATTTTTGTTCTTATATTTTATTCTTTTTTTTTTTACTTTCCCCCTTTTCATTGTTACTGTTATTATTATTTATTTCTTTGTCTTTTGTTTTGTTTTGTTTTTTTTTATGTTTTAATTTTCTTTTGGCCAGGAAAACTTTTAAGAAGGAAGAAAAGTCAAATTTTATCTTTGAAACCTCTTATTATTTGTAGAGAAACACTTCTTCTTCTCGTCTTATTTTATTATTTATTTCTTTACTATTGTTTGTCTCTTTTTCTTAAAAATTTAAACCTAATCCCTAAAGAAATTTTTTGTTGGTTTTTTTTTAGGAGTGCTTTTCCCCTTTTTTTTTTTAAGAATTTTTCCTTTTTGAAACTCTCTTTTTATGTCTATTTTTATTCTCTCTTGAAACTAAAATTTGCTCAATATAGGGCATTAGAAATGTAAATCTGAAACGCGACAGATATTAGGGAGGCTTATTGCCACACGTGATTCCTGGATCTGCTCTTACGTGCCTGAGGGGACAAAGCATCCCACACGATAAACTTCAAAAAAAGGAAACAAGAGAATACTAAATAAATGAATGAAACAAGCATAAAAAAAATAAAATTAAAGACTAATGATAGCATGGACGTGCAGGCATTTGTGTATAGGCATGTCCATTTTTACTGGTCTAGGCACACCTTATGTCATGGAAATAGGCATGGAGGGTACTGAAGCAAAAAGCTCCTCCTCCCCTCGAAACTCTCGCCTAAAAGTTCCCAGATATCTTCTTACATAACACCAATGTCGAGCGATGAGATAGAATTAACTTTAAACTAAGACTGATTGCCTATGTCATATTAACAACAGACCATACCCATTCAAATTTGTGGGATCACTAATAACGCCATTTGTTTTCATCAACCCAAGATACAGATTAAATGGATTCATGTAAGCATTTAGCTCTGAGACAAGTATCAATTTATAATAAATCACAGCGGGGAGAAAGTCTAGATTAATACACTGTAATTCAACAAAATTCAGTAACAATGACCACGCACTAACCCTACCTAGCCTTCTATCAGGCATTTCCTCGAACACTTATGGTGCATGTCCTTGGATACAAAGGAGACACAGTGTTCTGTATTTCAGCCTTCCATTCCCAGCTCACATCATCAGCAATCGCAAGGGAATTCTTTTAATAAGAAAATAAACTAGGATTGTGGCTTACCTGTAGGGATTTCAGGGGAAGAGTGGGCTCCTCCTCTGCATCTCCTCTTTCGAATTCTTTCCTCCTTTGATTTCTCAGATCCTCTCTCTCTATTTTTCAGTCTCCCAATTCCCCCCTCCTTTAGTCTGAATTTTGACCCCTTTTATTCGAACCCACAACTCCCCTTTCTCCAATCGCAACTCTTTCTCTCGTTCTCTCTTATCTCAGATCGTGAAAGGGACCCCCTAGGGGGTCAACTTTACTACCCCCTATTCCCCTAGCGTGCTGAGACGTTGGCCTGCCAGTTTCCTTTTTGTAGTTGGTTTTGTATCTTTGAGCTACTCCCCTCGCTTTTTTGTTCGTTCTCAATGCTTCTCACGTTTATAGGTGCTGCTCCTATGTTTCCCTTTTTATGTTTAGGTCTATGTGTTTCCTTTTTCCTGAAACCCACATTTGTTTTTTCCTTCTCCCCAGAATCGCGCAAGAGAGAGAGCTCCTTCCCATCTATTTGTGTGGTCCTTTTCTGCCTCTGCTGAACATGGGTGAGGAGAAGAGCAAATGAGAGATGGGTAGGGTTCAGCATGCTGGGTACTGGCCCAATAGCCCAAAGAGACTTTGGGCTTTAAAATTTAGGTCTGTATTCGTTTTTGTGTTATCTTCCCCTTTTTTCTGGATTTTACTATTATTATTATTATTATTATTATTATTATTATGTTCTCTCCCTTTTTGGTTGTTGTTGTTGTTTTTTTTAATTATTTTGGTTTTTCTTCTCTTATTTATTTGTTTGTTTATTTTATTTATTTATTTATTTTTGATTTTTCCTTTGATGTTTCTTCTGATTTTTTTTTACCTTTTTTTGTTCATGCTGGTTTTTTTTCTCTCTTTTTTTGGATTAAATATTCAGACAAAATACGGTGTTCACACATACAATCTGTTATTTTTCAGAGTGTTTAGGACTAATCTCATATGTCTCTCATGCTCCTCAAAAGACTTGGAGTACACTAAGATGTCATCAATAAAGACCATAATAAATTTATCTAGATACAGTCTGAATACTCTGTTCATATAATCCATAAACACAGCAGGTGCATTCGTCAGCTCGAATAGCATCACAAGGAACCCATAATGCCTATATCTAGTTTTAAAGGCCGTCTTTGGGATGTCTTCAACTTTCACCCTCAGTTGGTGATACCCAAATTTAAGATCTATTTTAGAAAATACTGATGCCCCAGCTAACTGATGTAACAAGTCATTTATTCTAGGGAGAGAATACTTATTCTTGATGGTAACTTTATTCAATTCTCTATAATCTATACACAATCTTAAGCTACCATCTTTCTTTTTCACAAATAGCATCGGAGCTCCCCAAGGTGACACACTAGGGCATATGAATCTTTTTTCTAATAACTCCTCTATCTATTTCTTTAACTCAATAAGCTCAGCAGGAGCCATCCTATAGGGAGCCTTGGACATTGGTCCAACCCCAAGCACTATATCTACAGGGAACTCTATCTCTCTCTCAGGGGGTAGGCCACTAAAGTCAAAATCTTTAGGGAAAACCTCTGGGAATTCCCTAAATATAGGGATCTCTTTTATCCTTTCTTCTACCTCCGTCTGAATAGAGAAAAAGACTAAAAACTCCTGACACGCATGCTCTAAGTATCTCTCACCCTGTGCAGTAGTCATAAAGGATAATTCGGCCCCTATCCTAGGTATGGTCCCATAAAAAGGTACAGATACGGTGTAGTGTTCACAATCAAAGACAGCATTATTATCAGTCATCTAGTTCATGCCAACAATCAAATTAATATCATGAAAAGACATACAAATCAAATTAATCGTAGTGTACTAATGGTTAAACTGTACAGTGACATTCAAACAAGCATGGGAAATAACAACGTGGCCTCCAGTGGGTGTGGTGACAAATAAATCAAATGGTAAAGTACTAATGACTAGACCCAAATGTCTCACATCGTTATAGGATATAAACGAGTGACTAGCACCCGAATCAAACATAGCAATCATAGAAAAATCATTTACTATGAGCTTACCTCGAATAAGACTGGGAGACGCATTAACCTCCTATTGAGAAAGGGCAAACACCCTGCCCTTGGTCTATAGCCTAGGAGGAGACGATCTAAATGGGGGTGCTGAATCTACCTGGAGGCAATTTCTAGCAATGTGTCCTAGCTTCTCACACTTGTAGCATGTCATTGTGGATTGCTGTGTGGATGACTGAGTCCTCTGAGGTTGTACCTTTTTTCCTTTTGATGGCTTCCTGCTCCACTACACCTTGCTCTTCTTTTTACTAGTAGGTGCGGAGCTAGCTCATTCCTTTGGTCTTGGTCTCTTCAACTCCAGGGTTCCCCTCTAACAAGATGCTGTGACAACAGGCATAATCTCTCTCAAATTATTCTTGATTACCTTATTAATCTCCACAATAGCATTGAAAACTTACACTGGAAGGGTTTTACCAATCCCGGGGCTTCCTATGATTTTTAGGGCATCTGAGAACCTTGGGTAACTCAAAACTTTCATTTAAAAAGCCCTCCTATGTGTTTTTCCAAAAGTTGTACTTATTTATGAAAATATCATTACATTTCGTCAATTTTTGTCACAAATTGTTTCCCTATCCTAACTTAGTTTTTCTTTCCATCTGAGCCTAAAATTATCATTTTTAGGAGTCTAGGACTCTACCTAATTTTTTTGGGACATTATCTAGGTCATTGTAAAGGACTTTCTTTTATACTGCTCATTTCGTCATTTTACAGAAATTACGTTCATTACAGTGCGCCTCCTTGAGTTGGTCTCACTTTTGTTTTGGGGTAGAAATAAGATCAGTTAAGAATGAGGGAGAGATGGGGCGTGGCATATAAGAAGGGAGGCTAAGTTATAACACTTTTTAAAGTTCCCATTTTGTCCCTTTTTCTTAGTTCTTTCCATTTGGGCTCATTTTCACTCTTTTTTGAGAATTGCCTTTTTTATTATAAAATTTAGGTCCTCTAATTTATAGAATGCTTTTGGTTTCACCCAAATTGGATTAAAAATATTCTCGAATGAATCGGTCAAAATTTCAATCAATCGACGCTCTAAAATGTATACCAAAAGGGGTTTTAACCATTCTAGGGGTTCCTATTATTTTTAGGGCCTCTGAGAACCCCATGAAACTCATTTTTTCATTTAAATATTTCTTTTTTGAGTTTTCTAAAAGTTTCCCAAAATTACCAAAAATGTCACTCCATTTTCATCTAATTTTGTTTAGCTATTTTGGTTTCTGTTTTAGAGCATCTCTAACATTACATCCATATTTTAGATGTTTAAATTATCACTTTAATTTTATTTGGCCTCTAATAATTCAATTTAGAGGACTTCCTTTAGTAATCTGCGTAGTTTTAAGCTTTTAGAATGAGTAGGTATTACATCTTCAATTGCCTTATGGCCTTTCGCGACAATTGTGTGTTGTAACTACTTGCCAAAGTCGCTTTTACTAAGATTTTGTATCTCTTGATTTCTTGCTTTTCCATTACTCTCGATTAAGGTACTAGGCTAATCAAGTTTATAGGATTCTCAAATAGTAATTTCTCTTAATTGTCATTCCTATTAGCTATTTTTTCACAATTACATTGTTAACTATGATTTTTTTATCTAAACATTTTGCTCCCTCATGCATTTTGATATTGGGTAATTAATCTGAGGATGTTAAGGAGCATGATCTTCTCTTTTCTCAA
Source organism: Erythrophleum ivorense (assembly GCA_026724425.1). Taxonomy (NCBI): domain Eukaryota; kingdom Viridiplantae; phylum Streptophyta; class Magnoliopsida; order Fabales; family Fabaceae; genus Erythrophleum; species Erythrophleum ivorense. The sequence continues at coordinate 17,629,921 of JAIUCV010000012.1, read as the reverse complement.
AATTTGAAATTTCTCCTTCCAATTGATAGTCCTCTTTTTAGTTTCCCTTAACACTACATCTAATCACTTACATAAGCCATTAATCCCTTAGCTTTGCTCATCCTTTAAATTCATGACCAAAGTGCTGTTATGATCTTTGCACTTTTACTTGACTCTTTTCTTTTGTTTTCTTACCATTCTTATTCCACTAAGGCATTATGTCAACTTCTACATCTAATTCCCAAACCATTTTTCTTAGGGGTGTACATTGGCCGATAAGCCAGATAGAGCCCGTCTTAATCGGGTCGAGTCAAAATATAAATTGGGCAAAACTTTATAAGAAAATTGTTTTTATAAATCGGGTCAGGCCGAGCCACAGGCAAAACTTTTAAACAATGTCTAGCCCGGTATATATATGCTAAAAAAAATATTTAAGATGGTTTTTGTTTTTATAAGTTCCACAATCCAGTTCCTACCAGCCTAGCCCACCTTATAGCTACTTTCAGGTTTTCAACATCTCCTACCTCTCTGCATTTGTGCATCAAGCTTAGCTAGTAGTGGGTAGTATAATACCATAATTTCTTAGCTTATCTCATGCCTTCAAATAACTCATTTCCATAAATCATGCAAATATTCAAGAAAAAGGCATTAAAATAATACATTATTTAGCGTTGCGTCACGTATAAAAATTTTGTTGAGTGTCACGTGGATTATGTGAGCTCATGTAACATATTCCCACATTTAATTGCATGGATAAAACTCATTTCTATCACCAAAGTTGACCTAGAGCTCGTGTATGGCAAGAGGAAGCATGAAATTCATATATGCATTTTCAGACAGAATTTTCTCACTTCTGTCACAAACTTTGAAAAATCATAACTAATTTTAGAAAAATCAAAATCATGCATTCTTTACCATTATGGGAAGCTACCATGTCTACTTTATGTTAAAAATATGTTCGGGCCGCGGAACATAATACAAAAGATGTTTGACATTTGAAATTGTCCAGAGGTCAGACTATCCACTGGTGCTATCACAGAATTTTGTAGCAAAGTTTAAAAATGTCCAATTAATTCTGTTGAAACTCCAATCCATACAAATGATATCAATGTGGAAAGCTATGGATATTAACTAGAGGAAAAAAATAACTCTGGATCAGTTTAGGTATGCCTAGACCTCGAAACTTAATCAGATCGTAACTGAGATCGGCTGGAGTTCTTGATACTGGACAGAGTCTTTGGAAATTCATATCTCCCTCTCTGGACATCCAAATGAGGTGCTTCTAGTTGGTACAAATCACTAGGAATGTATAGTTTCTTTGTATAAAATTTTGTGTCAATTGGACATCATTTGCCCTATGAATGACAGAATTTAATTTTAGACCAGTGTTACATTACCAATGACCAAAACCAGAAAAATTTTCAACTTCAATAATTCTCCAAATATTCCACAAACCTCCTAACTTCCCAAAAAGCTCTCAATAAGCTCTAGATGCATGCCAAATTTTAGACTAAGAAGAGCTCATTTGGATAAAAAGTGAGATAGCCTCATGAAATAGTCATTTTTGCTCTCTATCAAGAGTCACTTTGGTCCAAATGGCCTCATCTTGAGTTTGACACCTCTTGGGCAAATTTAAAACCATAATTATGACTTCTAGGAGCTGCCCAAGTGATCCCAAATCTCACACATCTCATTTTGGCTATTCAACATCCATTAATATACTAAACACACATGTCATTCAAGGGTCCAAATACATAATCTCATTGATTTAATGCTACATAAAGTTTACATAGAGTCTATACATCATATTACATGTGCTCAAGATCTTACATTACCAAAAATAATATGTACAAAGCTTCTTTGACATTCCATCACAAGTTAAACTACAAAATGAATAAGGTGTAGCCATTTAATGTTCTTAGCTTGCATTTCCTTGGTTTTGAACACTACCTAGATATTTCAAGAGTGAGGGGGAAAAGGAAGTGAGATTCCAAGAATCTCATAGCTCATGCACCTATTCACACATACATTCAAAACATACATACATCAAAATCACAAGTGTGCAAGCATAAAGTGTGTTATATTACATTTCTATGCCACATTTCCACATCAAGCCGTTTTCATGCTCTAGGGACTTTTGGTTTTGCCTCACCTCATTTCTAAGACTTTCAGATTTTCCTCACTCTTAGCCTTGGGACTTTTGACCTAGCCGCACCCATCTAAGGGACTTTTGGTCTAGTCTCACCCATGTCTTAAGACTTTTGGTACATCCTCACCCACTTTAAGGGACTTTTGGCATTACCTCACCCTTGAGAGCCATTCTCACAATCAATGGCATTCAAGACAACACATTGGTACCAATGCAACCTCAAAACATCAAGTGGCATGTTCTCAAATCACAAGAGCATACACAAGCACACAAAAACATACATATGCTCACAAGAATACAAGATAATGAGGTGGAAAGCTACCTTCCAATTAATGCAAGCTTTACCTTGCTAATTCCTTCCCCTCCTTAATTTCATAAGAGCACTTAGGTGGTTGATTGTTCTCTTATCCTAGACATCACAAGGAGTACACAATCACATAATTGAAGCAAGCCAAGACATTAAACTAAAGCTTAAACACACACTTGGTTTCATACTTGGCATTATAGTTCCATAATTAGTCTGATGAAGCAACCCTTGGAATTCAATTTCTAGATTCCATTCTCTTGTTATTTCTAAACTTCTTGGACTCATTTAAGGTCCTTGAAGTCATCACACATTCAATTGCATAATTGAAAAACTAAGTTACTTCACAAAGCACCATTATGGACACCATTGTCCTATCTCTCAATCCATGACTCTTAAATTTTTTCCAATGATTTTTTCTATCTTCTAACATTATATAAAGTCCCAAACCAAGGATAGAACAAATTAAAACACCCTCTACCCCATCCATCCTAGCTTGGTCGAACCTATGAGCAATAATGGGGTTCTTGGAGTTTTAAATTTTTCCTTGATGGAAGAGCCATTTGGGGAGGTTTCTAAGGGTCTTAGGAGTTCAAGGAAACATTCACACAAAATCAGATTTTGCAAAACCCTAGAAAACACTATACTTTTCTAACTTGTTTTCTATTGGTTCTTCTTGGAATTTCTTGCCATATTCCATCTCCCTATGGCCTAAAACCCTTATTCCTTCCTTGTATTTGGACAGAACATCCTCCCCTCCTTTGGTTTTGTTCTTGGCCAAAATGCACATAAAGGGAGGGGAAAGAGAAGATATAACAAAAAGCAAAGATTACCTAGGATTCAAGTGAGCTTTCAAGTGTCTTTCTCCTTGGTTCTCTTCTCCTTAGAAAATTCAAAATTTTCCCCTTCTTTTTGGACCAAAAATAGAACTATTCATCTTAAATAAACCATGGAAAGAGAAGAGCAAAGGAGAGGAACAAGATTAGAGGAAGATGGAGCATGAAAATCTACAAATTTTCTCACCTTTTCCTTGATTTTTCTCCTCCTTTTCTTCCCCTTTTGGTGCATCTAAGAGAGCATATCAACTTCTGTATTTTGGGCAGAAAATTTTCGTGCTTAAGAAGGTGGAAGAAAAAGGGAGAAGTGTGTGGGAGTTTCTAGAAGCGTACTTTTCCAAAAATTCCAATTTCATCCTTCCGTAATGGCAATTTCATTTCAGCTTCATTTTAGTTCCTTTTTTAGAACCGTCTTTTGTATTATAAAATTTAGGTTTCCAATTTAATAAAATGCCTTTGAAATCACTCAATTTGAAGCTAAAACCTTATCGAATGACTTCGTTAAAGTTCAAGCTCCTCGACGTTAGAAAACGTACACCGGAGGGGCTTTACCAGTCCTGGGGCTTCTCATAGTTTTTGGGGCCTTTAAGAACCTTGGACAACTCAAATTTTTCATTTAAAAAGCCATCCTATGTGTTTTTCCAAAAGTTACACTTATTTACGAAAATACCATTACTTTTCGTCAGTTTTCGTTACAAATTGTTTCTCCATCCTAACTCCATTTTTCTTTTCTTCTGAGCCTAGAATTATCATTTTTAGGAGTCTAGGATTCAACCCAAAATTTTTTGGACATTATCTAGGTCATTTTAGAGGACTTGCTTTTATACAGCTCATTTCGTCATTTTACAAAAATTACGTTCGTTACAAGTAGCCATCTACAGCCTCTCACACTCATGTTCTTCTTCAACTCTTCTCTTCATCCATCAGCTGCTGTGACTAAGATCGAGCCATGCCCTCTAATACTTGCGACATTTTGCTTCTTTGAGACTGCTACACACAGTACAGACCATGCCCACCGCATATCATGGACATTTTGCTACTTCTATTGACCTAGCCATGGTACGCAGCCATGGTCACGAATAAATATGGTAGTCTTTCTATTCTTGAGGTTCCATTCTAATCTGTTCTTGCCGAGCTGAAATAGGGATAGTAGTCAGTGTTATCAGCATAATTAGCAGCCTTATGATACTTGTTTTCCATATTACATAGTTTGTAGAGAAAATTGCGTTGGAGTTTAATTTTTAGTAGAAATAAAAATAATCTTCCTTTTTATCTATCCTACACCTTTTATAGGAACAAAAATATCCTAAATGTTCTCAATTTCATATCAATGACATTAGTGAAGAAAAGGAAACTTAAGCAATGCAAAGCCTTAGAAACTCCCACTAAGGTAACAAGTGGAAGTGAAGAGGAATCCACACTGCAGTACTTCTAGAATGTAGAAATATTTCTATTTTTGATAAAATTATAAGAATTTCTATTTCTGTATAATTTATATATGCATATGGTGAATGTGTATAAATCTAACCAAGGTAATGGAACTATTACACTTCATACATGGAAAGAAAATTACTGATGGTGAAACACATCAGCTCACAATGGCATCAGATAATTATTGTTTTAGTATGGCTATTAAAGACTTGTTAGGTCATGCTCCATAATATCAAAAGCATATATGTGCCATTCTCATGATAACTATCATCTACAATTGAAATTGATCTCAGGTACATAACACTTATATTACAACTGTGTAAATAGAAATTTATCTTATGTGTCTATTGTTTGGCATCGCAATAGAATAGATGAAACCTTTTAGATAAAACAAATTTACTATTGATTGTGTGCAAATATAGAAAGAAAATGAATCTTTAACTCATTGCTACACTAGATCTTAAGGAAAAGGAAATGGCAGTTTGAGACAAATCTTGAATGTAAACAATCAATGATCAATTCCTTCAGCTCCACAAATGGATGGTGAGGTTGTTGGATACTTTGGGTCATTCTGATGTAACATTTTTTTAAAAAAACTAATATTTACAATAATAATAATAATAAGAATAATAATAAACTTCAAATATATAACTTTTGTTGTCTGTAGAAGAAATCCAATTCAACTTGCAACAATGAAGTGTGCTTTGGTATAATTTTGATGACCGCCAAAGGAAATGCATCAAGAGAAAAAAGTTACAAAAGGTAATAAGTGTCATCATTCCCATTCTTCTAAGTTATTGCTCAACAAACAGATATAGTAAATTATGGCAACTAAGAAAGAAAGAAAGAAAGAAAAGGCTTTCAACAAAAATTAGGTTGTATAAATGTGGCTTAGATAAGATGGTTTACATAGTGCATTCACTTTTTTGTCTCAAATGTTATTATGGCTATATTTCTGTCTAGATTGCAATAACAACTCTTGGTTCTGTAATTCTCACAGGTTGCATCTGTTCCAACTAGTAGTCACGCAGCCCTTTTTTATAAAGAAATAGTGCAGAACACCCAAGTTCTAGTAGGTTGCATCTTTTGTCTCAAATGATATATGCCCTCCTTTTGTTATTGTGGACTCTTTTATAAAAAAATAGTGCAGAACACCTAAGTTTACTTTACAACCTATCTTCATATTCCTCCCAGGCTTTCTTAATGTTAATCTAGAAAGATAATTTGACTTTTATATTTTATCATTAAATTATGCTTTTGAAAATGATGATTGGCTTTTTTATGTTAGTTACGTCACTGATATAAGAATTATAAGTTTGGGGGCTACATAAATTGTTAGTTTATACTCAAATTAAATTATATACTCTTCTCGCAACAAAATAATTATATAGCTATTTAATTCATATATTTAAAATTTGTTTTTAAAAAACTGTTTATATATTTATTGGGTTTTTTAATAGAAAAAGGGAACTTATTCATCCATTGTAAAAAGTAAAAACATCCAGGGTTTGGATGTAATATAATCAAAACCAATACTTAACCTTTAAAGAAACTTTTATCCGTAAAGAACTGTTGAGGACTAAATTCTTAGAAGTATGAGATCCAAATAAACTAATGAATTAATTGAAAGAGTAATTTCTCAGTAAAACCAATAAATATTCTTTTTTAATTTTTATCTAGATTTGATCTCAAGATGTTCATTAAAGTTTTAGTTTACATTAAAATTTATCAAAATTTAAGTTTAGATTCTATTCAAATTGATAAAAGTCAAGTAGTTGAATTTACAATATTTTATTAAGATTATAGATCCGTTGTGGGAATCAAGAAGATGATGGGCATGTGAGAAAGTCTAATTAAACTTACATTTACTGGGCATGTGAGATAGTGGGCATTTAGTTTGACTCCTATAAGATTGGATCCATGACTCAATTATGGGTATACATTTAGCATACATGCATTTAGTTTGACTCCCAATTATCGCACTTGTTGATAACATTTAGCATATATGTAAAAGGATCTTTTTCTTTTATTTTGGCTATATGTTCACGAATTTCTTTCCTTTGTTTGATTCTTAATTGATTCATTTGGTGATCATTGAAAATGATGATAAGCAAAGCAATAGTGGAGGATTACTTCTGTTTTGAGGTATTTTATTGCTTAAAGTTTTTATAATATTTTTAGTAATTTATTTTTTGAATTTTAGTTTAGAATTGAATGGTTCATGAGTGCTTTTGTTGAATATATATTTATGAGCATTAACTTTTGTTTTGAATGCCTTTATTTTTGCTTGAAATTGGTTTTCAATTCGTGAATAATTTATTGTTATTTACTAAAAAAATATTTTCAGGTTTGTTAGGGCTAGCCGACTCGCCTGACCTCGCCTTAGCCTAACATAAAATCCGGTTGGGTCAGGCCATGGGCATAAAAACAAGCCTGATTCTTTAATCGGGTAGGGCTTTGGGCCAATTAGATGTCCGGCCTGGCCTTGCCCACGCATACCCCTAATTTTTCCCACTCTCATGTAGAATTATATTATAATCCCACAGTGATGACACTTCCTTGAGAAATGTTAAGCGACCCTAGTTATTCTTATACTCGTATTTCTACATTTTGATCTTTGAAGATAAATAGGTAGTATTTCTTTAAATTTTTCCATTGATGAACTTACTTTCCTCCATCCCTTCAAAACTTAACTAAACATAAATGGCCCTTCCCAATTAGGTAACCATTTGTTGAACTCTTTGTCCTTTAATCTTATAGAAAAATGCATTCTCCAAACCAAGTCTCCTACCTTAAAACATGGTGAGTTCAACTTTTTGTTATACGTGTGTGTCACTTGTAACTTATGAAGCTAAATATTCTTAAGTACTATTAGCTAATCTTCATCCAATGTGTCAAGCTCCATGCACATGGCCTATATGTACTCCTTAGCTACCAAGCTATTTTGCTTAGCTACTTTTGAAGACTTCACTATAATGTCTAATGACAAAATAGCATCAAATCCATAAACTAATATAGAAGTAGTTCCATAAGATGTTCTTATAGGATTTCTACATACCTATAATACCTCTATCAGGACTTGGTGCCACTTTCATAGCTAATATTTTATAGATTTCTTAATCATTCCAAATTATCACCTTTTCTTGTGACCTCAATTTGCTCATTTGCTTGAGCATTGTAAGGACTTGAATGAATAATTCAAAACCCAAACTCTTGAGTATAAACTCTTATCATGATTATCTGCAACAAAATAGATTGGTAAATGATATGCTACTTGATGAACTTGATCACGTCTTTTTGTTGAACCTTTTTTATTGGGACAACTTCCACCCACTAGATAAACTAATCAATTGCTACAATTACAAAGCCATGCCTCTTTGACAATGATAGATAAATTTTGTCAATCAAATCCATGGTCAATCTGGTAAGAGGCCAAGGTTTTAGAATTGAATGCAAGTGGGTTATAGGGACATGTCTTAATGTTGTTTCATGTTTTAACACTCTTGGCATCTTTTGGCATATTGAATACCATCATAGGCTATAGTGGACCAATATAATAGCCATGCCAATGTAGCAACCATTACATCTTTGGTCTTTTTTTACTAGGACTGATTTTCTTGTTGGTAGGTGGTCTTACTTCTTTGATGACTTTTGTTTTATTCAAATTGACTTCTATGCCTTTCTTGTGTGCCAAGAACTTAACGAAATTACCATTCTTAATATTGAAAGTGCATCAAGCAAGATTCATCTTCAAATTATGCATTCTCATTCATTCAACAAAACTTGTAATTCCCATTAATGCCTTTCAAATTCAGCAACTTAACCATCACATCATTAATGTATACTACAACGGATTTGCTAATGAATTCATGAAAGATGATATTCATGGCAAGTTAGTTAGTGGCAACAACATTCTTTAGACCAAAAGGCAACACCACTTATCCAAAGATCTCAGTTGCACTTGGACACATATACACCATCTTGTTAATGTCTTTCTTAGCTATGTATATCTAATTGTAACTTGAGTAGCCATCCATGAATGTCAAATTTTGATTGTTGGTTATGACATTAACTAAGACGTATATTATTGACATCACCTACTCCTTTTTTAGTGTAGCATTATTGATCTTTCCATTCTTCTTAACAACCAGAACTATGTTTGACATCCATTTAGTATATCTAGCCATTCATATAAATCCCACATCCAATATCTTTTGAATCTCCTTTTTTACTTTAGGTAAAGTGTCACATCCGGTATTTTATATTGGGTTAAACTCCTAAAGAGTGATAAGAGGAAGGATTAAAAGTGATTAGAAGCCCAAACAAGATGAAGGGTTGGGGCTAAGAATGAATATCCTATGTTTAATAAATTAATATATAGTCCCTAAAGAATGGAAAAGAGTATTTAAAAAGGGTCATAAGGAGAGAAAAGGCCAGTTAGAACTAAAAGAATCAATTTTGGCCAAATCGATGGAGAAATTAAGAATTTTTGGAAACATGAGATTTATCTTGAGAAATGAATATCTATCATTATAATATTACGAAATAGGTTAGTAGATTAATTAGATGAGGTTGGTTTGATTAAATCCTTGACAGTGTATGGTTGAGGGTTTTAGTTGACTATAACTTTAACCATACTTTTTTAGACTATTTTTAAGTCCTTGTTGTTAGACCTCTTTTATTGCCTTTTTACCTTTAGTTATTAGCTTAGTCCTTATTATTAACTCTTGGCTCGGGTTTAAGCAAATAGAATAGCCATGATCACTAGTTCAAGTATTAAAACATGATAAAAATATAGAATTTTTAAAACTTTTTCTTCTATAAACCATTCATAAATAAATAATCATACATACACAATTCCTACCTCTCTTATACGCCTAGATGGTACATTGAACTGGAGTTAACACTAAAGGCATATCTTATTAGTCTTAAACTACTTTTAGGTCTTTAACTCTCTATTCCCATTCATCATGCAATCCACTATTACATCTCAACCTCATATTAGTACTTAAACTATATGGCTAGACATTTTGGTTTACTAAAATTTTAGTAGCATAATGACTATAAACTAGATGTTGTCTAAGCACTTTGGTCCTCTCTTTTACTAAAAATAATTGCCTACATATAACTCAAATATAGTATACTTAAATTCAGAGGCCTTAGGGCTCAATTATCAGCTAGGTCTTAAACCCATACTATTCAAATGGCTAAGAGTATCAAATGCTCATAAATACATCACAACGACATTCACATTACTGGAAGTAGTTATAACTTTCTAATCCATCTTCAAACTATACTATCTAAGCTTAAAATTAAACATCAACATCATTAAATACATATTAGTCTCAAATATGGTCTAATAGGATATATATATATATAACAAAATATAATAACAAATACATATGCCTTCATAAAGCTATAGACTTTCCTCAGCCTACTTGGTTTCTTTTACCTAGTAAAGGGGTTAGTAGGTAAAAGAATGGGATTCTAGGAATAATCTCAGTAGCATAATCCTACTTGAATAGGTAATAGCCATTCAAACTCATAGGTATGCATGTATGCATGAATACAACTTTTTTAACATCTGAGCTTTCTAAACACGTGAAAGTATACATGCATGAAGCTAGAATTTGGCCAAGCTTACTAAACTTTCTCCTCCTGAGTGACTTTGATACTTAACATAGAAAAGAACTATTGTGCTCAATTCCTTGGACTTCTTCTTTTAGTCATCATCAGGTAAAGCTTCTCTTATTAGGCCAGAACTCATTGAAATCTCAAAAACACATAAACTCATTCAAACATCAAGCAAACACATCATATAGGTAACCAGAGCACCCAAGCAATTAAAAGATGAAAGAGAGGAAGAAAATGCTACCTAATAGGAGTTAATCCCTAATGCTGTAGATACTAAACTTCTTTTCCTTTTGATCTTTCTCTTTATCAAGTAGGCACAGACACTAAGGCTCTTTGCTACAATGGTGGTCTATGATATCATATCAATACTCAAATTAGTGCTAAGGCTATTATAAGTTAGTTATATGCAGTATTAGGCTACTTTTGATGCATACCAAACCCTTTAGAGGTACTTTAGGACTTTTCTTCTTTAGCTAAATGACCATTTTTCTAGGGTTTATATAACTCTTCATTTAGCTCAAAATAGTGTTTGAAAATTCTCTTACTAGCTTACCTAGCTAATCATTCTCATTTGCCCTTTTCTTAGCCCTTAATATAGAGTTTCTCCTGGGCTAGTTTTCCTAGGTAACTCAAGTTCCTTAAATTCTTATTTTGAACCCAAAATTGGCATTGTATTATTCATTTGGTCATTGCACTATTCCTTTGGTCATTTTTCACTTTGACATATTTAGTAACTTTAGGCTACATTTGCTAAACTTACTTCCATGCATCAAGACCTTATTTCAACATCCTATATAGCTCTTTATGCTTCGATTAAACTTACTAGAATACTTACATACCATACTAAACATAAGCATGGCCATTTACCTGAATTAGGTTTTCTTAAGCACCTAAAAATTTCAACTTTCACAATTAGCCTTTATAGTTTGAACCAATACTTCCCTTAGCCTGTATAATTCACTAGAGGACCTCTAATTATCTTAAAAATTAAAAACAAGTTCATCTAATGCCAATTCCTATAAGGTACCGAAGACTATGCATTCACAGTGCCATATGAAGTTTTCTTACTTCCTTTGGCAAATTCCCTTCATTTCCACAACCTAAATGAATTCTACATGCTCCATATGCTCAATTACATGTAGAGAGAGAGAGAGTTTTTCCCTCTCTATAGTCATGATGAAGAAGACTAAGAACTTAAGAAATCTTAACTTAAAACATATCATGCTTTACCTTAAAACAAAGCTCGTTTAGTGCTCTTCGATTTCCTCTCATTGAAATTCTTAAAAGAGAACTTTATTCCCTATTTTTGGCAATTAAAATACCTCTAAAATAGAATGTGAAACCACAAAATTGAAGCTCTTGATAAGATGAATAAATTTCATAACTATAGCTACGAGAAACAGGGCTTTTCTGTTACCTATTTTGCTTGGTCTTCCTTTTCTCTCTCTTTTCCTCAAAGTGACATCATGGTTTCATTTGAAAGAGTAGAAATTCTAATGAGAATGGCTATGGAGAATGGCTGGATGAAGCTCCCTTTATAATAAAAAAAACTATTTTATAAAAGTGGCTTATAATTACAAAAATGCCATTAGTTTCACTATAGCTTAAATTTTTGTATTTTAGCTCATGTTTTCTATAGATTTCAATCTCATTATCTATTTTAAAAGGTTTTAAAACCTTTAGGTGAACTTTCTTGGGCCACAAGGGCTCAGAGATCCAGGCCCATTTAGAAAATACAAGGTGTTACACTTATAACCTTAAAGAAAATATTTTTAATGAACAATAGAGTCTAAATTTTAGTGTGGAGTTGTCAATTTCTAAAAATACTTAGAAAGGAGTTCATGCAGTGGAATTAAAGCATAGAGGCAAAATCAGTATTTTGAAACATTATAGAACCCTAGCTCTGTGTGTGTGTGTGTGTGTGACACCCCACTCATCTTCCTTACTCCATAACTAACTTAGATAGCCCTAAAATTCTCTCTTAGAGGCGTGAAGCAAGAAGAAAGAAGCAAGGAAGAAACTCTATATGGGCAAGCAAATTTCCTAAATTTGAATATGATGTTATTATAAACTATCTCCGACTCATTTTTCTCTTTCTGATGGTAGTTTTGGTTTCTCAAAAGAGTAGATTTTGTAGCTAAACTCTTGGGTGAGGAAGCTCTTTTAAAGAAACTAATTATACCAAAATAATCCTCATTAAGAGTACATCAAAGCAAGGTATAGTTTAGGTTAGAAAAATTTTGTATTCTTAGAGCCCTAGCCCATCATGTGTTTGGCCAAGGGATAAGGTAAGGGAAGGAGACTTGAGCTTGATGAAAATTTGATGAAACTAAGGGTTTTAAAGAGTGAAGAATAAGAATATGCAATTAGAATTGATAAAGAACCAAAAGAATGGCATATAATTTCACCTAGGATTTGGTTTTGGCCTTAACAAATTTAAAACCCCAAAATAAGTTAATTAATCCCTTTAATACAATAATTAAGTTAAGAATGAATTATGGATACCCCAAAACCATTAAATTTCCTATAGTGTAAACAAAACTCCAAAATGGTGGCCATGTGGGATGGGTCTCAGCTTAGAGGTGGATTTGACCTAGGGAATTGTTTCATTAATTTTAAGATTTTAAATGATCTAGATATGAAATATAAGTATTAATAGAGCCATTGGAATGAATTTAAGAACTCCTACTTTTATAAGTAAAAAATTAAGGTTCAAAGATGCCTAATAGGACTATATGGCTCTAGACATGTTTAAGTATATCTATGATGACTCTAATAAGTTTTATTAGAGTTATGAAAATCCTATATAGTGAGATTTTGAAGCTTAAAATTTGAAATTTAAGAGTTACTCCTTAAGGCATTCAAAGTGACCTAAAACCATACTTTAAGACTTAGTTATGCATATATGGTTAAATTGAGATTAAATATGTCTTAATTGATTATTTTATGCTTCAATTGATATGTCTAGGCCAAATAAGTGGAACCACATCAAAATGTGTATGAAAGGCGGTGGAATCAAGAGAAGGAAATAGAGGGATTTAATTGATTTTTGATTGATAAGATAGCTTTTCTTTCATTTTTATAGGTATGATTGGTTTACTTAAGTATTTCAGTGGCTTCTATGTATTGTTTACAATTATATGACTTGTTGATTATTTAAGTAAAATATGCAATTGCATGACACTCATTTGCATTTGTGATTAGGGTGGCTCTTTGATGGATGAAGCTATGTCAAAAGTCCTTAGATGTTAGGTGAGGTTAGTCCAAAAGTCCCTTGAGAGCATGGATTTACTCTTATTTGAGCCATGGAACACTTAAAGCATAGATTTGCTCTCTTGTGTATGATATGGCAATGATTGCATAACATGCGTACTTGCTTCCATGTTCTTGAGTGAACTATATGTGTGTTTGAATATTGGTTTAGCCACTAGGATTCTATCTCACATTTCCCTTTCTCTACTAACCATGGCCAGGTGATGTGCAAAGCAAAGACAAAGATGAGCAAAAAGCTTAGATTAACTATTTATGACAAAGAAATAGGCCTAGGATATGATATTGCATTAATACCTATGTATCTTTATATTTTGATAAAATGAGATACAAACATGTTTAAAAGTATTAGACCATAGTTATATGAACATTGGATGCATGTATGGGATGATAGAACATGAATTAATATATGGATAAACATGGTTTATATGCACTTTCACATGTGGGATAGTGAATTTTTTTTGCAAGGCAATTCTTAAGTGATGAATCATTACTACATAATGCATTTATGGATTGACATTTGCTCATAGTGAGAAATGACATATTAGAGCTTATTTGTTATCATTTGGAACTAAAATTTTAATTATTTGAGCCATAAAATGCCCCTCTACCCTTGATAACCTTAAAGACAAAATATGGGGTTGAATTTTGGTAAGGATTTAGAGAACATCTAGGCGTTCTTTATAACCAAAAGATCATAATTTTTGGAGCTGTTCTATAGAATATTTGGTAAATTTTCAAAGTTGGCCCTAAAACGTTGTCATGACTTGTTACTAGTCACTCTAATGCAGCCTCAAATTTCTTATTCTTTAAGGGACCAAATGGATTCATTTTTACTTGAAAGTTTTATATTAGAAAGTTCACATCATAAGCATTCTAAGAACACCTAGTTTACGTTAATCGAAATTATGTACCTTAAGCTATAAATTTTTAAAATTTGAACTCCATTATGTGTCCTATAGCCAAAATGAGCATATGAATAACTCTATGGATTTAATCTTTACCTACATGTTATCTTGGATGGAACAAATTGGTTATACATGAAATTGTGAGATGAAATGGTGAAAAATCTATGTTCAAACATTATGGAGCCATTTGATACTTTTAATAACTAAGAATTCTGCTACTAAATGTTTGGTTTCCATTATTTTTGCAGCAAATGGACTTATCATATAGAGATAATATATAATATGTTATGGTGTAACAAAGAACGAGATAAAGACCTAAAAGAGGCAACTACAAAAGGTTTACAATGTAGTAAGAAAAATACCAGAAAAGTAAAAAGAGGCATATCTTGTATTTTAATTTAAGCTTTAACCTCATAAAAGTTAGGGGACAAAGAGAAAAATAATCAAAGAACAAATAAGAAAAGAAAATGAGAAGAAAAGTTAAGAAAGAAATAGAAATAAGGATACCTGTATAGGATAGTAGAGCATAAAACCAAAAAAATAAAGAATTAAATAAAAAGAAAAATAGAGTGAGATTGTAACATCGTAAATTCTAGCTCATCTCATGCTTTTAAATGGCATAATATCATGATCTATATGGAGTTCCCATAGAAAGCAAGGAAAAATGGGATTTATTTTGCGTTACATCATATCTAAAAATTCATTTCGATGTCACGTGGCCCATGTAAGCTCCTACTATGCATTCTCATATTTAATTACATCATTACAACTCATTTGAATCACAAAAACATGCCTACAACTCATGGAAACCAAAATGGAGCATGAGATATGGAAGTTCATTCTCGGCCAGATTTGCTCCATTTTCTGACCAAATTTTGAAAAATCATAACTAAATCTAGAAAAATCAAAATCATGCAATCTTAGTCATTCTAGAAATAATTTGATGTCTAATTCACACTAAAATTATGTCCAAATCATAACATTCATCACAGAGGACGTTTGACATCTAAAATTGTCCAAAGGTCTGATTGAATTCTAGAACTGATACAAAATTCTGTAGAAAACTTTGAAAATATACAATTAATTCCAAAAAAAATCTAATTCATGAAAATGATACTAATACGAAAAACTGTGGATATTAACTAGAGATAAAAAATATCTCTAGATCAATTCATCAAGCCCAGACCTCGAAATTCAATGGAACAGTACTTCTGGTCAGGTAAAGTTACTGATACTAGATAGAAACTTTAAAAATTTATAGCTCCCTCTTTAGACCTCCAAATGAGGTGTTTCTAATTGTCACAAGTCACTGTGATTGTCTAATTTTTCTATATAAAATTTTGTAGTAATTGGACATCATTTGGGCTTCGTGTGATAGAGTACAATTTCGGACCAAATGAATAGTGTAGCAAACCAGAAACTATGAAAATTGCCAACTTTGAAAAATCATCAAATATTCTGTAGACCTCCAAAAATTATGATATTTAGCTTCCCAAAAAGATCTCAATAATACCTAATTTCCTGCCAAGTCTTAGATCAAGACTAACTCATTTGGCTAAAAAGTGATATAGGATTCCATTATGGTCAATTTTGGCTCCATATAGGGTACCAAACTTACCAAATGATTTTCCCTTAGTGTTAGCACCTTTTGGGCAAGTCTAAAAGCATGTTTAAGACTTGTGTGAGTTGCCCAACTAGTCCCAAACCTCATGCATCTTTTTTGACCATTTCATCCACACTTATGCACATTTCTATCATGCTTTCACATTGCATACTTTGGCATCGCATACTCAAAATATATGCTAGAGGTCATCCATCATATTCATACATTTAAACATCACATAATATCATATTTACACATGTCTCAAGGTTCATAGTACATTTACAATATCATATACATCATGAACCATCATTATGGTTCCAAAATGGACAAAACAAGGCATAAGCTTGTCAATCTCCCTTCTTCATTGTTGTTGGCTCCCTTCACCATAATTACTTAGTCCACCTAACATGTTAGATCATTGGAGAGGAGGGGATGAGATTCAAAGAATCCCAATAGCTCATCTCCCATTCAATCATACATAATATGTGCAAAGCAAGCTTTACAAATGTATGCATGGAGAAAATGGAAGTCATGGACATTTTAAAAGCAAACTTGGCATGTGAACAATTCATACAAATCATTCAAGAGCTCACCCATTGTTTAGATTGGCCTCACACTTCTCCTCATGGATTTTGGACTTACCTCACCCATTCTTTAAGAGCTTTGGACTCAACCATACTCTTGGGAGCTCACTTTGCTTTTGGGAGACTCTTTGCTTTGTCTCAACCAAGTTCAAGGGTTCTTGGCTCATCCTTCCCAAAGGGAAGAGTTCTTGGCCTCTCCACACTCAAGTAAACTCAAACAAACATCATGTATTCATTTGAAAATATAACATGGCATCAAGAATCATGGCATATAAAGGCATGCTAGCATACTTTTCATAGCTTGAACATACACATGCACACATTCTAAAACAAGCTAAACACACATCCATTCATGAGAGAAGGTGGAAAGAGCTACCTTATGTACATTCACACACTTTTTCCTTAAAATTCAAGCCTCCTCTTTTGGCCACACACTCACAAATTGGTGGAGATGGTTTCTCTTGGCCTAGATACAATTTATGGGAGTCAATTAGATTCATGAAACACATTCTAAGGCTACATAACTTAATGAAGCACTAGATTGCTCTATAGGCTCCATTATAGTCCATAATTGCACCTAATGAAACAACACCCCTCAATTGATTTCTAGGCCTCATTATTTCCTTTCAAATATGATTCTTGACTCCCTTTAAGCCGCTTGGAGTCATCACACCATTAAAACAAAAGGCCTAGCACCATGTTACTTCTTTAGGTCATAATATGGAACCTAAGGCATTAAATCAATTTCTATGAGTTCTAAATTTTTTTCAAGGCCTCCCTTCACTTTCATTCATCAAATATGACTCAAGAATTGCCTTAGAAAAATTTAAAACTCTTCCTAGCACCATGGGACATGCTTGGCCGAGACATGCCTAGGTTTAGGGCTCCATAGAGTTTTCTTTGTTTTTTTGAAAGGAGAAGCTTATGGGGAGTATCTTCGGTGTCTCAATAACTCATTTAAACTCTTAATTAGACCTAGGAAGCATCACATAAATTCAGAATTTGAAAGGTGCACTAGAAACCCTAAGTTTTGCATCTTGAATTCTAATGCCTATTTCATAGTTTTCTTTGCATATTCTTATTCCTCTCCATCTAATACCTAACAATCATGTTTGGTTGGGCTTGAAAATCAGATCTTCCTAGGGTTCTTAATGTAGGTCAAAATGGAGAAAAAAGGAACATCAACATAGCTACCATAGAATGCATTTTTACCTTATTTCCTTGGTTAGTTTGGCTTGAATCTTGCTTTCTTCAAGCTCTTCTCTTCAAATCTGAAAATTCCCTTCTATTCTTCCTTCAAAATAGCTCTCAAAACTTTAGAAGAATCATGGAGAAGAAGAGGGAAAAAGAGGAGAAGAGATTGGTGGAGAAAAAGCATGAAAAAAGTAAAATTTCATACCTAAAGACTTGAATTTTTTTCCTCCTTCTTCCCTTCTCTTTGTGTGCCACTCTCCAAGGGCTTTACTTCTGATTTGGGGCTAGAAAATCTGAAGTGAAATGAGGGAGAGTGTGAGGCGCCACCTATATATAGCTAGGGCAAAGTGACTTTTTCAAAAATTCTAATTTTGCTCTTCGTACTTTGCATTTTTGTTTCTCCTTCGTTTTAGCTCCTTTTTGAGAACTGTCTTTTCCATTATAAAATTTAGGTTCCCAATTAAGAAAAATGACTTTGGAATCATCCAAATCGAAACTAAAACCTTTCTAAATGAACCCGTCAAAGTTCGAAGACACTGACATTGAAAAACGTCCACCTGAGGGGATTTAATTGTCCCGGAACTTTCCATGGTTTTCAGGGCCTCTGAGAACCCCAGAGAACTCAAAACTTTGGTTTAAAAAGCCCTCCTGTGTGAATTTCAAAAATTGCTAGAAATTATGAAAATACCATTACGTTTCGTAGGTTTTCCGTCAAAATTGATTTCTCTATTCTAGCTCCGTTTTTCCTTCTGTCTGAGGCTACAATTCTCATTTTTAGGAGACTAGAATGTTACTCAAATTTTTTGGGACCTTAACTAATTTAAGTCTGGGGACTTGCTTTGAAAACGCGTTTGTTTCTATCGTTTAACAAAAATTGGACATTATAGAGATAAAGTTATTTCTCTATACATATGAGTTAAATGAGCTAACTAGAAAACCCAAGAAGCATAAAATAAGCAAACTAGAAAACCAAGAAGCATAAACTAGGCCAAAACACTGATAGTACGAAAAATGAGAAAGCCAATATTGTAGTATAGTTTTGAACTATTTTACACTATTTTGAGCACCTATGACCCAAGAGAGTTGGCCTTTTAAAAGGTCCTAAAAGGGAATATGGAGTTTAGATCTGCAGAAAAATTAAGCTAGATTACGGAAAATTAAGGCGCAACAAAAACTAGTGGTATTTTTGTAATTATAAGCAACTTCAATAAAGTAGCTTCTTTTTAACATAAGCACTTGGTCTTCTTCCCACTAATTCTGCTACCTCATTTCTAATTCAGTAGCTCCAAGCTTTGCTAGTGGCATCCATGGTAGAGAGAGGAGAGAGAAAGGAAAAGCAAGCTAAAATGGTAGGTTTTGGTGCTCTTTTCGTGTAACTTTAGTTATGAAAATTATTCTTGTAATACCATAAATTCTGGCTCATCTCATGCTTTTAAATGGCATAACATCATGAACCATATAGGTTCCCATATAAAAAGCAAGGAAAATGGGAGTATTTTCGCGTTGCATCATATCTAAAAATTTCAATCAGTGTCACATGGACCGTGTAAGCTCATACTATACATTATCATATTTAAGTACATCAAAACAACTCATTTGCATCACAAAATTATGCCCATAACTCATGGAAACCGAAATGGAGCATGGAATATGGAGGTTCATTCTCGGCCAAATTTGCTCCATTTTCTGACCAAATATTGGAAAATCATAACTAAATTTAAAAAAATTGAAATCATGCAATATTAGTCATTATGGGAAGCTATGGATGTCTAACTCACATTAAAAATACGTCCAAACCATAACATCTATCACAGAGGACATTTGACATCCGAAAAGGTCCAGAGGTCGCTACTGCCTGGGCTGCTATTTCAAATTACTGATGCAAATTTCTAAATTCATAACTAATTCTATAAAAATTGAAATCACACACATTCAGTTATCATTGAAAGATACAAATGTTAAATTTATGATAAAAATAATTCCAGAATGAAAACAATATGTTAGCCATTAGAAATCTATGGAACAGTGACTGGACTCCTTGGGCGCCACTACTACTGATAGCCAACTTCAAAAATGCATAACTCTTTGGTCACACCTCCAAATGAGGTGATCTCGGTGGTTAAAGAAATATTATGACCTCTAGTTTATGTCTGTAAAATTTCACAAGTATTGGACACCATTTACCTATCAGATAACACAGAATACAAATTTGCTAGTGTGAATAGTACACATACCAGAATCAATAGAAAATTCTAACTTTGAAAATTCATTAAATATTCTCTAGACCTCCAAAAATTATGTTATTTAGCTTCCCAAAAAAGATCTCAATGAGACCTAATTGCATGCCAAATCTCAAATCAAGACTAACTCATTTGACTAAAAAGTGATATAGGGTTCTATAATGGTCAATTTTGGCTCCATATTGGGTACCAAACTTGCCAAATGACTTTCCCTTAGTGTTGCACCTTTTGGGCAAGTCTAAAAGTACATTTAAGACTTGTGTGAGTTGCCCAAATGGTCCCCAAACCTCATGCATCTCATTTTGGCCCTTCAACCCACATTTATGCATATTTCCATCAAACTTCCAATTTGCATAACTTGGCATTACATACCCAAACTCATTTCTAAAGTTCATACATCATATCTATACATGTATACATCACATAATATCATATTTACATGTGTCTCAAGGGTCATGTGCCATTTACAATAATCATATACATCATTGAATATCATTATGGTTCAAAAAGGGTAAAAGCTAGACATATGAATGCAATCTCTCTTCTTCAATGTTGTTGGCTCCCATTGCCATAGTTACTTGGTCCACCTAGCGTGTTAGAGCATTGGAGAGGAGGGGATGAGATTCAAAGAATTTCAATAGCTCATCTCCCATTCAATCATACATAATATATGTAAAGCAAGCCTTAAAAATGTATGCATGGACATAATACAATTCATGAGCATTCAAGAAGCAAGCTTAGCATGTGAACAAGTCATACAAGACATTCAAGAGCTCACCAAGTATTTGGATTGCCTCATACTTCTTCTCATGGATTTGGACTTGCCTCCTCCATTCTTTGAGCACTTTGGACTCACCATACTCTTGGAAGCCCACTTTACTTTTGGGAGACTCTTTACTTTATCTCAACCAAACTCAAGGGTTCTTGGCTCATCCTCACCATAATGAAGAGTTTTTGGCCTCTCCACACTCAAGCAAACTCAAGAAATATCATACATTTACTTGAAAACATAACATGACATCATGAAATCATGGCATCTAAAGGCATGCTAGCATACTTTTTATAACTTGAAAATACACATACACACATTCTAAACAAGCTAAACACACATTCATACATGAGAGAAGGTGGAGAGAGCTACCTTGCTTGCATTCACACACTTTTTCCTTAAGCCTTGACTCCTCTCCCTTGACCTCACACCCAAGAAGGTGAAGATCATTTCTCTTGTCCTAGACACACCAAAAGAAGCATGAATTACTCATGGGAACAAGCCTTGGCATTATATACACTTTACATGATGCTACTTTAGTTTATGGCTCCATTATGCTTCCATAAGGCACTTAATGAAGCAACTACAAAAATTCATGATCTTGGCTCCCTTTTCTCCTTTAATCTATGATTCTTGACTCCATTTAGACTCCTTGGAGTCATCACACAATTACTTTAAAGAGCCTAGCTAGGAGTTGCTTCATTATGCCATATTATGGAGCCTACACCTCCATCTCAATGTCTATGGTTTCTAAAATATGTCTAAGGCTTCCTCTCATCCTCTTCCATCCTACATAACTCAAAAATAAGCTTAGAACAAATTAAAACTTCCCCTTGGTACTCTTTCTAGCCTAAACTGACATTATGGAAGCATTTTGGGTTCAAGGGATTTCCAATTTTTCCTTGATGGGAGAGTCACTTGGGAGGCTTCCTAGAGGTCTTAGAAGCTCAATTAAACACTTACATAGCCTAGGAAATTCATGAATCCAAACAGATTTTACAAACTCTTCAAGAATCCTACACTTTGCTAACTTGAAATTCAATGGCTTTTACTTGGTTTCCTTTGCATATTCTAAATTCCCACACCCTAATTCATGTGATTCATTCTTGGTTTGGCCAGAAATTTAATCCCTCATGGTTGGTCTTACATGGGGGGAAATTGAAGAGAAGAGAAGCAAGGAGACCTAAGTTTACGAAGTAGCAAAATACCTTGGATTCTTGGTTTTCTTGGTTTGTTCTTCACTTAGCTAGCCTCCCTTCACCAAATCTAAAAATTCCATCTCTGTTTTGCCTTCAAAACAGCACCAAATTAAATGCCAAAACCATGACAAGGAAGAGGAAGAAGAGGGGAAGAAGTTTAACAAGGCAAGGAGTAGGAAAAAATGGCTAAAACTTACATTTTTTAAAGCTTCTTCTTCCTTCCTTGGCCTCCCCTCTTGTGCGCCACTCTCAACCCTTCTTAATTCTATTTTAATGTGTGGGAGAGTTGGTGAGGAGATCTGACTAGAGGTGAGACGTTTTTATAAGCCTAGGGATTCATTTAAGCAACTTTCAAAATTTACAATTTACTCTCTTCGTAGTTTTATTCGTTTGGACTCATTTCAACTCCTTTTTGAAATCCATCTTTCCATAATATTCCTTAGGCTCTTACTCATAAGAATTACTTTTGGAATCACTCAAAAAGGATCTAAAACCATTCTGAACTGTTCGGTCAAAGTTTCGGTTAACTGACAGCCAAAATTATTTACCGGAGGGGTTTCAACTGTTCTAGGGGTTCCCATGGTATTCAGGGCCTCTGAGAACCCTGGAAAGCTTAAATTTTTTATTTAAAAAGTCCTCTTATGAGTTTTCTAAATTTTCCAAAAATTACAAAAATACCCCTACTTTCTTCGACAAATTTTTTGAGCTCTTCTGGCTCTGGTTTTTGGGCATCTTAAATTTCAAATCCTCATTTTCTAATATTTAAAATTTAATCATAATTTTAGTTGGCCCCAATTCCTTCTATTTCGAGAATTTTCTTTTATATTTGGCCCATTTCTTACGTTTACAGAGAAACCAAACATTGCGTTTCTCACGTTTACGGAGGAACCAGATGTTACAATTCCTCTCCCCAAGAGCTTTAATTTAATGGTTTTAAATTCTATTTTAAAGGTGTTTTGGTTGCCATCAAGAGGAAAGGAAGTGCTCTTTTCAAAAAATCATTGATGAAAAACATAAAGTACTAAATGAGCTTCAAAACAAGGTATAATATGATATGTTTTAAGCTATAATTTTAAGAGTTCCCGTCCCTCTTTGTAACGAACGTAATTTTCGTAAAATGACAAAATGAGCCATATAAAAATAAGTCCTCTAAAATGACTTAGATAATGTCCCAAAAAATTTGGATTGAGTCCTAGACTCTTAAAAATGATAATTCTAGGCTCAGACGAAAAGAAAAATGAAGTTATGATGGCGAAATAATTTGCAATAAAAGCTGACGAAATGTAATGGCATTTTTGTA
Source organism: Erythrophleum ivorense (assembly GCA_026724425.1). NCBI lineage: Eukaryota > Viridiplantae > Streptophyta > Magnoliopsida > Fabales > Fabaceae > Erythrophleum > Erythrophleum ivorense. Next base: position 17,606,521 of record JAIUCV010000012.1, on the reverse strand, counting down.
AATAAGTGTAACTTTTGGAAAACCACATAGGAGGGCTTTTTAAATGAAAGTTTTGAGTTGCCCAAGGTTCTCAGAGGTTCCAAAAACTATGGGAAGCCCCGGAACTGGTAAAGCCCCTCTGGTGTATGTTTTTCAACGTTAGTTGACCCAAACCTTGACCGGTTCATTCGGTAAGGTTTTAGCTCCAAATTGAGTGACTCCAAAGGCATTTTATTAAATTGGGAACCTAAATTTTATGATGAAAAAGACGGTTCTAAAAAAGAAGCTAAAACGAAATTGCCATTACGGAAGGGAAAAATTGGAAATAAAAACTTCTAGAATGTCCTAAACACTTCCACACTTTTCTTCCATCTTCTCTCTTTTATTGAGCACAAATCTGTCCAAAATACAAAAGTTATTCTGCTCTCTTAGGCACACAAGAAGGAGGAGAAAAAGAGGAAGAAAATCAAGGAGAAACTAGGTAATTTCATGGATTTTCTTGCTTCATCTTCCTCCAATCTTGTTCTCCTCTCTTCTTCCTTTCTTTCCGTGGATTTTTTAAATAATTTGGTTCTGTTTTTGTTCCAGACCTAAGGGGGAAAATTCAAAATTACCAAGGAGAAGGGAACCAAGGAAGAAAAGCTTTGCAAACAAGCTTGAATTGAAACTAAGGTATTTTTCCATTCTTGATGCTTCATCTTGGTTGCTCCTCCTTGTGGTAGTTTCGGCCGGCCTAAGAGGGGATAGAAGGAGATGAATTTTGGGCAGAACCAAGGGAGAAACCTAGAAAAAAAGAGTGTAAGGATTAAGAATATGGCAAGAAATTCAAGTAAAAATCAAAGGAAATCAAGATAGAAAAGTGTAGGCTTTCTTAGGGTTTTGTAAAATTTGATTTTGTGCAAGTAATTCCTTGACTATTTGAATGTTTTCTTGAACTCCTAAGACCCCTAGAAACCTTCCCAAGTGGCTCTCCCATACTGGAAAATTTTGAAACTCCATTATGTGCTTGTCTCAGCCAAGGAGGATTCATAGGGCTAGGGAGTGTTTTAATTTGTTCTAGCCTTGGTTTGGGACTCTATATGATGTTAAAAGATGGGAGAAACCATTGGAAAAAATTTAGGAGCTATAAGTTGGGAGATGAAACAATGGTGTCTATAATGGTGCCTTATGAAGCAACTTGGTCTTTCAATGGTGCAATTAAATATGTGATGGCTCCAAGAACCTTAAATGAGTCCACGAAGTTTAGAAATGACCAGAGAATGGAGCCTAGAACTTGGATGAAATGAGTTGCTTCAATGGACCATTTATGGAACTAATATGCCCATTATGGAACCAAGTGTGTGTTTAAGAGTGAACCTAGTATCTTGGCTTGCTTCAAGTGTGTAATTGTGTGATGTTTGTGATGTTTAGGTCAAGAGAACCCTACTCCACCTAAGTGCTCTTGTGAGACCAAGAAGGGAAAGGAACTAGCAAAGTAAGCTTGTATAAATTAAAAGGTAGCTCTTCACCTCATTCTCTTGCATTCTTGTGTGCATATGTATATGTTGTGTGCTTATATATGCTCTTGTGATTTGAGAACATGCCACTTGATGTCTTGAAATTGCATTGGTACCAATGTGCCTTCTTAATTGACTATGGTTGTGGAAAAAGCTCATAAGGGTGAGGTGATGCCAAAAGTCCCTTGATGAAGGTGAGGAGATGTCAAAAGTCTCATGGCATGGGTAAGACAAGGCCAAAAGTCCCTTGAATGGGTAAGGCTAAGTCAAAAGTCCTTAGGGCAAGAGTGAGGCAAATCCAAAAGTCTTAGAAATGGGGTGAGGCTAAACCAAAAGTTCCTAAAGCATGAAAGTGGTCGTGACATGTTGATGTGGCATGAAATGAGACTTATTGCACACTTTATGCTTGCATATTCATATATATGATGTATGTATGCCTTGAATGTGGTATGAATGGGTGTGTGAGCTATTGAGATTATTGGAATCTTGCCACCCTTTTCCCTCTCATGCTTAAAATGTCTAGGTGATACCCAAGGCCAAGGAAATGCAAGCCAAGAACATTAAATGGCTACACTTTGTTTAATTTGTAGTTTAAATTGTAATGGAGTATTAAGAAGCATTGTACATATTATTTTTGGTTGTATAACACCTTGAGCATATGTAATATGATGTATAGACTATATGTATAATGTATGTAGTATTAAATCAATGAAGATATGTAATTGGACCCTTGAATGACATGTGTTTAGTGAATAAATGGATGTTGAGAGACCAAAATAAGATGCATGAGATTTAGGGCCATTTTGGCAGTACTTACAAGTCATATTTTTGCTTTAAAACCTGCCCAAGAGGTGACCAAACAATTAAGAAAGCCAATTGAACAAATTGGTTACCTATATGGAGCAAAAATTTACCATTTTAGGAGGTTACACCACTTTTTGTCCAAATGAGCTCTTCTTGGTCTGAAATTTGTCATGCATATAGAGCTTAATGAGAGTTTTTTGGAAGCTAAAGTTGATAATTTTTAAAGGTCTGTGGAATATTTGGCAAATTGTTGAAGTTAGAAATTTTTCTGGTTTTGGTCCTTGGTACTGTAGCACTGGTCCGAAATTAAATTCTATCACTCATGAGACAAATGATGTCCAATTGCCATGAAATTTTATACAAAGAAACTAAAAATTCCCAGTGACCTTTACCAACTGGAAGAACCTCATTTGGAGGTCTAGAAAGGGAGATATAAATTTTTAAACATTCTATCCAGTATCAGGACCCTTACCCGACCTGAGTTACTATTCTATTGAATTCTGAGATTTGGGCCACCTGAGCTAGTCTAGAAATATTTTTCCCCCCTAGTTAACATCCACAGATTTTTAGATTGGTATCATCTGCATGAATTGAATTTTTTTGGAATTAATTGGACATTTTCAAAGTTTGCTGCAAAATCTGTGATAGTATTAGGAGGCAGTTTGGCCTCTGGACCTTTTTGGATGTCAAACGCCTTCTGTGATGGATGTTATGGTCTGGGCATATTTTTAATGTGAATTAGACATCCGTAGCTTTCCAAAATAGCCAAGAATGTATGATTTTGATTTTTAGAGAATTAGTTATGATTTTTCAAGTTTTGGCTAGAAAAGGGGCCAAATCTGGCCGAAAATAAACCTCCATATTCTATGCTCCATTTTGGTTTCCATGAGTTGTGGGCATGATTTTATGATGCAAATAAGTTGTATATATGTAATTACATATGAGAAAGTATAGTATGAGCTCACTCGATCCACATGGCATCAAACCGAATTTTTATACGTGACGCAATGCAAAAATAATCAATACTTTAATGCCATTTTCCTTCCTCTCACATGAATTGATTGATATGAGATATAAATATAGCATGGAATGAGCTAAGAAATTATGGTATTACACTCTTCATCACGTATAAAAAGAGAAAGTCTCTCTTTATAGACTTCTTTCCATACATTTGATGATATGAAGCTTGCAAAAGTCATCTAGGGTGTGAAACTAAAAAGAAAATGGCTAGAAATCGAAGAAAATTTTGAATGGAGCATCCCCTACATAGCCTTAGGTACTCCATAGGAAATAGCATTATATGTGCTTGTTTTTGAGTTCTAATGAATTTATAGGTCCTCTATAAAATTATAAAGGCTAAGGGAAGTATCAATTTGAATTATAGAAGCTAATTGTAAAAGTTGAATTTTCTAAATGCATTAGAAACCCTAGCTCATGAGCAGGCCATGCATGTGTGCGGCTTGGTGTTTGAGACCTCTAGTGAGTTTAATGGGAGCCTAATGAGATATACAAGAGGTTAGAATAAGGCCTAGAGGGATAGAAGTGAGTTTAATAATAATGGCAAAAATGAGGCCTAATGTGTTAAGTTGAGAAATGACCAAAGGAATAGTGTAATGACCAAATGAATAGTAAAATGCTAATTTTGAGCTCAAAATAAGAATTTAGGAAGCTTGATTTTCCTAGAAAAAATTGTCCATGAGAAGCCCTAGATTAGGGCTTAAGAAAAAGGTAAAGGAAAAATGTTAAATAAACAAGTCATTTGAAGTACTAGCAAGCTCCAAATTTAGCCAAAAAGTGAACAATGTGAGCCTTAAAAATATGGTCAAGTGATTATGAAACAAAAGCTCTAGAAACTAAGTCCTAAAGTGCCTTTAAAGGTCATAGAATGCATCATATAGGGCATACTAATACTTATAGTAAGTATATTTAGGTTTTAGTACTAATATGAATGTTAATGTGATGTTTTAAGCCACCAGTGTAACAAAGGGCCTCATTGTTAGTGCTTAGCCAAGAAAAGCAATTTAAGAAAGGAATAAGAGTAAGATTAAATAGCATTTGGGTTAGTCTTCAGTACAAGTAGCATTTTCCTCCTTTCTATCATTTTTTTAACTGCTTGAGTGCTTGGTTGTTTATATGTTGTGTTTGCTTGATGTTTGAATGAGTTATATGAGTTTTATATGATTTCTATGAGTTACTAGACTGGTAAGTGAAGCTTTACCTAATGATGGCTAAGAAAAAATGACTAGAGAATCGAGTATAGTAGTTCTTCCCTATGTTAAGTACCAAAGCCTCCTAGGAAAGAGTCTAGTAAACTTGGCTTGACTCTAGCTTCATGCATGCGTATTTTTACATGCTTAGAAAGCTCAGATGTTAGAAAGCTGCATACATGCATAGATACAAACCTGTGTGCTTGAGTAGTTATTATGTGTAAGAGTTAGATTATGCTATTGGGATTCTTCTCAAAGTCTCACTCTTTTATCTACTAACCCCCTTGTTGGGTGAGAATAGCAAATTACACCAAGGAAAAACTTTAGCTCAGTGAAAAATTATGTCTTTAATGTTGTATTTTTTTATTGTAATTCGTTAGATTGTATTTTGAGATATACATATATATAATGTCTCTAATGTATATGAGATTAGCCTAGAGGGGATAATTAGAGATGAACCAATGAATGTATGGATAATTTTGAGTAATATAAATACTATTTAATATTTTATAAGCATCTTGTTATTCTTAGCTAATTGATGAGACCAAGTCTAAGCACTAGCTGATAATTAAGCTCAAGGACTATTAGAATGAGTATACCATATTCAAATTATATGTAGGTAATAGATTTTAGTAGAAGAGAGAACAAAAGTGCCTAAGTAACGTTTGGTTTTCACCAATTATGTTGCCAAAGTTTTAGTAATTTAGAATGCTTAACCATATGACTTAAATACATGTATGAGCTTTAGATGTGATGTTTGATTGTGTAATGATTAAGAGTGCTTTAAGAACCTAGAAGTAGTTTTAGACTATTGTGATTCACCTCTAGTGTAGACTTTAATCCCGTGTACCATCTAGGCTCATGTTAAAAGAAAGTAAGATGTAATTAAGTTTAGATATTGCATAAAAGTTTTAAAAAGAAATTTTTAGTATTTCCACACTTAATTTATGTTAGTATCACTTGAATTGGCAAATTTAAACCACATCAAGGCATTAATAATAAAAACTAAGGACTATTAACAAATGGAATATATTTAGTATCAAGATAGGTGTGACATAAAGCCATCCTTCTCAATTTCTGAGTGCAAACTAGTTTCTTGGAATATAAAGGAAAATGATGCTCAACTAGCTCCCAAAATAAGGTAAGCATTTCTTGATAGTTCTAAGAAAAACAATCTTTGAATTTTTTAAGAAGATTTACTAGTCAATTCCTTTATTGCTCTAATAATAAGGCACGGGAAAATGCTAGCCTCATCTCTGTGGATTTACTTAGTTTAACATCAACTAGTGGATCTTTGGTTTCAACAATCATAACTTCCTCTTTAACTAATAGTTCTAAGAGTGCTACCTTAGCTCCACTAACTTCCTTTCATTTCTCATCCTATTCCCCTTTTTACTCCTCTAATAACTTTAGAAACAATTCTTTTACCATTACTAAAGGAGAAAAAAAAAAGAAAGAGAAAGAATTTAGCAAGGAAATTTTCTCGCACTATCCCAGCACTATAACACCTTAGCAAAAGGTTAACAAAGGCATAATGAGGGAATGTTCCCTCACTATACTGTGATTGCTAATTGGCAAATGACAATTTCCTTCCTCAATCCCTTAATGACCAAATGTCAATAGAAAATCCTTTTTAATTCCTACATTAATCCCTTAAAATCTTCCTTCATTAATTTATTGCTAGTTTTAAAAAAATTGCAATGTGTTATTTGTTTTATATCTATTCCCTTATTTAACCTATAATAAAGTGGTACTATAAAGTACAAGCTCCCAACTAATATTTGAAACAAAGAAATATATATAATAAAGTTTTCATTATATTGCACAACTCTTAACTATCTGCAAAAATATTCATATGAAACTCCTAACTATTGTTATTGAAGTCTTCTTCTTTTTCTTTATGGAACAAGTCCTATATATAACACCATAATTTTTAGCTCATCTCATGATATTCAAATGCTTCACATCATCAATTCCATGAGAGAGTGTAAGAAAGGGGATAAAATAACACAATTCTCTACGTTGCATCGTGTTTAAAAATTTCATTCGGTGTCACGTGGACCGTGTGAACTCATATCATACATTCACATATTTAATTACATAAATATAACTCATTTGCATCATAAAATATGGCCCAAAATTCATGGAACTCAAAGGAAAGCTTAGAATATTCATACATATTTTAGGCCAGAATTTGGCTCATTTCTATCACACTTTTAGAAAATCATAACTAATTCTAGAAAAATCAAAATCATGCATGCTTGGCCATTCTGGAAAGCTACAGATGTTTACTTAACATAAAAATATTTCCAAGACTATAACATCCAACACACAAGACGTTTGACATATGAAATTGTCCAGAGGTCGAACTGTCCACTGGTACTATCACATATTTCTACAGTAAATTTTAAAAATGTCTAATTAATTCTACAAAAATCCAATATATGCAAATGATACCAATATGGAAAGATGTGGATGTTAGCTAAAGAGAAAAAATAACTCTAGACTAGCACTGGCACGTCTAGACCTCCAAATTTAATAGAACAGTAACTAAGGTCGGGTGAAGCTCCTAATACTAAATAGAATCTTTAAAATTTAGTGGGAATTGGACATCATTTGGACCCTGTGTGATAGATTTCATTTTCAGACCAAAGTGAATAGTGACATAACCAAAACCAAAAAATTTGCCAACTTTGGAAATTCATCAAATATTCTATAGACCTCCAAAGATAATGTTCTTTAGCTTCCCAAAAAACTCTTAACAAGCTCCAATTGTATGCCAAATCTCAGATCAAGAAGAACTGATTTAGCTAAAAAGTGCTATAAGGTTCTATTATAGTTAATTTTGGCTCTATATAGAGTACCAAAATGTCCAAATAACTTTCCTTGGGTTTTGACACCTTTTGGGCAAGTCTAAAAGTATAATTGTGACTTGTGTGAGCTGCCCAAATGGTCCCAACCCTCATGTATCTCATTTTGGCCATCTCATCCATACATATGCATAATTCCATATTACCATTAAGGAAACTAGAATGCCATAACATGTTCAAATTTCATTCTAGTGGTCACATAGTATATTCTCCTATTCATACATGTCATAATATCATAATTACATAGGTTCATAACATTATAATACATATACATCTATTGAATACATCAATTTTCATTTTCATAGCCTTAAAGTAATAAAATTTCCACATTTCAATGTCATTGCTTCATCTCTCATGTGGTTGACTCCCATTGCCTTGCTCTTTAGGTCCACCTAGCATATTAGATCATTGGAGAGGAGGGAATGATATTCAAAGAATCCCAATAGCTCATCTCTCATTCAATCATACATAATGGATGTAAAGCAAGTCTTGAAAATGCATGCATGGATATAATAGATGTCATAAACATTCAAGAAGCAAGCTTAGCATGTAAATAAGTCATACAAGACATCCAAGAGCTTACCAAGTGGATGGATTGGCCTCACCCTTTTCCTCATGGATTTTGGACTTACCTCACCCATTCGTTAAGAGATTCTTGGATTCAACCATACTCTTAGGAGTCCACTTTGGTTCTGGGAGACTCTTTGCTTTGTCTCAACCAATCTCAAGGGTTCTTGGCTCATCCTCACCATGGTTAAGAGTTCTTGGCCTTTCCACACTTAAGCAAACTCAAACAAACATCATAACATCATTTAGAAACATAATATGTCATCATGAAATTATGGCATATAAAATCATGCTAGCATACTTTTCATGGCTTAAAAATACACATACACACATTCTAAGACAAGTTAAACATACATCCATGCATGAGAGAAGGTGGAGAGAGCTACCTTAAACACAATCACACACTTTTTCCTTTGAATCCAAGATTCTCTTTTTGGCCACATACACAAAAACTTGTGGAAATGGTTTCTCTTGGCCTAGACATAATTTATGAAAGTCAATTAGGTTCATAAAATAAATTCTAAAGCCACACAACTTGCTTAGACACTAGGTTGTTTTATAAACCCTATTATGGTCCATAAATGCACCTAATGAAGCAACACCCCTTACATAAATTCTAAACTCCATTCTTTCCTTTCAAATATGATTCTTGACTCCTTTTAAGCCTCTTGGAGTCATCACACAATTGAAATAAAGAATCTAACTATATGTTACTTCTTTAGGTCATAATATGGAACCTAAAGCACCAACTCACATTCTATGAGTTCTAAATTTTTTCCAAGGCCTCCCCTCATTTTCATTCATCATATATGACTCAAAAATGAGCTTATAAAAATTTTAAACTCTCCCTAACTATCCCAACCATGCTTGGGCGAGACCATGAGGCTTGTTGGTCTCCATGGGTTTTGCTTGGTTTTCTTGAAGGAGGAAGCATGTGGGGAGCATCTTAGGGATCTTGGGAGTTCATTTAAACTCTTATTTAAACCTAGGAATCATCATACAAAGTCAAATTTTACAAGGTGCACACAAAACCCTAGAATTTGCATCTTGAAATCTAATAATTTTTTGTTAACTCCCTTCGCATATCCTTAATCTTCACACCCTTTTTCCTTAGATTCATCCTTGGTTCTGCCTAAAAATCAACTCCTCCTATGGTTCCTAAGGTTAGGCAAAATGGAGAAGGAGGGAGGATCAAGATATCAACCATAGGAAGAGAAATTATCTAGTTTCCTTGCTTATTCTTGCTTGAATCTTGCTTTCTCCAAGCTCCTCTCTTCAAATACGAAAATTCCCTTGAGTTTCTCCCTTAAATCAGATTTATAAACTCCATTTTAATCAAAGGAAATAAAGGAGACAGAAGGAGAGGAGGTGTGGATGGAAGAAAGTATGAAAAACTACCATGGAAGCATACCTTTAAGCTTGAATTCTTCCTTCTTCTTCTTCCTCTCTTGTGCGTCCAAAACCCTAGCTCTCTCTTATGAAATTAGGCAGAAAATTCTGAGTCCAAATGAGAGAGAAAGTGAGGCGCCACCTATATATAGGGGTAGGAAAGTGACTTTTTCAAAAATTTTCATTTTGTCCTTTATTCTTTGCATTTTCATTTCTCCTTCGTTTTAGCTCCTTTTTTAGAACTATCTTTTACATCATAAAATTTAGTCTCCAATTTAGTAAAATGCCTTTGGAATCACTCAAACCAGAGCTAAAACCTTTCCAAACAAATCTGTCAAAGTTCGGGTATACCAACGTTGGAAAAACATCCACCAGAGGGGATTTAACTGTCTTGGGGCTTCCCATGGTTTTCAAGGCTTCTAAGAACCTTGGAGAACTCAAAACTTTCATTTAAAAAGCCCTCCTATGTGAATTCTAAAATTTGCTCAAAATTACGAAAATAACATTATATTTCGTAAGATTTTTGTAAAAATTAGTTTCTTCATTCTAGCTCTGTTTTTCCTTCCGTCTGAGGCTATAATTTTCATTTTTAGGAGTCTAGAATGTTACTCAAATTTTTTGGGACCTTAACTAATTCATTTCAGGGGACTTGCTTTGAAAATGCGTCTGTTTCTGTCATTTAACAAAGGCTGAACGTTATACTATACATGGAAACACTTCATGCCATTGACATGCACAACCACCTACTAACATTAGTATGTGTGAAAAAAGTGATGTGTTAACAGTAGTAGATTGTGTAACAATAACAATGTAACATAAATGAAAAGACATTTTATATACCAATATAAGTACTATAATGAATAAATTAAAAACTACTAAAATTTATATCATCTAGGTCAACTTCTTCCTCTTCATCATTGGAGACCTTAATATCAACTGTCTTTATTGTCATAGATAAAGTCATCATTGAATTAAGCATTCAATGAGTTAGGTATTTCATTAATGGTGACTTCTTCCATTAAAACATGTTCATCAAACAATGCAATTGCCAATTCATCATCCCTAGTAAACACATGTTGCACATTTCTTAGAGACATGTCTTCCTAATAGTAAGCAATGGGGTTGACTTTATCATAGAATTTTTTCCTTACATTAAGTGTCTTAAAATGAAGAGTTTTAACCTAACCTTGCAAGCTACCCACCATTCACCATTACCTCTACCACCACCAAATGGATCTCTTATGTAGTACACTTGTTATGTCTACTTGGCCAACATAAATAAATCATAGGTTTGTAGGTTGTTCAAGGCTTGATATTAACTAATTCATACTTGTCATCAATCTTGATGCCATTGCTTGGGTTGAAACAATGACATTGAAACAAAATTGTTATATTATGAACTCTTATATATGATTACTTTATGATCTCTTCAAGAATTCCATAGAGAGTTCACCATCACCATACAAACTACCTATTATCCAAAGACCATTATTCATAGTTGTATTCTTTTATGCGCAATCTATACCCATCGACTATCATGCCATTACAGTACTTCACTAACTTGGACAAACCAAAGGTTAAGTTTGGACTCATTAGATCATCAACTCCGCACATATTTGCCTAAAGACCATTGAATGTTTAGTTATAACATAGATGTTCTACAATACTATACAAAAGATATAAACTTAGCAATTGTTTTAGCCATTTAGCTAATTTTACATCTTGACATATCAACATTTTATCATAAGTGATGTTAAGGTCTTATTTTCTAAGTGAGTCTTTGAATTTTCTAACCAATCAGAGTCATGAAAAAATTATGAATTGTGAGAGGTAGATACAAAATAGTCATACTAATTAATTAAGATATCTATGTAACTTACAAGACATAAAACTCAACTTCAATGCAATTGTCTAGAACATATGTCTTAATAATAGAAAGATTTAAGTCTATGATGAACCTTATGCAAGCTCTCTTGGTGGAGTGGCAAGGATGTGCAAATATGGATGAGCACTTACTAGTAGTGTCACCCCCACCATCATCATTTTAAAGAACCTAAATGCATTTGGCTTTAAGGTATGGCTTAGAATATAGTAAGGCAAAATTAAAGACTTCTTTGATTATGTGTACCTCACAAATGGAACCTTCAACTCTAGCCTTGTTCTTCACCTTCCTCTTTAGATAATAGCTCTTATTCATATTAAACTCAGACTTTAAATTCAAGAGTTATCTCACTGCTAATAACTTATTATACTTTACACAACCATCTAACAATAGTATGTTAGCATCCCTCGCCAAGTCAAAGAAATTTTGCAATGACTGATTTGGTTCCTATTCAAACTCCTTATCATCATGGTCTATATGATCACCCAATGCATCTATAACCATTTTGACATAAGAGTTCCTATTCTCTGGCTCAACACTAATAACATCCATAGTTAAACTACTATCTCCCAAATATTCCTCCCCATGACATTGTCCAATTACTACACCTTTACACACACCCATGAGTATACAAGTGTTTTTCCACTAGGCATGATTCCCTTATAATAAGGTTCTTTCACTTTGGGCATGGACACAAAAGCCAACCCAAATAATCTACCACTTCTACATGCTTATGTACAAACTTAAAGGAATCATCAACCTTATCTTCAAACACTATAATTACTCCACTAATTGTGGGATCCCTTCTTCATAACATTCAACTTTGATTAAGTCTCATAATTGTTGAAAATCAATTCATATCAAATAATTTGAAACATGGTGCAAAACCTCATTACCTCTGTGGCAATAAGGTATAGCCTTATATCATTTAAGAAGACACTTTTCCAGACTTAGCTAGTGGCACTCACAAAAATCTCACACTTTATACTTGTCAAAATTTTAGCAACATTTCCCTTTAGTCTCTTAAATGCACGACAAGATTAAGGCAACACCAACTTGATCAAGTATGGCCCCATAGAATAAAAGAAAATGTAACATTCAAAATTTTCACCTAGCACAATGTATGATATTTCTATAAGGCCTACTGTTTAGGTATAGGAAAATAGTCTTTCCAACCTATTCAACATAGGGCAATTCAGGATTCAATGCAATGGCACATGCCTTTAGTTGTATATGTGCTTACTTGTATTAAATCTTGGATAGGAAAACAAGGTTTTTCTACAATTTAACAAGACTGTAAGATTTTTGAACCAATTTCAACAAAGTTTTCACTAATGGATACTCTTCCAAAATTTACAACATATTACACTTTAACCAAATACATATACACAATATAACCATATATTTATGATACCAACCGTAAAGACTAAAAGATTACTATGCAGTAATTACAAAGAAGTCCATCATTTAATTAGAATTTTATTTCTCCATAATCAAACAAAACAAAATGAGCAAAAAGAGCACTCACATGTCAAACATAACTAGCAAGAATCAAGGCAACAAAAGGCATTTAATTGAAACCAATAGGAAAAAAAACCTTTCTTTAAAACAAAAATAAAACAAATCAATAGTAAAAAAAAAGAAAACAAAAGAAATTCCCTTGCACAACAAGGGTAAAACACTTTTGATTGCTAATGCAAAGGTAAAAGGGCTTCTGATGGGGAGAAAGAAAGATTGAGTAGAGAGGGGAGAGAGAGAGGAAGAGAGATGAGCGGAGGAGGGTATACCTTTGCCTATGTATGTGTGTGTGTGAGAGAGAGAGAGAGATCATAAGCAGAGTGAAATGGAAAGAGGATATAATCTAATAGTTAGTGAAGATTAGCAAGGTAATACTCCCTTGCTAATTTAAAAAGTTTATTATTATATTAGTAAGGGAAATATCCTTCTCTAACCTCTTGTTAAGCATGCACTAGTAAGGAATTTAGCTATCCTTACTAATACCTAACAATTTAATAAGGCATTGTTGTTAAAAAATTAGAGAAGGAATGTGTTTAGCAAGGAAATTTGTCTATGCTAATCCTTCATCAATATGTCATAAAATTTCCTCCAACTTTCCCTTGCTTTTTTTTTTTTTTCAAAATCTAGAAAGTTAATAAGGGATTTCTCATTCTCACTATTCCCTTACCAACTTACGATGTTTTATCATTATCTCCTTTGGCTTGGCATTGATGTGTGCTTTGATGTACATCAGCTTAAGATGTTTTGCCATGATCTCCTTTGGCTTCTTAAATATTGTTTTGCCACTTCCCTAGCCATGCCTTTTTCAACTAGCTCTTATTATTCTTTTTCAAAACTTCAACATCCCCTTTCAATTTAGCTATTAGAGAGTTTCCAACTAAGAATATTTTAGGTATCACACCCACCACATTTACAGATAGTTGTCTTAAGGGTGGCTTGATTGATTCTCTTTCTACCACTAGTGCCATGTTATCCATGGTTACTAACTTCTTCAACACCCATATGGTCACTTCAGATTGCATAAGCATCTTTTCTACTCCCTAGCATATTGTGGTTGTGCATTTCCTCTACATTCTCCATAGTTAGGTTGTTATCGACTTGTTGTTTGCCTTGTTCTTAGACCTCCACATGTTCACCACCCATTTGCCATTTTCAAGTGCAATCCTAAGTTTGATAAACTTAGGTGGTATACAACAGGCTTGTTTCTCATGAAGATTTAGAACCACTAAGGGAAAACCAATCCTCTATCTCTCTTTCTAGTATTTGAACAAGCTTATGGGTACCTTAGCCTTTTGTAGCTACTAGTGAAAACTCCCTTAGCCTTAAACACACTTATTCGACATATTTGATATTGCCATTGTATACAAATTATCTTGTTCTAGTTTAACTATAATTCTTTTACTCCTTAGGCTTGCCAACACTTTTAGCATTTCTTTCCTTATATTTTGGCATGTTTGCTTTATGCATGGACGATTAAATTCATGGTTATGCATTAATTGAAATGTTAGTAGAAGTTGATTTTGGGAAAGAGTTGGTGTTAACTGTCATGTCCTCTTAGTTAGATGGAATCATCCTTCCTTATGGGACTTATGTACGGCACTATAAAATACCATACATTGTTGGTTTTATGGCTATAAGAGTTATGCCATTTTCAATATTTTATTCCTTTCAATTCTTCAAATGAAGAGATCTTATGGCTATCAAGTAGCTTGATCGGCTTGTCCTTCAATAAATAATTAAATATTTGATTAGCTTTTATGATGTCAAACAAAAATGGTTAAGTAACATTTGGCTTCTAAATTTCCTTTCCTTTTGAAGGCCTAAAGGCTAGGCATGATTAGTCTTTTCCAGTCAAGATTTCTGCCACATTGATGTCAGCTATGTTTAGATCATCCTCTTCATCTAACTTAATGATTGTTGCTTCTCATCTACCTCAACTATAGAAATCATAGAAGGTCCTTTCAAAGTTTTGGATCCTCTTTTACATTCCTTTTCTTTAATGAACCATTCCATTTGTGAGGCCCTCATTTCTAGGTCCATCAAATCAAAGTAATCTTACATGATTAGCAATTTTGTCAATGGCAATTGCATCTAACCAACCTTTATTTTGGCAATTTCACTTTCTAGCAATTACACAGTGCATCGACTTTTCATTCTTTAAAATCTTTCTATAAACTCTTTAACTAGTTTGTTAACTATCTGCTTTAAAGTTAGGACATCTATAATTTTCATCTCTACTTAGGCTTGAAAAAACTAGTCATGGAACAATCTTTCTATGTCCTACCAATTTTGAACAAAGTTAGGTGGCAAGTTTACGTGCCCATAAAAAGTCGTTCTTGTTATGGATCGTGCCAACCTCCATTTTGGCAATTTCACTTTCCAATAGTTACACAATGCATTGATTCTTCATTCTTTAAAATCTTTCTATAAACTCTTTGACTAGTTCATTAATTGTCTACTTCAAAGCTAAGACATCTGCAATTGTCATCCCTACTTAGGCTAAAAAAACCTACTCATGGAAGAATCTTTCTATGTCCTGCCAATTTTGAACAAAGTTAATTGGTAAGTTTGCATACTAAGTAAAAGTTGTTCTTGTTAAGGATATAGGCAGTAGTTTTAGTTTGTGGTACTCATTCTAATAATTTATCTCCCTACATTGAGCCAAGAATCTACTAATATGTTTCATTGTAGATTGCTTATGCTCTCTAGAGAAAGTAGAGAAATCTTGTGCCTTAAAGCATCTTAATAATGGCATGACATGGTCTACTCGTTCAAGATGTAGTTTCTTGTAGATCAATCTAATCCATCTACTTGCATAGAAACCT
Organism: Erythrophleum ivorense; assembly: GCA_026724425.1. NCBI lineage: Eukaryota > Viridiplantae > Streptophyta > Magnoliopsida > Fabales > Fabaceae > Erythrophleum > Erythrophleum ivorense. Next base: position 17,590,984 of record JAIUCV010000012.1, on the reverse strand, counting down.
AAAATGTTTCTTCATAACTTTGACTAACATGTCTGGATCTATGAAGGCAACATTATGGCCATCTATTAGCATTCATCATGGTAAGCTTGATCCTTGCCTATAAGGGCTTTAAGGAACTTATAGCTAAGCAAGCAAATAGGGCTAAGGATTCACTTAAGGCATAATAGTCATTGTCATAAGAGCCTAATACTACATAATAGTCTAATACATGATGGTTTGTTCTATTAGTGTCAAGCGTACAATTAGCTAATTAAGGGTGGATTGCATGCCTTGACTATTAGCTAGTCATTGACTCACCAACAACTTATACCCTACATTATCTATGTCGATCTCCAACCAAGTACCTCCTATAGGAAACCTTGATAATATGATATTCAAATTAAGGGCACCAAGGTAGGCTTTTTGACAATATAAACTTGCTTATACAACAAGTTGTTAGCACTTAAACTTACAAACCCCACAAGTGGTGCCATTCATTAGCAATGTCTCGAATTGGATTCATGTAGTACAAATTAGTTGAAGGTAATTAATCAATAATTGGGTTTTGAAGGGTGTACTTGTTGTTGAGCTATATTGTAATATCTAATCTTCGTTAAACAATGAAAACAGATGCATTTTCAAAGCAAGTCCCCTGAAATGAATTAGCTAAGGTCTCAAAAAATTTAAGTAGCATTCTAGACTCCTAAAAATGAGAATTCCAGGCTCATATGGAAAGAAAAATAGAGTTAGAATGAAGAAATGAATTTAAATGAAAGGTTAATGAAACATAATGGCATTTTAATAATTTTGAGCAAATTTTGGAATTCTCATAGGAAGACTTTTTAAATGAAATTTTTAAGTTCTTCAAGATTCTCAGAGGCCTTGAAAATCATGAGAAGCCCTGAAACAGTTAAAACCCTTCCAGTGGACGTTTTCTAACGTTAGTTAACCCGAACTTTGACAAATTCGTTTAGGAAGGTTTTAGCTCTGATTTGAGTGATTCCAAAGGCATTTTATTAAATTGAGGACCTAAATTTCATAATGAAAAAGACGATTCTCAAAAAGGAGCTAAAACAAACTAAAAACAAAAATGTCAAGATAAAAGGACAAAATTAGAGTTTTTGAAAGTCTTTTTTAACCTCCTTACATATATATGAGGTGCCCTACCTCCTCACTCATTTAGACACAATTGTTTCTGCCCTAAACTAGAGGAGAGAGCTAAGGTTTGAGGTGCACTAAAAGAAGGAAAAAGGGAGGAGAAAAACAAGGCAAAAGATATGAAATTTTTTAGTTTTTTTCATGCTTTCTCTTTAGTAAACCTCTTCTTCTCCATTTTTCCTTCTGTTTTATGGTTTTATTGAAGCTTTTGAATCTATTTTGAAGAAAGAACATAGGGAAAATTTGGATTTGAAGAGAGGAGGCTAAGGAAAGGAAGAATCAAGCAAGAAATCAAGAAAAAATAAGGTAAATCATGGTAGCTATCTCTTGCTCCCTTCTTCTCCTTGGTTCATCCAACATAAGGAGCTGTAAGAAGGCTTGGATTTTAGGTAGAACTAAAGGTAAATCTTAGGAATTGAAGGGAGGAGAATAAGAATATGCAAAGAAAATAACAAAAGAACCATGAAAAATCAAGATAGAAAACCTAGGGTTTCAAGTGTCCCTTGTAAAATCTAATTTGATATAATAATTCCTAGGCCTCAATGAGTGTTTGGATGAACTCCTAAGACCCCTAGAAGGCTCCTCAAATGCTTCTTCCATCAAAGAAACCAAAGCAACTCCCTTGGGTGTAATTCAAGTGCATGCCTCGGCCTAGAAGGGTTAGGGTATCTAGGGATAGTTTTAATTTGTTCCAAACTTATTTGTGAGTCATATATGATGAAAGAAGATGAGAGAAAGCCTTAAAAAATTTAGAAACCATAGAAAGTGAGATGGCCTTATATGTTTCATAATATGACCTAAAGAAACAACACCTAGTTTGACTCTTTATTTTAATTGTATGATGACTCCAAGACACTTCAAAGGAGTCAAGAATCATAAATGAAAGGAAAGAATAGAGTCTAGAACTCAATTGATGGATGTTGCTTCATTAAGTTCATTTTGGAACCATAAAAGGGCTATTAGACCAATCTAGTGTTTAAGGAAGATGTATAGCTTTAGAAATGATTCCATGAATTTAATTGGCTTCCATATATTGTATTTAGGCCAAGAGAAACAAATCCCACACCTTTGTATATGTGAGGCCAAGGAAGGGAGAGCATTTCCAAGAGAAAAAGTGTGTGGTTGCAACAAAGGTAGCTCACTTCTCTTTCTCTCATGCATGAATGTGTCCTTAACTTGTCTTTGAATGCATGTATTTATGTTTTAAGCCATGAAAAGTAATCTAGCATATGCTTATGTTCCATGGTACCATGATGTAGCATTATGTTTTTAAATGATATTTTATATGCTTGCTTTGGTTTGTTCAAGTGTGGTGTAGCTAAGAACCCTTAGCCATAGTGAAGATAAGCCAAGAACCTTAAAATTTAGTTAAAACAAAATAAAAAGTCTCCCAAGAGTGAGGTTGAGTCAAAACCTCTTAGAAAAAATAGGTGAGGCAAGTCCAAAATCTATAAGAGAATGGGTAAGACTAATCTACTTACTTGGCAAGCCTATGTATGTTTTGTATGACTTATTCAAGTGCCAAGAATGTTTCTTGAATGATCATGCACTTCATGATGCTCATGCATGGATTTTTAAGACTTGTTTTGCATTTTTTATGTATGATTAAAATGAAAAATGAGCTATTGGGATTCTTTGAATCTTATTCCCTCCTCTCCAATGTCCTAACATGCTAGGTGGACCATATGAGTAAGGTAATGGAAGCCATTAAGTTGAAAGATAAAAGTATGACAACAAAGCGCTTACATTTTGCTTCTTTATAGCCATATGAGTGGCAAATGTTGTAGTCTATTATTGTATATGGCCTATGACCTTATGTACATATGTAATTATGCAAATGTATCATGTACAAATGAAATTTAATGTTATATGTATAATATAGTGTATTTTGGACATTAAGGATCAAGACTAGACTTGTAGATTCTTGTATATGGCTTGGGATGAGAGAGTGAGTTTTTAATTTCTGAGTTTATGCATCTTTGAAACAAGTTTAGAATGTCATTTTGGTGTATTCTCATGTGCTCAAGTGGTCATGGTTGCCTTGGAGCTCAAAATGGACCATTTAAACCCTTTGTAATGCTTAAAAGTGACCATTTCACAACCCAATGTTAAGATCTGACCAAATGAATGAATTTGCCTATGAAATTTGGCACACATATAGATCTTATCTAGATCTTTTTGGGAAGCTAAAGATCAAATTATTTGGATATTTGTGGAATTAATTATGATTTTTCAAAGTTGGAATTTTTTTTGCTGAATTGATGCAGACACTGTTCATATGGTTAGAAATTTGGGCTGTGTTATTCGTCATCCAAATGATGTCCAATACTCATGAAATTTTATAGGCATAAACTTTACATGATAAGCTTTCTATGGCCACTGAGATCACCCTAATTGGACCTCTGAGTAGGGAGATATGAAGTTTTGAAAATAGAGGATAGTATCAGTAATGACAGTCAACTTCTGGTATTATTCCGTCAATTTCTGGTGGCTAGCAATCCCTTTCATGGTCTGGACATATTTTTATCATAAATTAGACATATGTAGCTTTTCATAATGGTAAAGAATGCATGATTTCAACTTTTCTAAAATTAGTTATGAATTTTTAAAGTTTATGATAGTAACTTAAAATTTCTAGCCGAGGCTACACCTAATAATTTTATGTATTCCATCTGCTTGCACGAGTTCTAGGCCCATTCTTGGACTAGTTATGAGTTCTATTTGTGTAATTAAATATAAAGATGAGATGGATGAGTCCATATGATCCACGGGGCACCAAATGAAAAATTTATCTATTACGCAGCGCAAATTTATTCACTTTTTATTGCCATTTTCTTGCTTTCTTGTGAGATGCATGGCATAAGGTATGGAAATAGCATGAGATAAGTTAGAAATTTATGGTGTTACATATATACTTGCCCTTCAACTTGTTTTAAAGCCATTCTTTCCCTTTCTTATTCCGTGTTATCATTAACCACTATGGGCTTTAGAATCTCTATGAAAGTAGTAAACATGGCCGATATGCACTCTTGCATTCCTTCTATCATATGGTGTTTTAATGATGGAATGGTTACTGTCATGGGCAAAGACACTTTAGGATGGTTATCTTCCACAATAGCCATTCTTGTACATTCTTCTAAACAATGCTGCATTTTGTCTACAAACATATCTTTTGTAGGCTAGGCTTGTGTATAAACAATTGTTTGTGCACTAGAACTTTTCAAACATACACAAACATGATGAACTTGAGTGGTCTTATTAAGTCTGCTAAAAATAGAAGTTGGGTCTAAAATTCCCATTAGCTAAACAATCAAGAGTCTCTAGCCAAAGAAGAATTAGCTAACTCCCACAATCCCTCTTTTATAAGCGAAAAGTATAGACAGGACATGACTCTCCAAAAAAGGGTCGTAATTAATGAAACTAATTAAGCCTAAGTAAAGAAAGGCTCCAAATGCAATAAAGGACAAAGTAATTGGTACTTAAAATGGAATTTCCCTCTTATAATTGAATTGACAATAAAAATTTCAAAGAAATTTGATTACAACTCAAATAAAAGGTTGATAAAGGTTAAAAGTAAATTGTAGAAAGCTATTAAAAAAAGTGACTAAATGCAATTGTAAGTCAAATTTTGTGTTGGTTTTTGCATATCCTTTTTTCTTACCTTCCTTTGTCCTTTTATAACTTCCTTAGTGATCAGTAACTACCCCTTTGTCCTTTTATAACTTCTTTACACTATGTTTGGATGGAGGGAAAAGTGGGAAAAAAAGAAAGGAGAGAAAAGAAAACGAAATTTTCTCTCATTTGGCAGGAAGAGAAAACGGAAGGGGAGAGAAAACCTAAGAGAAAAAGCATCGTGGGACCCATGCGGAATTTTCTCTCTATATTTAGAGAGATTACGAGAGAAAACTTGATAAAACATATGTATATATAAAATATTTTAAATATGTAATATTTATAAAATTTTAAAATAAATAATTATATTTATTTTATTAAAATAATAATTTATAAATAATGTTTAATAAATATTCTTTATAAATTAATAATATATTATTAATATTAAAATCAATAAATCATACATATTTTAAAATATTAAAAAAAGTCGTCCAACTACAAAGCAGTCGAACGACCCTACAACCAAAGGCTAGTTAGACATAATGTCCGACTAGCATTCAGTCGGATAAGCTAACAATGCATATATATATATATAGAGTATAATATTAATATATATATTATAATATAATAAAAATATTATATATAATATTTATAAAATTTTAAAATATTTTAATATTTATGGTATTTAAATAATTTTATATAAATTATAATTTAATTAATTTCATATATATTTTTAAAAATATTTTTTAATTTTAAATATGTGCTTTTTAATAAGAATTTTTTTATTTTATTCAAAAATATTTTTTTATCATTTGAATATTGTTTAAATTGGTTTTTATTTTTTATTATTTTTATATTTTTAAAAAATATATATGTAAAAATTTAAAATAATAACAATATTATTGTCATATTTAAAATAATTAATTTTCTTTCTTTTACATTTTCTTTTCCTCTATTTTCTCTTCCTCCCTCCATTTTCTCTTCCTCCATCTAAACACACTAGAAGATAATATTTTTCCTTCAATTTTTTCTTCTCTCCCTTTTCTCCTCACTTTTCTCCTCTTCTATCCAAACGAAGCATTAGTGATCAGTAGCTACCCCTTGTCCAACCACTCTCCACTTTCCATGTCTTGGTTGCCTTGCAGCCTTTCCATGATGATTGTGTGTTTTACCTGCCCACCAAAGTCACTTGCACTAAGATTCCATGTCTCCTAATTTCTTACTTTTCTATTACTTTTGGCCAAGGTTTCTCAACTAACCAAGTTCTTGGCATTCTCAACTAGTAGTTTCTTGCAATTATCATTCCTTTCAATTGTCATTTCACAATTGCAATGTTGACTATAATTTTTATTTTTTTGGTCCTAACACTAGTACAATCACATATTTTGAATCACACAATTTTTTTTGGAGAAGAAAATTAAATAGTGTATTTCAGTTCAACAAAATTGTTCTTTTAAACTCTAGATTCCGAAAATATAACTCAATTGAATTTTGATAATAATAAATGCATCAAGTAAATAAACTAATGAAGCAACAACTTGAGTAATGGAGTCTCTTTAGTCTCTACCGTTAAATCTCTATTAGTGTATTATAATATTTTATTGACATGATTAATCATATACTATCTTGGCACATTAATAATGTCAACTCACCCATGTTATAAAATGCATCCCAAGACATACAGGTGTTAATTTCATTTCACTCTTTAACTTATCATTTTGTTAGAATAAATTATGTATATTTAAAGTATTAAAATGACACATAATTAGTAATAAATATAAATTTGGTATACTATGCTAGGCGGATCCAATTGACAAACCCAAAATGACTAAATCACCTTTGAGGGGCTTATATATATATATATATATATATATGGTCTCTGGTAACTATTCCTACATATATAACTCTCAATCTCTCTAGATTTCTGTCTCATTTGTACTTATCTTTCTCTGGATGTTCATCATCGTCACAATCACCATATTGATTATCTTCTCACCATCCTATATATACGCATTGAGAGTTCATGACAATGATTCAATTACTATATTATTATAAGCATTTAATTATAAATTTTTAAATTATAAAAACAAAATTAAAAATGAAGTGAACTGTAAAGGAAAAAATAATAATTTAACTTGTCCTATATAACAAGCTGAAAAATAATAATATTAAAATACTTCTTCATATGAGAGCATGTATTATATGGACATATTGTTAAATTAAAAAATAATGGGATAACAATTCAAAAATATATAGTAAAATGAAAATTAGAGATTACTATATTAGACCAACGTCACAAACAAAATCACAATACATCAGCTTTCTCAGGATTGAAAATAGTAAAAATAAAAAAGGAGCTAAAGTTAAATAACAAAAAGACGGAAATAGAAAACGTAAAGAGTAAAACAAAACAAGAACTCTGATCCAACAACATAAATTGCCGTGTATGGTAAAGTGTAAATTTGTGAAGAGCGAGATTAAGCAACAATTTGAGTCATGGACTCTCTTTTGACAGCCTTCATGAGGAGGCTATCCGGTTCAAGAACCATCTGAAGTGGAATAAAGCCAATTCCATTAGCCATAGCAAGCAACATTTGCTTAGTTTCCTCTTTAAACTCTCTCAGATCAACTCTGCCATTCAAGTCATGGTCGAACTGCACAAATAGAGAGTCGTAAACACGAGCAAGCTCATGTGGTTCAGTCTTGACGTCAATTCCAAAGTGGGTCTCAAACACCCTCAGCCTCTTCAGCTCCTTCAACATCTCACCATAGGATAGCAGCCCATCTTTGTCTGTGTCCAGCTCAGTGAACAGATCGCTCACTGACACATGAAACGCTTCCTCGTCTTCCACGAAGTTCACAATTGTCGTACCGTCTAGAATTTCTACGCTCATCTCTTGACGTACGAGCATCAAAGAACGGAAAGAAACTAAGGAATTAAATTGAATGGTAATTGATGAAATGGTGTAGGGGCGCTTCAAGTATATATAGGAATTAGGAATTGGTACAGAAGTCGGTGCTGAATTAACTATAGATGATACTAACCACGGTTTCAAACCATGGTTTGTGGTACTTTCTATAATGGCATGAGAGATGCCTGTGATTATGATTTGGAGCTGTCTTAATTTTTTAATGCATGTAACGCATGAGGCACGCATAAGAAAAAAATTTGTTATTTAGGGTCAATAATGTTGCATCGTATACAAAATAACTATTATTTTTCTTTTCTTTTTATAGGTGGCAGAGTAACAATTTTATGTACTAATTAGTCGGTAAATGTGGTGCAATTAATGAAAAAAGATGTAATTTTGAGAGATATTTTTTTAATCTAAATTTGTAAAAGATTTTAAATTTAATAGTTGTGTCATTATGTGAAAAAATAAATATTTTTTGTGTCACCATATATGAATTTTAATGAAAAGATTAAGAAATTGGGAGGTTGTACTTGAGCTTCTCTCGTCGAAGAAAGTGGGGTGCAAAGTGCAATACCAACTTTTGTTACTCAATGGGCTTCTGAAATCAATTGGCGTACGGGTTCAAATTCTGTGGTCCAGAGTTTATTTTGCTGGTAATTTTTTCAAAAAGAAAATTATTGGCGTTTTCTTTAAGTAAATCGTTGTTCACTTCTTAAAAGATCTTGTCTTTACACCACATTTATGTTAAAATGTCAAATATAAGTGCTGTGAAGAAATAAGAGTAAGGTTGAAAAGGAACCCTGCATGTGTGTCTAGCGCCTTAACCAGTAATATTACTACTTAGAGAAAAAAAAAAGTGACATTTTATGGAATGTCGTCTAGCCTTATTGAGATCAGGGAAAGCAAATTTAATTTGTGGAACCAATGGGCTGAAGTCTTGGCAGTCAAATACAAGGAGACCCACGGATTACCTACTCACTCAGTTCTGTTCATCGCAGTAATGCTTGTCTTTGACTCTCTTCCACTTTTTGGTACCTCAGCTCAAACGCTTGCGAGTGTAATGATGCCACCAGAAAAAGAAAGGGAGGAAGAGGGACCAGGATCCTCTAAATTTCCATACAGGTAAATTCCTCCAATTTCAATGGTTTAATGCAACGAGTTTCATATACACAAGTTAATAAAGGGCCATGCAAGCATGCATTGCAGGTAAAACTCAGGGGGAATAGAGCGAGAGAGAATGAAGTGAGGGATGGTGGAGAAATGAGTTTTAACTAAAATGCTGATATGGCTTTTTATAATCCATGGATGTCAAAGCCCTTGCATCGAACGATTGAGACTGAAGGAAATTTAATCCGTGAGTTTTCTATGGAAATTTAGAGCATCCTGATCCAAGGAGGAATAGGTGTCTACTACCAAAAACTTTTTTCTCAATAATATCTTATTTATAATTAGTACCTCCGATATTCGGTCATTCTCAATTTAATTTTATATTCAAAAATAAAAAAGAAAAAATTCACTAAGTAAGATCTATTGGACTAGAGATGTCAAAACTTTGCAAGATATCATATGTCACAGGAGCTAAAGTGAAATTTTTACAAAAGAGTAATTTATTTAAATATCAAAAGAAGTTTATATAATTTACTTTTAAAATATATATTTGCTTGTAATTTCATGATGTTATATAAAAGAAAACTGAGAGAGTCGTGGCTGGTTTATGGTTCTATGATAAAATGTTATTAGAAATTTTGTAGAAAATAAAGAAGAGTTTAAAAAGCCCATAGAACTAATTCTAAGCCCTAATAGAGTTGAGTTAGGCTAAAAATTTTAAGCTAATATTAAATAGGATTTGGTCGACTTAGCCTTAAAATCTTAGGGTTTAAATAAGTCAAGCAAACCTATATACACACCTTTACTAGCTGTGAGAGATCTCATGAATAGTTTGCAATCCAAAAGAAAAATTATAAATGGCTAAATCCATCCCTAATTCTCTAATGTTGCTTAACTTTTTACCGAATGCCTGCACAAAACCTTGCAATATATATCATAGGTTAAAAGGGCTTAATGGAATTTTTTATATAAGAGGGATATCAGGTATAATTTAGTCAAATATTAGGAGAAGTTTGTATAATTTATTTAAAAAAAGTTGCTCGTAATTTCATGTTCTGTAAAAATAAAAAAAATAAAGAAAATAAAACTAAAATAGTCAAAGTTGGTCTATGATTTGATGATAAAAATTATTACAGATTTTATTAAAACAACAGTTATAAAGCCTATAAGGCTAATTCTAAGCGTTTGGATCTTCTGCTGTTAAGGGATAACAGGACGCAGCTTCTGTTGGTTTAATCCATGCCCTTCGACGCATCGCATGGCTCCAATTTCTTCACGCCAGATAAAGCATCCACGACGCACTGTTTTATTAACACCAAACGCCATGTTTTGACAAAAATGGAAAGCCGCATCTAAAGGTGCAAAATGCTTCGTTTTTCTGATTGAAATGCCATCTGATACCTCTGTTAATTAAGCTACATGAAAGGTGGGAATATTGGCGCTGAACTCGTGAAGATTTCTGCACAAACAAGGGTTTTGCCATTTTCTATGCCATTGATGCTTTGCATTTGTGTTTGTTGAACGTCCTGTTCTTGAGCTGTGATGAAGTGTATCAGCATAGCATTTTAGTTAGTGACTTTCATTCCTTAAGCTATTGTAAGAATGCCTTGTTCTAGGTTTATGGCTTTATGTTGTCTTTTGACAAAGTGATGAATTGCTTCATTTATTTATTTATTTATTAATTCAGCTTGTAAACATCATACTTCAACCTTTAATTGGAATTGTGAAGCGGCACCAGCTGTTCTATTGATTTCAATTTAAATATTCTAATTGCTCCTAGATAATCTTCTGAACATAATTTAGTAGCATTTATATGTACAGATGATTTGCACGCCTGAGAAAAAAAGCATATGTATCTCTTGCCTTTAGAAACAAACAAATAATGGAAGTATAATTCACCTTATGGAAGATTTTCTCTTAAACAAAAATTTCTCCTACAAAACTTTCTGATTTTGGAATATTTTTCTGCACAAAAATTTTCTTCTATACTTTATTGAATTTTTTCCATGTTATTTATATAATGCTTGAGAGCTGTGATTGAAAGGTCATAAAAGGCAACAGATATATAGATTTTAAAGTATGGAGCTAAAAAACTGGATAATGACCTCGTATTTGAAGCTTCTTGGCTTGGCCAACTTAATCTTCTGAAATGGTAACATAAGTGAAATATACTTAGTTTTCAGTATTGATCTAACAAAACAGGCAAGTCAATAAGGATAACCTTTTCGAGGTAGAGTGAGTAATTTCTTCTTTGAAATGGTAATAGGTGTAGAAACTGTAGTGTTCAATATGTGGACCCATAAATGCCCCCTGGCATCCCAGACGTGGGACTTGATGACTTCCATTGCATGTTTCGATATTTCTTGGAATGTTGGGAAATAAGGTACTATATAGTTCATTCAATGGAAAAAAGGATGTAGGATTCTATGATACAACTTGACCATTAAAATAAAACTTTTTCCTTTTTCAATTTTAAGTGGTTTCATTTTATGTTTATAAAATGTTATAAGATTACATGCTGGTTTAGTTAGTTCTGAAGGACTTACAGTGATACAATCATGATCATAATTTCATAAGCGTAATTACCAAAGTCATTGACTTTCAAATGTATTTATCATTTTTCCTACCTTCAATTTTTAGGTTAGTCTACAGCTTGTTCTATCAAGATAAACTGATAATGCAGAGACAAAAGATGGTTAGAGAATAATACTATTAGAGAATTATTGGTGAAACATGGACATGTATTCAATAAAAGTTATAAAATAACTATTTTTCATCTTTTGGGCTGATGACTTGCTACTGTGGGATCTAGAATCCAATAGTTCAAGTTCAAGTTTTCAATGTCTTATATCTCATGGCTTTAATGGTCTTTCAACCACAGGTCACTTGTATCATTGAAATTGTCTCTGAATTCCATTAAACAAACAATATAAAGGAAACTTTTGAGAAAGAATTTCATTAAATAAATATAGTTTACAAATGGTTATGCCCTGGTATTTTGGTTCTCTCTTGACAAATTTATTTGGAAATTCAATGGTTTGTTAATGGTCAAGGCTTTTGTTTGGTATGCTATATTCATTTCTATAGAATTATTACTAATGGTCTATTTAAGGGGTTCAGACTAATTGTCATTTGTTCTTGCATTGTTTAGGAGTTTGAATATGCAATGTAGATGATTTTATATTTGAGGTGAGATATGTTATGTGTGTTTGTTCAAACACTCTTAAGGACTTTTTTATGATAGGTTTTAAGGGTTCACAGCTAGAGAAGCCAAGAAGGTCAAAAAAAAATTTTTGAAGGGGCTCAATAATAGCGATGAATGTTAGAATTTTGGAACCATAACATTGCCCCTTCTTTGATGTAATATAAGATCATCCATTTGCTTTACTTGGCTTGTCCTTGAGTTTAGCCTTTGCCTTTTGGTTTTATTTATTTGTTTTTTTCTCTCAAGGGATACTAATGAAAGATAGTGTTATTGGAAAACATTATGTTTTCCTTTATTTCATGTTTTTCCCTTTATGAAACTTTTTCCATAGAAAAATTTTTATTAAATGATTCCATTTCCCCTGAAAACTGGCAGTTAGCTTATATCCATATAAAGGCGACATTGCACCTGTCACATGATTTATATTTTCAAGCAAGTTGCAGGCTGCAAAGCATTTTAAAGTGTCGAGAAACTCATGATGCATAATTTTTATAGGTCAAGTTGTATTCTTCATTTAGTATAATCTTGCATGCACATTTTGTTTGCTTTGATTTTATAAAAGGAGTTTATCAAAACTCATTGGAACCAACTTGATATTACTACTACTCTTTTATTATTTATATATCCCATCATTCTAATTTTACCTGTTTTTTCAATACCTTTGAATGTTTATCCTTAATGCTGGTCCTGGTTTTAAGCAACTCTGAAACACAATTAAATTATTTCTTGATCCCAAAAGTACTTCAAAGATTCATGTATGAGTAATTCCATACTAGTAGATTTTTAATGGTTCCATTAAAGTTCTCATTTTCTATAGTTTACTAAAATAGTCTATAGGCATTGGACTTGAATGTTCTAGTAGATTCTTGGCAACAAGTTCCAGAGTTAATTACTTGAAATTATTGATGTAAGGTAAACTATATTTAACTATATTAATGCAATTTTGTCTCAGTCAACATTTTACTACACTTGAAATTATCTAGTTTTTCTCTCTTGTTATCATCTTATGTGTGACTCAACTAGAGTAGTGGTTTGAAAGCAACTGGTGATACATCAGCAGAATCAAGATTTAAAGTAGAAGTAGTGATGTTCTGGTACCAAGAAAGGACTTTAACTACATATGTTTTATGTGATAGGCAAACATTAAAGCTTTTACATTTAGAGATTCTATAGACAACCCAAGGAACACATCAGAGATTTGAAATCGAAGAGGAATAAACATTATTTTTACAAATATCATAAATTAAAAAAAAACACTGATGCTGCATGTGAGGGTGAATACAAGTGTTGGAAGAGCATAACTCAGAATTGAAGAAGAAAAAGCAAGAACATAGGATGGTGCTCATGTAATCTGTATATTTTGGAGTAGAAATCTGTGCCTATAAAGATGCCAATGTAATCTTGTACTTGAAATAACTCAGAGTTGAAGAAGAAAAAGCAAGAATATAGGATGGTGCTCATGTAATTTGTATATTTTGGAGTAGAAATCTGTGCCTTTAAAGATGCCAATGTGATCTTGTACTTGAACATATGATGTACTTAAAATTTTCAATCTAATATAGCATAAATTTGTCAATCCTCTCTGATTGTAGTACCATACAAATGTATAAAATAAGTTTACTAGATATACAAAATAAGTGCACATGAGTTTACCATTGTATACATAATTAAAAGAAATTCAAGCATCTTAGTCATTGGACAATCTAGTTTCACCTCAAATGTTTGGGACTCCAATTGACTCTAGAGAGTGCTCAAGGGACCCCTGTATTACAAAGTGAAAATATCATTATTTTAAATGTATAACATGGTATTGTTATTATTTTAATAATTACACCTAACAACATATTTTTATGTGATGGTTTATTTAAATGAACTCACCATCAATAACTGAGTAAAACTAAGCTGTGGCTACTCATAAACTTCCGGTGGTGCTAAACATGATATTTTAGGTTGCATTTGACTCAAAGATCCATTACCTTACAAAAAGATGAAAAAATAACAATTATTTTCTAAAATATAAGAAGTTGTTTTAAACAAAAAGATTAAAGAAAAAAAACTAAAATATAGATTTTCATACCACAAATTGTTGAGTTTGTGAGTTTTTAATAGTTCGAATTTTTCTTTTTTGCTTTACTTTAAGCTCAATGCAACTTGTAAAGCGTTTCTTTCTCTTAAGACTGAACCTTTTCTTGAATCCTTTAACACTTGTAATTGTCTCACTTACCTATACATCTATAAATGGATCTCCTTTATTTGTGTCTAAATTACTTTGCCTCAATTGAATCTCTTTTATTTGCTTACTCAAATCCTCCCTAACTTTTTTTTACAAGTATGCATGTTTCTTCATTATTAGAAACCTCAGTTGCTAATCAGATTAGTTTAGGATCTTCCTGTACCGTCGGTTTTGTGGCTAATCTAGGATCTTCCTCCATTTCTTTTTCTCTCATATCATAATCAATACCACCCCGGGCCTCTTATGTCCATCTCTTTAAGATATACTTATCAGGAACTAACTTAATATCATTTGCCTCATACACCTTCAAAGCATGGCAACATAGGATCCTAAAAGTCTTGAACTTTCTACAACTACAACATATAGAATTATCACTTGGATTGAATGAAACTCGCCATTCACCTTCTTTACCTACCAAGTTGACAACATATTGAAATAGTAGATGAGCTTCATTTCTTTGCTTTATGCAAGCAGCTAAGAATAGGTCAAACTCCTCTTAGAACAATCAAAAAGTGTAGGGGTCAAAGCTTGTGAGAGTTGTCGAAGCATTGGTGAGTGGATAGACCTTAACCTTGGTACTTTTTCTTGTGACTCAAACTCACATTTAAGCTCATTATACTGTTTTTCCTTAATGACACTTTCAAAGAGCTTAAAGAATTGTATAATGTCACATCTGGATTCATGCATACCTTTAAATCTGCATACACACTTTCACTAAGTTGTGTGTTCCTTATACCAAGGGTGAAAGCTTGCTTCATGTAACATGCAGCCCATTTTTCTTTTATGGTATACATTGATCTAAGCCAAGTGTTTCTACAACATCATATTGGAACAATAACTAGCTCCAAGCCATCTCAAATTGCGATTCCTCCTCATACTCATACATGCACTTGTTAAAATTTGTCAAGAAACGATATCCATCTTTCATCAAATTGCCTAAGTGCTTAACACCATTCAATATCAAGTGCCATGTGCATAATTTATGCTTAACACCATTCAACATCACCTCCTGTAGTGCTCTTGCCATTGCTCTGTCTTGATCAATGAAAATAGTCTAAGGCTTTTTTTGTCGATGGGCTTCTAAAAATGTTTCAAATAGCCACTTGAAGGATTCCACTGTTTCATCATATAATAGTGCAACCCCAAATATCATTGCACTCCTGTGATGATTAAATCCTAAAAATATAGCAAGAGGTCGGTGTTCTTTATTTGTACAGTAGGTGATGTCAAGAGAAACTACATCACTGAAGTAGCCATAGTCAAGGAGCATTCGTGCATCGGCTCAAAAAACATTAGTCATTTGTTCATCTGTATCTATTTGATAGACATGCTAAAATGATGGATTTTCTACTAACTACTATTGGAAATATTGCAAAAGACAACCTGCTTCCCCATATCTCATAATTTTTTATCTTTTAGACTAAATATAATTCTTTACATCCAATCTTGTATACCCAAGATTGGCTCTACCTCTCGCATTTATAGCCATTAATTGAAATGACGATCTTTGTTGAAGTCTAGAATCATATGCCATATCAATCTCATGTGCCTAGACCTCAGATATGTTACGTTGAGATCGCAACATATGTGTCATTTTTTAGAGATGAAGAATGTGATTATGTTCCCTTGCAAATTCATGCAAATGAAATTTCTCATTTTTGTTTATCAGTGCAATTCTTACCATACAACCAATTCTGGTCTCAAGTCGAGGATTAATCATCTTAATATCTATTTTATCTTTCCCTCAATAACCCTATTTACAACAAACAAATCTACACAAAGATATGCAGTCATCTTTCTTGTTTTTGTTCTGCCATTGTTTTCTAACTCCAAATCCAACCTTGGCACCATATTCACGCCAAAACCTCTAAGCTGACTCTGCACTATCAAATGCCATGCCTACTCTAGTCTTTGATTCGATCCCCAAGTTGTCATCTCTAATCAATGGAATAATAGCAAGACCTAATTCCCTTAAATTTATTAATAGAACTTGCTTTAGAACAATATAAACTCTTTACCTTCCTTCCTTTAATCTCAGAAATAGTGAGAAATACTTACTTTGAATGATCCATCATTACTTTGTTCTTTCTCTCTTCCTTCAATTTTGCATATTGTAAGTGCACAATTCTAAATACTTCTTGCCAATCAAATATCTCACAACCTATAGCCAAGTCAAATACTAAACAATGTTAAAGGCAATATTAATTGAAAACAATCATATATATATATATCCTTCTTGTTAAGTGAATTCTTTTGTGTAGCATGCTTAACTTCTATAATTTTTATCTCCAACAAAAATTATAAATGACATATAAAATTTTATACCCCTAAAATTTGTAAAATTTTTATATTTATCAAAGATTAAATGAAAATTCATTTCTTCAAGGAACTAACAATACATTTAAAAATTTCTACAAGATTTTAAAATTTTTACCTTCAACAAAGATTATAAATGACATACAAAATTCCAAACCCCCAAAATTTGTAACATTTTTATCTTTATCAATGATTAAATGAAAGTTCATTTCTTCAAGAGACTAAAAATAAATTTTATCATTTCTACAAGATTCTAAAATTTTTATCTTCAACACATATAATAAATAATACATACAATTCTATTTCTAAAATTGTTATCTCTCATAAGGATTAAATGAAAGAAAAACACCAGCTTGAGGAATAAAAATTACAATCAAGATTAATTGAAAAAAAAAATCACTAGCTTAAGGAATGAAAAACACAACCAAGATTAATTTTTTATCTTTACATATATAGAACTAAGGTATTATTGCAATAGCTTAAGGAATGAAAGTCACTAACTAAAATGCTATGCTGATACACTTCATCGTAGCTCAGGAACAGGACATTCAACAAACAAAAATGCAAAGCATCAATGGCATAGAAAGTGGCAGAACCCTTTTTTGTGCAGAAATCTTCACAAGTTTGGGACCAATATTCCCACCTTTCGTGCAGTTTAATTAACGGAGGTATCAGATGGCATTTCAATCAAAAAAACGGAGCGTTTTCCACCTTCAAATGCGACTTTCTATTTCTGTCAAAACGCGGCATTTGGTGTTATTAAAACGGTGCGTCGTGGATGCTTTATTTGGCGAAAAGAAATTGGAGCCGTGCAATGCGTCGAAGGGCATGGATTAAACCAATAGAAGTTGTGTTCTATTATCCCTCAACAACAGAATATCCGAACGCCTACTTCTAAGCACTAATAAGAATGGGCTGGGCCAGAAAATTTAAACTAGCATTAAATAAGGCTTGCTTGATTTGCCACCTCCACTAGCTATGAGAGATCACAATAGTTTACAAAAAGCTTAAGTTTAAACCATTGCTTTGTCATGTACTAAAAAATAATTAAAAAAATATTGAGACTGAAATTTTAACTCGTTAATCTAGTGCTTGCGTGAGTTTCAGATGACATGAGTTACCGTTCACATATTGTTAATTGCAGATATGGTATTAATTTTTAAAGCAAATTGATAGTTGGGTCTTTGAAAAACATGCTGTCTCAATTTAGTCTTAAAAAGTTTGAATATTTTATTTCAATGTATTTTATCTTTAATATCGTTTTTATATTAAACTCATTAGCGTAGATGAGTAGTATAGTCTAACGTATTACGTCTATTAAATGATTAGTATTATTGAAACATGCGATCGATGACATATATAACACCAAAGTGACATGGTGCTTTTGCTTATTTGAGTGTTGCGGTGTTATATTATGGCATTTTTTTAGTGGCAGCTGCACAACTATCATCGACCATCAATTTTACATTAAAATACGTCACCATCTTTGTTAGCTTTATATTGTCAAGTTTTATATGAGAATGATATTTGAAGAGAAAATATTATTTAAAGAATTAAAATGAGATGTTCACACTTTAAGAAATTAAATTAAGAGAAAATTAATATTAAAATATAAATTGACTCAATCTCTAATTTTTAAACGTTAGCACATCAAATTCTCTTGAGTATTATATAGACTTATTATCATCTTTGTTCTCAAGCAACTTATATAATTAGAAAAAGTACTATAACTTTAAGGTTGTGTTTGGATGAAATATTTTTTGGACTTAATATTATTTTAAAATGTATTTCAAAGCTTATAATTAAAAACATACTTTGACTATATAATATAAAATAAGATATATTAATTCATCTCCTTATTTCTTGAAAAATGTTTGAAATAATTAATACTATCTTTCTTTCTTTTTTAAAAAATTATATTTCCTTTCTTTAATAGTCAAAACATGTGTTATATTAGCCTCTCCTAAAAGATAAGTTACTACTATACCTAATTTGACAAAAATATTCTTATATTATTACTTATATAATATATTAAGTATTAAATATATATTCGACCAATGTAAATAGTTACATTTTAAAATTAAAGTTAATTAAATTTATGTGTTTCAATTCCAAATAAATAATATTAAAGTAAATTTTAAAAAATAAATTTTCTTATATGTTATATTTTTAATAAAAGACATTAATATTATCCTCGAGATATGTTAGTTATCTTTTAGTTTTAAGAAAATTTGTGTATATTTTTATATAAAAATGAGGAATGTGTAATTTGAATATTAAGAAGAGAAAATAATTTATCCTAAGAATTTTTTTTTAAAATAAAGTAATTTAATCATATAATTCTTTATCAAAAATATAAATTTCAAATACATCGCTTTTGTATTAAATATTTTAAATTCTTCTTTGAATTTTATCTGAACTAGCCCTGTGATGGCCTCATATTTGAACGACTCGGCCGAGCCCGTTTTCAAACAAGAATAAGAAAAGCATTTAAATGAGCCACACTTTGTATGATCCAAAAACTTGGGCCTAGACTCATGTTGACGCCTCTACTTTGATACAAGATAATAAGAAAATATGAAAAGAAGTTACGAATTCTAGCATGAGGAATTCTTATCTAAATAAAGGATGTTGCAAAAAATATATATTAATTACTACGTACGTACAGTTCAATTTACTTGCATTTCAAATTTCATGATATTTTATAATATTACACCATCCAAAGCTCCACACACAACCTAAAATACTTCACCTCATAAATCTTCTTTTTATAAACTTCTATACGCATCAAATGACACCATTCTAATAAGCTGGAGCTAAAGAGGACCACATTAAATGACATTCAGTTGTTTTTCCCTTTTTTCTTTTTGAGAAATAAGATGCAAAAAAGAATGTATTTTTTCCAAATCTTGATGCATGTATAAATAGAAAAAATTACATTTTTTTGGGGCAAGGAATAATGGTTTTTCTTATAAATTTAGTATATAAACTTTAAAATGTAACAAAACAATATCAAAACACTGCCTCAGTAAGTACATCAAAGTTGTTATGTTTTGGCCAAAAGATTACATTTTAAAGTTAAAAGAATGTTTACTTATGTTGAAAACTTCATTTAACAGTTTTGTAATTAAATTTTAATTTAGAGGAGCAAGATATAATTTTTTTTAAATATCATTATTTTTAGATGCCAATAGCTCTTGGGGTTGGGGGTGAGCATCGATTAGGTTCCAAACAAACTGTACTCATTATATAATTTTTTTTTAAAAAAATATTATTATTTTAAAATGCAATTTTTTTAAAAGATAATATCATTGCGTCACCGACCATAATTTTTGGTAATACGAACTTATCGATTTGATCACACCCCAACTTGCATTATGGCATTGTTCATATATGCTGCCACCATTGGAAACTAGTAACACTGCCTTTCCATTATTGTTTAAGACCATGAGGCTAAAAACATTTATTTTTAAAGATTTTATATTTTAAAATTATTTTAGATCGACAAAGATCTAATATTTTAAGTATGATAACAATAATTATTAACTCTTATATAAAAATTTTACATTAAGTAACAGCAATTTTATTAGTCTTTAATGCATTTTTAAATTTAAAATATTATGTCTTTTAGTTCTCTGAAATAATTATAAAATATAATATTTTTTAAAATGAATAATTTAGTTTTATAATATTGAAGAGTAATTTTTTAAAGGAAATATGAAAATCTCTGGGTACGTACGAATATAAATTCAAATGAGAACAGGTATGTATTGTATATATTATATCGTACAAAAATCCATCCTTCGCTAACTAACGTCTTGCAATTGCATCACCCAGAAACATGAAGGAAATTATTTACCGCTTGCATAGGCCAGAAATGGACGTATCCGTACATATATAATAATGGCTTTGGGTGGAAGATCTACGTTACGTGGTAGCTGGCTCAGGAAAAAAAAAGTTACATACAATTTTTTATATTTTTATTATTAAATTTTTTAATTAAAATATAATAAATACATAGTTTTTTTAATAATAACATAATATAAGTATTTGGTTTTTATAATTCAATATCATATAATCAAGTTTTAAAAAAAATTATATATATTACAATTTTATTGGCAAATTTAATAATAAAGATATAAAAATTATAACTAAATCTAATGCCCCTTATCATTATAATAACTAAACAAAATCTCAATGATAATAAACAAAATTTCCGTCCCCAAAAAAACGATACTTAATTGGTTGGTTGTTTTCATGCTGTATCTTCATGTTATCATCATTGATAACCTCCCAATCAGTTATATTTTTGGTAAATCAAAACTCAGAAAATGTAGTTTGGTATCAATTTATCGCAAGGATTTTTTTTTAATGAATTAATCGACTAAGTCTGAAGCTAATTATTTGTATACATATTCTTCTTCGATGTCAAAATTGCATTGTGTCCTTGGTAACATTACCCTGCTTATTAGTTTGGCCATAATTTGTCATAAGCACTAATGTCTTTGGAAACATTGTAGTTTTTCGGAGGGAACAAATTAATATGCTTAGAAATGAGTGGTAGTTTCATTTTTTTTTTTAAAATGAGAAAACTATAGGTATTGCGTGAAAGTTATTGTAAAAGAATGTTCTAAATATAACAATTTGATTATATATAAATCCAAGATACATTGTTAGTATATTAATTTCACAGACTAAGAATGATGTTCAATGTTTTAAAATTATGTTTGGTATAGAAAGATATCTAAAGGAATTTAAAAAAATAAAAATAAAAATGGAATAAAATATCTAAAGTTACGTTTCGTGACATTTTTTTAATTTAGATATTTGATAGAATAAAAATAGTATAAGAATAGGAATAAAATGTGAGCATACAATCAAAATATTATTGGAGCCAAAAAAAATTAAAAAATTAATTTTTTTTATTAACATAAAACAAAAAAAATTCAGTTAAAGATCTTAAGTTAAAAATATTTATATTAAAATATTTTAAATTTTAAAATTATTCTCAAAGGTCCAATAACCAAAAATTTAAACTACACAAAAAAATTATAGTTCAAGACCTCCAATTAATATTTTTTGTCCTTAAATCTTTTAGATTAATTTCAATTTTTAAAGTCTTTTAATATAAATATTTTTAATTTGAAGTCCTCAATTATAATTTTACGAAATAAAAATAAAACTTCATTGTCATTTGGGCAAAATAATATTTTTGCTGCTCTTTTCATCTTCAAACAATAGCTTTCTTTTGATTATACAGCAGAATGCACAATCCAAGAAAGCTAATGAGATGGAATCGAATTGGCTATCCTATTCAAACATACCGAACAACATTTTTGGCTATTCCATCTCCCCTTCAGTCTCCTTTCCAACATTTAGAAGCGTACTAAACAAGATGGAAATGCTTCTTATAAGTTTAAAAATCAACAAAACAAGAACTTCCAAAAAGATTTTAACATAAATTTATAATTTATTGTAAAAAGATGAAGTGGGAATGTTCATACCTTGGATAAGTTTGAATTAATATCATAATAGCCTTGGAGATTAAGGATTTTATGTGACTTTTAAAATGTTGCGTTATAAATACTATGAAAAAATTGCGGTTTAAACTAAGTAAAACTAATGTTTGATAAAAATCGTGTAAAATTCACATTTAATAGTAGAATTGGTTGATGATGTGTTTGATACAAATTTTCAAAAAATAATTGTAAAACATATAAAATGACAATAATAAACCTTATTCTTTATATGTTCAAAAGAACTTTATTTTGCACTCCTAATCAAAGAGAACCCTATTATCAATGACTCATAATCATTTGATATAAAAAAGGGGGGAAAATAAAATTACAAGCTTATGTTTTCAAGGAAAGAAAAAGATATTAAGACCTGAGTATTTTTTGGTTACTTATGAAAATATGATAACAAATTTCATTTTTGTGAAAATAAAATAAAAAATAAATTTAAGTGACAATATGAAAAGGCCTGTTAGCAATTTAATAAGGATTGAAATTAGAAATCAAAATAAATATAAATATTTTTATAATTCTAAATTTATAATAACTACAGTTAGGCATCAAAAGACATGTTCTTACAAGATGCTTCTTAGAAATTAGTTATGATTTTTAAAAAAATATAATCAAATAAAATATCATTAAAAAATGTTAACCTAAAAAAAGAAAATATAACTTTTACTAAAACAAATCATTACAAGAAAAACCAATAACATATCCAAATGGGACTAAGAATAATGTCATATGGATGACTATATGAGCTTATTGATACGCATTAAAAGCACCTAGGATCCTGAAAGGCTTTTTGAAAGTTTAAAAAGCTAGCACAAGAAGAAAAATATCTAAAAACTAAAAGTTATAATACACAAATTAATAACTTAGTATATTTTTCATTGCAAGTTAAGGAATTAAGTGCATTAATGGAGATTAGTAATACCTTATCTAATTGGTAATAAATGTTCAAATATGCTAGTACCTACAAATATCTATTCTTAACAATTGATTATCAGCACATTATAAGCTAAATATAGCCATCACGTTTCAATAATTACAATATAAAATTATTATTAATATACATGGATGTATTTAAATTTCTTAATATACACAGTTACTCAAAAGTAAATCAAAAGTCAAAAATTGCAATTTTTCCAAATAGGACAAAAAATATGTTGCTTCAACTTCCAAAGCCTTTACTATTAATACTCAAAAAAGAGGGCAAGATGAAGTGGAGATTTCCAAATGTTAAAGTAGCTTTATAGCTACCCATCCCCGTCTAACTACCAAATAATTGAGGGACTTACTCTTTAGAAACAATTAAAAAGAAAGACCCAGACTTTAAAAAAATTATAATAGAAAACCTTAAAAATTAATATTATTATATAAGACCAAATGACAAATGATGAATGAAATACCATTGCTCTGTTAAACAAGCCATATGAATCTAAATGTTACCTTGCTTCTCTCCATATGTTACTCTCTTCCTCCTTGGCCCTTCATTGCCATTGTCCATTGATTCTATTTATCAACAGTTACCTATCCTTTGACAATTTCTTCCACAACAATTTACTAAAATTCCTTCAATAGTTTCTCACTAGATGGTTTACTGAAACATCTATCCTTCAATGGTTTGTCCCTCACAAGCAAGACCTAGCCTTTAATAGGTTCTTTTTAGCTTGCAAGGCTCTCATTCAACGGTGTTTCCCTCACATGCATGACCTCCCCTCTTTATCTTGGTGTGCTTTACAAATATGTAGGAATCAACAGTGAGCAGAATCTCTCCTTCTCGTTCGATAGTTTTATAAGGTTTGTAATTTCCTTCCCTCTAAAATGTTAGGATTTATATGTTTTCATTTCAAATTCTAAATATGTCTAAGTTTTGTTAGTGAAAGAAATTTGGACAATGAAAGACCACAATCTATGGCTAAAACTTAGTAGTAACATGGCTAAAATTCAATAACAAAGCACAGTCCATAAAACTTAGTTGTAAATGTCTTGAAATCAAGTAGCAACATCCATAAATCTAGTAATGGAAGGCCTAAATCTGAATAATAACTATACTTTGCAATGTCCCTAAACATAGTAGTATATTTCCTTAAATGTAGTCGTAACACACCTAAATCTAATAGTAATAAGGCTAAATGAATGTGTGAACTATTAGTGGAGGGTGAGTATAGAACTTTCCATGATCTAGATGTCCTAATTTGATTATACAATGCAACCTATACAATAAGTACAATGTAATCTTAAATCCTCTTTATATAAAGTAGGTAATGTAGATTATATCATGAAATATTATCTGTGGATGTAACTAAGTGGCTTATAATTTCTTATAGTAAAGTAGATATAATCCTAAAGGCTAGTAGTAAATTTCCTAAAAGTTAGTTGTAAGTATCTTAACACATAACATGTAGATGTAACTCATTTAGTATTAGCACCCACCCTTCTTGCATTTCTATCCTATTTTCTTTTTTATTTATAATGAAATTATTGTATTACTTTTAACTGGCATGTTTGGATTATTGTCAATTACACTTAGTTATTTGTATCGGAAGAGATTATTGGTGTTTTCATTGATTGTTTGTAGCTGTGGTTAAAGGGTGTTGATTTTATAATTGTCAGAATAGACTATTATAAAAGATAAGGATGACATCTCACACAAATACAAATTTGGACTGCAGAAGTTTAGGTGATGGTTTTTGTATATTCACTAACATGATTGTGATTTATGGTAATCCAAATAAGAGTTAATCGTGCTTATATTTTCATTTCCATGGCTGAATTTTATAGAAAAAATAAAGAAAAGTTTCATGATAATAAAGAGGTAGGCAACATAATTATTCTAGAGCAAATGATATCCAAATATGATAGGGGAAATAACTAAGATTGTTTGTCATCATTTTACAAGGGAATGTCGCAGTACTAGCAAAGTAGAAGAAATTGGAATTGAGTGAGCAAAAGAGATATAATGAGCGAAGGGTGCACAAGAGGAAAGATCTTCTAGGAAGTTCTCATGTAGTGATGAATTGATTGTTTTATCCATTGGATTTTGTTTGATTATGGTTGTAGACAAAAACATCATGATGTGAGTATTGTAAAAAAATGGTTGTAAATATTTAATGCTTATAATTATATTAAGATTATAATTTTTTTTTTTTTTGCTAGCATAATAGTCAATTTTTCTTAAAATTCACTAAGTCATGTCACTATATTTAGGATTGACAGTCCTAAACTTAGTCACTATACAAGGAGCCTAAATATGGCAGTAAATTTTCTTAAGTCTAATAGTAACAAACCTAAAATTTATAGTAATGATTCTAAACCACACTAGTAACTATACTCTGCAAAGTCCTTGAAAGTAGTGGTAAATTTTATTAAATCTAGTAGTAATATCCTTAAGATTCTTAATAATAGCCCTAAAACTATATACTTTGCAAGGAGTTTAAATATGGTAGTAAATTTTTTGAACTCAAGTAGTGATATGCCTAAACTTTGTAGTAATGAGCCTCAATCAACTAAAGGTTTTTAAAAGTAGTGTTAATTTTTTTCAAATCCAAAAATAACACCCCTAAATTTTATAGTAGTTGTCCTAAAACTCTATACTCCATAATGAGTCTAAACATGGTAGTAAATTTCTTGAACTCGTGTAGTAATATCCTTAAACTTTTTAGTAACGATCCTAAACCATACTAGTAACTACACTTTGGAAGGTCCCTAATCATTATAGTAAATTTTTTTAAATCCATTAGTAACAACCCTAAACCTGGTAGAAACAATTGTAAAACTCATCACCAAGTATACTCTGGAAGATCCCACAACATGCAAAGGCATGTAGCCATCTGGCGCATCACTATGCACATTGGTATTCACTTTAAAGTTTGCTATATAAGACAAAATTAGTATATCAATTTTATTGACTTCAAAGGTTCTATCCTCGTGCAAGGGAAGGTTGAGCCCTTGATGGGTATACCCGTGTAAGGGAAAGCCAATGGAAGAAGTACACTGGCACCTCTTAGCCTATGATAAGCAATAATAAATCATAATTTTGAAAGTGAAAATGTATGTCCAAAATGTTAGTATCCATTTATATAAGGGAAGGAAAAGTTGCAAAAAAAAAATCCCTAAGTTAAGAAGTTTTCTCACAATGTTCAACTTTGAAAACATGTTTCTCTTCTGATAAATGTAATAGTAAAATCTCTAAACCTTGTAGTGATAGCGTTAAAAATTAGTATGCCTGGGTTAATCAAAAAGTTTAAAAATTTAAGAGAATAAAAATGAAAACTTTAATAGTTCTAACTTTGCCTGTACCCATTACATACATAAAAACTCACTTAATATGCTATAAACATACACAAAAACTTTGATAGGAGTTGTATACAAAAATCACTTAATATGTTGTGAACTCTTTTTATTACTTGTGTAGAGATTAGACATAAATAAATACTATATACACATATCACTTGTAACATAAAAGCTTCATTTTCATTAGTAACATGAAGTCAAATATTGCATTCCTTGTAACTATTACATACACAGATAAATATTATATACAGTTGCTAAAAATCCAAAAAAAGAGCTATGTCATATATAAAAGAGAGTCTAACTTCTTCACCTTCAAAAAATACGTTATGCCTACCCATGTACAAAAGAGAGTCTAACTTCTAAACCTTAAAAAAATAGGTTATGTCTGCCTATGTACAAAAGAGAGCCTGGCTTCTACACCTTCAAAAAAACCACTAACCACTTCCTTTACAAAAGTCATAAACAAAACCACCAGATAGCTACTTTTACAGTATCAGGATAAAGTCATAAACAAAACCACAATGCATGATCTTAATACTCTCATTAGTTCTTGTAATGATATCCCTTCCTTCATCAGTCTTCCACCCATTCAACCTCCTTATAGTGAAGCATTTTGTTTGAATCCCTTAAAAATTTTCCACCCTTATGAAACTAGCATAACACCTTACTTGACATCTGATTTTCCATTCTTTAATTATCGTAACTACACAAAAAAAAGGCTTCAGGCTTATTCATCATTTTTGAAACTAAAGCAATATAATCATGCAAATAATGAAAATAAAGCTAAAAGTACGTAGTAACATTCCTACAAGGAAGCAATAATATTTTTAATAGTTATTGTATTTTTTCATATGATAACAAACTTAAATAATAGTAGTAAAATTACTAAAAGTCCTTCTAACTCCTACACCTTAAATTTTGTCCACCTTCAAAAATACCACTGACCACTTCCTTCACAAAAGTCATAAACAAAATCACTAGGTAGTTATTTTTGTAGCATCAAGATAAAGTCATAAACAAAACCACCATGCATGATCTTATTGCTCTCATTAGTTCTTGCAATGATATTCCTTCATTTATTAGTCTTCCACCCATTTGACCGTTTTATAATGAAGCTTCTTGCTTGAATCCTTTAAAATTTGTCCACCCATATGAAAATAGCAGAACATCTCGCCTAACATTTCATTTTCCATCCTCTAATTATAGCAACAACACCAAGAAAAAAAAGTTTCAATCTTGTTCATCATTTTTTGAACCAAAGCAACCTTATCACGCAAATAATGAAAATAAAGCTAAAAATAGGTAGTAACATTCTTAAAAAGAAGTAATAACATTTCTAATAGTTATTGTATTTTTTTATATGGTAACAAACTTAAAAAATAGTAGCAAAATTACTAAAAGTCCTTGTAACTCTAGCCTAAATATTATATACATTGTAGACAATCCTTAACAAATACAAGAAGAAGAAGACATTGCCAATAAGCATGGGGATTCGAGAGACATAGTAGATCATAAATTGCTACTTACTAGATCTTACAAAAAGGCCTTCAATATTAATGTATCAATAAGTCTTTGCAGCCCTTTATGTTTCGCTCATGATGAAACTAGAGAAAAAACTAGTGAGATGAGAAGAATGATAGATGAAAGGTGGAAGAAGTTAGGGGGAGGAAGGATGAAGAAATGAAGGGAAGAAGGATGATAAACTAAAGGCAAGAAAGATGAAGAAATAAGGGGAGGAAGATCATGAAGGAAGTTAAAACTAGTGAGGAACAGAAATGGTAGAGGAAGAAGAACCCATCTAAAAAATGGCAAGAGTAAATGATGCAGAAGAATATGGCACAGAGCAAGGGTATTTTTATCAATCATTTGTCATTTAGTCTTGCAAAATAATATCAATTTTTAAGGTCTCTCATTATAATTTTTTCCAAATATGGGTCCTTCTGTCTAATTTTTTCTACTCTCTACTCTCTCACCTCCTCCTCCAAAAGCTTTATTTATTTATTTATTTATGTATTTTTGATTATTCACAAATCTTCCCTATTTATTGCATTTGTGTTTCTATGACCTTTTTCATCCCTTACTGACAAACATTGATTGTGGAAAGTTTCCTATAGAAATAAAAAAGAAAAAAAAAAGTTACAAGGATTCCTCGCTTAGTATATTCCAAAAAATGTAGCTAATTTTCCAATCACGTCACACCATATGCATCACTCCCTACCTAATATTATATATATATATATATATTTATGGATGTGCAATGAAAATTTTACATGTTGCCAAGGATAAAATTTGACAATATAACAATATAAAAACTCAAAATATGTATAATTTTTTTTATTGAATTTTAGCCATTTCCTCTCTCAAAACATTATTCTAATGGAGTCATTATACAAATATATATATATATATATATATCAAAAAAGGGTCACCACATCATGTCAGCATCTTAGGGTCCTCATTCATCTCCATATTATCCAAGGTAGCATATGAGGCTTGTCCCTCTTAATTAACAGCTTTCCATGTCACATTCAAAATCACCTGAACTTGTCTAACACCTAGAACATCTACATAGATGCGCTCTACTTCAATTACAAACTTTATAGTTGGCATTGTCTAATTCTTTATTTGAACACATTACCACAAATAAATGAGAATTTGCATTCTTAGTAAAAACACTATTAGTTTTAAAAATCGATAATGGTCCAATTGTATAAACTATAGAAAACAATTTCTTTTTCCCTTGTCAAAGGTATCTAAAAGATAGTAGTAAAATAAATAACATATATAATAAAGATTAGAATTGCTACATTATCATGCATATTTATCACTGTTGTTATTATTTAAGTACTTTTTTCTAGCAATTCCCATAGCTCAATGTCATCTTCTATATACATACTTAACATATTACATAGTGAAAAAATAGTATTTCACGTGGGCCTACTATATTACCAAAAATATAAAGATGTTGATGAACTAGTTACTACATAGTGCTAATAGATATATGCACACACAATAGTAGCTATATGCGATTGAGAGGCTCGTCGCGCAACCCTCAAAATAAAACTAGGTTGATAAAATATGCAGTTAGTGGCATAACCTAGGTCATCTTCCTTGGAATTGGAGTTCAATACTTAATTGAGTTTTCTAAATGTTAAAAGACTCTAAAAATTTCTAAACTAAGGAGGGTTTTTGATTTAATTAAACTAAGTAAAATGAAATTAAAATAAAGTTCCTAAATTCTACCTAATTGGATGAATTATGGTTGAAAATGGGCTTGTGACTAGCTTTGGATTCATCCCTTGGTATTCACTATCCTTATCCTAATCTAATTGTAATTGATTCTGGCCTAAGAGTTCCTAATTGTGTTCATAACAAATTATTTTGGGTTACCACTCAAGATTCAAGAGATTAACGATCTAATGTTAAATTGAAACCTCAATCCCGCATTAAATTATTAAATCTTGTCTTTAAGATCAATGAACACCCAATTTGATTGATTAACTGATTAATTAGCCTCTAAATTATCATCCTAAAATGTTTAATTAACTAACTAAACATTAAGGAATCCTCAAATTAAACATTCAAGCACATAATTTCATTTATATATTTCATCGAACACCTTCGAGGCACACATGGAAAATTAGAGAATAATGAAAAATCAGTATCTAATACAATCAATTAATCAACAAAAGGTTTCCTAATTAGTGTCTAACCAGCCACTAATTACAATTACACAAATTCCCTATCAAATATAACTTAACCAAGATAATATATGAAAGAGAAAAAAAGTGTAGGAAAATAAAGAAGTCTTAGCCAAAAGTTTTGAATTTTTCTCCATGGATTCAAGCTTGCACCAAGGTCTTCTTCCTTACTAGCCTCAAGATGGATTAGAGCTTCATTGAATGGTAGATGGATGGAGGTGAGAATGGAGGAGATGGCGTGGTGGAGTTGCTGGACGAAGGGGTGGAGTCGATGGATACGGCGTATGGAATGGGGTGAATGACGATGGATCAGAGGCGTGAATGGGCTGAAATCTATTAATATGATGATGAAATTCCATCTTCCCTGATGCTGCCTCGAGTGCCCTTTTAATCCTCTCACCTGGTTCCCTTTAATCATCCACGTGCTCTTCTCTCTCATTTGCCAATCCGTAGCCTCTTTTTTTGTTTCTCTTCATACGTATAATATGAGATGCCTTCTTTTCACATGCTATTAATGTGTTTCATTTATTCTTTCTCCATGTGCTCAGCTTCTCCTTTTAACAGATAGATCACGAGCTTGCATTGTATATGAGTGGGGGCCCCAACCTGTTATGCTGAAATGTTGGAATATAATAAAATAAAATCCATGCTTCACTATCTTCGAGTCCAGATGTAGCTTCCTCTTCATTTTCATCTCCAGCGTCATCCTTTTTCACTCCAACGTGCACCTCGTGGCTTTCTTCTTTTAATTCATCTCATCGTGCTCTTCTGCTGTTCACTTTGTTTTCACGTTATTTCCTTTTCTCCTATGCAGCTCCTACTCTCCCTCGTCTCCTCTGCTCAAGTTCAGACCGAAGAGAAAAACTCTTCAAGTAGCATTCATTATTTCCAGCTTTCTCTTCCCAATTCAGCGTCCTCCCTTCAGCTGCTGCACATTCTTCTAGTGTTCGACGCTTCCCAGCACTCTCCCAGCAGCTTCCAGCGTCTTTTACGTGTTTTATGTTTCTTCTGCTCCATTTGCTCGAGTGTGCTAACTTTTTTATGTGGAGCTGCTTCTTCTTTGTTCTGCCTCTGCATGTGTGTGTTTGGCAGCCTTTCTCACCTCTTCTTCTCAGCTCTTTCACGTTAGCTTTTTGAATCATTCCCACGTGAAACTTTCTACTCACCAAAACAGAGCATCGTGAAGACGTGGCTGGTCATGAGTGTGAATGCATTAACTCGAGCAAATGTAGTGAGATGAAACCTTTTCTCCAGCCCACATTCTACTCTTGCCATGTCTTTGTTTCCTGTAGTTGCTTGTAAGACACAAGAGAAAGTTCTGCACCCAAGCCTCCTTCATTTTTAGCTCACTTGCTTCTTCTTTTTCGTGTTGCTTACAAGCTCCTTCAACCCAGCCTCTTTTCCACTTTAAAACTAAGTCTCTTCTTAATCACGTGGTTTTGAATCTGCTTGTGGCTTCTACGTTTCTCACGTCAGCTACTGTTCACATGCATGTTCTTCATTCGAGTTTATCTTCCCCTGTTCATGCTCTGCTCAGCTACTAGTCTGGTGTGTTTGTTCTGCTCAAAAGCTTGTAACTCTTTGTTTCTCAGCTCGTGCAACAGCTTCTTCACCTCGTAGCTTCTTCTTTTCTGTCCAACACGTAGCTAGTTCTCCCATGCCGCTCATGCAAGCTTTTTCGTCCATTTCGAAATAGTAGCTTCTTGCTTTACACTTCTTTCCACGTTGGCCTTTCTTGTTGGAACCCATGGCTATGGATGTGCATGTATGTGTATTTGTATCCAAGCTCCTTTGCATGTAGAACCTCTTCACTCTATTTTGCTCATGGAGCTTACATGCTGCATCTCTCTCATGCTTCTCCATTCCCACGTCAACCATAGCTTCTCTTGTAAATTTTTCTCTTAAATTGTACACATAAAGCCTTCATTTCTCCTTCAATTAATTTCCAATCAAGCTCAAATTTGCATTGAAAATCAGCACAAGAAGCAAGAACAATTCAATAGGAAAAATTTACAAACTTATTTAAATAAATTTATGCATTAAAATTCTAAAAGTTTGTAAATAATTTCCTTGAGTGCACAAATGATTACTAACATTAAATTTTACCTAATTAAACTCCTCAAGCTATATTTGCTCATTAAAATACTTAAATTAGGAGAATTAAAACATATAAAATTTATGCTTATCAGCGATGCTAGGCTATACCATGCACGATCAATGACCAAGACCATTGTGATGGTAGGCGTCAATATATAGAATCCCTACCATCTTATGTGATGCTAAGAAAATGCAACTTTAACTATAATCACAATTCTGAACATCTATATAGAGTAGTATGTAAGAGCATGTCTAATGCAATCTTTCAATTTGAGTAATAGCAAATAAAATAGCATGCTCAACATGAGTTCAAATTGCACAATATGCTCCATGTAATATTATGGCAAGCAAGCTCAATTTGTATATCATGCAATCTTAACATAAAATAACATGCTTAATTTGTATATTTGTATATCATGCACTCTCAGCATAAAATAGCACACTCAATTTGTACATTTGTATATTATAAAAACTTATTGGTAGCTTCCATAATCAATTAGCCAAAAACAAAATTGCCAAAAACATTTCTATCGAAGGTGTTTCCTAGAGTGGATCCATAGAAACATACAATATGATATCACCTCCCTTTTCAGGGTCATCCCTCATTTCTTAGAGACTATCTCCTATTAGGACTTTAACCATGAAGAACTTTGTCTTTAGTATCGTAGACCATCTCCTATCAAGACTTTAACCTTTAAGAACTCTGTCTCTTGGAGATTATCTCTTATCAAGACTTTGTCTTTTAGAGAATATCTCTTATTAAGACTTTAACCCTCAAGAACCTATCTCCCTAATACTAACGGTATCATGAACCATTTCTCTTTTCTTTTTCTCATCACCTTTTCTTTCTTTCCCTCTCTCTCTGTCTCTTGTTTCTCATCACTACCTTTTTCTCTCTTTTCTTTTCTCATCACTTCTTTTTTCTCTCTTTTCATTTCTTCTTTATTGTAAAATCATGTAAATCATGCAAGTTATGCAAGAATATGCAGGTCATACAAGAGGTATTTGTTAGGAAATCAAAGAGCACATGAATAAAGTAATCATTATTATGTAATTTTAAAGTAACTTGATTATATGAAATTCATACATATAACTAGAATAACTAAAATATGCGAAATCCTAATCAATGGTCGCCTAACCTAATTTGGTGGAACCTTTTTTCCTATTATCATTTTTTTTACTATTTTAAGTATCTTTTAGAATCCTTGGTCCATATTAAGTCCATGTCTAGGTCAAGATCATTCATGCATATGGTTATAATTCATATATAGTCTAGAGTCCATGTCAAGGTCTAATTCTAGTAAAGGTCATCCATGTTAGGCTAAAATTATAAGATCAAATATACTCCTTGGATAGGGAATTGTATGGTGTATAATTACTTGATTTATGTTCCTTGTGTTCCAAGAGAATTTAGTAAGGCAATCAAGTGTATTGAAATATTCATGCAAGCAAGGACTAGATCATACATCAAGCAAAATTCACATTTTTCTACTTACCCAGCATTGCACAACCCATATGAATGCTATGTGAATCTAAGGCCTCTGTCACATGTAATAGCAAGGGATAGTGCACGATTTGTGTGTTTTTACATAGTTAGGTTATGTACTTATCTATTCTTGGGTCATGCGACAGTACATAGCTAAACCATGTAAATTACAATAATGTGTTCTTTGTTGCATGGCCCATGTGAAAACACACAACTAGCCATGCAAAATGCAGGAACAAGGTAGTCATCACACAACTTGTGTGAAAATATACAACCAAGTTATGTGAATGACCCTAGTTTAGCAAAATTCATCATAAACAATCTTAAATCATGGTTTATTTCCATTTCTTTTCATGTATAATAGGTGAACATGATAAAATGTCATTTAATCAATGAAAACAAGTCAAGAATTTTAGTAATCATAAAGATTAATACATAACGAAAGATTGCCTAAGTTAAAGTTCCTACAACTTCCATGACCCTATGAGCAAGATTTTGGAGAGGAAAATGAAGCAGAGATGAGGAAGATCATGATTATCTTTATATGCTTAGATAAAAAAGTGTTTTTACCTTGAATTCTCTTGACTTCTCTTTCTCCTTTAGCTTCCTCTTCCTAGCTTTCTCATGTCCTTTTTCAGCTTCTACCTTCTCTCATTTCTCACGTTCTTTCAAATGGTGTGCTATGTTTCTAATGAAGGAAACAATGGAGGCTAAAAGGTCATATAAATAAAGGGTGCAAATTTCTAGATTCTTTGTAAGCAAGTTAAATTTCCAGATTCTCTTTTCTAACTCTATCTTTTGAGTAATATTTGATTATAAAGTTCCCATTTGTTCAAAACTATCTTGTTAAAACCATGTTCCCTCATGCCCTACAAATCAACTACATTGTTTTAGCCAAATTTCATTAAAAAAATTTAACATTTTTCCCTAGAGAAAATTCCATTTTGGCCTTAGGGAAAATTATAGTTTGACCCCTAAACTTTCATTAACTATAATTTTTCCTTAAAAGTTCACTTAAATATTTTTTGGCTTAATTAATTTTTCTTATATTTTTATGGTTTATGAAAGTCTAGGAATTTACTAAAATGCTTATGCTAGAATTCTAATTTATTCAATAATTAATAATTTTCTCAAAAATTATGCAATGAAATTAATAATTAGAAAATTAAACACCTCATAATATTATTTAATTTATCCTATATGAGTTTAAAGAATTCTATTTAGAGAAGAATGTTACAATATGTCCCATAGAAAAGCGTGATGCGACTTCATTTATCTTTAATGTCCATTTGAAAACCTAATTAAAATATGATAATTTACTTTCAATGAATTTTGAACAAATAGTATTGAAGATTTCAAAAACAAATAATTTGAATACAAATTTTAAATGTAACAAATAAAAAAGGTCTAAGTATTAGCTAGAATTAAATTTAACAAAAAAAGGTGATTTAGTTTTTTTTTTAAAAAAATATGACTCACAAGACTAGTTTTTAATGTGTTGATATATCAAGATTAAATTTAAGAAAAATTATAGTTCATAACTCCAAATTGAAAATATTTATATTGAAAAACCTTAAATTTTAAAATCATTTTAAAGGTTTTTAAGGCCAAATGTTAAATTACTTAGGAAAATTAAAGTTTAAGACCTCTGGTTAAAATTTTTTATCTTAAGGTCTTTTAGAATAATTTCAAAAAATGAGATTATTTAATATAAATATCTTTGAGATGATACATTGATTAGAGTAAATCTAAGGATGGATGTTATACTGTTGATAAGGGTTATCAAGTTGCTTTGTTGGTATCTAATAGAGTGGAAACAAATATACCAAGTTCTTTATTCCAAATCCTATAGGAATTATGGAAGTCTATATGGAAGTTAAAGACTCCCCTAAAAGTAAAACATTTCTTATTGAAAGTTTGTATAGGTCTATTGCCAATTAAAGCTAAGACTTGGAAAAGGAAGTGTAGTACTTCCCCTGTTTGTTCATGTTGTGTTGTTGAGAAGGATACCATGAAGCATCTCCTTTTATTATGTGAATGGGTCTAAAAGGTTTAGTTTTCTTTCCCTCTTTATGTCAAAATTGATCAATATAGAATCTCTAGAATTAAATTCTAGTTGTGTGGTATGTTCAAATTAAGATTGGGTAAGTTTGAAAAAGCTAAAATTGCTATGATCTTTTAGTTTATTTGGAAGGCTAAATATGTATGGGTGTTTGACAATGCTCCTCTACATTTAATTACTACCATGCATCATGCTACAATGGCAATTAATGAATAATTGTCAGCAAAAAAATGGTTGGTGTCTAATGATAGCCTACTTGTTATCAATATTAAGTCTACTAATGTATGTTGGCACCCACCTTTCAAGGGTTATTTTTAAGTTAATGTTGATGCTAGCTTTAGAATGAACACAAAAAAGGGTAGCATGAGTATTATTATTTGATATTGATTTGGTGATTTAATGGAATCTATAGTTGCTTCCTATGTTACTATTTTACCATTTATGGTTGAAGCTCTAGCTCTCTTGAAAGAGTACAAATAGCATTGGATTTGGATTTGAAATAAGTTCAATTTGAATTTGATTGTAAAGAATAGCTACTATTAATTCTAATTATGCTTGCCCATATTAGAAGAGTTTGTAGATAGTGGAAGATGTTATCCACTTTAGTAAGAGTTTTTCTTCATTTTCTTTTTCTTGTGTACCTAGATCTATTAATCAAGTTGTTAACTGGCTTGATAAACATTCTGATAAGAGAATATTCCTATTAGGATAGGATTCTATTCCCCCATCCCCTTTTTTATCAATTATTTTTAAGGATTTGAATGATTGTTAACAAGAGGTTGGCTAAGTTGGGTTGCTATAATTTTTCCCCTTTTTTCTTTTGTACTTTTTGGTTTGTAATTAATTGTCTATTAGGCCAAAAAAATTCTAAGATTAATGTCTAAGAAAAATATAAAACTATGATTCTTTTGCCCTAATTAACATTATCTAACTTTTTTAATATCTTTTTTTTATTGTTCAAACATATAATTACAGCTAAGCTAGTAGCAAGGGAGACCAATGGGATGGGTGATACAAAATATAATGGATATGGAAGCTACCTTGGAGGAGGCTACAAAGGTGGTGTTTGTCTTGGCCAGGGTGGCTACAGTGGTGGTTACCCTAGCAATGGTGGCTATTGTGATGGTTATTTTGGTTAGGGAGGATATGGAAGAGGGTATTGTCATTATTGATGTTGCTCTTACACTAGTGAAACTATTGATACACAAACTGAGGCTAAACCTAACAATTATGGACCTTATCCTCACTTAGAATAATTGCTGCTACTTAACTTTTAATGTTCTACTTCATATTTTACAAATAAAGATTCCTTTGAAATGCTCAAATATAACAATTAATCAAAAAGTCTATGTGTTCTAAATTTTGGTATCACAATATGTGGTACATCTCTTTTAAGTTTTTGCTCAAAACCAAATTTTTGTTTGGAACATATTAATTAATTAGGAGGAAAAAAATAGGTGGATCCATGCTATAATCCATCTTTGCTGCAAAGCTTTGAAAATTCCTTACTCTTTGGTGTTCTAAAGGTTCTCTCTCGCACTTAGAAATAGCTAAGAAAAGTTGCATGTCTCTAAAGCCTTGAAGCCCTTTTTTAAAGGATTTCTAAATCTTAATCCTTATCAAACACATTTTATAATAGGTCTTGACTTGGCACTATAACTTAATCCAATTCTTTCTTTGTATTTAACTCCTACAAAATAATTAAAATCAAATTAATTTCTAATTTATGCAACTATAGATGAAAACTTTTCAAAAATAGCCAAAATTTGAAAAATAAGTTATGTACATTCCTAGCAATAACTTGTATGAAATTTATTAATTTTCTTTCAAAATTAGATTATTTATTTATTAAAATTCATCCCACAGTATGCAATTATTTTGAAATAATGAGAGTTAACACACTTTTGAACTTGAATTTTTATTTGTCCTCAAATAAGATAACTTCAAACACTAAAATGCTGATCTACCTAAGAATAAACTTAACTATACATTTGCCAAAATCTTTAAGGATTACCTCATGCAACATAATCAATAAGAAGAACATGTCAGATATACCAAAGTTCAATAAGGTGATGCAGGCTTTTTAATTTTTTTGAAGTGCATGTGTGTTTTGCCAAATAGTCATTATCCTGCCATGGTCAAAATCAATTTTATGCACCTCAAAATTTATATATGCAACTTCAAATGTAGGTACTTCATATGTCTATTTTTCTATCCTCTTTTTGCTATTGTAAGCATCACACTAACCCTTGATCGATAGATCTTTAAGGCTTGTAACATTGCCAAAGGTTATGGCTTAATCAAGAATGGATATATGAGAATGCAAAAATCTCAAGAAAATATAACACATATATACAAGGGAAACAATCTCCTCCAATTTTTTTTTTCTTTCACTTTTTCTTCTTCTTCTTCTTTTTCTTTTTTTTTTATTTCTTTTTTTTAGAATTACTTTTGAATTGCTTTTCCCTAAACTTAGATCTTTTTTAATCTAAATATTATTATTTTTTTCATTTCATCTCTTTTTTTCCCCCTATATCACCCTTTTTTCACATACCACATTAGCACAAGGGGGAAATAGAATTTGCCTTTGGCTACTATTTTTACCATAAACTAGCATTTCATCTTGCCTTAAATGACCATCAACCATTCCTTCCCAAACACATCAATAATATGCCAAAAGAAAAGTTTTCTTAAGGAAAGGGTTTGTCTTTGGTTTTTTGCATTAAGATTGGACAAGGTAAATCTAGGAAAAAAACAAACAATATAAATAGCCACTAATTTAAAAATTAAAAGCTAAAGGGTGAAATAGATAACAATTATGTAAGTTGAGTTTAGAGGCTCAAATGCACTAAAAAAATGCCTAAATCATATCATAGAATTATGCTACACTTAGAATTTCACCCCAAGAGGGCAAGAAATAGGTTTTAGAGCCTAGGGTTATGATAATTTATACAAATTGATTTAAATAAAATTTTCTCCTAACACATGCAATCTAATTATGCTTGGCTATTGAGTGCACAAAATATGTTTCAAAAATATGGACAAGTTCAACATTACAATTTTGAACTAAAAACATGGAAGGATAACATATCAACTTTCTACAAAACATACCCTAATGGTGACTTTTTTCAAAATCAGATATAAAACTAAGTAGAGACATAAGTAACTAAATCAAAACATCTTTTAAAATAAATTAGAAAAAATAAAAGCTCAAGTAAAAAAATTCAAGTTATTTTGCAGCTTATCAATATAAAAAATTATCCTCGTAAATTTAGAATAAACATTGTCTTCAATGTTTGTAAAAATTAAAAAAAAAAACAAGGAAAGACTTCCTGTAGTTTGGTTCTTAGGATCAGTAAAACAATTGAAGTCCGCCTCTGGCTCTTCATTTTCCTTTTTATGTGCTCAAAAATAAAATAAAATAAGACACCCAATTATATTTGCTTGAGTTGCCTCTCAAAAATCATTAGTCTTACAATCCTCATCCCAACTTCTTATTATTCTTCAATTATGTTCCTTCATGTCCACGGTATGGACCATCAGTTTGTGAATCGCCAGAAATTGTTCATTTTTCGAGGGGTTTTTTTGGGCAGTTTGATAATCGCCGAGAAACATGGGCAATTACGATGGTTTACGGGCTTTTTCGCAGGACTTTTAGGTATTGTTTGGTTGGAGGGATTTGGAGGGAGGAGAGGGGAGGAGAGGCCTTCCCCTTGTTTGGGTATGTAAAAATTGGAGGAGAGCTCTCCTCCCCTCTCCTCCAAACTCTCCCCTCCAAAAGTAGAGAGTTTTGGAGGGAGAAGAAACATTTTAGGTGAACAGAACTAAATTGCCCCTGAAATTATTTTTACTTCAAATATAATATAAATATTATTTTTTTAATAAAATTTAAAATACTTTTTATAAAAATAAAAAATATTTTTGAATAAAAATAAAAAAATTATTTTTTATAATAAAAAATAAAAAAAACAACTTTTTTTTATAAAAATATCTTAAAAATAAAAAAAAATTAATTAAAAATATAATTATCCATTAATCCCTTCCCTCCCCTCCCCTCCTCAACCAAACAACCCCTCCCCTCCTCAACCAAACAACGTATCATTAAACCTCCTCCCTCCCCTCTATTCAAATCCCTCCCCTCCCTCCCATTGAACCAAACACTCCCCTAAATCGCCAGGATATTCATTGACAAATACTCTTTCCCTCTGCGTTTAGCTCGTTCGCGCCTCCCCAATTTTCTCATTCGCACAGAAGCATTTCGAACTCCAGCCATCTTCAACGTTCCCCTCTTCGCGCAGATCCATTTTCGAACTCCAACATCTTCATCGTTCTCCACTCGCTAGGGCGCACTAATGTCATCGTTCTCTATTTCGTTCTCACTAGGGCACAACGTTTCGCACAAAAATTTGGTTCGTTCTTCTCTTTTTCTCCTGGGTTCTCCATTTCCCACGCCGTGGATTTTTTTTTTTCACGTTGGATAGATCAATCGAAGGAGGGAAAAAGTATGAAAGCATTGCACTATGGGTAGGGCTTTCTTGAGAGACAAATTCACAATTGTTGGCTAAGGTTTCGGTCACTCACAGTTCATAATAACTCTGATTGGTTCCGAGAAAGTGAGAAAGATTATCGTTTTAAATTAATTTCTGTTTTTTTCCCCTCTAATTTTTGGGGTTTTGTCTCTCGATTTGTGCAGATGAGGCTGTTAGGGTGGGACACCCTTGTGGCAATTTTGGGTGTTTGTGTCAAGTGGCTGTTTGGTTACCAAAATTTCTTTTGGCTGATATTCAATATGAAACCCTAAGCAATTCATCCATTAATGTGAATTGAATTGAATGCAGGATCTGGATGCCATGAAGAAGCGCTTGAAGGAAATGGAAGACGAAGTTGCTGCTTGCGAGAGATGCAGGCCAAGATCGAGAAGGAGATGGAATCTGTACACGATGGGTCATTTTGTAATTCCCGTTTATTAGTGTTATTAATTTTATTACTTTTACTAATGTGAACTAGTTGGTGTTATATATGTGTTGGGTTCAATTGGCTATGCCAAGAATGGAGTTAGCTCAGTTTCTTTCTTCCTCTGATATCAATGATATAAACTAGCAAGTTGCAATCAATTGGGCATTTGGTTTATTACC
Organism: Erythrophleum ivorense; assembly: GCA_026724425.1. Lineage (NCBI taxonomy): Eukaryota > Viridiplantae > Streptophyta > Magnoliopsida > Fabales > Fabaceae > Erythrophleum > Erythrophleum ivorense. The sequence goes on along the minus strand of JAIUCV010000012.1, from coordinate 17,550,169 downwards.
TGGTGATGCATTGATTGAACATTGTGTAATCGATTTGTTTAGAAGCGAAGACTTAAGCATTGTGTTTAGAGGTTGGCAAAGATTCTTTAACGTGTTTATGAATAAGATGTTTTCTTCCACTCGCTACAACTGTTCGTGTTTCAACCAACTCAAGCTAAAATATTTGAATTTTAAATTTGGAGGAGTTCTCGTTTGTGCCTGAGTTATATAATTAAACCGGTCTTTCTGTCCCTTTTGTAAAAGAAATGTCTTCCTCCACTTTTGGTGTGAGTACTGATATTGTGTTCTATTTAATGGCTAATAAATGTCAACAGATTAGTAGAAGAAAATAACGACTTTGTATTAGTTATTTGCAAAATTGTCATATATCTCTACATGTACTTTTGGATTGTTGTCTCTGCTATTAATTCTTATCTCTAAATAGATCCTGCTATTGCTTCTATAAGTTAGGCCAATAAATAAAGAGCAGAGTGCCTACCATCACACATTGTCTTACTTTTACATCACTTTGGACCATATCCATTATTCCATTTTATATATGCATTTTTAGTTGTATTGCAGATTAGTGCAGATTTTGGAATTGTTCTTCTCTGGAATTGCTTCCTAACTCGAATAGGTTGGTCATCATTTTCTTTCTTCTCAGTATTTCTCATCTATATTGGTTCTACCACTATTATTTGTCAATACAGATTGCATTATTACAGTATCTTGGACATTTTTATTATCTAAGCTTCAGGAGTACCAATTTTCATTTTTTAATTTATAACTTTATTTTTTAATTTATTTTCCTATTAATATATTTATATATTCATGAATAAATTTATGGACTTGTGAAAGTTCCCTTTTCAGCCCTCTGAGAACATGCAGTTTGCAGCTTTAGTGATGATGGTTCATTTCTCATTGAAGGTACTGATGCATGCATTTTAATTTGGTCTAGTGTACACTCTATTTTTTGTTTCAGTCCTCTCTCTCTTTTAAAGTGCATGTTTTGGTTAGGTGCCTCTCTTCTTATTGCCATAAAAGTTGTCAAGGAAGGTGCAGCTGCAGAAGGAATGAAAGTGAGAGACTATGTTTGGCGTGGTCATGATCCTTCATCTATTGCAGTAATGACAGAGGTAACTTATTGCACTTTTTATTGTTTCTGTTACTTGGGTTTAAACAAGAAAATGATGGAGAATGGACTGGAGTACATAAAATTAGGACAGAACCTTTTATGATTGTACTAACAACATAAAAGTTAGAGAGTTTAATTTGATGTACGTCAATTGGAAGTGTTGTTGGGAAGAATCCCATCGTTAATACCGAATTGAGGAAGCTTCTTAATATTCAAGTGTGATGCTCTATAGTGGGCCAAGTAGATCATGGTTATTATGAATACTTGGATGCTTAAGTTATAATAGAGAGTTGTAGTGGCCTTCAACTTAAAAGTTTAGAAGGTCCTGCACTAGACCTTTTCAAAGCTAAATTAGAGGTTGGTATGGATTTGTTTTCTTATTAATCATTGGCGAAAAAGGAAAAGAAGTCATGTAATCTGCATAATTTTTGCAAATCAACATATTACTTTCTCTCTCTCTCTCTCTCTCTCTCTATATATATATATATGTACTGATTTTATATGATTTTGGTTACTTTGAAATTATAGAATGTTTAAATGAGCATAACAAAGGAAATGATTGCTTGCTTTTATATATCATAATTCATGTCTAAATAATGGTTGGATAAAGAGTATTATGAAGACCTGTAAAGACAGTATAATGTGGGACAATAGGTAAATTATTTTATTCTAAAATGTAACAGATTAAGATATTAAATATTAAGTGGTGGGGTGAAGGCCTTTGATTCTATTAATCATGTAAGAAATATTCATAAATAGACCCCAAAAAGAGAAAAAAAACAAGTACTTTTGGAACTTTTTATAAATTTGACTTAGTCATAATTTTGAGTGGAAGTAATCCTTGACATGCATAGAAGAGGAAAAAAAAGAAAAGAAAAGTATAAACTGTTACATTTAATAATAATCAATAATGGTTTGGAATTTAAGGTTCAATACTACTTTTTAATCTACTTAGATATTTAACGTCTTTTTTTTAAAAGGGAGATGTCGATGACCATGTTCTTCATCCTCTTCGAGTCATACACTAGATAGTTAGGGAATGAGTAGTGTTTCTTATTTTGGAATGTTTTGTGAACAACTTGTACTGTTTTTTATTTTGGAATATTTAGCTCAACATCATGTATAATAGTTGATAAATTTGTAGAAGTAACAGATGTACTAATTGTATATTTCTTTGACAATTATATAAAATATATGATTTAATGATTTAGCAATGGTTAATAATGTTAAAAAATGATTCTCATAATGCATAATTAGGTCCACATCTAATACATACGTACATATATATATATATTAAACAAATAAAATGTAATTAGCAGTGGTTATTCTTGCGATTGGACAATAATCACCAGTAATTGAATATCCATGTTTGAAACGCTAATGGCTAGCCAACTGTTGCTGAAAACTAGCGGTGGCTAAAAATCATCGTTAAATGCCCAAGAAAAGGGAAAAGGGTTGGGGGGGGGGGGGGAGAGGGCCAACAAAAATGCCTCTTTTTGTAGTGTTCCCATTAGTGCTTCAACTTCTGACCATTAATTTTGAAAATCACTCGTTAGACTCGAAGGGGTTGTAATAGTCTTTACCTTACTAAGACATCAGTGGGTATACTTTGGTCATATTCATAACATAGATAAGTTTCAAGCTTGCAGAAATTACCTTTACCCTAAGCAGAATATGGTGACAATTAGCATGCTAGGGCCCCCATAGGTTAACCCAAAACATACTGAAATTTTAAGTCATTTTAGGCATAATTTGCCCCATGAACTAACCTAACTTAGTCGCTGCCTTGTTCTCCTTTTTCTATCTAATACCATGACAATTACTAATAAAGCCTCCCAAGATTACTACTTAAGGTACCCAGAGTTACAATTTCCATACCTGATTTATGACGACAACAAAATCCCTCTCCTAAACAAGAAGTGGCACCTAGGATGGTCAATTCAACTCCAAATCACGCCAGACCATCCATCCTTGACAAGTTTGTATCAATGAGATACTCTGTACCAAACCATTAGAACCCTAAAATGACATGGCATGCCCAAAGTGACCCCACCATTCCTACCTTGTCATTACTTAATACAAAAATTCAAGATTGTCAAGTTAAGCACTTTTGAATCATGCATCCCAACTTGGTAGCCTCACTACCAAATTGGTAATACCATATAACCCCATAAATCACCATTCAACTAAGATCTATCATTCATCCTAACATCATTCCATATCACAAAATAGAGCATATATGCATCATTTCTCATGATCACACATACTAAGACCATACATACAACCTCAACAATATATCTCCAACACTGACCATAGCCATATTAATATATCAACTCCCTTTCGCATATAAACATAAAAGAATAACTAATTTATCATTCACACATCTAAAGCATTACATATACATCCCTAGCTTGGCATTCATAGTCATCTACATAACAAAATCCTATAAAAGTATCTTAAGTTATATTTACAATACTGGCAGTATATGTACAGCTGTCCAAAAAGTATATATATAGGATTTTCATCAAAATACATTCACACACACACGAGGCAATATAAGAACTTAGTTTTCGATCTGCTGCTCCTTTCCTTTACCAGAACCCTCACCTATACAAGTGTAGCCCACAATGGGTAAGATATAAAATCCTAATAGTTATTTTACCTTTCTAGACATATTAAATTATGTATAATATAATCTCAGAACCGGAAGAGAACATCATAAATCATACATGAAGCATTAAATCACGTGATTGCATTCATGATATGATTATTGGCCAATATCCCAGGGAAGAGCAACCTTTGCCTCAATCCTTCTCATTCATCATCATAGCACCATGAGAAAACAACTTTTGTCTCAATCCCACGCTAGATCATCGTAAAACCATGGGCTAAGCACCTCTGTCTCGGACACAAGCTCATAAATTGTGAAACCTTGGGCGAAATGTTTAATAACTCCTCCCAATCTCATACATCATCATATACCACGAGAAGAGTGCATAGCAACTTGACCCAACCTCATACATTATATGCATCATATAATCATCATCATATAAATTATTTGTAGCGTTTCTAGTTCAGAATAATATATCAAGAAAGGTGATAAGTTTCTGCCTTAGATCAACAGATTAATGGCACAAGCAATGTATTTTGGGAGATCGCAGCAAAATATGTCAAATTAAAACAAATTACAGCTATTATACATGATTTGATACATCTGAAGGAATTCTTTCTAAATTCGTTATGATTAATTCTGTATCCTTTGTTGGCAGTGCTGAAATTTCTTAATTTTGTATCCTTTTGCTACTCCATTATGTATTTAGGTTCGGCAACTAATGGAAGTCAAACTTTAGTCTTTTCTTGAATCCAAGAAATCTGCAAATGGATGATTAAAACAGTACCTGCATATGAATACATGAGTATGTTTTATGGAAGCCCTTGATCAAAAGTGGATTAAAAAATGGCTATTCAATAACTCAGTAGTACTCTGCTTATAAATACCTAGTTTACTTATAGGTTGGTCTCGTCAAAAATTATTCCCATGAAAACTTTCATACTAAGTCAAAACTATATATGAACATAAGCTAATTATTATAATTGTTGTATGATAGATGTAGAGACTATTATATGTATGATGACGATTTAGTGTTGCTTATTACAATTGTCCTATGCGAGTAATATACAATAGAAATTTTCTTATAGATGTCTGGGTTCTTTATAGGTTTGATCTTCTTTCTGCATTATATGAGACGTTATTAAGCTTTGACTCACTGCATATGAGAAGGGCTTCCTTTTGTTTCTTCTTTACAAACATTCATCTTCGTTTGGTTGCCTTCAATACAGAGGATCTGTTTATGATGAATTCATTCACATGAATCGAAATGTGGAAAATTCATGCCATATTATAACTGGAAGCTAATTTCTTAGTTCAGATACAAAATTTTTTTCCATAAAAGTCTTAACTAAGTCAATTAAGATGTATATTCGTATAATAATTATTGAGATTGCTAACTTGAAGCTATGAAATTCTCTTTTTGTGTGGTACTGTAAATTTGGTTGACATTGTGAAATTTCTTGAAAGTGTAAAATGGTTGAAACAGTGAAGTCGCACAAATATGGTAATGCGAATACAAGGAAGTTGTGAAATTAGTATTCTTTTGAGATGAAAGTGAAACTATGAAGTTGCTAAAATTGTAAAATTCCATTTCTGAATGATGTCAATTATAAAAAATTTATAATTGATGAAACTTTAAATTTGCATTACAAAAAGATTTACAATTGATGTCAATTGCAATTGTTTTGAATTAGCATATCTTCCTTCATGGTTTTGAAAATTTTCATGACTTGTGTCCCTTCTAGGTCTGATTTTTGAAGCTACATTTGCATAGAGGAAAAGTAATTGGACCACCATGGTTGTTGACACTTGAAAGAAGCTAAATGAAGCAACCAACAGGAATAGGGACTTGTATTATGCAATGAACATGTTGCATGTAATTGAATGTAATGACTAAGAATAATGATAATGTAATTGAATGTACTGAATTCTAACAAAGACTTATACTAGGTCTTACCATAAATTGTAATAAATAGTTCGATGTAATGAAAATATTGATTTCAATGTAATTGATTTTTTTCTTGCCTTTTTGATAAAGTTGTCATTTAATTATAATCACGTACCTTTTGATATATTTTCACTAAACTTTAGTGCTTCAAGGGATAGTAAGCGACAATCAAGCGGTGCTTACATTTTAAAAGAACACTAATCAAAATATAAGAAATAATTATCTAGCAACACCATATAAGCATGAAAAAGTTAACTATTTTTACTATCAACATTCTAGCATAAGTATAAGGAAGTTCACCCTTATCTATTTAAGGGTAAGCACATAGTATTGGAGGTGCTGATCAAGAAACTCCATATTATAATTGATTATCCCAAAAGAGAAAGACAACATTAATACTTCTTCAACACTAATCACACAATGGAATGCTAAACTAGATAAAATCACATATGTCCATACAATATATTGTTGACTCCATGATGCTCCAACTGTGCAAGTTATTCTTGCTCTTGAACCTTGCTTAGAATTTTTTTGTGCCAAAGAAATACCAAACACCATGAATTTTACCTTTCAAACCTTGCATTTGATGTTGTCTTTACCTTATTGCAGTTTTAGTTTCACACCCAATGGAACAGGGGGCATGCCACTTGTTGATGATGGCAACTTGTATTAGGGTGCTGTTCTCATTTTGGATGAATTGGTTAGGGGGCAAAACAAATCGACAAGATTGCGTAAGCACGGACGAACGAGATTCACTAATCTGCAACAAACAAAAGAGCCAAAACAAACGGCTTAGGGTGTGTTTGGAAACCCGATGACAAACCCAGTTTGTGTAAAAACAACAATTTGTTGCTTCAGAGAAAACGTGATTTTGGAGGCAGCCTTTAAATACTATGAGCTAAGTTGCTAGCAACCTCGTGAGAATCCCAATTATTTGTAAGGTTATAAAATCATGGTCATTAAGCCCTTGATGTTGAGGTTGCTTGTCTTGTTTAGGCTATAAAAGCATGGTTGCTAAGTCCTTATTGTTGGAGCTTCTTGTTAATGTTTAGGTTGTAGTTGTGAAGCTTGTATTGTTGGGGTTGTATGTTCATGTGTAGGCAATAAAGGCAAGTATTGTTGAGTCTTTTCCTATTTGTAATTGTTGGTGATTATATTGTGACAATAAAATTTTCTTGCTTTATGTTGAATAGAGGATGTAGAACCAAATTAGTTTGAACCTCTATAACATTTATTGTTTTGATCTTTCTCTTCAACCTTGTTTTTGGTATTCATTTTTCAAACCATAGGTTTTATGATTTTCTTTTAACTCTCAGGGTTGAACTAGATTTTTGTTTTCCAAAGAGAAAGTACTATTTATTCAATCATCTAAGGAAGTCATATTTTCTCAAAAGAATTAGGAGCCAAAGTACCAAAAACGAAAAAAAAAAGAAATTAAAGTTCTACGACATTGTCCTAACAATGGTTAAAGATAATCGTCATTAGGTATCTGTAAGGATTTGATGATGATTAAATAAAATCATTGTTAGGTTTAAACCTAATGATACTTTTACTTAATTGTCGTTAAGTTTTACCTTAACCTAACAATAATGAATAAAAACTATCATTAATTTTTTAAACTAATGATGATTTTAATTAACTATTGTTAGGTTGATTTAAATTAACTCCCCTTCCATTTTCAATCGATGAGCTTCATCAATTTCATAGTCTCACCATGAACCAGCATCCAATGACCAAGCCACCAAGAGAGAGACTAGTGGCCAACGAATCCCTAACCATCTGTGGCTAGAACTCAATGTGAAGGTGCTCCAAAGTTTGCATGCACTTTCCTTCTTTGTGCATTTGAAAAGGTGAAATTATTTTTTGTTAATCTTTGTTTTTGTTACTGGGGTTGATTGTGGCTATGATTCTTGATGATTTTTTGAGATAGTTCATGTTGTGGTTGGTGAGTTAATTTGGTTGTGGCTCTACTCTAGTATATGTGGATGATTTTTGGCTGTGGTTATCTTTAGTTTAGGATATGTTATCTAGTTTGTAATATTGTGACGTATTTTCAAATCCTATGTTGGAAAGGGATTAAATTAAAGTTATATGAGGAGAAGTGCGTGCGAGCAGGCACGCACACACACACATATAAAAATATATGAGGCTTAGGCAAACTTTTAAGAAAACTATATTATGCTCTTATAATTTAAATTTAAATTTAAAGTGACATGTCTATTCATTTCAATTAATCAAACATGTTTCTTGATATAGGAAGATATAAATTTTAAAAGTTTGTTTAGAGTATGAATAAATATTACTATTTTCCATAAGAAGGGTTTTTGTGTGTATCTAGAGACTTTGTTGTATCCTAAAAAAAAGATATTATTTGTAATTCTCCAATATACAAGCAATTACAAACAATCATTCTTTAAAGAAAGTGATCTTTCATATTTCAATACCTATTTTCTATTTCTTTGATTATATATTTCCAATAATTTTACAGAGTGATTTTTATTTAAAAATGAGGGATAATCTCAAAGAAAAAGTTGGAAAAGACAAAGAGATGGCTTGATCCAAGTGTTCAATGATGAAGTTTTTCCCAAATTCATTCGGTTCATTGCAAATAAAATGGAAGATAAAATTTTTAAATCTTTATTAATTGCATCTGATTTTTTGATTTCTAGAGGAAAGCCAAGTTTTCTATTCTTGAAATTAAGACTCAACATGTTGGCTCTATTTAGTATGATGATGGAAACTGAAAAGGAGAGGGATAACATGTTTGGATGGACGTTTGTCAGGAGAAAACCATGGTTTGCAAGAAGCAAAGAATTAGTGCTTCTTTCCAAACGTGGTTTTGTAAAGCATATCCAAACATGCACGGAATCTGTTGAAAAAAATATGTTTGGTAAACGTGAATCATGAGAAATGGGATCTGATACGGAAAGTATATATCCTATGCATTTTCTTTGTCCTTTTTGTGCTCATTTTCAAATGGAGATATATTTCCTTTGTTACCCTATCATACAATTTTTTAAATGGAAATATATTTATTATTTTTTAACTAAGTACAAAGTTAAAAAAATTATTTTCATAATTTTTGTAATTAATTACAAAAAATAAAATTAATATTTAATATTAAAAATAATAAATTATATAAAATTAAAAAAAGAACCAATTGAATTTTAAACACCCAAATTTTCTATTGCAATTCAATCAGAAAAAGTGTTTTGAAAATTTCTGACTAACAGTTCTGACTAAAATTTAATTAAAAATTGTCCGTCCAATTTTTTAGTTGAAAATTTTTGACTGAAAATTAATTGAAAAACTATTCTGACCAATTCTTCAATTAGAAATTTTTGACTGAATTAATTAATTGATTATATTATTATTTTTCCTTCAAAAAAATGTATTATTTTATTATATATATTTAAATATATTAATAAATTAATAAAATGTTAAATTAATATATGTAAAATATTATAATAAATAGTTATATGTAAAAAAAATCTCCAAATAATTTATTTATTTTAACAAGCTAAGAATATTTTTGTCATTTTATTTTTTTCACTTTTCATTGCATTCTACTTTCATCCAACCAAACAATATAGTACAAACATATTCCCTTTCCTTTTTTATTTATATCAAACAATTTTTTTTAATTATATTTTATTTATCTTTTTATTTTCATTTTCATTATCAAAGAGTTCATATACCAAACAAGTTTTAAATCTGTTAGTGAAGCAGGAGAAGGACTATATCAATGATTCTGAAAACGTGGTTCTGCACTCGTTATATTGCAATTTGCAAACGGTGCATTATTATATTCAAAGAATGCAATTTGCGAACCACAACCAAACGATTGCAGTTTTGGATGAAGTGCAAAAGAAAGATGTGTGGAACCGTTTAAATGTGCAGAAACAGAGCATACGTATATAATATGCAGAATCAACTCTTCGAAGTCTATTGACTAAGAGCATCGTTAGTGTCTTTCGGCCGAAGGTACGCTGTTATTCAACATATTCAATACACACACACACACACACACACACACTATATATATTTATGGCTTTGGTATCTCAAGTTTTAAAAACAAAATCCAAATCATATTTAGAATTGGGTCCAGTAGCCATATGAGTTTACTTCCAACAGGATGCATATATATATATATATATATATACACAAACAACGGCTTGATAAAGCAAAAAAAAAAAAAAAAAAAGGAATTGGTAAAAGTGGAAACATATAGTATTGTATAATATTTTAATGTTGGAATTGACGTTTTCCCTGGTGACTTTGTTCTGCAATTTGCCATGATACTCTTATATTGATATTTAATAAAGTCATGGTATTGGAATTGCCGTTGTTTAAAGAATCTACTTCTAGAAGGCTTCATAATATTGTTTGTGCTTGGGTTAACGGTTTTGATGTCTTGAGTTTAAAAACCAAAGTTATGTTTTATTGGCGGCACCGTTATTTATGATTATTCAAGACATTTTGATTGGATTATATCAAGCGGTTTTGGACTGGGCATTAGATTATAATGGATTTTCTATTATTTGATTATTATTCATTATAATAATATGAACTTGCCCAAAATCCAAGTTTGCAGTTGCCCACGAATTTTACTGTTAGTTCAAATAGGAATTGCAAAATTCCAGAAAGGTATTGGTTTGTTTTGATTAATATAATGTTTGTTGATGATAGACATTGGAAGAAGCATCACGTACAGATTCTTGTATCATATTTTGATGAAGTAATGGTGAATGCTTTCTATCATATTCGGAATTGGGATTGCATGATAGAATGTCTTCATGGCTGAAAGATAATTATGTTGAAACTTTAAAGTTTCAATGGATTTATTGGTTTGTACCATTTGAATTATTGTATGAAAATGCAAGATGGATGATTCAAGGTACATGACTATTATTTTGATTTAATTTATTTGATATAACATTTTGTATCTGTAAAGTCAAAATTTATTTTGTGGAAACATTAAATGTTTATCAAACATGAAGAAGAAATCTTCAAGGCATAGTCTTGGAGGTTATAAAGTGAAGAACCTCAACAATTAAGAAAATTCTCAATGAACAAGTTCACATTTTACGTTTTTTTAAAATGTTAAAGACTATTAATTATATATCTATATTTGAGTGATAGTTTATCTAATTTGGTTATGAAAAATTAGACAAGTTTTAGAAAACTTAAATAATGCTATATATGTGATTGATGATTACCATGTAAAATTCTAATTACTATTAATTAGAATAGCTGATAATTATTTTATAAAGTTGTAGTTTTAATCAGAATAGATGATGATTATCTTGTAAGATTTTAATTTTAATTAGAATTGTTATACATATAATGATAAGATAGTAAAATTACATATTGGGATATGCTTATGATTTTGGTCATGCATATTATTTGTGAAATTTACAATTTATAAATATATCTAGCGGTGAAAACTATTATCAAATAGTAAACTAGATAAAATTAGGCTATTTAGTTTGTTTCATAGATATAACTAAGCAGTAGAAATAGTGGTGAATAAATTTTGTGTGCATCAAATGAATAGTTATATTGCACTTTCAAATGATAAATAATATGAAAAGGTAGACATGGAATAACTTAAAGGAGTCTGTATATATTACCTGAAAATGCAATGAAAGTATAAATATGATTGGTGTGAGTAAAATTATTTAAGTATCTTGAGATAGATGTCATGTGAAAGTAAATGACATATATAGGGTGGTATATTTGTCCTTTATTTGTTTAAAGGCTATTAAATTTAAATACTTGAGCGTGAAAGTTGTTTGAAGGTTCTCAAGTCTAGTACTTGATTATTAAGAGATTAATAACCCCTTATGATATTTCACACATAAGTTGAAATTATGATGGATTAATTACTTGAATTGAGTTATTGAAGCCATGAGAGTTAAATTAAAATTGTGGTAGATCAATTACTTTAATTGATCTTTTGGAGTTATTGGAAATCATTTAGTGAGCATTTGATTGTGTTGTATATGCTAGATATTGAAATTTCTTTTTTAGTATCCTTAGTATATACCAAAAGAAAATGATTCTAGGATTGAATTTGCAACTAGTTTCATGTATTATTCATGGATAACTTATGCCACTTAGATAGCCAATATATATATATATATATGAAGTTAAATTTGCATATATATATGTTTCTGAATTTGTCCATGATAAAGGAGAGTTTATGAACTTTAAAATAGAAATACATGTGTAACCTAGTTCTACCATTCGAATGAGTTTGCATTGTTTAACAAGGACTATAATGACTAAGGATAGGACTATATGATAGTATTCTTTGTAAGATCTTGTAAGAATTTAGTTGATTCTCTTAACCAAAATGTTGGCAAGAGATGCAGTACAACAATTTTGTGAGGAAATGAGGCTAAAATCCTTAAACCAACAAACACTAGTAATAGAATCCAATTTTGAGTTAGTATACATTTTGACAATACAAGTTCAAAGAGTAATAACAAGTTAGTATGTGTTCATCAAGCACTAGACTCATATTTAAAGCTTCATAGTAGGGTATATTGTACAAATTGTTACAAGAGAAGTGGAGGAGTTGTTAAATGTCTAGAGTAAAAGCAACATAATGACAAACTCCATAGTACACACTGATATGAGAGAATGTTGACAAAGTTCTTAATAGAGTTGTTAAATGTCTAAAGTAATAAGGATACAATGACAAATTTCACCTATATAAATGTCAAAGTAGTGTTGCTTCAAATAATATTTATGGTGTTAATCTTGTAAATATTCATGAAATTAGGACTAGCAGAGCCATAAAAGTGCTAGGGCAAGAGACCAGAACTTCTTAGTAACTTAATAGGGAGAATTATAATAAATGATTAAAAAGTGAAGATATTTATTCTTAAGGACTTGTTCCCACTTGTTTTAGGGTGATTATCATTGAGTTTAATAATAAACCGTTGAACCTAATAGTAATGGTCCTTAAAAATAATTTTTTTTTCTTTTTGGTCCTTAAACGTAATTTTTCCAACTTAATAATATCATATATGTGATACTTTCAATTTTGACATCTAGAGTTATGGTTCAAATCTTAAGATACTAATAACTTCATTAAAACTTTAAAGTATTTACACTAATAGAAAGTTCAAATTGTTAAAAAATATTTTCTAATATGCATAGTATTATAGAATAATATTACAAGCTAGTGGGGATTTGTTATGAAGGTTGTGATATTCTGAAGTGTCCTAGAATTGTGAGAACTCAAGATGCTTAAAGACACATATTTATATACATATATATAAGTTTTTATTCAGCCAAGAACCTATTTCTTTTATTTTGGTTTGATTGGGAATATTTTTCTATATAACTCGATGATAAAAAATTCATTAGTAGAAACACCTAAGAAGGAGATTGAATCTGATAGCAGCCCCTTTACATCCTCACCTGCAAGACCCAAGTTCGAATCTCAGCTAGGAAACAACTTGAAAATTTTCCTCCCACATCAGTTTTTTTCTCACTATACCGAAATTGCCCTCATTTGTTAAATTTAAAGCCTAGTTTTTTGGTCTTTTTCCAATCCTGTTCAGCTATAGTGTTGCTCCATCACGTCTCACATTTTCTCGGACTGGCCGTGATAGAACCAAACTACCAAATCTGTCCTTTCATCAGCCCTACCCTGGAGATCGTCTTGTACCCTTGGTCAGCTCCAGTTCCATGAGTTGCTCTGCTGTTAACGAGCTTCAAAGTTCCATTCTTGCCAGCCACAAACGCACGCATTTCCTCCCTTCTCGGATTAATGAGTCTCGGCTTTTTGCTGGCTAGTAGTGGCTATAATTCCTTCAATGTTCTTAGTTGTTCTGATGCATTATATTTTGTCCCTCTTTCAACCTTGAAGTTAACTCGGATGGGAGGATTGAGAGGGAGTGCTCAAAATCGTGATTGGCTCCATCTTTTCTTTTCTCTTGAACTGGGATCAATAAAGCTGCAAGGGGTGCAACTAATTTTGCTTCGAATTGCTTGTTTGGTTGCTGCGTCAATGGCAGGGGAAGGAAATAATAGAGGTGTAGGTTGTCTTAGAGGGGTTCTAGTTTTCTTAGTTGGAGAGTTAAGAAGTGGGCCACGTCTTTGGGTGATAGAATTTTAGCTTTGTTCAGGTAAGTCAACAGCTCTTCCCTTGTTCTTCATCCTTGCATGCCTCTATCCATAAATGCCCTATTGCAATATGTTTCATGTGCATATCGAGTGAGCCGTGAGGTGTTTCTATGTCTGGTGTGAAGTTATGCTGCAAGGTGATTTATATATGCGTGATTGGGCTGCTGCAGCGTGTCTTGGAGGTTGCTTCGTGGCTATCCTAGTGTGAGCTTGGTTGGGAGATTTGTCCGTGGAAAAGGGGGAAAAGATCAATGAAAAATTTTAAAAAGGTTACACTTACATTTTAGTAATTTTTTTTTTCAATATTGACAAGCTTAAAACTATCATTGGGGTGGTTGTATTTATGGGAGCTCTCTACCTACTTTTGGGGATTCAAATAAATTTCATAAGTTTCCAAGTTATTTAAGTGGATTGATAGGGACTGTAGGTTTAGTAGTTAAAATAGCTAATCCTTTAAATTTTTGAATGGGAAGAACTTTAAACCAATATATATATATATGTATATTCATTTCGCTTTTGTTTATTGTTATTTATTTCAATCAATTATGTCCTAGACTACTAAAATATGAGAACGATTAATTGTAAGGTAGAAAGGGCTCAAAAACTTGAAATTGGACATTTCTAGGATGTATAACCACTTTTGAGAAGATTTTTGGCCCTCTAAGATAAAACTTCATGAATGATACTCTAACCAAGTGAAAAGCTAGAAATGAATAGCACATAGAGTATTGAAGTTTTAACTTGAATAAGAAGAGTTGTACTGGTGTTGTGGAAGGGACTTAATTAATCAATATACTTGAAGACTTTGTTAAGACTAGGTGGTTGGGTAAAGATGATGAATCTCATGATTGACCATTGAAGTTATTCAAATATTGAGACTTGTGAATTGGTGTCCAGGGTATTTAGGAATTTAGGTGCAACCAAAAAATTAATGAAGAATGTAATAGGGAGCTTTTCGGTGTTAATTTAAGAGGTGAGTAAATAATGCTGACTATATGTTTTATTTCAAGGTTTGTGGTTAAATATTCCTCAATTAATATATTTACTTTATTAAATGTATTTCTGATTATTTACATATTTGAATGTTTATTAAATATTTTTGGACCTTGAGAATGTAGATACTGATGATGAATATCACCTCTATTGATTGTGAAAGTCCTAACTTTTACTTTTTGATTCTCTGCTAATGGGAGCATTTACTGATGGACGCTGTTACATGTCTAGATTGTAAGTATACATAAAGTACAATTTGATTTACTTTGAACATATATTTATGAGATGATTTCTTGTGGGAGCTATCTATTTGAAAACTTTACAACTAATCATAGAATTGGTTAGCCACGGTGCATTGTGATATGTAGCAGGAGTGTTGCTAGCCCTGTGTGGTTAGCCACCATATGTGGATCTATTCTAATTTTTGCAAGTAGGTTGCTTAGCATTTGTGTTACTTACCCTTGTGAGCTGTGTGCTCTACGTCTGCCCCAGTTGATATTAATTAGATGCTTTCCATTGCATTTGATGAATGATTTTATTGGGAGAATTTTTTTTTAATAATTGCTTTTAAAGAACAATTGTTGAATTGCTGTTTTGGCTAAAACTTTAATGTGAACATATTCTTATACTGTATGGTTAGCTTTATTTACTCATTAAGTATTTGCCTCACTCCTTTTATTTTCAATTTGTTTTAGATAGTAAGTTTGAGCCCAATTCATCTTCAGTAGGTTAGGATTGGCGCCTTCCTTCATTCTTGGTGAGCCTTGCATCTATTCGGATGGGTGTCTTTTGTTGATGTGTTTGGAATCTATTTTGTACTATAGAATGTTATATGTAGCTTTATTGAATCACAAATAGGGTCTCCCACCCCTAGAAACTGACTTATATTGGTCTGGATTAAATAGTAGAATTTCCTTTTGACATATTTGTACTAACTGGATGATTCGTAGAAAATTTGAGACATCCAATTTACAGGGAAGGTTCTGCCGAAATTTCTACAAGAGCCACCAAAAACTAAATTTATGTAATACACATATGAATTGCAATTATTCTATTTGGTTATCATATTTGGTATTAAATCTTAGGGATGTTCACTAATGTTTAATAGAATTTTAGTTTGGATTTACCTACCTTTTGTACTGGTCACACCTTGGGTTGCAGGGTGTGGGTTACATAAGAAGAAGCCCATTTAATATATATATACGTGTGTGTGTGTGTGTGTGTGAGAGAGAGAGAGAGAGAGAGAGAGAGAGAGAGAGAGAGAGAGAGAGAGAGAGAGAGACGTAGACTTGGCCTTGAACCTTAGACTTTTAAAAAAATTATATTATACTCTAATAGACTTATAAGTTAAATTTAAATTTAAAGTAACATGTCTATTGATTTCAATTAAATTAGCATGTCTTTTGATATAGAAAGATATAGCTTTTATAAATGTTTGTTCAAAGTATGAATAAATATTCCCATTTTCCGTAAGAAGTGTTAAAAAGTTGTTGTGTATATTCAAAGGCTTTGTTATATCATGAAAGAGTATTGTTTATAATTCCTTAGTGTACAAATAACTACTTTTTAAAGAAAGTGATCTTTCATGCGTCAAATTTATTTTCCTACTTCTCTGAATGTATATTTCTAGTAGGATAATGATTTGGAAAATTCCTTTTTGGTAAATTTGCATAACCCATCTTTGATTGTGTTAAACATGTGAATGGGGCAAGTTAGCTCATAGATCAATATGTTGAAAAAGTATATATATATTTTAAAGTACCAAAATTTATTATAAAAATTTAATTACTTTATTTTTGTTATATTAAATTTAATGTGATAATATACATATATAATGAATGTTACTTTTAGTATATGCACATAAAATTTTTTTTATGGATCTAAATCTTTAAAAATTATTAATTTTTAAATAGTGTAATAATAAATAAAGCATATCTAAAATTTGATAATGGAAATTGTAATTGTGCGCTTCTTGCTTTTTTCTCTTAAGTACTAATGCAAAATTTGGTCTGGCAAGTTCAATAGCTATTCTTCTTCAAAATTGAGAAATATCAGTATACGATTGTAACAATAATACTATTGAGTAAAACTAAATTAATTCTTCAAGTGTTTGTTATTAAGTTTGTAAGTGAAAAAATAGTCTGAGGATGAATTATTAAAAGCCTAATACACACGTCCGAAGATGCACACACACACATAAGGGTTGAAAAATTTTTAAAGAATTATTTAACATACTTCAAATATTAAAAAATTTATATAATGATAATTTTAACAAATATATATAGCCAATCAGTATACATTAATATATTTTAAAATTAATATATTAATTTTAAAATATATTAATATGTACTGTATATTAATTTTAAAATATATTAATATGTACTGTTCACCAGTGTGTAATCAGATAAAATATTTTAATATAATTTATTAATATATATTGTTTAACTGCTTAGCAATCGAACAATAATTTTTTTAAAATAAAAAAAAAATTAATAAAATATTTTAAATTCATTTTTTTTTTAAACAAAGCTCTCTATGTGCAAAGTAGACAATTCTTTTCTTTTTGAAACCAAATATATATATATATATATACACACAACGAAAGGATACAGATTGCAGGCTTTTGGTGAATGTAATTAAAAAAAATTCCCGTTGGTTTTGCAGTTAGACATGAGAAGTAAATAGAAAGATAAAAAAAAATATTGCAGTTAAAGAAAAATGTTGATATTTTCTTTTGATTCTATACTAGGGTTAGTCGGAAGTTTAAAAAAAAAAAACAAAATGCGCTGATGGAAAGCAGTCGAAAGCCTCGCTATTTTCAAACGTTGTATTACCCATTATTTGCAAGCAGACGAAAATAAGTTGTTACAGTAAAAACCACTTTTGTTTTGAAAAGGGACTCGACATCACGTTGACCAAATCAAATAAATTTAAGTATTTCCTTTCCCTTCCTTACATCTCAAGTATGTCTTGCATTAGATTTACTTATATTGCATTTGTTCATTGCATTCTCCACTTTAGTTGAGGTGCTACTTTAGTCTCTTATGCTATTGGTGTTTTGCTCAGGTGTTATAAGTCTTGTAGCTTTAATTTTGTCACTGTTTGTATTATCACCATGTCGAAAATAATTTAGTTGCTTATTTCAATTGTAGTCTACTGTATTTGATATTTTTAAATGTTTCAAAGTTGTTGTTTTGCAAAAATTCTACATACACCTAACTACACCCTCTAGTTCCATTTGTATCATTGAAAAATTATTTCAACAGAAAAATTTTTTAGACAAGAAAACTTTTGTGTTTTTGCTTTTCCTTTAAACTTCATTTTTTTTATCGACCTAAACTTTTCTTTGATTTTTTTTGAAAAATTTTCTTAAAAACAAGTAAGAAAATTATTTTAATTTTTATATGAATCAATTATTATAAGTTTATTACTGTTATCTACTAACATTAGGGTCCAAATAAAATAATAATAATAATACAAAAATAAAAAATTTAAAAAATTCCCATAATTTTTTCCTTCAAGAAACAAATAGAGCCAAAGTATACAAGACAGTGGCATTTAAGTGGCCTCAGCCCATAATGTAGACCTTATTTCATGTCAGGATGATTGTGAGAATAATGAAGTCTCTGAATCCTTATCAACATTGGTTGACACGGGGGGGTTAAAACTCAGACGAGTGTATGAATTGAGGCAGGCGTGGTTTCGAAACGATGGCATCTGGCAAGTGAGACTTTTGTGAGTATGCAAAATGATTGCATTATAATGTAAGCAAGACAGAAATGGCTTTGGGAATTGACATATTTTCTCATAACATAAGTTAATATTATATTCCATGAGGGTGTGGTCCGATCCTTGCATATGGGATATTTCCCAAAAAAACAAGAAACAAAAAACAAGAGTTAATTTTTTTCAAAACTTCTAAAATACATATTTCGGTTCTTATTTTCGTGTTTACTATGTTATTATAGTAAACAAAACGAGTCATTAGAATGATAAAATCGTTGTGTAACACATTTTACCGACAGTTATTTAAAATATTTTGAATTATCGTCTTTCATTGCAGTGCTGGATGCCTCGATATGCCTTTTTTAAAATGTAATTTATTGCAAGAGGGTAACCGTTAAAGAAAATCGCATATTCATGAATAATATTAGGTAAATATATTATTTATAAAAAATAAAATAATTGGTAATGAGTATTGGTGAATAGCCGGTTGATAAGTAATCCACCTGCAGTCTTTTTGCTTTCTGGATGCAAATTTTCTCAAGGGAGCTATGGACCAAAGGTCTAATAAACAATTTGATACTCAAATCAATTAATGAATATTATAAGTGATATATGACAGGGATGGGAATGTAAACCAAAGCCCTTGGGTTGTTTATACAAGATGAACCGAGGGCAATAAGTAACTTTCACAAAGTCATGGGACGCGTGGCAGTCTTTGTTTGGACTCAAGTCCCAAGTCCCAAACAATTAAGTTTAGTATCTTAATTTTAAGTTTTTTATTTTTAAATTAAAAAATACATATTTTTTATATTATTTTCTTTCAGTTAAATATGATAATCATATTTAAAGAGTGTTTTACAAGAGTTTTAACTTTTAGACTATTTATAATTTATAAAATATATTTAAAGTTTTTTAAAATTAATAGATGGCCCAAAAAAATATTTTTTTTATATTTTAGTCCTTATCTTTTTTTAATATATTATATATTCATTGAACTGTCCTAGTCTAGATTGGAGCTTGGCGTGGTCAAGCAACTCAGTCTAGCCTTATTAATATTTTTTTAACCTGACTTCATCTAACTCGATTTGGCAAAGTAACATTGGGCAAACTAGGCCAATCGAACTAGTGTGCAATCCTACTAATAGCTAATATAGAAAGAATCCTGCTGATGAATAATTTACCCATTGATGGATAAGCAAATATATACACAGCTTATTTGGCATGCGTTCTTGGCTATCATTTATTGACAAAATTGGTGCAAGAAATTCCTATTGTTGCTAGTTCAATTCTACTGGAAAACTTAGCTACCACGTAGAGGCGGAATATTTTTTATGATTAGTGATGGAGATTTCGTCCTTAATTGTTGCAAAATGTAATATTTTTTTCCTTCGCTAAAATTGGATTCATTTTACTAAATCTCTTTTAGCAGGGTTTTCAACTATGCATACATTCGTATGTGTGGGTAATTGAGAAGAAAAGTTATAAACGTTCATTTGTGAATAAAGGGTGGATGATCCATCATAAGAAATCAAGTTTCAACTTTTATTTAATAGGGGTGTATATGGGTAAGGATAGACTAGATGTCTAATTAATTTGAAACTCGATTCGATTAAAGAATCGGGTTTTATTTTGTGTTTGTGGCCCTACCTGACTCAGAGAAACCTAATGTTATGTTGGATTAAGACGGATTCGGACAACCCTAAGAAGCCAAAATTTTTTTTTTTCAACAACCAACAAATTAATTATTTAAGAATAAAATATCAATTCCAGACAAAAATAAAGCATTCAAAACAAAAGCTAATGCTCCTAGATATATATTCAACAAAGATACTCATCATTCATGAGTTCTTTTAACAAACTAAGGAATATCACTTTCACTTGCTGGAACAGTGAAGCATAGACAACATAGCTGTATTTACTCTAATTAGTTTTGGCTCATGATACTAGTTGTCAAAGACTCAAATTCGAGTTTTACTAAAAATCAAAATTAAAAATGAAAATCCCCAATTCCTACTACTTGAGAATGCAAAATTATAAAAACATATATGGGCCTGTTTGATTTGATTCTGCAGAACAATTTTTTTGTTTTCAAGAACAAAAAAACAAAAAAACCTGTTTGATAAGATGTTTTTAATAAAGTGTTTTGTAAAACAAAAAAACAAAATTTTATTTTCAAAAACAAAAAACTCAGAACACTTTTTAAGTGTTTTGCAATTTTTGTTCTACAGAATCAGGTAAAAAACAGAAAACAATTATTTTTCAAAATAATGATTCAAACAGATTTTTTAATTTTTTTGTTCTTAAAAACTTGTTCTTGAAAACATATGTTTTGAAAACATTAAAACAAAAACAATTTCAAACAGGCCCATAAAATCTTGTATAAGATAGCCAAACGACATAGACGAACATTTTGAATCCGCAAGCACGTATCAGGTGCCAAATTATTATGGATAGAATAAACAAGCAATGAAGCTACCTGTGAGACATTGGCGAGAACAGATCTAGCTTTGAGGGATCTAGCTTCGAGGGCCACGTGAACAGATTAGAATGCAACATGCGAGAAATCGGCGAGAATAAATCGAAACGCATTCACAACAATATATCAAAAGGAGAACAAAGTGACTATCGTACATGTCTGTGATCATGGTCGTGCGTGGTCTATGCCATGGGTGGTTTGTGCCGTGCATGGTTTGGAATTGGAAGAAGTAGAATGTCACGGGTCTGTAGCTGCTGGGCGAATTGACGAAGACTCGAAGACGATGATGTGAGGGGCTGAGGGGTTACTGGGTGAGGGCAGATAGCTACTGTGGGTTTAGCTTAGCTAGATAGATGCAGAAGTAGCCAAGGTTGAAGCTACTTTGTGTGGGCTAGGCTATGGGTACTGAAGCTCATGAAAACAGAACTGAAGGTCTGAAGCTTATTAAAATGAGCTAACTTCTTTTTTTCTTCTTTTAAGGATATATACTTAGCCAGGTTGTGCATACATGGTTTAAAGGCTTTGCCGTGGTCCGGCCCCGTCTCTTAACTCAAAATTTTTTAAAAAAGTTTTATCCAAAATTTTTTAACCCAACCCGATTAAATTGAATTATATTGAACCCCTCAGATTCAACGAGTAGGTGAACACTCCTACCATTTAATCTAAAATTATAATTGTCTCACCATGATGAAAATGCCGTTCATTTTTTTTTTGGGATTTTTTCTTTTATGGGCGTCCCTAATGTGTCATAGGTGTTAAGTTTTATGTAAGTAGTGATGTTAAGTTTTATATAAGTATTTATTACTCAAAGGTTGTATCCCAACCCAAACCTGATCAATAGCAATAAATCATCATAGAATAATAATTTTAAGAATTTATAATTTTACTTTTCCATCCATTATTCTTTTCTCCTTTTTCACTAATTAATCATATTCATAATAGACTGCTTAGATAGTAGATAAAATGGACGAACTCTAGGCTCTGCCAAATAGGGAAAATGAAGAACTTTTAAAAAATGCTTGAAAGGCGCTTCAGATAAAACTCTTCTTCCTCTACTCCATTACAAATTCAAAGATTGTCTTACCTGAGGAATAGAGCTCTTGAAAATTGAATTGAAGCTTTCCAAACAAAATCATTGGAGAATCAAATGGCCAGAAAAGATTCAAATGAGCGGCAGATTGAAAGCAAAGGGCAAATGGACAACGAATCGATGATGGCAGTGGGTAAATATGAAACTAAGAGAAACAGATTGTGACTAGGTGATGAAGCGGTGGCTCCATGGCAAAGTGAAGAAGAAAGACAAGGAAAAAGGGGCTGCAAGCAGAAGACAACACCACAAGCAGTAGACGGAGACCGAACACAAAGACGACAGTGCAAACGCTTCGTCTATAGATGGAGAGCCGCAAATTAAAAACCCTTACCCCTTGGCTCTCTTGAGACACAGAGAGAGAAAGAGAAGGGAGGTACTTACTTTTCAATCGAAAGAGTAATTTAACAAACTAAATCGAACCAAATTAATATTAGATAAAAGAATTTACTTAAATCAACGATTTGTTAAATTTAATTCATTCAATCTGTTTGTTCAGTTCCATGAGGATCCCTATTTAGAACTTAGTATTAGATAATGCGCGCAAGGCTCAACAACTAATCATATTGCAACTTTTTCTTTATACAATGAGAATATTTTCAAGTCAGTTCAAGTGTCAATTAAGATTACATCTCTCCTCAAATAATTTTAAAGTTGAAATTCGAATAATTATAACAGGGAACCACTAGCTAGGCCATTATCTTAGAGTTCTATAATTAAAAAATTTAAATGATGAAAGTTGTAGTCCCATCAACACCACTTGAACTTCGTGTGACAACCTCACCACATCAATCCACCAAACAATGTGAGGTGATAAAAAAAAATTTAAAATAAAAATAAAGAGATATTACTCTACTGCACTTGCACACCGCGTAAAAAGATAGACACAATACAGTGAGGGCGGACCAGAATGGTTGTTTCTATCTGTTTTTTCATTACAATACGAAGAAATATCCATTGCCCATTAAAAGAGGGCCTTCAAGTACTGATCAAATACAAGTCATATATGCTAACATATAATTTCTTATGTTTTAGATGTGGTATGAGCATGCCAAACCAAAGGCCACCTCCATAATTGACCTTAGACAAGGCTAAGTTATGCCAAAGAAAAATAAATACGTATCTAGACATGCTAAAAATAAACTCTATTATAAAATATTCATAATAAGTTTATATCTATGTATTTTATTGGTTTGGTATGTCTATTTCTGATAAATCAGACATGTTAGAAATTATAATAAATTTTTTATGAGCTTCACCTAATAGTTAACATTTTTTAGTTGAAACAGTTCTAATAATAATATCAGAACCATTTTTGTAAAAACCGACGTGAATGATGCATGGGGGAAATGGAGGGAAGCTGACTTTTCCATGCAGATCTTACAACTGTCACGCACCAGTTTTTTTTTCCTTTTGCAATTTTACAGATGTACCCCTCCTTTCATTTACTTTAAGTGGGTTTTTTTGGTCATTTAGCACTCCAAATTCTGCAACATATATCCTTCCAGCAAAGCAATCACAGAACCGACAGAACTTTGCATCTTCATCCTCTGTTTTGTTGGACGCTGGCTTTCCTGCTTCTTCGAGCTACTGGATGTTGGTTTTTCTGCTTCTTCACATTGTGAATTTGCTTCAGTTGAGCTGCTTCATTCAGTCGCATAACTCCTTCTGCTGGACGAAGGCTAGATTGATCAGAAAACTGCACTGTAATTCTCCCCTGTTCAGCGCTGGTTTGGTTCGAACTGTAGCTGCAGACTTGCTTCTTGAATTTTGTTAAGCTTTTGCTGCTGGTTGCTGGTGAAAACAAGCCAGAAAAATTAAATTCCCAGGTCTGAAATTCTGCCATATGAATTGCTTTTGCTGGGTTCACCTTCCTCCCCCTTTTTCACGCTATATTGTTCTGCTGTTTCGCTGTTCAGTGCAACCCACTTCCTCTTTGTTTGAGTTGAGCTTCATGGCTGTGTGTGTTTGGTAGTGGAGCAACGCTGTATAGTGTTTTGGGCTTGGAAATTTCTGATGTATGTGTTGTTTTTCTGGTCAACTTCTCATGCATCTCCCTCCTCTGTTTATTAATGCTATGATATGTTTATGTGGTGGCCAGCAAGGGAGGTCCTGCGCAGGAGAAAAGGGTGATGCAGGAAGTGATTTTAGTTGGATTAAGTTTGACCTTCTTCATGCTAAAACGTATACTCACTTCTCTACACACTAATTCCTTTCCATTTTCTGCATATACATTTCTTAAATTAAGACACAATTTTGTTGTGCTCCCTCTTACTTGCTAAATTCTATTATGCAGAACAAGCTTCTCTTTAATGTGTGGCTGGAGATTAAAGACGGTATGCGTTTCCTTTAATTCTGGATTTTTGGGTTTAGCTCCTAAGTGGAAT
Organism: Erythrophleum ivorense; assembly: GCA_026724425.1. Lineage (NCBI taxonomy): Eukaryota > Viridiplantae > Streptophyta > Magnoliopsida > Fabales > Fabaceae > Erythrophleum > Erythrophleum ivorense. Next base: position 17,525,685 of record JAIUCV010000012.1, on the reverse strand, counting down.
TGGAGAAAAGAGAGCACAATATATGTATATGGTATATACTGTACGAGTATGGAAGGCGTAAAATTAGTAGAGGAATAAATTTTAAATTAAGATAAGTTCTGTATGAAATTAATTGAAGTGATGCCTCTTCTAAAATCTGGTGAACGGGTCTTGTAGGGTATTCAGGAGACTGAGTTATAGCCGAGGAAAGGGGCAGGGAATTTCTGTAGTATCTCGGAAGGTGAGTAAGTAATGCAGACCGTGAGTAAACGAGAAATTATTATTTTATTATTAAGTTTCATTACAGTGTTCTAAAATTGGATAATCTAGTTATGGAGATACCTATTTAAATGTTTTGTAATATATATGTTTACCAAAAATCGATTCGAACATGAAATTTTGCAAATTGACGGATGTTTGAGTTAATTGGAAATCTTACTATGAAACCGATCCGAACGGTAGTTTGTCTGAAATGTTAATTGGAGAAACTGTATTGTTTTATGAAGTTATCTGCTCAGAATCTTGTAGCTAACAGCAGTAGATGTTAGCCCTGGTGCACCATGATCTGTACCTCAGCTAGCAGGGGTGGTGCTAGCCCCTTGTGCAGGCCACCACACGCGGAGTCATTTTATTTTCGCAAGCTGAAAGCTTTGCGTCTGTAGTGATTTTCCTCGCAAGCTGTGTGCTCTGCGTCTGTTCCAATTGGTTCTGTTTAGATGCTTTTGGTGTGTTTTGAGAAAGAATTTGTATAATGCATGTTCTATACGGTATTTATATATATATATATAAAAACCTATTTGACCCTATGTTTATTTTAAAGAGGTTGGTATTGCTTATTCATTGAGTATTCAACTCATTGTTTTATAAATTTTTTTTTTCAGAGAGCAGTACGGACCCTACTCTACCTCCAACAGCTTTCTAGTGTCGATCTCTTGAGTACTTTTTTTGATGAGCCTGCAGTTGCTCATGTGGGTGTAATTTGTCTGTAGGTGTATTTTGTTTTGAATCTTGTAAAGTTAGCTCCACTGAATCATAGTTAGGGCATCCCCACACCCCAGATAGTTCTTTTGGTATGATTGGATATGAGTTCGCCCTTTTGGGATGTATTGTATTATCTGACACTTTGTAGAAATATCAGGAGGTCTACGTTATAGAGGAGACTCTGTCGAAATTTTTACAAATGTCCTTTAAAGAAAAGCTTATATGTTTTATATGATTCAAATTGATGGCCATAAGTGTTTTCTTTATGTTTCCGCTTCTGCGTCAGAGTACTTAAATTATGGGGTGTGACAATTTTAGGTAAATGATCAAAGTTGCCCCCACTTATCTTAATTAAAATTACATTTTAACATGAAGTACAAATAGTGAGCATATATACTCTTGTGTGAGAAGTGTTAGATTTCATAACAAGGGAAACCATGCTTTACCCCCACACCCCCCCGGGGGGGGGGGGGGGGGGGGCGCTAGGACCTCTAACAAATTAAATTGGTATTTGAACGAAATATATATATATATATATATATTAATTTTAGACTAAAATAAAAGAGTTAAACCCAAATCAAAATTAACTTCAAGGGTCAAGTCACCTCTTTTATCTATATTTTCATTCTAACAATGACCATATGTGAATATTATTTAAGCAAGAGAATAGCCTCTTGCAGATAATTTTAAAAGGAATTTCATTTTTTATTTTAGTCTGAAATTCGTAAAACTATTTTGTTATATTTTGAAGTTTATGAACACAATTTTTATTGTTAAACCTTAGTTCAAAGAAATAAAATGAAGTTTAGGATTAAAAAACTCTTCAAGTAACTTAAAATCTTAAAATTTTCTAAATTAAAGTAATCTTTAACAAAGTTTACCCAAGAATTTTTCCTCACTAAAGTTTAGGATGAGTAGGGCATGAGGCGACATCCTTCACTTCACCCTAAGCAAGGCTATAAGCCTTTGCCGATACAACTATTGACATCAATTTTGTTTGGACATAATATCCCCCTGGGCAAAACAACGAGTCAAGAGCAAAACATACACTACTCAAAATCAAGGCCATGCTTGCATTAATTTCTTGCTTACATTGTGATGCAACCATTTTCCATACTCACCGAACTCATTTGCCAGTTGCCATCATTTCAAAATCTTGCTTACCTCAATTCATACACTCGTCCTAGTTTCAACCCTTCTATGTGTCAGATCAGTGTTGATAAGGATCCATAGACCTCAGTATTCTGGCAGTCAGGCAAACGTTCTTCTTCAGCAAGCATTCAACTCTAACAGATAATGCCTTGATTTACGGACAAAGCAATTTAAATTCCCTTGTCTTATATACTTAACTCTCTTTTTGCATCTTTGACTTGTCTTCTTCCATGACCACTACAAATAGAAGTTGCTAAATGCCTAGTCTTCATCGATCTTTTTTACAAGTTAACTCCTAACCTTTGAAACAAAAGATGAATATGAGGCCCTTTATCTTGTGCCTCTTCCTTGGGATGTTACTCATCTCTGTTGCCGCAACTGATCAACCTTCCAAAGATGAGACAAAAGGTAATAGTATTAGTAATACCATTAATACTTTCATTGTCAAATATAGACTTGCAATTTCTAACTATAATTTCTGTTGTAACATTATCATTAAATCTGATTCCAGGTCGAGCTTTAAGATTTTTTACTCTAAAATTTGCGAAATTTCAAGTTTGGACTCTTTGAAATGACAAAAGTCAGGCCTACGATTCGGCTCATGATAATCATCCTTAATTGTGCCAAACCAATTATACTATGATTTTTTAATCATATTTTGGACTATTTCGATTTTTTTCCGTTATTGAGATTTCGATACATTGAAAATTACAAGTTGTGCCATGCGTCGTCCAATACTCTAAGAAGGCAAGCTTTAGATTGAATCGTGTGCTTGAGTTTGAATTTTATATAAAATTTTGTCTAACCAAAACTCCGAACTTTCCCAATTTACAAGCACCATCTTAATACCTCTAAGACCCTAACTAATTCTCCATCTACCGTTTGAGCTACTTTATATTCCAAATTTGTGTACATTTAACGTAAAACCCTCAGGAAACCCTATAAATAATCGCATACATCTAAGGATATTAATTAATAGTTAGCTTTGTCCGTGGGCAGTTGGTTCTGCAGCCCAAGAATCGAAGACAACTGCGGGCTGGGGAGGAGGAGGAGGACATGGTGGCTGGGGAGGAGGAGGAGGACACGGCGGCTGGGGAGGAGGAGGAGGAGGACATGGCGGCTGGGGAGGAGGAGGAGGAGGAGGACACGGCGGATGCCGGAGATGCTGTGAACACGGGCATTGCTGGTGCTGCTGAAGCTATCAAACCGCAGAACAGAAAGTGACTAATATGAAGGATGCATAATATATATAATATGTATAATAGTTAAAAACTAAGAAATAAAGCATGGACTACTCCATCTTCCATGCATGCCTTTGCTAGGTTGGGCTGTCTAGGTTCAACCATGTATTCATGTAGCTCAGAGATACGTTTTTATTGTACCAACTGAAGAGAGTTGCATGAATAATAAAAGAATTAGCTTACAGTTTTTATCCAAATCTGCTTGCCATATTATAGTTAAGAAGAGTCATAGTTGGATACACACACAATTCTAATGAATTACAAACTATATTTTGTAAAATGATTTAGTAATATGATCTTCCAAAATTCACAAATATTATGTTAGTGTACATTCCGAAATTGAAATTGATTAATGATGTTAGGATCAAGACTATAATGGATCATTTTAAAATATTAAGACTAAGTTGATGACAATGATTCTTTTAAGGACTAGAATAATAATTTTTGTTCTTTCTTTGATAAAAATTACTGTAAACATAACGGAAGGGAAGTTAACAATGTCAAACCAATTAGGACTTCATAAAAGATAAACATTAAAACAACAACAAATGAGGACACCATGACGGAAACAATGAAAGCCTTACAATTAATGTTTTGATGTTATGCTACACTTTTATTAGATAGGAATCCCAAGATCCCCAAGCTAATTTCTAAGTCAGTAGTATATTATTGATTCTCTTAAAAAAGAATTCTGATATAATTTTATTGAAAAAACAAAATTAATGAACTGCATCTAAGTCAAAGTAAGTTTATTAAAAATCATGAGCTACATATTGCTTTTACTGATTTAAATTATGTATCAAGGCTTCGTTTTCAATGGAGAAATGAAAATTCCTTTCAACAATTTTATTAAAAAAATTTGTATAAAAATTTTTTCTATTTTTTGTACTTTAGAAACATTGTCTTTTCTTCAAATTACACAAAAATAAATAAGCGGCAAATAGTAGGCAATGGTCATGAGTGATGGTGGTGGAGTTAGATGCTACTAGTGAAGACAATGGTACTGGTAGGTATATATTTAGGTTGGAGCTCGGCCTATACAGAGATTTCAATAGCCAAGACCAGTTCTAAGATTGACAAATTTTCAAAATTCGTACTTTGGTCTAAGTAGGAATGTCTAGGTCTGTAATGGCTTTAAATTTATGAGTTCCAATAAAAATTTTAAATTTTCATTCACCAAATATATATGTTTAGAAAATCAGGAAAATAAAATTTCCCTCTATCTGTAATATTAAAATATGGACATCCTTGTGATAGTTCTAAACTTAAGAACCTTAGTAAACAATTCTTCCTTAATTTGTAAGATTAGAAAAATAAGAATTTTGAGTTAAAGTAAGTATATTTATCATTTATATAGATGATTAAGTATACCAAAATATTCTGGTTTTGATTTGGCAATGAAAATTTTAAGAATATATATAGAAAAACGGGCCTTGCTAAAAGTTTTTTAGGGACTTAATGGTAAGGTAGTATAATTTTAAAAATATAGGTGGGTCAAAATGTCCTCTTCAATGTGATTTGTTCATCTCTTTCTCTCCCATGATTCAAGTATTAAATGCAAGCAATTTTCTTTTAATTTTTCCTGATTTCATTAAGTTTTATATGTCACGTCTAGAAAGCACTAGTCGAATAAGCTAGTCAATAGAGTCAAAATAGACTAATTGAATTACTACCCGATAATAACATCAGTCAAGGATGCATGACCGAATGTAACAAAAAATGTGAACTTAAGGATGGATTCTTAACGTATCGCCACTTCAGCGAAAGAAAAAAGGCATTAACACAACAAGGCCGCAAAGCATGCAAATCAGCAAAAATGGAGTCATGGTCAAATGTGAAGACATGCCCACAAATGGAGATGGCCTATAGATATGGTGAAAAGATCCTAGAAGAGGGCACCTAGAAACTTCACTAGAAACTTGCATTGTAAAATATAATCCCAATAGTGAAGGAGAACGAAATAATTTGAATTTGCATCAAGTTCAAGGATTTGAATAATGCCACACCCAAAGATGAATATGTGATGCTAATAGCAAATATGCTAGTTGACACAGCAACATCAAACTAGATCCTATCATTCATGGATGGCTATTTAGGCTATAATTAGATATACATAGCTGAGAGTGACGTGAACAAGACCAAATTCAAGTGTCCAAGAACAATCCGCATCTTCAAATGGGTGATTATTCCTTTTGATCCATGGAACATAGGAGCCACATGCTAGTGGGCCATCAATGTCATATTTCATGTTCTGATTGGTAAGTTTATATAGAGGTTTACATTGACAATGTGATAGTTAAACTAGCAGAGTTCAAGTCACATCTTTTAAACTTAAAGGGAGCATTTGAGCATATGATGTTGCACAACCTAAAGATGAACCCAACCAAATGTGCCTTTGGCATGGTAGCTAGAAACTTTCTTGGGTTCTTAGTTCACATAAAGGGTATAGAGGTTGATGCTAACAAGGTTAAGGCCATTTTGGAAGCTAAGTCGCCTTCAAATAAGAATAAGTTATGGAGCCTTATAGGTAAAATCAACATTTTACAAAGATTTATTGTAAATTCTGTTAGGAAGCTTAAGCCAATCATAACATTGTTACAACTAAAGGATAATAAGGATTTCTACTAGGGGATCAAACAAGAGGTTGCTTCCAATCAGATAAAGAAATATTTGAGCAAGCCACCAATATTAGTTCCTCCTATAATTGATGGGCCATTGAAATCATACATCTCAACTATAGAGTATTACATTAGCTCACTACTCACTTAAGATATAGAAGATAGTATGAAAAGGGTTGTGTATTACCTTAGCAAAGTCTTGATAGACACAAAACAAAGATACACACCTACTAAAAAGCTATGCTTATCACTTTACCATGCTTACACCAAACTGGAGAAGTACATCTAGCCAAGATAGGTATAAGTGGTCTACAAAGTTAATTTGCTCAAATACCTATTATCTAGGCCTTTGTTGCAAGGGAAATTGACCAAATAGGTAACAAAGTTAAACTCCTACTCCTTATAACATGTGCCTCATTGAGCTATGAATGGCAAGGCTCTAACATATTTCCTTGTTGAGCACCCTTGCTTAAAGGCAGTAGATCACACACCATAGCCTTAAGATTCATTGGCCTTCAATATTAGCAAATATTTATAGATTGCATTGAACTTGACTCTTAGTAATTACCTACGATATAGTTAACTAGGTCTAGGTTAGAGTTAAGTTCGAGGTAGAACTAAGTTACCATTATCCCCAAACTTAAAGTCTCACTGGACTAATCTACTAATGGCTATTGCAAGTATTAGTTAACTCAATATGCCTTAAAGTTGACTACAAGTGCTTTAAGGTTAACTACAAGTATTTTAAAGTTAACTTTGAGCTAGATTGGACCCCCTTTCCCATCTCCATTAGGAAGTTTAGGTGCCCATTAAGGGAAATCCTCTTATCTTTATCCTAAGTATCTTTTTTTCATAAATAAGTCACCTTTACTTAGCCTAAATGTCATTTGCATCTTAAAATAACTTTAAAGTCACTCCTTGACAATGCACTACATGGATAGGCCATGTAAAATCTCTTCCTTACATGGCTAGGGATGTGCAACACTGACTAGCTACCAAAAACTTGCACATTCAAGTTTCCTCGATCAGTGCCATGACTCAAGATAATGGCATTGTGGCATCATGCCTATTGTACGGGTTTGCAATTTCTATGCTCTACAAAAGCTCTATAATTCACCAAAATTGATTTGAAATATCCTTTAGGTAACACTAAGTTCCCATAAAAATTTTAGATCAAAAGGAAATCATTTGACCCTTTAATAATCACATTTGCAAAATTGACTTAAAAATGGTCAACTTAAAAGTTAAAGAAAATTTGGGTGCTTTTTTTTTGGCTACTCTAACCTACTTCAAACTTATCAAAATTTGACACATGATAGTCTTGTGAACTATTGCATTCTAAGATTTTGACTCATTTAGAGGGCGATTTACTATATAAAGGACCTAATTAAGATGTTGCCTTATTACATTAAAAATTCTAGTTTTATGATAGCAACTTTCATTGATATGCACCACTTGAGAACAACTATATCACAATAAGACTCCATGTGACATACTCAACTTGATCAATCCACCTTTAATTCACACCAAACCATCCTAAACAAGTGTAAACCACTTGTATTCATTGTTCTCATTAGATAGGACCTCACTATAACATGAGATCACTAATTTGGACATAACATACATATTACATCGAAACTCTAAGCCAAGTCATTTCAATTCAAGTTGACACTTATGACCAATTCTTTATCATATTCCTAAGTGTAGCCAACTAAGCAAAATGTTTTCCTTTCATGCATTTCCTAGTAATATGATGAACAAGCCATCATATGAACATCAAATCCACACATTCTCCTTCCTAACCAGTAATTCATCACGTGGCATATAACATCCGGTTCTCTGAAAATGAGAGAAAATGTGAGAAACGTAATGTACAGTTTCTCCGTCAACGAATGAAAGTCATAGGATGTAAAAGGAAGTCCCCTAAAATGAATTAGTTAAGGTCCTGAGATATTTGGGAAGCATTCTAGACTTCTAAAAATGAGAATCTTAGGCTCAGATGGAAAGAAAAACGAAGCTAGAATAAAGAAACGAATTGTGATGAAAGGTTAATGAAACGTAAGGGTATTTTTGTCATTTTGAGTAAATTTTGGAATTCACATAGGAGAGCTTTTTAAATAGAATTTTTGAGTTTCTTAGGGTTCTCAGAGGCCTTGAAAACCATGGGAAACCCTGAGACAGCTAAAGCCCCTCGGGTGGATGTTTTTCAACGTCGATTGACCTAAACTTTGACCAGTTTATTTGGAAAAGTTTTAAATCTAATTTAGATGAAACCAAAAGCATTTTATGAATTAGAGGATCTAAATTTTATGACAAAAAAGACGGTTCTAAAAAAGGAGTTCAAATGAGCCTAAACAGAGCAAATAGGGGCGTAGGGGCAAAATGGTCATTTTGAAAAATTATAAAAAAGGCTTCTTAAGTAAGATTAGACCTCATCACCTTCTCCAAACTTCCATTTGTAGAAAAATGGGTAGCAATGGTGTGACATCAAGAGGGGGGGAGAGAGAAGAAGTTTAAGCTTCCGTTTAGGTAAATAAACAGCCCTGTTTCGTCTCGCGCCAGTTAGGAAAGTTGTTTCTCTCTCTAAGAGCTCTCTAATTGTGGTTTTTTTTTCTTGAAAACTTGAAGATTTAGGTCTAACCCAAGCCAAAAAGGAACTCTTTTCAAGGAATCAATCAATGAAAAATAATCTATGCGAAGAGAGCTCCGTTTTAAGGTATGATTTCACTTGAAACACTTACAAAATCTTATATTTTAAAGCCATTTAAGCTTAGATCTAGAGAGAGAAAGTGAGGAGGAGAGTTTTTATTTATGTATTCTTGATAGAACTAAAGGTTATGGAGTGTGAGGATTAAGAATATATAACTAGAATTGAAAAAGGAGCTTTAGAATGCAAGTTATGGAATTTATTGATTTGGTTGTACCTAGGCTAAGATGAAGCTTCTTAGTAGTAATTTAAATTGTCTAAGAGTATATATGAGTTCCTAAAACACCAAGAGAGCCTCCCATATACTTCTCCTATCAAAGAAATTAAAACAACTCCCTTGGTACCGTATGGAAGCATAGCCTCGGCCAAGAAGGGTTCATGCACTTAGGGAGTATTTTAATTCCTTCTAAGCTTAGTTTTGCATCATGTGTGATGGGAGAATATGAGAGGAAGCCTTAGAAAAATTTTAGAAACCATAGATAGTGAAATGGCCTTATATGTTCCATAATATGGCTTAAAAAAGTAACACCTAGCTAGGCTCCTAGAATTGATTGTGTGATAACTCCAAAAGGTTTAAGTGGAGTTAAGAATCATAAATAGATGGAGAGAATGGAGCCAAGATAATGTTTTCCAAAGGTTTTTTCATTAAGTGCATTATGGAATCATAAAAGAACCTTATAAGTCACCTAGCTTTTCTAGTGATTGTGTGGCCTTAGAATTTGATTCAAGAGTATAATTAGCTTCCACATAATGTGTCTAAGCCAAAAGAAATGATCTTCACCTTCTTAGGTATGTGAGGTCAAGGGATAGGACTCAAGACTCAGGGAAAAAGTATATAAATGCAAGTAAGGTAGCTCTCTCCACCTTCTCTCATGCATGAATGTATGCTTACATTATCTTTGAATGTGTGTATATATGTTTTAAGCCATGAAAAATATTCTAGTATAATTTTATATGCCATGGTACCATGATGATGTCTTATGCATTCAAATGATATTTTATGTGCTTGCTTTGGTTTGCTTAAGTGTGGAGAAGCCAAGAACCCTCTACCCATGGTTAGGATGAGCCAAGAAGCTTTAAAGTTAGTTGGGACAAAGTAAAGAGTCTCCCAAAAATGAGGTTGACTCCCAAGAGTAAGGTTGAGTCAAAAACCTCTTAAAGAAATAGGTGAGGTAAGTCCAAAATCCACAAGTGAATGGGTGAGGTTAATCCACTTATTTGGCAAGCCTATGTATGCTATGTATGACTTGTTCAAATGTCAAGAATATTTCTTGAATGCTCACACATATTAATATGTCCATGCATGCATTTTTAAAGCTTGTTTACATACTTTATGTGTGATTGAAAGGGCGATGAGCTATTGGGATTCTATGAATCTCATTCCCTTCTCTCCAATGTTCTAACATGCTAGGTGAGTCAAGAGAATAAGATAATGGGAGCCAACACCTTGGAAGATAAGAGATTGACAACAAAGTGCATGAATCTTGCTTCTTTAAGGCCATATGAGTAGCAAGTGTTGTAAATTATTGTTGTATATGTCCTATGACAATATGAACATGTTTAATTATGTTAATGTATCATGTACAAATGAGTTCAAATGTTGTATGAATGGTATAGTGTAATTTGAGTATGGAATGACTAGACTAGCTTATGGAATTGTATGTAATAATGTAAGTGAAGAGGCCAAATTGAGATGCATGAGGTTTAGGACTACTTGGGCAGTACATACAAGTTCTATTTATGCTTTTAGACTTGCCCTAGAAGTGCCAAACCCTAAGGAAAGTCATTTAGACATTTTGGTCTCTTGTATGAACCAAGAATTGACCAACTTAGAATCCCAAATGACCTCTTCTTGATCTAATATTTGGCATAAAATTAGAGATTGTTGAGAGCTTTTTAAGAAGTTAAAGAACAGAATTTTTGGAGGTCTAGAGAATATTTGATAAATTTTCAAAATTGGCAAAAGTTTTAGTTTTGGTCTGATGTACTGTTCACTTGGTCCTAAAATAATTTCTGTCACACAGGACACAAATGATGTCCAATTGCCACAAAATTTTATATGGAGAAATTAGACATTCCTAGTGACTTGTACCAAGTAGAAGCACCTCATTTGGAGATCTATAAAGGGAGATATAAATTTTTAAAGATTCTACCTAGTATCAGGCACCCTAACTAACCTCAGGTATTATTTGATTAGATTTCAAGCTCTGATGTACCTAAACTGGTTTGGAGTTATTTTTTTTCCTCTAGGTAACATCTGTAGGTTTCCATATTGGTATAATTTACATGGATTAGATTTTTGTGGAATTAATTAGATATTTTTGAAGTTTGCTACAGAAACTTTTGACAGTATTAGTGGACAGCCAGACCTTTATACTTTTTCGAATGTTAAATGTCAATTGTGTTATGTTTCATGGTCTATACATATTTTTAGAATAAAGTAGAAATGTGTAGCTTTCTAGAATGGCTAAGAATACATGATTTTAAGGTTTATAGAATTAGTTATGATTTTTCAAAGTTTGTGACAGAGAAAGGGGAAATTCTGGCTAAAATAATATATATGGATTTTAAGTACTCCCTCGCTTTGCATGATCTCTAGGCGACTTTTGATGATGTAAATGAGTTATGTATATGTAATTAAATATGAGAATGTGATACATGAGTCCATGCGGCCTACGAGACTCTGAAATAAAATTTTATATGCAACGCAACACCAAGAAATTCATTATTTTAATTGAGTTTTTCTTGCTCCTTCATGAAATGCATGAAATGAAGCATGAGAATAGCATGAGATAAGATAAGAAATTATGATGTTACATTTATTGGCATCAGAGCAAAGTTCTAGGCTCTCTTGGATTGGGTTTGGCTTGAGGATGTGGTAATAGGGCTATGTAAAGGCTTGAAGGGATAGGTAGAACTTTAGATAAGACATGTTGGGTATGTGAAAATAGTTTGTGGCTTTATTCATGATAAGTAAATTGTAGAATAGTCTTGGAGTAGTTAGTGGATACCGAGAAAGAGTGGCCTCTAGAGTAGTTTGAGCAGAGCTAAGCTTAAGCAAAGTTAAAAGATCCGACGGCTAGAACTCTATGAGATGTGATAGTTCGCTGGGATCAATGGCAAGCCCCAGGTATGAACAACGAGGAATGATCTTGTTAATAGAAAGAGGCTTGCTAGAGAAAGTATGTGAGGCCTAATTCTTCTTGGTAGTCATACTCAGACCATTCTGAGATGTCCTGCTTAATGCAAAGATAAGTAGTGATGCAGCACGATATGAGATGAGATTGCAACTGTGTAGAACCAGTTTAGAGGGGAAGTGAGACAAAGAGTCACCCCCTAGCACAACACCCAAATGTCTAGATAAGTTTCAGAGCTTGAAAGGTTAATTCTCTTAGGCCAGAGGTTTGAGTTATAAGCTACACTCCTTAGAGCCTTGACAACCCAGAGATGATAGTTAGTAATGTATGAACGAAGCAAGAGGCTCTAACTGGATGATGGGCTGGGTGTAAAGGCAATGATGCTCAGGTTGGTACCTAAAAATAAAAATCCAATCCCTGAAAAAGTAAGCCAATTAGAGGCCATTAGCTGCGGCCAATTCATTGCTTAGCTATGGCCAATACTCAGACAGGAAACTAGGGTAAACCCGAGGCTAATTAGCTACGACAAATGGCAGTATGAATGCCTTGTTGGTCATATTCAGGCCAACTTGAGGAATGAACTGATAGGGATTAGTCGATCCACAGAGAGTGGGGACCCCTATTATAAGTGGAGAAAAGGGTAGTGAATAGTTACAGAAGATTAGTAAGAAATCCGTGGGTTTAGCAAATGAGACTGAGAAAAGAGGTCAACATAAAGAAAGTTAGACACAAGAATGATAAGGTTGTTGAGACCCACCTTTAAGCCATTGACTCCAACCTAGGGTGCTACCCTATGAGACATTGAATGATAAAATGTTAGTGTAGCCTCGAAATAATGTAATATAAGACTACCAGCAGTGAGGCACACAGCGAGTGGCTTAGAAAGGTATGTCTCATAGGTAACACCTAGAGGTAAGTATGAATAGCCTAGTAACAGAGGCTCAGAAAAGAATGAGGATAGTTAGTAACCTACAGGTCTGATGAAATGGCTAGCCTAGGCTGAGCATAAGCTAAAGCTTGGGGTAGATGACCAGTAGCATCGTTCCAGGTGAGATATGTGAATGAAAGGCTAGTGAAATTTCTCCCTGGATCGAGAAAGAAAAGATGAGACATTCTGATGTTAGGGAAACCACCTAATAGTGGTTAGTAAATTCCCCTAGATAGACCCCCTGAGTCATAAAGTATAGTGATAAGGGAAGCAAGGAAGAGCTGAGAAACTAGTTACAAAAAAGATACTCTCGCTTTAGTAATGACTAAATGAGTAGACTAAACCCAGAAAGATAAATAGATAAGGGTTTGATAATTAGTTAGACGAGCTCCCTAAGATGAGAGTAGTATAGGATTAAGGCACGTGAGTGATTATAGCACCCAGTAGAGCATAAACTTTCAGTAAGGTAAAATCCAAATAGTGAAAGTACATGTCCTAGATTGGGTTTGTAAAACCCTAGAAATAGTATATTGTGCTCTTGGGGATAAAGCTAAAGAGATTAAATAGAGAGAAAGTCTAGCTCTGATTCGAACGTAGAAATGAGTTGAGACAAATAGCTAGTGCCTTAGTATCCTCAGGAAAGCTCGAAGGAGCTAGAGACCACCCCAGAAGGCAAGTTTTGTATGATGCAGGGAAGAGTATAAGTCGAGAGCACCATAGAATGTAATTCCTGAGGTTACAGGTAATAGAACTCCTTTTACTGAGGGGTGGTCTAGTTAGAAATAAAGCAAGAATATGAAAAAAAGTAGATCCCCTTGATGTTACAGAGAGTGAACAAGTAGAGGAACCTCAAAAAAATATAAGTGCTCTTGAGCGTAAAGAAACCTGAATTGGCAACAGAAATAACCAATAGTAGAATATCTTTTTTTTAAGTAAAAAGATAATAAAGATAAAAGAAAGAGAAGATATGATAGTGTTCAAGCCGAGGACATAAAAGATCAAGAATAAATATTCAGTTAACATGCTTGAGTACTTAAGAAAGCATACTTGTCCTTAGCATAGATGCCCTTTTTCCATGATAGTGCCCGAAGTAAAAACTGTCGGGCAATGTAGACGAATCTTGGGATGAAGCAGAGGAAGAATCCTATTTTTCCTGAGCACTTTATGAGAATAGGGCAGATAGAGGAAAGTAAGAAAGGAATATTTTAGATTATTAGAAAACTTGTAATATACTGGCGATAGTGGCTCTAAACTCAATTATAAAGCACCAGTATATTAGCGTTTGATGTTATGATTTGCTTACAACAGAGGCTACATGATATTGGATTTGGCCAACCTAGTAGTAATGTGGCTAAAGTGCGTAGCAAATGACAACATCAATCACCAAAGTGTCCCGATAATTGAAAGGTATCTTAGTTAAAGAATGAGATGAGTCAGAAAAGAGAGATAAAGGGATTGTAGTGATATCAGAATAGTAAGAAAAGTATGTAGAAAGGAATCCCTAGTAAGAAATGTTCAGATTCAGACAACACAAGTTCAGTATGTATGATCTGAATCCCTTATAGTACATGTAAATGAAATGAGAAAGGACCAGTGTATAGCCTCTCTCCTACCAGAGATGTTATCCACACTCAGTGTGTGAGATGCTCTAGTGCCAAGGCACTTGAAAGCAGAATGTAGGTATAGTTAGAAATTGCAGGATATGAGAGGAAGGTTAGAACGAGTACACGCAAAGTAAGTAAGTTAATAGAGTAAGGAAATAAAGCTTAAGTGAAAAAGGGCTTAAGTGGGAATCTAAGGATCCCATGAGGAGCAATAAACAAAAATTAAGATGCTCTTAAGTATCAGCATGACAGGATCCTAAAGATTCAGATGACATAAAACCCACTTCGCACGAAGAGCATGATGTACCTCTAAGTTTAGCCTCAGTTATTATGAGCGATGGTAGCCGGACTTGGTGAGTATGTATTTTACTATCAGATACAGTAATCTTAGGCTTTGACGTCTCCCAAAGATAGATCATAGTAGACCCTAGTATATCACAACAGGTTGCAGTAGACCGTAGCAGGGCTCTGAGAGGTCACAATAGACTTAAGGGTCACATAGATCTCACAGAGTTACAGAGAGCCCCAGTCACAACATGATAGCCCTCTAGTGAGATGACAACCTGAGATAATTTTTATAGTGTAGTTAGTCTTAGAGACCAGTACAGTTTCAGTTAGTTTCTATCTTAGAGACTAGAAATCTCATGAGTTTGGTAGACCATTGCCACAGAGATATAAAGGCTTTACTCAGATAGTTAGACCATTGACTAGATCTCTTGAGAGATGAGTATAGTGTAGGGGATGAGAAAAGCAAGAAATTAGCTTTCCAGAGTTAGAGTTAGATGAACCACTACCCAGCAAATAGTAGCCCTGACCAAGGGATAGTGAAATCCCCCATACTAGTTTATGTATTCAGAAAGGGGTCAGGTACAATTTTTACATAGGGTAAGTGGTACAGTATGCCTCCAGTGATCGAAACGGTGAGTATAGCTAGCATCCCACCAGAGCTAAGTAATAGTCAGTGGTAGTAGCTCTTCGATGTTAGTATGAGATACATATGTTAAGCATATCAGTATTGAAATAAGGGACTATAAAATTCCACTGTAAATGAGCAAAGAAAGTGAGAAAAAGTCCTAGCCTGCAGAGATAGATGTAGTAGTAAGCAGAGAAGCTAGGATCATTGAAAGTAGAAACTCCTCAAAGGAGTTGTAATCCTAGTAAGTAACTAAGATGTGAGGCCTTTGATAGAAAGAAATATGAATTGTAATCATGGGATGAGTTAGTAAGAAAGGAAGCAGAGATGAACAGTGGACAAAATATGTAAATAAGTAAGCAGACAAACAGAAACCTCTGATGGCTGTAATGATTAGAAAAGATAATGAGATGTTATGAGAAGCCATTGAAAAAGGACATGGGAGATTTGATACAAAATGAGTTACCTCCCTAGATGTGTAAATGAATCCACTGAAAGAAACATTAATCCTGCGAACGGGTTAACATTAACTTGATATGATTAGTAAGCTCTCCCAGGATAGGCCTCTAGAGTTAGAAATTTCTTTTCTTATGAGAAAAAACTAGCTAGTATTTTATAGCAATAGAGCCCTTATTAAGAACCAGCAATGAAAAATCCCTGGCTAAGAGAAAATTCAAAAGAATGAAATCGTTGAGAAAGTGTATAGAGTCAGGAAGAAGGGAAAGAAAAGAGCAATTAACTAGAAAAGAAAAGAGTAAGAGGAAAGCATGCCTTAAATTTCAAGGAAAAAATTTATTTAAGGGGGGAGAAATGTAATATTTGGTTCTTTGAAAATGAGAGAAAATATGAGAAACGTAACGTACAGTTTCTCCGTCAATGAACAAAATTCACCAGATATAAAATGAAGTCCCTCGAAATGAATTAGTTAAGGTCCCAAAATATTTGGGAATCATTCTAGACTCCTAAAAATGAGAATCTTAGGCTCAGATAGAAAGAAAAATAGAGATAGAATAAGGAAACAAATTGTGATGAAAGGTTAACGAAACGTAAGGGAATTTTTGTCATTTTGAGCAAATTTTGGAATTCACACAGGAGGGCTTTTTAAATGAAATTTTTGAGTTTTTCAGGGTTCTCAGAAGCCCTGAAAACCATGGGAAGCTCTGGCATAGTTAAAACCCTCTGGTGGACGTTTTCCAATATCAGTTGACCTAAACTTTGGCCAGTTCATTTGAGAAGGTTTTAAATCTAATTTGGATGAAACCAAAGGTATTTTATGAATTAGAGGACCTAAATTTTATGATGGAAAAGGCAGTTCTAAAAAAGGAGTTAAAATGAGCTTAAACAGAGAAAACAGGCGTGTAGGGGTAAAATGGTCATTTTGAAAAATTGTAAAAGAGGTTTCTTAAGTAAGATTACACATCATTACCTTCTCCAAGCTTCTATTTCCAAAAAAATGGGCAGCAATGGTGTGACATCAAGAGGGGAGAGAGAGAAGAAGTTTAAGGTTTCGTTTAGGTAAGTAAACGGCCCTGTTTCATCTCATGCCAATTAGAAAAGTTATTCCTCTCTCTAAGAACTCTCTAATGGTGGTTTTCTTTTCTTGAAAACTTGAAGATTGAGGTCTAACCCAAGCCAAAAAGGATTTTTTTTCAAAAAATCAATCGATGAAAAATAATCTACGGAAAGAGAGCTCTGTTTTAAAGTAAGATTTCACTTGAAATACTTACAAAATTTTGTATTTCCAAGCCATTTAAGCTTAGATCTAGAGAGAGAAAGTGAGGAGGAGAGTTTTTCTTTATGTATTCTTGATAGAACAAAAGGTTATGGAGTATGAGGATTAAGAATATATAATTAGAATTGAAAAAGGAGCTTTAGAATGCAAGTTATGGAATTTAGGGATTTGGTTGCACCTAGGCTAAGATGAAGCTTCCTAGTAGTAATTTAAGTTGTCTAAGAGTATATATGAGTTCCTAAGACACTAAGAGAGCCTCCCATATACTTCTCCCATCAAAGAAGTTAAAACAACTCCATTGGTGCCATATGGAAGCATAGCCTTGGCCAAGAAGGGTTCATGCACCTAGGGAGTATTTTAATTCCTTCTAAGCTTAGTTTTGCATCATGTGTTATAGGAGAATATGAGAGGAATCCTTGAAAAAATTTTAGAAATCATAGATAGTGAGATGGCCTTATATGTTCCATAATATGGCTTAAAGAAATAACACCTAGCTAGGCTCCTAGAATTGATTATGTGATGACTCCAAAAGGTTTAAGTGAAGTTAAGAATCATAAATAGATGGAAAGAATGGAGCCAAGATAATGTTTTCCAAAGATTTTTTCATTAAATGCATTATGGAATCATAAAAGAGTTTTATGAGTCACCTAGCTTTTCTAGTGATTGTGTGGCCTTAGAATTTGATTCAAGAGTATAATTAGCTTTCATATAATGTGTCTAGGCCAAGAGAAATGATCTCCACCTTCTTGGGTGTGTGAGGTCAAGGGAAAGGACTCAAGACTTAGGGAAAAAGTGTATAAATGCAAGCAAAGTAGCTCTCTCCACCTTCTCTCATGCATGAATGTATGCTTACATTGTCTTTGAATGTGTGTATATATGTTTTAAGCCATGAAAAGTATTCTAGTATAATTTTATATGCCATGGTACTATGATGATGTCTTATGCATTCAAATGATATTTTATGTGCTTGCTTTGGTTTGCTTGAGTGTGGAGAAGCCAAGAACCCTCTAGCCATGGTGAGGATGAGCCAAGAACCTTTAAAGTTAGTTGAGACAAAGTAAAGAGTCTCCAAAAATGAGGTTGACTCCTAAGAGTAAGGTTGAGTCAAAAACCTCTTAAAGAAATGGATGAGGCAAGTCCAAAATCCACAAGTGAATGGGTGAGGCTAATCCACTTACTTGGCAAGCCTATGTATGTTATGTATGACTTGTTCAAATGCTAAGAATGTTTCTTGAATGCTCATACATGTTAATATGTCCATGGATGCATTTTTAAGGTTTGTTTACATACTTTATGTGTGATTGAAAGGGAGATGAGATATTTGGATTCTTTGAATCTCATCCCCTCCTCTCCAATGTTTTAACATGCTAGGTGAATCAAGAGAACAAGGTAATGGGAGCCAACACCTTGAAAGATAGGAGATTGACAACAAAGTGCATGAATCTTGCTTCTTTAAGGCCATATGAGTAGCAAGTATTGTAAATTATTGTTGTATATGTCCTATAACATTATGAACATGTTTAATTATGTTAATGTATCATGTACAAATGAGGTCAAATATTGTATGATTGGTATAGTGCAATTTGAGTATGGAATGGCTAGACTAGCTTATGGAATTGTATGTAATAATGTAAGTGGAAAGGCCAAATTGAGATGCATGTGGTTTGGGATCACTTGGGCAGTTCATACAAGTCCTATTTATACTTTTAGACTTGCCCAAGAAGTGCCAAACCCTAAGAAAAGCCATTTGGATATTTTGGTATCTTGTATGGACCAAGAATTAACGAACTTAGAACCCTATGCCACTTTTTTCTCCAAATGAGCTCTTTTTGATTTGAGATTTGGCATGCAATTAGAGCTTGTTGAGATATTTTTGGAAAACTAAATAATAGGATTTTTGGAGGTCTAGAGAATATTTGATGAATTTTCAAAGTTGGCAAAAATTTTGGTTTTGGTCTGATGTACTGTTCACTTGGTCTGAAAATGATTTCTATCACACAGGGCCCAAATGATGTTCAATTGCCACAAAATTTTATGTAAAGAAATTAGACATTTCCAGTGACTTGTACCAAATAGAAGATCCTCTTTTGGAGGTCTAAAGAGAGAGATATGAATTTTTAAAGATTTTGCCCAATATCAGGTGTTCCAACTGACCTCAGGTACTATTTGATTAGATTTTGTGCTCTAGATGTGCTTGCACTAGTCTAGAGTTATTTGTCTCCTCTAGCTAACATCTGTAACTTTCCATATTGGTATCATTTTCATAGATTGAATTTTTGTGAAATTAATTGGATATTTTTGAAATTTGCTACAAAAACTTGTGATAGTACCAGTGGACAGCTAGACCTCTGGAACTTGTCAAATATCAAACATCTTCTATGTTGCATTTCATGGTCTAAAAATATTTTTAGCATAAAGTAGACATATGTAGCTTTCCATAATGTTGAGAATGCATGATTTCAATATTTATAGAATTAGTTTTGATTTTTCAAAATTTGTAATAAAGAAAGAGAAATTTTGGTTGAAATAATATATATGGATTTTAAGTACTCCCTTGCTTTGCACGAGCTCTAAGCCAATTTTGGTGATGGAAATGAGTTGTATCTATGTAATTAAATATGAGAATATGATACATGAGTCCATGTAGCCCACGGGACCCTGAAAGAAAATTTTATACGCGACGTAACGCTAAGAAATTCATTATTTTAATTGAGTTTTTCTTACTCCTTAATAAAGTGCATGATATGAAGCATGAGATAAGCTAAGAAATTATGATGTTACATGGCACAAATTTCCACTTTTCAATTGTCACATCAATCACACCACAAAGCCAAGTGCTAACTCATTCATGCAACAATAACACCACTCATTTCAACAACATTAAGGGTTAACCTATAGATCAACGTATTCTTTAGCATAATGAAGTAACCAATATAATCATATCATTTTCATATACTGAAACCAAAATCATCATGTACAAGCTTGAGTCATCATAGTTCATTTCCTAACATGGCATTCACATTCATATATATCATTTACAACATATGTAAAGTCCACTAAAATGTATATATATACATAAGGTTTCATTACTAGAGCATAGCGACAGCACACAAGTATTACATGTAAGCCTAATTCTTTATTTCCCTTTAACAGAACTTTCACCTGTAAAAATAGTAATCCATAATTGGGTAAGATAATAATCTCTATAATTATATTACCTTTCTAGACATATTAGCATATCATCACAAGTATGATCTTGAAACTAGAAAAGTATATCATGGCAGCATACATAGAAAACAATAAATATAATTTGGTTGCATACATATCAAGATTATTGGCCAATAAACCTAGGGAAAAGTAATCTTTGTCTCAACCCTAACTCAATCATCATAGAACATTAGGGAGTAACCATTGTATCAACCCAAGATCATACATTGTCTAAGGGGATTAACTTTCTCAGTTACCTTCTAAACTAATCTATCTTACAACTACATTCATACTTGTTGTTGCTACTATACCATCGCCTGCTATCACTCTAGGCAGAACACTATACCTTGCAAAACTACTAACTTAAAATCTACAAGTTTTACACTAAAAGGCCTTTCACTTTTAATACTCATCATTTTGTTTAGGCCAATTAGAGACTTTAATACATAACTTATCTCTATGCCATCAACATACACATTTAGACATCCCTAGAAAAGCCAACACCTAATGCATTTTCCCTTTATCCTCAAGCCCTAACCATATTTAATAGGCCTAAACCTCTACTCTAATACCAAGAAGTGTCATAACATACACCATATAACTAAACTTATATAATTCCATTCCTACAGCAACAAATTTACAACTACAACTAAACTTTTGGCAACAGTTTTAACCCTTCTTACACATTAATTTGAATTATAAAGGTTAAAATTTAATTTCTTTTCATTTTCATTCATGGCTACCATAAACAAATTTGTTTTGATCTATAAGACCAAGATATAAGCCTCTTTTTCATATATGAGCCGTATAGCGAATTTTGGCAACTTTAGACATAAAAGAGCTTTAAATTCAAAAATTCATAACTTTGGTTATACAATCTCAATTTATACAAATTAGGTGTCTATGGAAAGTTTATGATATAAACTTTACATTATAAAAATTTTGGGTAAAAATGAATATATTTGACCCCTAAAAAGTCATGAAATCTGAGGCCATGATAGCATAAACAGTAACTGCATAATTTTAGTTTTTAGAACCAAATTTAAAAATTCATAAAATATTCTATAGAGTTCAGAAAAATACCATCTTTACTTATTGGAAAGTTATATAAAGTATCTAAATGCTCACTAAATTTCAACCCCAAACTAGGTCATTTGGTCTATCAAGGGTAAGGTTGTAATTTATAGCTTATTTAGACCAAAAATAGGTTCCAAAATCGTCCATTGGGCCTCAAAATTGCAATCTCTTAATTTAAGAAAATTTTAATCTACTCATGCTTCATTTCTATGGGAACCATCATATGAAATAAGGCTAGCTACAAAAATTCACTACCCCATTTGTTTGCTTTCATAGGGAACCCTTAGTGTTTATCATGGCATAAGAGGTTCCATTCTCTTATAAGAACATATACTTAGGCTATATTCATGCTCACAACATTATACACAAAGTACCATCTCATATCATTATAAAGCATATCATATTTGCTATCTCTTTAATTTCCATAGCATACATCAACTATCATATGTAAATAAATTCTCAAAATAAGGTTTAGTTACAAGCTTGGCATCAATATCACACACATACATATTCTCAAGTTTGTTCAAAGTTTTCCATTACACAACCTCATTATATATACATGGTAACATGATTCACTATTCTTTTGTCATACATACATCAAGTACATAATTACATCAAAATACTCCTATTACATCATTCTTAGGCCTTAATGCTTCTCGAGTTCTTTGTCTTTGATGGATGTACTTGTCATGGTTAGGGGGAAATAATAGGGTTGAGATTCTTGGGAGAATCTTAGTAGCAAATCTCAATCCATATCAAAGCATACAATGAATGCAAATAGGGAAATACATGCATGGAGGCTATATGCCTCAAGTAACTTAAACATGAGAATTCGCATGGAACTTTAACTCTTATCTACCCATAGTATAAAAATATACTTGTTAGGCTCAATCTCAACTCAATTTTGAGTTAAGGAAGAGTTACTGTACTTAATTCCCCTCTATAAGGAGTTGGGAGTTGAACATATTTTCATACATACATAAAACTCATGATAAAAGCCACTTCAAAGCATGACTATGAAATCATCAAACAATCAAATATACAAGCATATCAACTCATTTATATATCCAAATGCATATAAGATAAGGAGAGATAGCTACCTTATAAAGCTATAAGCCTCGAGTTACCACTAACTCCCATAATCCTTTTCATTTCTTTGGTCTTTTGCCTTATCCTTCTCGAGCTCATACATACCCAAAGCGAAATTGTACTAGCTCAACCTAAAATACATCAATTTAAATGCAAGGCAACCCATTAGAACTTGGTTTAACTCATTTCATTACTACATAAACTCACCAGAAATCATAAGGTAGTTTAAGCTACTTTGAGTGCTTTCAGAGGGGACTTTCATAATCCAACCTCTAAGTATCAAAATCTCACTTGATATGAGACATATGATTCTAATAGAAGTCATTAGGGTTATCATATGCAAGTTAGAACAACCCAAATTCCTAGTTGTTTCATTAAACCCTTTATGAACCCTAAAATTTCACCTTTCAAAATAAGGCCTATAAATTCAATCTAATAGTTCTATTAGTGTTTATTTATCACATTTAGGCCTTTTAAAACCTTAGAATTCATAAAAGCATTCTCTAGCTACTTCTTCTATAGCTTGGTTGAACCTACACACACATACACCACACTAGCTGTGAACTAAGTTTCCAAAGTCTACAAGAAAAGTAACCACTGCTATAGTATTAGTCATACCTAATCCTTTAGGATCCTTTGAGGTATATAGTAATGTTTTAAAGAAAAGATTAAGATGTGTGTTGATACAAGATAAGAGAGTAATAGCCTCTGCTTCTAGGTAGTTGAGAGCTTATGAAAAGAATTATCCTACCCATGACTTAGAATTAATAGGTGTAGTATTTGCATTGAAAATTTGGAGACATTAATTATATGGGACAAATTTTTAAATCTTTAGTTACCATAAAAGTCTCAAATACTTGTTTGAATAGAAAGAACTCAATATAAGGCAAAGAAGGTGGATGAAGTTGTTGAAAGACTAATTTTGAACTGAAAGGCCAATATGGTGGCTGATACCTTGAGTAGGAAAACTTTACATGTATCCTCCCTAATAGTAAGAGAGATGAATTTGATGAAACAAATTAGGGATTTACCCACTTTTCTGACTTAGCACATGTCACACTATACATGGCTAGCATATATTTCACATTATAACTAGCTAAACATATCTATTTCTATGAATTAAGCTCTTTTAACAGCGAAAATAACCGACATTGAAAGCTCAATTTATGCATTCTTGGCTTTAGGGACCATATGAACTCACTAAATTTATTTTCCATCCTTAACATATTTGTTCAACTAGAAATAACATAATTTTAAGCCCAAAAGTCAGATTCAAAGCATACATTTCAAAATCACATATATTTTGCAATTTTCCTTAACTTCCATAATTTGACATGAAGTTTGGAAAATTATAATTAATTCTAAAAAAATTGAAATCATGTATACTATAGCTTTTTGTAAAGCGTAGGATGTCCTCTGACTACCATAAAATTTTCATATTAAAACAACCAAGTTTGCCTCACAAAATTCAATGGAATAGTACCATTGGTCATTGAGGCATCCTATAGCTAAACCTAAGCTTTAAAAATTCATATCTCCTTCTATAGAGCTTCAAATAAGGTGCTCTTGATGGCTATGAAAAGAGTAAGATGAGGCCTAAATGTTGTACAAATCTCAAGGGCATATCAATTCATTTGGCCCATGAAATCCATTATATATCATAAGTTGTTACAATATTTTGGCACCACCAGATCTCTAACTTCAAAAATTTATAAGTCTCTATAAAACTCTTTTCATACAAACTTGGTGGCCCTAGAAAGATTATAATGTCAGCTATATGCCTATAAAATGTCATGAGCATTAGAATTCATTTGGCCCCTAAATGACACAAAAATGTAAACTGATCATATGAACAGTGATTGAAACAATTCTACATAATTTGGCTAATTTTGAAAATTTATAATAAATTCTTTAGAGCTCCAAAAATAGTGCTTTTTAGTTTTATGAAAAGTTCTAGATAAGACTTATATTCATGCAAAATTTCATGCATCAAAGTGTTTATTTGGTCAGTTTGTGATTCAGCTCAAGATTATGTCATATTTTGCAACCATAATGAGATCGAATGGCCTTCTAGCCATTCCATAACCACTTGAGCACGTACCAAAGCTTAAATGTAGCATATAAAGGCTTTTTAAATGGTCCAACACATCATACAATCTTAAAACTACCTTCCTAGTTGTCATTTTGCATACTTACATCAAGGTACTAGTGTTACGACCCTAACTTCTAATCATTATAATTAAGGTTAAATATGTGATTAATAACCATAAAACAGGGTTACAAGACATTACGACTAATTACATTTGGAAAATGTAGGAAAATTTGAACCTTAATATTATTAGAGTCATCATCCAAATAATTACAGTCATTCATGTGCACAAGGGAAACAAACACTCATTTATAAGCCTTTGATTCTACTACCCATTAATTCCAACTTACAAGAATCTTCTACCAATATTTCTAAGTCATCCCTTGAGGTTACCATATGAAAAACTAAGATTCTAGGTTAGAATGAGAGTTTGGGACCATTAGTTGTGGCTAAATGTCCTTTCGCTACGGCCAATTGTTCTCGGGTTCACCCTCGTATCTTTACAGAAATCGTTGCGGCGAGTTGGAGCTTCGTTGTGGCTAACCTTCATGGCGCTGTGGCAAGGAAGCCTCTTAGAACCTACCTTGCTCGCCTCTCGCTATTGGTCACGACCAATTCCCCCTTTCGCTGTGACTAATTCCTCTTTGGAACGTTTGACACAATTTCACAAAAGTTCATTGCGGCCAATTCCCATTTAACAATAGTGAATTACCCTCTGGACGACCCCTAGTTTTGCCTGTCACATTTCGCCGCGGCTAATTCTACTTTTCGTCGTGGTGAATTGCTCTTTGGTACTCTCTCTAGGAAACTTTGCCTCTATTGGCCGCAGTGAAATGCCTTCTGATCCTATAACTCCTAAAATCTTGTCTCATGCTCTCCACTCTCCCCCCAATGACACCTTAGGGCCACTCTACCTTAATTGTAGGGCTTCAATAGCTTTCATTAGCCTAATTTACCTATCATTACTAGTTCAAGACTCAAGAGTCAATTTCTACTCCTCCGACTATCCTATATCAACAAGTTCATAGATTAATAACAGCAGAATTTCATAAGCTTCCAGTAATTATCATTCAAATATACATTTCCATTAAAGATTCCATACATCACTGATTCAAATCAACAATCTAATATATCCCATGATGACATTTCCAATAGTAGACCACATCATGAATTCAACAAAGTTCATACATTAGATACTATAAGTTCATACATCCAATACCAAGCTATAATAAGACTTAACTCCTTAATAGATACATTCCAACTAATCAAAATATAAACGCCTACACTTAGCAATATGATTACATGATGATGCTATATAAAAGATTAACAAAATTGCATCTACTCTACTCAGATAAGCTTAAGTGTAGCTTTCTCTACACATGGCTAGAGCTCATGGATTTTCATCCACTTGTTTTCCCTTATCCTTACCCGAAGGGCCTTCACCTGAAAGTATGATCCCATGAAACAGGGTGAGATGTAAATTTCAATAACCAAGGCAAATTTCATTCATATATTCTAGTTTAATCAACATATATGCATGATTTCATATAAGCTTTAGAAAACATACCAGTCATATCAGTAAATGAAATAATCAGGTTATCTATGATTATTATCTCATACTAGCAATCATAATTTCACATGTTAAAGGCCAATAACACTAGGAGAGGTCCATCCACGACACCTACTCCATAAAAAGCACAACTAGGGCTCAGTGCATCTAGGGTTTAATCATAACCCAGTGCCCAATCGAAGTATATGCACGGGTGGCAGCCGCACCACAGCTCTACCATGGACTCACAAGGTCCAACACACATAACAGATAGCCAACCAATTCATTTAGCATCAAAATCATAATCATGCAGCAAATACAAGATTAACACTAATATATGCATGGAATTAGTATAAACCCCAGTTACCTCATTTATAGCCAATCCTCTAAGAGCCAATTGAATGCTACTTCAGCCTATGGATACAAAACCAAGCCATTACTATCCCTAATTACAATTTATATCAGCAAACTCATTACTCAAGGAGTCAAGCCATATAGAACTACTCAGAAACACTTACCCAATTCCACCAAAAACCAAATTCGGATTTGGTTGAGCCTACCCCAGAAATCTCAAAACAATACTTCAAATTCTGAGTAAATTCGCAAAAAAATAATACCCATATCATAAATAAGCTATAGGGGTCTCAAACTAGTAGAGAAAACATCAAAATGGAGAGTTTGTACTCATCTAACAACACGCTTAGTCATAACCTACGAAATTTCACCAAGAAAATCCCAAACAACCACATTTCAGATTTTGGGTGTGGTGAAAATGCTCCAAATGAAAAACTAATTAGGCCAAAATAAAGAGAAAGAGAAGGGGATTAAGTTATATAACAAGTACCTTAGCTGATTTTGAGCTTAAAAGTAAGAAATGGTGGTTTTCTTACCCCAAACCCTAGCCTCCCTCCAAACCTCCGAAAATGAGTTGTGTGTTTGTGTTTCAGCAAAATGTGGAGTAGCTAAAGTGTTTAGGGTTTTAGTTGGGTCTAATATGGGTCATGGTTTGACCCAAAGGTCCAATTGCAAGTGGGTTCTGATTTAAACCTTATTGGGCCAGCTTTAATGTATTAGGCTATAGAAATTTAATTGGGTCAGACCAAGTTTGAAGGACTCAATTGATTTAGGTCTACACAAGGGTTATTGAGCCATTTATAAGGTCTTATGCAAGTTGGGTCTTGGGTCTCTAATTCATTAAATCAAATTGGGCCCTCCATTAGTTCCTAACCTTGGCCTACTTAATTTAATTTGGGCCTAAATGGGGTTTCTAACTTAATTAAATCTCAAACTCATATTAATAATTTATCTCTCTAAAATTTTCATTCACTTAACTTACCTAATTATCCCATATTAATTATTCTTAATGAACTTAAATCCATGATTAATACCTTAATTAATTTGTGGGGTGTTACAACTAGGATGTTAAAAATTCACATAAGCATACATTTAGCTCCAAATCCCATTCATACATGATATTTACATACTTTTATACATGCTTAATAATTTACATCTCATAAACATCATATACATACATACTTTGACATTACATTACATAAAATCTTATCATATTGTCAAAGTCTCATGATTCAAGCTCCTTGGCTTTCAATCCTTGCTTTTTGAAGTTCACCTAGACATGGTTAGACATAATGTGGGGAAGAGTGAGATTCAAAGAATCCTAATAGCTCTTTCTCCTTTCAAACATACATATATGGTACATTTTCATGTCAAAGAATGCAAGCATGCCATAAAAGTTTCTAGTAATCATACATAAACATAATTTCATGTTACATAAACTCATTCAAATCAAACATAGGCTCCAAAGGATATTGGTCTAGCTTCACCTAATTTCCTTGGGACTTTTGGATTTGCCTCACTTACTTTAAGGGACTTTTGACTTAGCTTCACTCTTTCTTGAGACTTTTTGCTTTGTCTCACCCATTCTTAGGGATTTTTAGCAACTCCTTACCCATTCTAAGGGACTTTTGACATAACCATACTCATTCAAACTATCATGCATTCAAAACATGTTTCAAGAAGCATAATGGTATCATAGCATGAATTCACTAGCTATAAACATATCTCATAGTTCAAACATACACATAAGCATTCAATGACAATCAAACATCCAAGAAATGCATGCAAGAAAGGTTAGAGAGCTACCTTGTGCCAAGAATACAAACTTTCTCCTTTGCTTTCTTAATTACCCTTTTCAGCCACACATCTACACCTAGGAGGATCTTGATTTGCTTGGCTTAGATATATCAAATAAGACACAATTCAATCATTGGAACCCATTCTAACCTCACATAAACTTTATGCAAGCTTACTTTTTCTTATGACATCAATATGGCTCCATATAAGAACATAATGAAGCAACCTTTAGAATTCATAATCTTAGCTCCAATTGCATTCAATCTAAGTCTCTTGACTCTATTTAGACTTCTTGAATTCATCATAAATTTAATTCAAGGAGTCTAGACTTAAGTTACTTTTTTATGTCTTACAAAGGAACCTAAACTTTCATCTCATAAACCATGGTTTTAAATTCAAACCAGTAATTCCTTTGGTGCTTATTAACTATATCTAGGCCATTTTTATCCTTGGAATCAAAGAAAAATCTCCCTAGGTACTTAAACTCTTCTTGGCCAAGACATGTAGCAAGGTGAAGACCCATAAAGTTTGCTTAATATTTATTAGGGAAATAACACTTGTGAAACTTCTTATATGTCTTAAGAACTCATATATATTCTTACATAGGTTAGACTATCCTAAGAAAGGTTAAAAAATGGCTAGGTGCAACAAAAACCCTAAGTCACATTACTTGATTTCTATTGCTTTTCTTTTAAATCTAATTGTATATTCTTATTCCTCATATTTGAAAACCCTTGTCTTTACCTTGTTTTGTCTTGAATTTATTCCCTATTGAGTGGGCCTAGGTCTGGCCGAACCTACCATGAGAAGAGCAAGTAAGAGGAAGCAACAAAAGGCCATGGTTCTTATCTTATTTAAAAACTTTTTTTAAGGAGTTTTCACTTGCTTCTAGCTTTTCTTTCCAATTCCAACTTTCTCCTACTGAACCAGCCATAAATCAATCATAATTTAGTCATCAAAACCATGGAAGAAAAGAGGAAAAAGAGGAGAAGAGGTTTGGTAAAGGAAAGAGCATGAAAAAGTGACCAAAATTTACCTTTTCAAGCTTGCTTTCTTCCATGGTTTGTTGGTTATGAAGAGGGCTAAGGGCTCATTTACATAACTTTTCAAAATTACAATTTAGTCAATCTTCTTGGTTTCTTCCATTTTGGCTCATTTCAATTCTTTTTTGAAAATCGTCCTTTATATCATGAAATTTAGATTCTTTAATTCATAAAATACCTTTGGTTTCACCCAAATTAGATTTAAAATCTCCCTAAATGAATTGGTCAAAGTTTCAGTTAACTGACACTCGAAATTTCAAACTGGAGAAATTTTAATCATTCTAAAGGTTCTTATGATTTTTAGAGCCTCTAAGAACCCCGAGAAAGTAAAATTTTCATTTAAAAATCCCTTTTTTGAGTTTTTTAAAAGTTACATAAATTTATGAAAATGCCTTTGCCTTTTTGCCAAATTTTATTTAGCTATCTTGACTCCATTTTTCAGGCATCTTTGGCCTTGTATTCTTATTTTTTGATATCTAGATTATTTCTCTAATTTTGTTTGGTCTCAATTCTTTTTATCTAGGATCAGTTTCAGGCCTTTTTAGAATAACCGAGTATTATAACACACAATTATTTTTCTTTAAGGGTTTATAAAACTATCCTCAAGTGTTTTTCATGCTCTTCTCTATTTCTTGAATATACCAAGATATCATCTACAAACACTACCACAAACTAATGTAGATAAGGTTGGAAAATCCTATTCATGTAATCTATAAACATTGTAGGTGCAATAGTGAGTCCAAATGGCATTATCAAAAACTCATAATGACCATATCTAGTTCTAAAGGTAGTCTTAAGAATATCTTACTTTACCCAAATTTGGTGTTATCCAGATCTTAAGTCTATCTTAGAAAATACATAGGCCCCTCTAAGTTGGTCAATCAGATCCTCTATTCTTAGAAGCAGATATTTGTTTTTGATGGTTACCTTTTTCAATTGCCTATATTCTATACATTACCTAAGGCTTCTATCTTTCTTAGCTATAAACAAAACTAGTGCTCCCCAAGGTGAAACATTTGGCCTAATCAATTTCTTTTCTAACAAATAATTGATTTGGCTTTTTAGTTCTTATAATGCAAGAGGTGACATCCTATAAGGTGTGATGGAAATTGGTCTTGTTTCAGATAAAAGGTCAATGAAAAATTCTATCTCTCTTTTAGGATGCAGTCTTAGAATTTCATTTGGAAAAACTTTAGGAAACTCATAGACTATAGGAATTTGAGTTATCTCTTTTTTGACATTTGATGAATTCAAGAGGATGTTTTTTGAATTTATAAAACCATCTACCTTTCCGTAAGAATTGGCAAAGATTTTTTGAGGGATGAGAATAGTCTTATTATGGCAATCAAAGGTAACATGGTTAATAGATAACCAATCCATTCCCAAAATAATAGCAAGATTGGCTATATGCAAATAGATAAGGTCAACAACAAAATCTTGTCCATAAACATGGATAGGGCAGTTCAAACAAGCATGGAGAGTCATCACCTTTTCAGTAGAGGTAACCACAGTAAGATCATAAGATTAAATAAAGATAGGAAGTTGTAAGTTTCTTACACAGTCTATAAAGATAAATGAATGGGTAGCCCCAGAATCAAATAGCATAGGCAAAATATTATTTTTAATTTAACATGTACCTTGTATCAATCCAAACAACTGAGTCACATCTCTTTTATCTAAAGAATAGACCTTTCCTTGATATTATGGTTAGGTAGGATTCTGCTCCTTCTTCTACTGTGGACAATCACTAATAAAATGTCTTGTTTGGCTACACTTGTAGTAAGGAGGAAATCACAATTGACATGGTTTACCAAAGTGCTATTTTCCACACCTTCTACACATCATGGTATTATTTGGTTTGAGTTGATAGAGGGCATGTTTCTTTCCATTTCATAGATTTTTATGAAAAGGTTTGAATTGTTTTGCTTTCTTTTTCCACTAATTATTCTTAAATTTTTCAACTTCATCCTTCTTCAGATTCTTTGCTACCACCATACACTAATTTACTAATTTTGGATAATTCCTGATCATTAGGGGGATATAACCTTTTTATATCTAATTCATAATCCTAGCTCTAACTTTTGACACTTCTAGGCTTCATCATAGTTATGCCAAAGATAAGAGGAGAACTTGCATAATTCCTTTAGTTTTACCAAATATTGCTCAAAGGTCATATTACCTTGGATTAGCCTGGGGTACTTTATTTCTTTATCATTGTTGATCTCTTCAGGAAAATATTTTTCATAAAAGATCCTCTAACAAACTACTGAATTAATTAAAGTACCTTGACTTTCCAACAACTATCCAATACTTCGCCACCAATGCTTAACATTTCAAAAAAGCATATAAATTTTAAGTGTTATTTTTTGTTCATTTAAGAACCCCAATACTTCAAAATTTTTCTCTAACTCCTTTATCCATTCATCAGTCTTTTTCTGGATTAAAGACTTTAGTGAAGGTAGAAGGTTTAGCCTTTATAAACTCTAACCATCCTCATTGGTTTCATTGTTTCTTCCTTTCTTTTACCCCCATTACTTCCATTTTCATTTTGACCAATTTCTTATAAGTGTTGTAGGATTTAGTACGTAGCAATAGCTTGCTCTTAAATAGCTAAGGCTAATCCCTGAAGAGTCTCATCAGTACTATTTGCATTTCTATTAGCATTTTGTCAGGTAGTCATGATTTTCTTATTTGCACAAATAAATATTATTGAAGTAATCAAGCTCAATAGTGAAAACAGAAAAATACAACATCCATATAGTATTTAATAGTATTGACTCAATTAGCATACAGGTAAGGAAACACTAGTAATTTCCTATCTACACACTAACCCCCATACAAAGTCTCGCTTTAACCTTTTTAGGACTTCATCTAGATCAATCTCAATTACCATACCCAAAGGCACTAATAAATTAACCTGTTCTAATACCAAACAAATGTAACGCCTTCTTTAATTACCCAATTTTAAAGAATTTTTTTCAACAGCAAATAATTCTAATCAATTTATATCTAATTACCTTTCCTTTTTTTTAAATCTTTCTTTCATGGTATAGAATCTTTATTACGTGTTCAACTGAAAACTATGATAATGTAGCAAATCATAGAATATGGTAAAAATAAACTGCTACTACTATTAGTGCATATTGTTAAAGTGTTCAGACACACGGGATCAAGTCATCAAAAGTACAAACCATAATATCCATTGGGGATTTAATCTAAACTACCTAAAAAGAAATCCCCAGATAACCAAAAAGAATTATAAAAGTTAGTCCCCTATACAAAAAGAAAAGGTGGAAGTGGATCTAGGTCTTTGTTCATGGAAATGGAGGAGATACCCTTCCCATAAGGAATGGGGGAGTCTCGTGTTCTCCTGTTACCATGAATAGAATAGGAACCACATGAACTATCTTATTACAAGATATTATCTAGATGTTATGGATGACAAATGTCCATCCCTTTATCAGGAACTAGATCCATTTGGCTTAGAGCTCTAGGGTTACTGTGTAAATGGTTATCTAAAAAAAATATAAATCACAACGAAGTGAGAAATAATTTTTCCAGTAACATGATGGGATTAATATAAAATAATATTTATGAAGAAACATCAAGCATTAATTTAATAACAATAAATAATATAAATAGAATATTTTAACAAAGAATAATTAATTTACAGAACAATATAAACAGAGAGTAGTACATATTATTTTGTAATATTCAAGATAAATATAGAATAACAGAAACAGAGGATTTTATGTGACAATATAAATAGAAAATAACATGTAAATTTCAGGACTTCTAACATACCAGCAAAACCAAGTTTTAAATACAGGTAATAAATATAACATTAGCAAATTCCAAATTTACATGCCACAAGCCGATGAATATAAATAGAATAAAGAAAATATACCAAAAAATAAATATTATTTAGCTTGACCATTAGGCCTTGGAGATTGCTAGCTTCAATACTTAAATCACATTACACTAGCATCAGTAGGCTTAATACTCAAATCATGTTATACTACCATGACTTAACAGGCTCACCCTTGCTTCTTTTATTGAGGCATCCCTTAGTGGATACCCAAGAAAAGTTGATAAGTGCATATTTTATAATTAAATAGGTGTAGATTTGGGATATAATGGATTAAGTTTATAAATATTTTATACCTATTTAATCTATTTTATATATTTTCCTCCTAAATTTAATTCTTAAATAAAAACAGAATTTGGATAGGAAATTATAGGCTAAAGATAAATATAAGATATAAAATTTTATTAGAATTAGAAACTAACATTTAAATTACTTGATTTTATTAGTTATTTTATTATTCCTAGTTATCTTTTTGTTAGGTTTTAATAATTATCTTTTTGTTAAAATTAGAATTTAATATTATCTTTAATTATTAGAAGTTAAATTTCATTAGAATTAGGATTTGTTATTAGAAGTTATTTTATGGACTCTATGTAACACCCCATAATTAATTAAGGTGTTAATCACGGATTAGATTAATTAGGAATAATTAATATGGGTTGAGATTTAATTGAGATAGAAATTCTATCTAGGCTTAAATTATTAGATCATGATAAGAAGCTAATGGAGGCTCAATGGGTTAGGTGCAGACCCAACCCAATTTAGTGTGATGGAGGCCCAAAATCCATCTTGTATAGACTCTTCTAAGTGGCCCAATAACCCTTGAGCAGACCCACATTCTTGAGCTCTTCAAACTTAGTCTGGCCCAATTGAATTTCAGCAACCCAACACCTTTAAAACTGGCCTAACAAGCTAAAATCTGAAGCCCAAAGAAGTTAGACCTTGGAGCAACCCATGACCCATATTTGACCTAACTAAAATCTAACCTAAACCCTAATACTTCAGCCACTTTCTTATTTGCTAAAACTCAAGAAGCAAAATTCGGAGGTTGAGAAGGAGGCTAGGGTTGGGGGTAAGAATTCTGCATTTTCTCACATTTAGAGCAAGATTTAGTCAAGGTAATAGTTATACAACTTAATCCCCTCATCTTTCTCTTTAATTTGGCCTGATTAGTTTTTCATTTGGAGCATTTTCATCTTACCCAAAATCTGAAATGTGGGTGTTTGGGGATTTTCTTGGTGAAATTCGTAGGTTGAGATTAGGGCTAACCTTGGGTGAGTTTAAACCCTCCATTTTGATGCTTCATTTGTTAATTTGAGACCCCCATAGCTGATTTATAAAATGGGTATTAATTCTGTACGAATTTGCTTAGGATTTTAGGTAGAATATTGAGTTTTCTGGTGAAGGACACTCTAATCCGAATTTGGGATTTGTGATGGCTGTTACAAATTTATCTACAAGTGAGGTAACCGGGTTTATATCAATTCCATGTATATATTTGATTTAATTTCATATGTTACTGTATATGAATGATTTGAAATGCTGAATGAATTGGTTGGCTATCTGTTAAATTGTGATTAGACCTTGTGAGTCCATGGTGGAGCTGTGGTGCGGCTGCCACCCGTGCATGTGCTTCGATCGAGCACCGGGTTATGATCAAGCCCAGATGCACTGAGCCCTGGTTGTGCTCAATAGGGAGTAGGTGCCATGGACGGGCCTCTCCTAGTGTTAATAGCCTTTAACATGTGATAATATGGTTGCTAGTATGGGATAGTAATCATGATAGCCTAATTGTTTCATTTGCTGATATGATGGATATAATTCTGTTGTTGATTTTGATTCATGCATATATGCTAATTAAACTGGATATATGATGGAATTGCCTTGGTTATTGAGATTTATATCTCACCCCGTTTTATGGGATTAACATTTCAGGTGAAGGTTCTTCGGGTAAGGATAAAAGGAAGTGAGTGGATGAAAATCCATAAGCTCTAACATATGGGAGAAGGCTACACTTAGGCTGGCTTATTTAGTAGAGATGTAATTTTGTTATTAGTTTACATAACATCATCATGTATTCATGTTGCCAAGTGTAGGTGTTCATATTTTGTTTGATTAAAATGTAACCGTTAAGGATTTAAATCTCATTATAGTTGAATATTAATTGTATGGACTTATAGTATCATATATATAGTTTTGTTGAAGTTGTGATATGGATTACCATATGGGAATTGTAGTCATATGATGCCTTGGATGTGGACATAAGCTATTGTTGAATGGAATCTCTATGGGATGTGCATGAGATGTTAATTGCTGCTAATGCATGTGTTCTTGCTATCATATATTCATAAATTTGCTAATATGAGCTAGTTGGGCAAGTAGGAAGTAGTATTTAAGTTTTGCAATGGTAATGGATGGATTGATGGGTAAATAGGGTAGATAAACACCATTAGAATCACATAAAATAAGGGTAGGTGGACCTAAAGTGTTTCCAAGATGAGAATTGGAGTGTAGGAGGCGAAATTTGGGTATTGTAGTCACAGGAGGGAGTCTCACGCAGCTAAGAAGGCTTCGTTGCGGCCAAATGAGATACAGAGCCGAAGGGCGCCGTGGCGCAATAGAAGAAAATTGGCCCAGAAAGTGACAGTGGCGAGGAGCGCAGCGGCCTGATAAATCTCCCAGGAGGGTAATAGAACCGGAACTTGTCGCGGCGCATTATGTCCTGCCGCGACGCGAGTCAAGGAAATAAAATAAGGTTGGACAGAAGCAAAACTAGCCGCAGTGCAAATATATTGCGCCGAGGCGAGAATCATGGGAGTTGAGAACAGTAGTTCCAGGAGGCATTTCCGCCGCGGTGCCACATAGGTTGGCCGCGGCGAAGGTCCAACTCGCCGTGGTGAGATTTGTCCAATGATTCCAGAGAGCAACTTGGCCGCGGCGGGGAAGGTATAGGCCACGGCGCAAGTCCCCAACCTACTCCTTTTACCCTAGAAACCCCAATTTCTTCAATGGTAATGGTAAGAGATGATATAGGAACACCTGTGGGAAGTTATTGGGTATTGAAACGGATGGACGGTTGAATCATAAACCCCTTATGGTAGTAGGATTTCTTTTATGCAAATTTTGTTTTGTTGTGGTGGTATGGTGATGACCCTAACATTAAGGTTCAAATTTCCTCATATTTTCGTAATGTGATAAATTATAACCACTCAAACCTTGATAATTAATTATTAATCGTATATTTAACCATAATTACAATGATCAGAAGGGAGGGTTGTCACACTCTATATATAGTTTATAGGAATTAAGACTGTGAACCTTACCACTGATCGAAGAATAATAAATATTTTTTAGATTCCAATAGGAAGGGAGGCATCCAATCACTATTTTGAGTACCTCAATAATTCTCTTCAAGATATTTAGAGCTCGTGGAAGCAATCCTGAAGCTAAGTGCAAGAATTTTTAAGATTATTGAGGATGAATCAATTTCTCTTCT
This sequence comes from Erythrophleum ivorense, assembly GCA_026724425.1. NCBI lineage: Eukaryota > Viridiplantae > Streptophyta > Magnoliopsida > Fabales > Fabaceae > Erythrophleum > Erythrophleum ivorense. The sequence goes on along the minus strand of JAIUCV010000012.1, from coordinate 17,489,124 downwards.
CTAGTTCTTTATATTCTTGTGATTGATTTTTCATGATTAGAGATTTTAGAACAATGTTATTTGTGAATTCTTCAATTATGTGTTTCTAAATTTCCCAGTTAGTGATAGGGATATAGCCAAATTGGGAACTAGTTTCTACTATTTGTTTTGACTCTATAGATTTTTATTTATGAATATATTTCCAAATTTCAATTATATCTATTTCTCTCATATTTAATGTTAATTTTATGATTAGCCACCATCAAATCAAATATATGGGTGATCTTGATACACTGGGAGGTGAAAAGAGAACCTAGATCTAGAGAAATAGACACAAATACTTAGGCTAAGGATAGTTCTAGAGATTTATGGTGTAAAGTCCCACATCGGTTAGGAAGGTCCTGGGGCTAGTGCATATAAGTGGGGGCAAAGCTCTCCCTTCCAACGCGCGCTTTTCCTGAGCGAAGGATGGGTAACCAAGCCCTCAAAGCTTGGAAGGGACAAAAAGCTCGGCAGCAGGAAACCGACTGAGTAATAATATGTTGGGAGCTCTGTGTGACTTGGTATCAGAGCAGTCCTGACCCATGTGCAACACGAGGACGGGTTGGCCCCAAGGGGGGTGGATTGTAAAGTCCCATATCGGTTAGGAAGGTCCTGGGGCTAGTGCATATAAGTGGGGGCAAAGCTCTCCCTTCCAACGCGCGTTTTTCCTGAGCGAAGGATGGGTAACCAAGCCCTCGAAGCTTGGAAGGGACAAAAAGCTCAGCAGCGGGAAACCGACCGAGTAACAATATGTTGGGAGCTTTGTGTGACCTGGTATCAGAGCAGTCCTAACCCATGTGTAACTCGAGGACGGGTTGGCCCCAAGAGGGGTGGATTGTAAAGTTCCACATCGGTTAGAAAGGTCCTGGGGCTAGTGTATATAAGTGGGGGCAAAACTCTCCCTTCTAACGCGCGCTTTTCCTGAGCGAAGGATGGGTAACCAAGCCCTCGAAGCTCGGAAGGGACAAAAAGCTCGGTAGCAGGAAACCGACCGAGTAACAATACGTTGGGAGCTCTGTGTGAGCTGGTATCAGAGTAGTTCTGACCCATGTGCAACCCGAGGACGGGTTGGTCCCAAAGGGGGTGGATTGTAAAGTCCCACATCGGTTAGGAAGGTCCTGGGGCTATGCTATACTGGGATCTACTGCGATCTATCTCTGGGAGATGTCAAAGCCTAAGATTACTGTATCTAACAGTAAAATACATGCTCACTAAGTCCAATAACCATCGCTCATAATAACTGAAGCTAAACTTAGAGGTACATCGTACTCTTCGTGCGAAGTGGATTCTGTGTCATCTGATTCTCTAGGATCCCATCATTCTGATACTAGGGAGCATTTTACATTTTTCACTCCTCACTCCTCATAGGATCCTCAGATTCCCACTTCAGCCCCTTTCTTATTTGGGCTTTCTTTTTTTACTCTATTAACTTACTTACTTTACATGTACTCATTCTAGTCTTCCTCTCATATCCTGTAGTTTCTAACTATGCCCACATTTTGCTTTTAAGTGCTTTAGTACTAGGGCATCTCACATACTGAGTGTGGCTAACATCTCTGGCAGGAGAGAGGCTATGCACTGGTCCCTTCTCATTTCATTTACATATATTATAAGGGACTCAGGCTATGCATACCAAATCTAGACATTCTCTACTGGGGATTCCTTTCTACATACTTTTCTTACTGTTTTAGTATTCTTAGAATCCTTTACCTTTCTTCTCTGACTCATCTCATTCTTTAACTAACTAAGATACTCTTCAATTATCGGGACACTTTGGTGAGTGATGTCATCGTTTGCTACGCACTCAAGTCACATTACTATTAGGTTGATCAGGCCTACTATCATGTAACCATTATTGCAAGCAAACTACAACATCAAACACTAATACACAAACGCCTCATGACTGAGCTCGAGGCCACTAGCGCCTGTATAGTACAAGTTTCTCAATAATCTAAAGTACCTCTCTCTTACCTTTTCTATCAGCCCTATTTTCGTAGAGTGCTCCAGAAAAGTAGGATTCTTCCTCTGCTACATCCTGAGATCTCTCTGTATTACCTGGCTATTTTTTTCTTCAAGCACTATCATGTAAAAAAGGCATCTATGCCAAGGACAAGTGTGCTTTCTAGAATAATCAAGCACATCGACTCGACATTTTTTTTCAATCTACTATGTCCTCGCTTGAACACTGTCATAAATTCTTCTCTCTTTTACTTTTACTATCCTTTTACTTAGGTGAAAAGGATATTTTACTACTGGCTGTTTCTGTTGCCAGTTTAGGTTTTTCTATGCTCGAGAGCACCTGCATTTTTCTGGGGTTCCTCCATTTATTCACTCTTTGTAATATTAAGGGGGTTTATTTTTCGCTCATACTCTTACTTTGCTTCTAACTAGACCATCCCTCAGTAAAAAGAATCCTATTTCATATAAGCCCCAGGAATTTCATTTTATGGTGCTTTCGGCTTACATTCTCTCTCTATGTAACACGAGGCTCGCCTTTTGAAGCGGTCTCTAGCTCCTTCGAGCTTTTCTGAGGGTACGAAGGCATTAGCTGTTTGTCTCAGGTCATTTCTATGTTTGGATCAGAGCTGTGCTTTCTCTCTGTTTAGCCTCTTTAGTCTCATCCTCAGGAGCACAATATATTATTTTTAGGGTTTTACTAATTCAATCCAAAACATGTACTCTCAATGTCCGGATTCTATTTTACTGAAAACTCATGCTCTACTGGGTGTTCTAATCACTCACGTGCTTTAACCCTATATCATTCTCATATTAAGGAGTTCGTCTGACTAACTATTGGACCCCTATCTGTTTATCTTTCTGGGCTTAGTTTACTCATTTAATTATGACTAGAGTGGGGGCATCTTTTTTGTAGTTAGTTTCTTAGCTCTTCCTTGCTTTCCTTTATGACTCAGGGGGTTTATCTAGGGAAATTTACTAACCATTACTGGGTGGTTTCCCTGACATCAGGATGTCTCATCTTTTCTTTCTTGATCCAGGGAGAACTTTCATTGAGCCTTTCATTTACATATCTCACCTGGAACGATGCTACTAGTTATCTCCCCTAGGCTTTGCGCTCAGCCTGGACTAGCCATCTCATCGGACCTGTAGTTTACTAACTATTCTCATTCTTTTCTGAGTCTCTATTACTGGCTACTCATACTTACTTCTAGGTGTTACCTATGAGGTACACCTTTCTAGGTCACTCACTATGTGCTTCACTACTAATAGCCTTATCTCACATTATTTCAAGGCTACACTAGCATTCTATCATTCAGTGTCTCATAGGGTAGCATCTTAGGTTGGAGTCAATGCCTTAAAATCAGCTTTCAACAACCTCATCATCCCTGTGTCTAACGTTTTTTGTGTTGAGCTCTTTCCTGAGTCTCATTTATTAGGCCCACGAATTTCTTACTAATCTTTTATAATCATTCATTACTCTTTTCTCTATTTATACTAGGGGTTCCCACTCTCTATAGGTTATCTGACCCCTTATCAACTCCTTTCTTAAGTTGGCCTGAATATGACCAACAAGGCATTTATGGTGCTATTCGCCATGGCTAACATATCATTTGCCGCAGCTAATCAGCCTCAGGTTCACTCTAGTTCTTTTGTTTAAGTATTGGTTGCGGCTAACTTCTTAATTGGCCATGACGAGGAATTCTCTGGATTGCCTCGCTGTTTCTATGGAATAATTGGCCGCAGCTAATGGCCTTTGATTGGCTTATTTTTCAGGGATTGAATTTTCATCTTTAGCTACTAACCCGAGCCTCATTGCCTCTATATCTAGTGCATCATCAAGCTAGAGGGTTCTACCTCGTGCTTTATTCGTACATAGCTAGTTGTTACCTCTGGGCTGAGCTATTATCTCTAGGCTATCAGGGCTTTAGGGTGTAGCTTGTAACTTAACCTCTGGCCTGAGGAAATTAGCTTTTTGGTTTTGAAATTCATCTAGAGATTTAGGTATTGTGGCTAGGGGATAATTCTCTTTTGTATTCCCCTCTACACTGGTCCTGTGCAGCCGCAGTCTCATCTTATACCGCCCTGCATCCTACTTGTCTCTGCATTAAGCGAGACATCTTGGAATGGCCTGAGTATGACTACCAGGGAGGATTAGGCCTCACACACTCTCTCTAGCAAGCCTTTTTATATTAACGAAATCATTTCTCATCGTTTATGTCTAGGGCGTGCCACTGATCCCGGCGAGCTATCATATCTCATCAAGCTCTAACCGTTGGATCCCTTAGCTCCGCTCAACCTTAGCTCTACTCAAGCTACTATAAAGGCCACGCTATCCCGGTGTCGACTAACTATTCCAAGACCATTCTACAATTTACTCATCATGAATAAAGCCACAAACTATACTCATACACCCAACAATCCTCATATAAGGCTCTACCTATCTATTCAAGCCTTTTACATAGCCCTATTACTACATCCTCAAGCCAAATCCAATTTAAGAGAGCCTGGAACTTTGCTCTGATACTAGGTCACACAGAGCTCCCAACGTATTGTTACTCGGTCAGTTTTCTACTGTCGAGCTTTTTGTCCCTTCCGAGCTTCGAGGGCTTGGTTACCCATCCTTCGCTCAGGAAAAGCACGGTTGGAAGGGAAAGCTTCACCCTCACTTATATGCACTAGCCCCAGGATCTTCCTAACCGATGTGGGACTTTACAATCCACCCCCCTTGGGGCCAACCTGTCCTCAGGTTGCACATGGGTCAGGATTGCTCTGATACCAGGTCACACAGAGCTCTCAACGTATTGTTACTCGGTCGGTTTCCTGCTGTCGAGCTTTTTGTCCCTTCCGAGCTTCGAGGGCTTGGTTACCCATCCTTCACTCAAGAAAAGTGCGCGTTGGAAGGGAGAGCTTTGCCCTCACTTATATGCACTAGCCCCAGGACCTTCCTCACCGATGTGGGACTTTATAATCCACCCCCCTTGGGGCAAACCCGTCCTCGGGTTGCACATGGGTCAGGACTGCTCTGATACTAGGTCACACAGAGCTCCCAACTTATTGTTACTCAGTCGGTTTCTCGCTGCCAAGCTTTTTGTCCTTTCCGAGCTTCGAGGGCTTGGTTACCTATCCTTCGCTCAGGAAAAGCGCAAGCCAGGTTACATAGAGCTCCCAACGTATTGTTACTCGGTCGATTTCCCACTGCCGAGCTTTTTGTCCCTTTCGAGCTTCGAGGGCTTGGTTACCCATCCTTCGCTCAGGAAAAGCGCACGTTGGAAGGGAGAGCTTTGCCCCGACTTATATGCACTAGCCCCAGGACCTTCCTAACCGATGTGAGACTTTACATGTGGAAACTTAAAACTATTGTTTCATGATTTAATTAGTTGTTTGGGTATCTTGGAAAAGAATTCAACTCTAATTAAATACGGATTGGTAATTCTGGAGAATATTAAGATACTCTAGAAATAGTTGTCACTATAATTTCTTAATCGTTAATTCAACGAATAGAAACTAGTAACCTACAGGGTAAATCCTGAACCCTAACACTTTTAGTGATCGTGTTCTTCTCATAGTTAATTCTCGCTTGCTTTTATTTTTATAGTTTCTACGTACTTTCATCAATTAATTTGTTTTATATCATTTTTTAACTATTAATTATTTAAATTAGTAAGAGCGCAACCTCTTTGTGGGTTCGACCACAGAATGCTCTGGGAATTTCTACTATACCGATCTTGTACACTTGCGAGAGTAATCAAAAGTTATATCAAAATATCACAATAATATGTCATCCAAACCATCATTTAATTAAGACATAATAGGTATATTTGGGAAAAAAATGCCTTGCATAACTCTGTGTAGAAACAAACAATCCTGATAGCATAACAATGCACTGAAGTTTGAAAAAATCATAATTAATTATTAAAATTATCTTTCTACTTTTCGAAGTCCAAATTTATCCTAGGGCCTATTCGATGTCCAAAATAGTTTATAAATTAGAGTCCAATGTCAAGGCATGATATAGCATCAATATGCTTGTTTAAGTATATGGGAGGCTTAATAAAGCCTAATAAATTCAAATAGGTCCAAAATATCTAAATAACTTTCACTGATCCTAATTAATTATTTTAAATATTTAAGTATCTTTCTCAATTAAAATTAGACATTTAGTACAATAGCAGTTATCCAGTGCCAACTCTAGCACATACAGGCTCACCCTTTGATTAAGGCAATTTTGCCAAAATTCACATTGTCCAATCCTTTAACAAATAACCCACAGCTATTCAAACATGAAATCAAGTATCATATTACTAGAGCAAATATTCGCCGTTTATTTAATAATCAACATAATATTTCATAACATACTAATCTTGCACAAACAAGCTCAAAAAATTATAGAATAAATATCAGCATAATTCAAACAACTGTTGAACATACAAGGCCATACAAATCATCCAAAATTCATCAAATCACACAATGAAAAATTTAAGAAGCTCATGGCCAACACTTTTTCTCAAAAAGTTGACTTTTTATATAGTTATCTATAATTCACCAAAATTTCATCATAGACCTAATTTTTAGTGTAGATTAACCTAATTTAGTTAGTTTTTGAAAAGATCTTCCCTAGGTACTTCAAGTGGGCTTGCCCGAACCTATGTCATAGTGTGAGTATGTGATTTGTTTTGTTTTTCTTGCTACCAAATGGCTACTCATACATAATCAAGGTAGATGAACAAAAGCCCTAAGTCAATTTCTACAAAATCATGAGATTTCTCAAGCTTGTGCTAAAATGAAATTCAAGGAATAATTGCCATAGTTTTCATGAAAATCAAGATTATATTAAACAATCTCTCCTTTGGGCTTTCTTCCATCAATTTTCCATTTATTTTCTCTTCAATTTCTTCCATGGCTTCTTGAAATTTAAAGTTCCACAATTCATAGAAAAAGCCTACAAAATTAGGAATTTTGTAGAAGTATATGAATGCATAAGCTACATATATGTATTCCTCATCCTTTCTTGGCATGGATCCATAAAACAATAAGAATTCCCATTTCCTTCTTGCCATGGGTGAAACTCAAAGGGGGAGAAAAGAGAAGATTCATGGAGCAAAATAGAAGAAAAACTAAGAAGAAGAAAACTACTCTATGTTACCTTGAATCCATGGTGTTTTCTTTCCCTGGTTTCCTTTTCTTTCTCTTTTCTCCTTTCTTTTTCTCTTTCCTTGGTCATGGTTCTCCTTCACTTTTTCTCCGTTGTTTTGGTCGAATGTGTGTGTGTGTTCTTGTGTGTGTGGGGTGTAAGGGGTGTGTGTGTGTGTGTGTGTTTTTTTTTTTATATGTTTTACTTATAATGAATGGCTAGGATTTAGTATGGTTTTATGATATTAAATCTAAGCTATTGGGTTAAATAGATGGTTAAGATTTAATCTTAATTTTAGAGATTTGATGTGAACTATTGGATTAGATGAAGGATTGTGATTTAATTTCTAAAAGTAAAAGAATATGAATCATTGGATTATTTTAATGGTTGAGATCGCATCTTGATTTAATGATGAATATTAGCCATTAGATTTAACTATAGTTAGATTTTAACCATTGTTAGTTTCCTTGTTTTGGTGAAAGTTACTGTAATGATTACCTTGCATTTATTATGGCTAAAGTCAGTGATGATGTCATTTGATATTAGTAGTGATGTCAATAGTAACTTTTTAATAAAACATGTAATCATAATCTTTTACTGAATTTGCTGATGTAAGTATCATTATTATTTCATAATACAAGCAAAATCCAGAATTTTCTCCTACATATGGTGCTATGTCATCCCTTCCCTGCAGATGGTGCCACATCATCTTCTTCCTAGTCAGAATTTACTAAAATGCTACCATTTCACTGATGTGTCCTTTCGTAAATTCTCTATAATATTTTATTTGACCTGTGTCTTTAAGTTATCTGCTATATTTTAATATTACTTGGACTTATGTGGGTCCCACTTAAGTTTTTTAGTTATATAATTTATTATTATTTTATTATTTTAGGGTTTAAATGACTATTTTACCTTTAGTGGAAAGGTAATAGACAAGCACATCTATTCAATTTTTACTTATATATATGTTTTAACTTCACATTTCAAGATTTCATTATCACCATCCAATAGCTCTTTTTGCGTTGAACCTCCTGAAGTAGTTAACTCGAGCTTTGGAGCCTAGTTGGATTCCATATAAGCTTTTAATTTTTTTAGGGATATTTTTGGTCCTAACAATTTCAAAAATTTATGGAACGAATTTTATAATTTTTTGTGCATTATTTTGTAACTCATGATACATATATATTATGCTAGTTCTTAATTGTTTGTTCTTTCAAAAAAATTATCAAAATTTGTCAGGTGACAAATGACGATTTTACCCCTCAGATCCTTTTAGACTTAAAAAATTCCCATGGGTCCTATTTATCTCGTATTTCTCATATATGAAGTTTATTTCATTCTAATTTATCATATTAATGCTTAATAAATTCATTTCATACAAAATTAAAAAATTCTTTTTTTTAATACCTTAATAATTAGAAAATTTTAATTTTTAGCAATGTTATAGAAATTGTATCTCTACCTATGGAGGACTTAATGGATGAATTTGGGCATGAAACTTGGTAGGCACTTAGAACACATCCCAAAATTTTGTATAAGTCAAAGTTTGTAAATTTTGGGTTGGTATAGAATAATTTATGAATTTTCAAAATCGTCCTAGTAAAATTGCCTTGTATTAGTTTTAGTCTCTAGTATAGCCATGGTTTTCATGTCCTTTAAACGACCAAATGGATTCATTTTAACTTGAGGTTTTTGCAGCAGCTAAGGAGCATAAGGAGCTTTCTAGAAAGTTTTAGTTTGTCCAATATAGACCTTCCTAGCCAAAGTTATGAATTTTTAAAGTTTGCATCAGAAAATTATTCTACAGTAAGAACCAGCCATTATTTTTCCATTTTTAGGGAACCATATGAATTCAATTAAATCTAAGATTCTTACAATAGAAAGTACATATTATAAGCTTTCCAGAGAGGCATCATTTGCCTAATTTGAAAGTCCCTAGCCAAAGTTATGCATTTTTTAAAGTTAAGCCATGATATGTGATATATGGGGCAATTAAGGGCCATATGAACAAGTGAGCTTAGATATGCATTGGTTACTTATTTTCCATGATTAGTATGATATTTTAGGCATGTGGAGATCACTAGAGTGGTTTTTAGGCTAGAAAACCAAGAAATGGCTTATTCAACTAGTAAAGGCTACATAAAAGAGACAAATGAAGAGAGTTAGACTAAGCAAGAGCAAAGTAAAAAGTTTAGCATCAACTCTCAATCTCCCAAGTAGCATATCTCCCTTCTTTGTATACATGCTTGTTGCCTCAAGTGTTTGTGTAATACCTTAACCTCTTAGCTATTTTACCATGGTCTCATTACTCATACCAATGCATTTCATATGGAATGGAGCACAAATGCATGAAGGAACAAGCACTTTCCATGAAAAAGGCAATATATTTAATGGTATTATTTTTGTCACATAAGATCTCATTTTCTCATTTTATGCTCCTTGGACCATGTGAACTCATTAACATCATTTTATAGTCATAACACATCCATACAAATCATACACATCATAATTGACCTCATTCATTTCGGGTTTGAAGCTACATCACACAAAGCTCATGGTTTGCTCTCGGGTTCTTATTTCAGTTTTCTGATACAAATTTTGGAAATTTATAACTAATTCTAGAAAAATAAAAATTAAGAAAATCATACTATTCTAGAAATTTGTGGATGTATACTTTTGATGAAAAATAATTCTAGACCAATGTAGTAGCCTTAACCCACCAGAAATCGATGGAATAGTAACATAGGTTAGGCTGCATTATTGGTACTATTATGCAACTTCAAAAATTCATATCTCTCTCTACAGAACTCCAAATGAGGTGAACTTAGTGGTTATGAAAAGCTTATAATGTCTAGTTTATTTTTGTAAAATTTCATGAGCATTGGACCTCATTTGCCCTACTTGTGACGTAGAGAAGTAAACTAACCAAATAAACAGTAACCATACTATTTCTACATAATTTGGCCAAATTTGAAAAATCATAATAAATTATCTAGAGCTCCAAATTGAGTGTATTTAGCTTTATGAAAATATCTAGATGATACCTACTTGCTAGCCAAAATTTATGGAAAAACTCATTCATTTGGTCATATTTTGGTTTAACTCTCCATTTGGTCAATTTTGAAGCCTCAAATGGTATCTCTAGGCACCAAATGGCCTTTTTGGCTTTCTATAACCACTTGGGCAAGTTTAAAAGTATAAACACCATACATAAAAGCATGCCAAGTGATCCAAATCCTTATGGAGCTTAATCTCACCTTGCCACATTCATATATACACAAGAACATCAAGTCACATAATGGCCAAAGGATGGCAAAATCTCACATCCTCATACATCTAGCTACTATATGGATACATGCACTATTTGTACATATATTAGAACATGCTCAAGTGTTTACATTGTCATACCACATATATTCTATTATCATACTCTTCCATTCAAGGCTATTATATCCATTTTCCCCATGAACTTACAAGAAAAGTATGAAAATAATGCACTTTTGTTACGCAACGTCGAGGTTAAATTTTTAATTCGTGTCATATGGGCCCTGTGGATGTTCCAACATTATTCTCTACTCATTTATCACTTGTATAATTCACAAAAAATCTAAAACATCAAGCAATCCACAGATTTCAAGCTTAGAACCACGGATTTTTCTTCATTCACCTCGGACAGTATATGGCAAATTTCAAGGGCAACTTTAAAAATTTATAATTAAATGTAGAAAAATTAAAATCTACCATGATATATCTTCTTGGAAAGCTCTAAGTGCTAAATTTACAGTAAAAATTATTTCAAGTCATGAACATAGCATTTGGACAATGTTTGATATTGAAAAAGGCACAAAGGTCTAACTGGCTATTGATACTGATACAGATTTCTAATATAAATTTCAAAAATATCCAATTAATTTCACAAAAATCCAATCCATGTAAAAAATGCTAACTTAGAAATCTACGAATGTTAGCTAGAGGAAAAAAATAACTCTAGACCAGTACAAGTATGTCTAGGACTAAAAAACTAATCAAATCATAACATAGGTTTGACTAGATGCTTGACATTAGACAACAATTTCAAAAATTTATATCTCCCTCTCTAGACATCCAAATGGAGTGATTCTAGTTAGAACAAGTCACTAAAAGGACCTAATTTCTATCTATAAAATTTCATAATAATTGGACATCGTTTTTCCTATGTTTAACACAGATTCATTTTCAGACCAAAGCTATAGTATAGTGACTAATTCAGAAAATTTTTCCAACTTCAAAAATTTGCCAAATATTCCACAGACCTCCAAATATTACCCATTTTAGCTTTCCTAAAATCTCTCAACAAGCTCTAGATGAATACCAAATTTCAGATCAAGAGAAGCTCATTTGGACAAAAAATGGTATGGCCTCCCACAATGGTCATTTTTGCTCCGTTTAGGGTACCAACTTTGCCCAATTGGTCTTCTTAAATATTTGGCACCTCTTAAGCAAGTTTAAAAGCACAATTATGACATGTATGAACTACCTAAGTAGTCCCAAGTCCCATGCATCTCAATTTAACTATCCCATATCCAAGATTACACAAACATCTCAAGCCATCAAGAAATCAAAATCCATATTTACATTGCTTTAGTGTCATATAAGATTTACATGGCATCCATACATCATATTATATTTGCTAAAGGTATTACATCACAAAAATAATATGTACATAGCCACTTTGACAACCAACTACAATTTAGACTACATAATAGGCAAAGTAAGGCTTTTCAATGTTCTTGGTTTGCATTTCTTTGTCTTTGAGCACCACCTAGACATTTCAAGAGTGAGAGAGAAAGGGGAGTGAGATTCCAAGAATCTTAATAGCTCATACACCCATTCACACATACATTCAAAGCATACATACATCAAAATTACAAGTGTGTAAACATAAAGTGTGTAATGCCACATTTCCATGCCACATTTACACATCAAACTATTCTCATGCTCTAGGGGCTTTTAGTTTTGTATCACCCCATTTCTAGGACTTTTAGATTTGATCTAGTCTCACCCATGCCTTGAGATTTTTTGCACATTCTACCTATATTAAGGGACTTTTGGCATCACCTCACCCTTATGAGCTAATATCACAACCAAACCATTCAAGAATACACATTAGTACCAATACAACATCAAGACATCAAGTGGCATGTTATCAAATCACAAGAGTACATGCAAACACACAATGACATACATATGCACATTAGAATGTATAAAGAATAAGATGGAGAGCTACCTTTCAATTGATGCAAGCTTTCTTTGCTTTACTCCTTCCCTTTCTCAGCTTCACAAGGACACTTATATGGTGGGATGTTCTCTTGGCCTAAACATTACAAATAACACACAATCACATGCTTGAAGCAAGCTAAGACACTAAAATAAAGCTTGAATACACACTTAGTTTCATAAGTGGCATAATGGTTCTGTAATTGGCCTAATGAAGCAATTCTCACATTTCAAGTTCTAGGCTCCTATCTCTTCCCATTTCTAGACCTTTTGAACTCAATTAAGGTCTTTGGAGCCTTCATATAACTACTTGTACAAGTGGAAAACCAAGTTTCTTCTTAAGCCATCATTATAGACACCATTGTCTCATCTCTCATTCTATGGCTCCTAAATTTTTTCCAATGGTTCCTCCCATCATCTAACATCATAAAGAGTCCCAAACCAAGGCTAGAACAAATTGAAACATCTGCCAACCTTATGCTCTTGCCTTGGCTGAACCTATGGAGCAAAGTGGGGTTCTTGGACTTCTTGATTTTTTTCTTGATGGGAGAGCCACTTGGGGAGATTTCTAAGAGTCTTAGGAGCTCAATGGAACACTTAAATAGTCAAGAAAATATCCACACAAAATCATATTTCATGATTCCCTCATAAAGTCAACACTTTTCTAACTTAATTTCTATTGGTTTTTCTTGCATTTTTTTAGCAATTTCCATCTTACCATAGCCAAAAAGCACTAGTTCCTCCCTTATTCTTGGACAGAACATCCTTTTTCTTCATGCGTCTGGTTTGAGGCATAGCACCCCTTAGGAAGAGCAACAAGGAAGAAGCAACAAAAGCAAAGGATTACCTTGGATTTTAACTTGTTTTCATGAGCTTTTCTCCTTGGTTTGATGCTCCTCCAAATTTTCAAAAAATCCCCCTCTATTCTAGACCAGAAATAGACCCAAACATTTAATTAAATTCATAGAGAGAGAGGAGGAAGAGAGGAGAAGAGGTTTCCTAAAGGAAAAACATAAATTTTCCATGACTTTCTCACCTTTTCTTGGCTTTTCTTTCTCCCTTTTTCTCCTCCTTTTGTGCACCTAAGGGAGTAGCTCCATTTTTTGTTTTTAGCAAAAAAGATTAGCCTAAATGGGAGGAAAAGAAACGTGAATATATGAAAGGATTCAAGACAATTCAAGAAGCTTCCATTAGTAATTCTTTCCAATTTTGCCCTTTCCATTATGTCATTTTATTTCGGCTTTATTTTAGCTCTTTTTTTAGAATTTTATTTTTTATCATAAAATTTAGGTTCCCAATTTAATAAAATGCCTTTGAAATCACTCAAATCGGAACTAAAACCTTCCCGAACAAATCCGTCAAAGTTCGGGCTTTTCGTCGTTAGAAAAAGTACACCGGAGGGACTTTACTAGTCTTGAGGCTTCTCGTGGTTTTTTGGGCCTCTAAGAACCTTGGGCCACTCAAAATTTCTTTTTAAAATGCCCTCATGGGTGTTTTTTTTCCAAAATTACACTTACTTACAAAAATGCCACTGGCCTTTCAACAAATTTTTTGAATCACTCTAGTCTCGGTTTCTAAGCAACTCAAGGCTTAAATCTTTATTTTTCATTATTTAAAATTTTATCCGATTTTTATTTAGCCTTGAATCACTCATCTCAGGGGACTTGTTTTTCAAACCGACCCATTTCGGTGTTTTTACCATGTATTGGATGTTACATACATCATATATACATCTCATGGATAAATAGTTTGACATTAAAATACAAATAAAAAGCTCATTTCTCTATCTTGTTGTCACAATCTTGGTTCTCATAATTGTTGGCCTCTATTTCCTTGCTTACTTGGCTCACCTAGACATGGTTAGACATGTGTGAGGGGAAAAAGTGAGATTTAAAGAATTCCAATAGTTCTTAACCCTTTCAAACATATATAATGGATGCATAAACAAGTCAAAGAATGTATGCATGATATTCAAGAAACTAGTGAACATGTTCACGACATTTTCCTTGTCACATAAACTCATACATAACAAGCATAAATTCTCAAGGGCATTGGTTTAGCCTCACCCATATTTCTTGGGACTTTTGAATTTGCCTCACTTACTTTTAAGGGACTTTTGATTAAGTCTCACTCTTTTTAAGACTTCTGGCTTTGTCTCACCCATTTCTAAGGACTTTTAGCTCATCCTCACCCTTGCTAAGGGGCTTTTAGCTTAACCAAACCTATGTAAGCCATAATGCCATCTTAAACACATTTTAAGAAGCATAATGGTACCATAACATGTAAGCATAGGCTAGAAACATTTCTCATAGCTCAAACATACATACAAACACTCAATGACAACAAAACAACCAAGCTATACATGTGAGAAAGGTTAGAGAGCTACCTTGAAGCAAGATTCACACACTTTTTCCTTAGCTATTCTCCCTCTTTTCGGCCACACACTTGCAATTAGATAGAGCTTGGTTCCTTTAGTCTAAACACATCAAGTAGGACACAATTACATCATGGAAGCAAGCTCTAGCATTATACGCTCTCTATGAAAGCTCACTTTGTTCTATGGTTACATAATAGTTCCATATGAGACTTAATGTAGCAAGTGCTAGAATTCAAGGTCTTGGCTCCATTCTCTCCTTCCATCTAAGTCTTTTGACTCCATTTATGCCTCTTGGAGTCATCACAAACTCACTCTCAAAAGTCTAGACACAAGTTGTTTCTTTAAGTCTTATTATAGAGCTTACACTTCCATCACCCAAACCAAGGCTTCTAAATTTTTTTTTTCAAGCCTTTCTTTGATGTTCTTTTATCATACTTAGTCCCTTTCTACCATTAGAAAAATTTAAAACTCTACCTAGATGCCTCTTCTTGTCTAGGCTGAGACATGCAACTATTTATGGACCCATGGAGTTAGCTTTGTTCTCTTGAAGGAAATGGCAAATGTGAGGCTTTTTAGATATCTTAAGAACCCATATATACTCTTAGACAATGAAAAACATCACTAGAAAGCTTTATACATACCAAGGTGCAAAGAAAACCCTAGGTTTTGGAAACTTGAAAACTAATGGTTCTTTTTGGAATTTCTTTGCATCTACTTGTTTCTCACCCTCAAAAACCTAGGTTTCATGCTTGGTTTAGGTAAGATTTTACTCCCTCTCATGTGTTTTATAGGAGGCCAAAACTAGCTATGGAAGAACAAGAAAGAAGCAAGTAAAGCTAGAAATACCTTGATTCCTTAGCCTTTTCAAGAGCTTTCTCCCTTGTCTTCACTCCTCCTTAAAATTTCAAACTTCTCCCTTATAAACTAAGCTCAAAATAGATCCAAATCATGCACCAAAACCGTGGAAAGAAACAAGAGAAGAAGGAGAACAAGTTCAATGAAGGAAGGAACAAGAAATTCCTTGATTTTCCATACCTTTTCCTAGGTTTTTCTCCTCCCTTAAAGCTCCCTCTTGTGCACCACTTTTTGCAGAACTTCTCCTTGGTTTTAGATAGAATTTAGGTCAGCCAAATGTGGAAGAGAAGTGGGGCACCACTTATATATAGCTAGGGAATCTTAAGAAGCATTTTAAAATGCCAATTTTATCCCTCATTCTTGGCTTTTTGGTTTCAGGCTCATCTTAACTCCTTTTTGAAAATCATCTTTTCCATCATAAAATTTAGGTTATCTAACCTATAAATAGCCTTTGAAATCACTCAAATTGGGTCTTAAACCTCCCCAAACAAAAGGGTCAAAGCTTGGGTTCACCAACATTATAAAATGTAAACCGAAGGGGTTTTAACTGTTCTAGAGATTCTTATAGTTTTTTAGGACCCTTGAAAACCCCGAGAAACTTAATTTTTTCATTTAAAGATCCCTTCTTTGAGTTTTCTAAAATTTTTCTAAAATTACAAAACTGCCTTTACATTTCATCAAGATTTTCTTTAGCCATTTCGGCTTAAGTTTCTGAGCACCCTAAGCCTTGGTTCTTGGTTTTTAATATTTAGAATTTTATCCCAATTTTATTTGGCCTTAACTAATTCATTTTGGAGGACTCTCTTTTATATCTGGCTTGTTTTTGTAGTTTTTACGAAAATTGGGTGTTACAATTTGGATGCTTGTGTGCTATGACATGTGTTATGTGCTGCTATGCTTGTATGTTTGAACTATTTTAATTAGCATGCTTTATTTAGTATGTGTCATGGTATGGATGATGCCCAAAGAGGGAATGGAGCATGATGGCTATAACATCTGATTCCTCCGTAAATGTGAGAAATGTAATGTTTAGTTTCTTTATAAACGTACGAAATACACCGAATATAAAAGGAAGTCCCCCAAATAGAATGATTGGAGGCCCAATAAAATTAGAGTAATAATCTATACCTTAAATAATGAGGATCAAGGGTCAGAGGTGCCTTGAAAACAGAGCCAAAATAATTAGACAAAATTTAATGAAGATGCAGTGGCATTTTTGTAATTTTGGGCACTTTCTATAAAACTCAAAAGAGAGATTTTTAAATGAAAAAATGAGTTTTTTGGGGTTTTCAGA
This sequence comes from Erythrophleum ivorense, assembly GCA_026724425.1. Taxonomy (NCBI): domain Eukaryota; kingdom Viridiplantae; phylum Streptophyta; class Magnoliopsida; order Fabales; family Fabaceae; genus Erythrophleum; species Erythrophleum ivorense. Next base: position 17,472,228 of record JAIUCV010000012.1, on the reverse strand, counting down.
GGTCTTAAAAATCATAGGAACCCTTAGAATGGTTTAAACCCCTTCGATTTATGTTTTAGAGTATCAGTTGATTTAAACTTTAACCGATTCATTCGGGAGGGTTTTAAATGTAATTTGGATGAAACTAAAGACATTTTATGAATTAGAAGACATAAATTTTATGATGGAAAAGACGGTTCTAAAAAAAGAGTTAAAATGAGCCTAAATAGAGCAAACAAGTGCGTAGGGGCAATATAGTCATTTTGAAAATTGTAAAAGAGGCTTCTTAAGTAAGATTACACCTAATCATCTTCTGCAACCTTCCATTTTCATATTTTTAGAGAGCTATGGCATGACACTAAGAGGGGGGAGAGAGAAGTTTAAGCTTCTATTTAGGTAAGTAAATGACCCTGTTTTATCTCGCGTCAGCTAGAAAAATTATTCCTCTCTCTAAGAGCTCTCTAATGGTGATTTTCTTTTCTTGAAAACTTGAAGATTCAAGTCTAACCCAAGCAAAAAAAGAGCTCTTTTCAAGAAACCAATTAGTGAAAAATAATCTCCGTGAAAAGAGCTCTGTTTTAAGGTAAGACTTTACTTGAAACACTTGTAAAATCTTGTGTTTCTAAGCCATTTAAGCTTCAGTCTAGAGAGAGAAAGTAAGGAGGAGAGTTTTTCTTCATGTATTCTTGATGGAACTAAGGGTTATGGAGTGTGAGGATTAAGAATATATAACTAACATTGAAAATGAAGCTTTATAATGTAAGTTATAGAATTTAGGGACTTGGTTGCACCTTGGCAAATATGAAGCTTCCTAATGATAATTTAAGTTGTTTAAGAGTATGAATGAGTTCTCAAGGCATTTAGGAAGTCTCACATATGCCATTTTCCTAAATGAAATGAAGCAAACTCTATGAATGCTCTAAGCTTCCATAGTCTCAGCCTAACCCATTTCATGCACCTAAGGAGTGTTTTAATTTGTTCTAAGCCTAGAATGTGACTAAATATGATAGAAAAACATTAGTGGAAGCCTTGGACAAGATTTAGAAGTCATGGAATATGAGATGGAGGTGTAGGCTCCATAATGTGACATTATGAAGTCACTTATAACTAGGCTCCTTAAAATGAATGTGTGATAACTCCAAGGAGTATAAAGGGAGTCAAGAGACTTAGAATGAATGAGAAATGGGAGTCAAGACCATAAATTCTCCTAGTTGCTTTATAAGGTCTTGTATAGAAGCATAATGGAACCATAGAACAAAGTAGCTTTATATAGAGTATGTATGATGCCAAGGCTTGTTTCCATGAGTGATTTATGTCTCTTTTAATGTGTCTAGGCTAAGAGAACCAAGGGCCACCTAATTGTAAGGCTTGGCCAAAAAAGAGGAAGAAGAATTTCAAGAGAAAGTGTTGTGTTCTTACTTCAAGGTAGCTCTTTAACCTTTCTCTCATGCATCACTTGGATGTTTGCTTGTCCTTGAGTTCTTTATATGTGTGTTTGAGCCATGAGAAGTGTTTCTAGTCTATGCTTACATGTTATGGTACCATTATATTTCTTGAAATGTGATTATAATTGCATAATGACTTACATGGGTTTGGTTGTACTAAAAGTCCCTTAGCAAGGGTGAGGATGAGCCAAAAGTCCCTAGAAATGAGTGAGACAAAGCCAAAAGTTTCAAAAAGAGTGAGGCTTAGTCAAAAGTCCTTGAGAGCTTATGTTTGTTATGTATGAGTTTATGTGATAAGGAAAATGCCTTATACATGTTCATTAGTTGCTTGAATATCATGCTTGCATTCTTTGACATGTTTTAGCATCCATTATGTATGTTTGAAATGGTTAAGAGCTATTGGAATTCTTTGAATCTCACTCTCCCCCCACACATGTCTAACCATGTCTAGGTGAGCCAAGTAGACAAGGAAATGGAAGCCAACAAGCATGAGAAGCAAGATCTTAACAAATGGATAGAGAAATGAGCTCTTTGATTGTATTTTGATGTCAAACTATGTAACCATGAGATGTATCTATGATGTAGACCCTTGAGCATGCTCTAATATATGTACAAAAAGTGTATGTATCCATGTAGAAGCTAGATGAATGAGAATGTGAGATTTTGCCACTCCTTTTCCATTATGTGACATGATGTTCTTGTATATATATGGATGTGGCAAGGTGAGATTGAGCTCTATGGTGGGTTGAATCATGTGGAAAGATTTTATGTATGGTGTTTATGCTTTTAAACTTGCCTAAGTGGCTGTGGAAAGCAAAAAGGGCCATTTGGTGCCTTGAGATGCCATTTGAGACTTCAAAATTGACCAAATGGAGAGGTAAACCAAAGTATGACCAAATGAATGTGTTTTTCTATGAAATTTTTTAGCAAGTAGGTTTCATCTAGAGCTTTTCATAAAGCTAAAGAGCACTTAATTTGGAGCTCTAAAAAATTTGTTATGATTTTTCAAAGTTGGCCAAATTATACAGAAATAGTTTGGTTATTGTTCATTTGGTCAGTTTGCTTCTTTGTGTTACATGTAGGCCAAATGAAGTCTAATTTTCATGAAATTTTACAAACATAAACTAGACATCATAAGCTTTCCATATCCATCAAGATCCTTAATTGGAGTTCTATAGAGGCAGATATAAATTTTTGAAGTTGCATGATAGTACTAGTAATGCAGCCTGACCTGTGTTACTATTTCATCAATTTTCGATGGCTTAAGGCTACTACTGCATTGGTCTAGACTTATTTTTAGTCAAAATTAGACATCCACATCTTTTCAAAATGGTATGTTTTGCTTAATTTTAATGTTTTTAGAATTAGTTATGAATTTTTAAAATTTGTATTAGAAAATTGAATCTTAAACCTAAGAGCAAACCATGAGTTTTGTGTGATGTAGCTTCAAACCCGAAATGAATGAGATCAAATATAGTGTGCATAACTTGTATGGATGTGTTATAACTAGAAAATGATGTTGATGAGTTTATATAGTTCATGGGGCATAAAATAAGAAAATGGGATCTTATGCAACATAATTAATTCTAATAGTTTAATGTCTTTTTCATGGGAAATGTTTGCTTCTCTACATGATTATGCTCCAATTCATATGAATTGCATTGAGGTGGATAATGAGATGATGGTAAAATAACTAAGAGGTCAAGGTATTACAACAGCTCTTCCTTAAGTAAATGTTAGTTAATTTATATTTTGAGAGTTGTGGCCACTAACTGATTGAGCAATTATGTATATGCTAACCTTAGTATTTCATGAGTTATGTTACATGTGCACTTGCATTCCTTATGTTTGGGTGACTTGATATATGGGTTGAATGTGGAATACACTCTTGAGACTCTCCCTAGAATCTCACTCTTTTATTCACTCATCCCCTTCCCAATGAAAGTAATAAGCTAGATTGTAATGCTCGGTCTTTTTAATTTGAACCGAAACTGATGGAATAACAAAAGAGGACCTAGAGTGAAATTGTAATACCTAGTGTTCCCAAAATTGAACTAAAACCAATGAGATATAAAAGAAAAACCCATAATTAAATGAAATGTGGTTAAGCAAGGTTAGAATTGTAACACCATATTTATATAACTCATTCCATATCTTATCTAGGCTCAATTCCAAGAATTGCACAACATTCTCAAGAAAGCCTTTAAAAATAATCAATTAAAGTTACATTACATCGCGTATAAATTTTTCATTTCATGTCCTGTGGATCATATGAAATCATTTAACTCATTCTCATATTTAATTACACAAATGAAACTCAAAACCATCTCAAGAAGTGGCCAAGAACTCATGCAAGTGGAAGGTATACATGAAAGTAAAGTGTGCAGCCTCATATTGGAATTCCAGAATTCTGATATAAATTTTGAAAAATCATAACTAATTCTAAAAAATAAAAATTAAGCATACTATACCATTATGAAAATCTACAGATGTATAATTCATGATAAAAATAATTCTAGACCACAATAGGGATGTTTAGCCATTGGAAATCAATAGAATAGTACCAAAGGTCGCTTGTCACTACTAGTACTATCCTCCAACTTCAAAAATTCATATCTCTATACTCAGATATCTAATTAGGGTGATCTTAGTGGACATGGAAAGCTTATCATGTCTAGTTTATGCATGTAAAATTTTATAAGCATTGGACACCATATGGCATAGCTTAAGGAACTGACCATATGAACAGTGTTTGCATCAGAACAGCAGAAAAATGCCAACTTTGAAAAATTATAATTAATTCCACTAAGCTCCAAATAATCTAGTCTTTGGCTTTACAAAAATCTCTGGATGAGATCTATATGCATGCCAAATTTCATGGACAAATTTGTTCATTTGGTTTGATTTTGATATTGGGTTACAAAATGGCTTATTTTGTGTCTTATAAGGGGTCCAAATGGTCTATTTTAGTTTCTAAAGCAACCATGGCCACTTGAGCACATGGAAAAGCACCAAAATGGTCTTCTAAACTCGTCTCAAAGGTGCCTAAACCCAGAAACCAAAAACTCACTCTCTCACCCTAAGCCATACACAAGAATGCATACACTTTATGTTGCCATCCAATGTCCAAAAACTACAATATCATTTGTTTGGCATCAAGTTTCCTACATACATCAAATATTGGGATATTTACATATGTTCAAATGATTATACAATATTTCAGCCATAGGATTACATCATATGCCGTCCATATGGCTACAAGTAAAACTAAATACTTTGTTGTCAATCTTTTATCTCCTAACTTGATGGCTTCCATTACCTTACTCATTTGGTCCACCTAGCATATTAAGACATTGGAAAGGAGGGAATGAGATTCAAAGAATCCCAATAGCTCATTTCCCTTTCAATCATACATAAAGAATGCAATTCAAGTCTTAAAAATGCATGTATGGATATCATGAATCATGTAATCATTCATGCAACAATTTTAGTATTTTAAGAAGGCAAATAAACACACATAGGTTTGCCAAGCAAGTGGTTTAACCTCACCTATTCTCTTATGGATTTTGGACTTGCCTCACCCACTTTCTTAAGAGGTTTTGAACCTAACCTCACTCTTGGGAGACTTTTTGCTTTGTCTCAATCACTTTTGAGGGTTCTTGGCTCATCCTCACCATGGCTAAGAGTTCTTGGCTTCACTACACTCAAGCAAACCTAAGCAAACATACTAAGCATCATTTGAAAACATAATATAACATCGTGATACCATGGCATTTAAAGATATGCTAAAACACTTTTTCATGGCTTAAAATATACATACACACATTCAAAGACAAGACAAACATTCATCTATAAATGAGAAAAAGAAGAGAGAGCTACCTTTGCCGCACAAACACACTTTCTCTCTTGGAAATGTACTCCCTTCCTTGGCCACACACTCACAATGATGGGAGGCTTGTTTTCTTTGGCCTAAAACTCCCCCTAGGTGCCCTAAGTCTGTTAAGCTAAGGTTATGCTTCTTCTTAGTACCTTTAGAGTTTGCTTTGTTTTCTTGATGGAAGATGCATATGAGGAGCCTTCTAGGGATCTTAGGAGTTCATCCAAATACTCATTTAGGCCTAGGAATCATTGTATCAAATCAAATTTGCAAGGGAACCTGTGAAACCTTAACTTTTCTATCTTGAAATCTAATGCCTAGTTTGTTGTTTTCTTTGTATATTCTTATTCTTCACACTCAAAGTTCTAAGATTCACCCTTGGTTTAGCTAGAAACTTAACCTCTTAGGGCTGGCCTTACCTAGGTCAAACCACCCATAAGAGGAGGAAGAAGGAAGATTAAGCATGGAGATGGAAAGATACCTTAGTTTCTTAGTTCCTTTTTGCTTGTTTTTCACCTTTCTTGGCTTCCTCACCTTGAATCCGAAATTTCCAGCTCTATTCTGCCCTCCATACAGATTCAAAAACATAATCAAACCCATGAAAATAAAGAGAAGAAGAAGGAGAAACAACTTGCTAAAGAAAAAGCTTGAAATTCCATGAAATTTCCTACCTTTTCTTGGCTTTTCTCCCTCCAAAATCTCCTTTCCTTTTGCACCTAAGAGCTGGCTTCTTTCTCTAGTTTAAGGGCAGAAATAATTTGGTCTAGAAAAGGGAAGAAGGAGGGCGAATTATAAAGAGCATTCAAGAAGGTTCCATTTCCTAAAAATTTTAATTTTGCCCTTTCGTCTTGACATTTTCGTTTTAACTTTGCTTTAGCTGCTTTTTGAGAACCATCTTTTCCATCATAAAATTTAGGTTCCCAATTTTATAAAATACCTTTGGATTCACTCAAATTGGAGTTAAAATCTTCCTAAACGAATGGGTCAAAGTTTGAGTTAATTGACGTTAGAAAATGTACATCGAAAGGGTTTTAACTATCCTGGGACTTCCCATGGTTTTTAGGACCTTTGAGAACCCTGGGTAACTCAAAATTTCCATTTAAAGAGCCATCTTGTGAGTTTTCCAAAATTTGTGCATAATTACAAAAATACTATTACATTTCGTTAACGTATTGTAAAAATTCGTTTCTTCATTTTAGCTTCGTTTTTCTTTCCATTTGAGCCTGGGATTCTTATTTTTAGAAGTCTAGAATGCTACATAATTTTTTTGGGACCTTAATTTATTTATTTCAATGGACTTTCTTTTAAAACGTATTTGTTTCCATCATTTGACAAAAGCAGGACATTACAAGAATAATAAACTAGGTATCTAAAAATGAGAATACAAGACTAAAGATGGCCCAAAATTGGAGCTAGAATGGCTAAATAAATTTAACTAAAAAGGTAATGGAAAAATGGTAAATTTGGGCAAGCTTTTAGAAAATCAAAGGAGAAAGTTTTAAATGATAAATTTGAGCTTTTTAAGATTCTTAGAGACCCTAAAAACCATAAGAACCCTTAGATAGGTGTACATTTTAGGCTATCAGTTGACCTAAACTTTAATAAGATGATTCAGGATGGTTCTGAACTCCTAAAAATTGAAAGTAAACATTTTTAACAAACTAGAGGACCTAAATTTTTATATAGAAAAGACAATTCTCAAAAAGGAGCTAAAACGAGCATAAATGGAGGAATTAAAGTGGAAGGGTATAATGGAAATTTAAGTTTATAACTCACCTCCTTTCCTTCTTATTTTGGCCACACAACCTCCTCTCATTTAGAATAAGCCTAGATTGCTCCAAAATCTACCTTCCAAGTCGTACAAGGGAGAAGAAGAAGAAGAAGAAGAAAGAGAAAGAGAAGGAGAGAAACAAGCCAAGAAAAGGTAAGATTTTGTCCTCTTTTCATGCTAGTTCCTTCACCAAACTTGTTCTCTTCTTCATGCTCTCTTTCTTGGTAGTTTTACTTTTTCTAAAAGGAAGGTTTTCATGGTTAGGCTCTTGGAAGAAGGAGAAGATTTAAGGAAAACAAGCTTTGCACCAATTTCTCCTCACAAAACGATTTAAGATGATGTATGAATCATGGTGAGAAATTGGCTTCTTCTTGGTTTTGCCTCGTCTTCTCTATTCAGCCAACCCTAGCACCATGATAAAGGAAGGTGTTTTGCATGGAAACAAGGCAGAATTAAGGGTTTAAGGACATGAGGAATTGAATTATGCAATTGAAATTCATGAAAAGCCTATCAATTGCAACCTAGAGATATTATGGTTTCCATTACACTTAAGGAATTATAGAGCTCTAGGAGCTTAATTTAAGACATATAAAAGTATCATTAGACTAAATAGATGCCAAGGAATATGAATATCCATTAAAATTCAAGAAGGAAGCAACAAAACTCCATGTTGCCCATTATAGATAATGGTCTTGACCAAGTGAGAGATGGAGCACCTAAAGAGTGATTTTTTGAGTTCTAATGAATTTAAAAACTTAGATATGATAAATAAATAATTGTGAAACCATTGGATTAAATTTAAGAGCCCTAGATAGAACTAAATTGGATAAAAGAAGCAAGATAACTTTAAATCCCTTTAATCATGTATATGATGATTCAAATGAGCTTCCCTAAAACTATAACACTTGTAGAAAACAAGAGTTTAGAGTTTGGAAAATGGAAAGCCAAGGCTGCTTCTTGTTATACTTAAAATGGCCATAAACTCCATGTTAGACCATAATGAACTTAAGTGAAGAAAATTGGACTTATAATAGATTCTAATGAATCAATTTGCCTTATGAATGATGTTTGTAGGCCAAGCTAGTTCAAACCCACCATATTGTGAGTGTTAAGACAAGAAAAACTAAGGAAAGTGAACCAAGAAGTGGATTAGCGGCACTTTGAGCTTCCACAAGTCTAAAGGTAATTTCATCTCTCTTTCTTGTGTGCATTTGAATGCTTGAATGAGTTAAAATATGTAACAACATAATTAACTACCCCATCTCATATCATTCTAAGCTTAGTTCCTTGGATTACACAAGTTTCCAAAGAAAAGACATTAAAAATATTCAATTATTTTGCTTTACGTCATGTATAAATTTTTCATTTTGTGTCTTGTGGACCATATGAACTCATCTATCTCATTCTCATATTTAAATACACAAGTACAACTTATAACCATCTCAAGAAGTGGCCTAGAACTCGAGCTAATGGAGTATATATATGAAAATAATATGTGCAGCCTCGAGTTGATTTTTCAATTTTCTGTCAAAAATTTTGAAAAATCACAACTAATTCTAAAAGCATCAAAATCAAGAACACTATACCATTTTGGAAATTTACAGATGTCTACTTTATGCTAAAAATAATTCCAGACGACAACAAGGACGTCTAGCCACTGGAAATCAATGGAACCATAACTAAGGTTGCCTATCACTACTGGTACTGTCCATGAACTTCAAAAATTCATATCTCCCTGCTTAGATGTCAAATTGGGGTGATCTTAGTGGCTATATAAATCTTATCCTATCTAATTTGTGTCTGTAAAATTTCATGAGCATTGGACATCATTTGGTTCTCAAATGACATAACACAAGAAACTGACCATATAAATAGTATTTATGCCAGTTTAACAAAAAAATGGCAACTTTGAAAAATCATAATTAATTTCATAGAGCTTCAAATAATATGGTCTTTGGCTTCCCAAAAGGATTTGGATAAGATTTATAAGCATGCCAAATTTCATGAAAAAATTCGTTCATTTAGTTAGATCTTGACATTGGGCTAAATATGCTCTTTTTGTGTCATATAAGGGTCCAAATGGTCAATTTTAGCTTCTAAGGAAACCATAGCCACTTGAGAATGTGGGAATGCACCAAAATGGTCTACTAAACATGTCTTAAAGTTGCACAAACCCAGATTTCTCAAACTCAATTATCCACCCCAAGATATGCACAAGAACACATATACTAGTTCTTACCATTCACTGTCTAATTCATGCAATACTATACATATGGCATCAAATCTCATTCATACATAATATATTTATATATTTACATGTGTCTATGAAGTCATACAACATATACAATAAGAGATTACATCATATGCCACTCATATGGCTACAAAATGGAAAATTTCCACACTTTGTTATCAATCTTCTTCCTTTAGGCTTAGTGGCTTCTATTCCTTTGCTCACTTGGTCCACCTAGATATGTTAGACATGTGGGGAGGAAGGGATGAAATTCTAGAAATCTCAATAGCTCTTCTCCTTTTCAATTACACATAAGAATAAAAATCCACATCTAAAATGCATGCATGAACATTATAGAGTATGTAGTCATTCAAGAAACATTTCTAGCCTTCAAGAAATCATATAAAACATGCATAGGCTTGCCAAGTAAGTGGTTTAGCCTCACCTATTCTCTTCAAGGATTTTGAACTTCTCTCGCCCTTTTTTTTAAAGGCTTTGAATTAGGCCTTACTCTTAGGAGACTCTTGGTTGTGTCTTAACCATCTTTAAGGGTTCTTGGCTCATCCTCACCGTGGCTAGTGGGTTTTTAGCTTCACCACCCTTAAGCAAACCAAAGCAAAGTCACAAAATATCATTTGAATGTATAAAGCAACATTATGGTACCATGGCAAAAGAATACATGCTAGAACACTTTTTTCATGGCTTAACACATACACATATACATTCAAAGACAAGATAAACATTTACTCATGCATGAGAGAAAGAAGAGAGAGCTACCTTTGTTACAATAACACATTTTTTCTCTTGAATTTGGTTGGTCTTCCTCAACCACACGCACAAGAGAAGGTGACCTTGTTTCTCTTGACCTAGACACATCATATGGAAACCAATTATACTCTTGAACCAAATTCTAAAGTTACATATTCATTAAAAAAGCTAGGTAATTCATATGGCTCTTTTATGGTTCCATAATGCACTTAATGAAGCAGCCTTAAGAAAACATCATCTTGGCCCTATCCTCCATTCATTTATGATTCTTGACTCCTTTTAAGCCTCTTGGAGTCATCACACAATTAATTCAAGAAGCCTAGCTAGGTGTTACTTCTTTAAGCCATAATATAGAACCTATAACTACATCTCACTATCCATGGCTTCTAAAATTTTTTCAAAGCTTCCTCTCATTTTCTTCCATCATATTGACTTAAAAACAAGCTTAGAACAAATTAAAACTACCCGTTGGTGCTCCAACCTCTCTATGTCGTGGCTATAGACCAAGGAAGCACCAAATGGGTTTGTCTTGTTCTTTTAATGGAAGATGCATATGAGAAGCCTTCTAGGGATCTTAGGAGCTCATCCAAACACTCAATTTGGCTTAGAGATTCTTATATCAAAACAAAATTTTAAAGGAATACTTGAAACCTTAACTTTTCTATCTTGAAATCGAATGGCTATCTTGTTGTTTCCTTTGCATATTCTTATTTTTCTCTCTGATTTTCCTAAGATTCATCCTTGGTTTAGCTAGAAATCCAACCTCTCTTGGCTGGTCTTACATAGGGTGAAACACGCACAAGAGAAGGAACAAAGAGGATAAAGCATAAGAATGGCAAAATACCTAGTTTCCTTTGCTTGTTTTTCACCTTGCTTAGCTTCTTCTCCTTGAATTCAAAATTTTTCCCTCTCTTCTGCCCTCAAAACAAATCCAAAAACTTCAACAAAACCATAGGAAAGAAGGAAAGATGGAGGAGAAAGAGTTTGCTAAAGAGAAAGCATGAAAATTCATGAAAAATCATACCTTTTCCTTGCTTTTTCTCCTTCCTTTTTTCTCTCCCTCATGCGCCTTGTAATATTTGGTTCTTTGAAATGATAGAAAATGCGACAAATGTAATATTTGTTTTCTCCATAAACGTACAAAATTCATCAGATACAAAAAAAAGTCTCCCCGATAGAGTGATTTGAGGTCTAATAAAATTATAATAATATTTTAGACCTTAAATAATAGTGATTCAAGGTCAGAGGTGCCTTGAAACCAGAGTAAGAATAACCAGATAGATTCTTACGAAAAGGCAATAAAACGTAATGGCATTTTCATAATTTTGGGGCAAATTTTAGAATTCTCATAGGAGGGCTTTTTAAATGAAAATTTTGAGTTCTCCAAGATTCTTAGAGGCCTTGAAAATCATGGAAAGCCCCGAGACAGTTAAAGCCTCTTTGGTGGACGTTTTCTAATGATAATGAGCCCGAGCTTTGACTGATTCATTTGGGAAGGTTGTAGCTTCAATTTGAGTGATTCCAATAGCATTTTATAAAATTGGGAATCTAAATTTTATGATGGAAAAGACAATTCTCAAAAAAGAGATGAAATAAATTAAAAATGAAAATGCCAAAAATGAAGGGTAAAATTAGAATTTTGAGAAAAAGGAAGCTTATTAAGTACTCTTTATTATTCACGTTTCTTCTCCCCCATATCTAGACCGACTCATTTCTGTCCTTAAACTAGAAAAATAAGGCAGCTCTTAGGCACACTAAAGGAGGGGATTTTCAAGGGAGAACAAGCAAGGAAAAGGTAAGAAAAGTATAGAATTTCATACTCTCCCCTTTAGTAAACTTGTTCCTCTCATTCTCCTCTTCATTTCTATGGTTTCATTGATGGATTTGGTGATGTTTTGGGTATAGTCTAGAGGAGGAATAACATAATTTGAAGGAGAGGAATTCACCACTTAGAGGAGCACTTGAGAAAAGTTAGGAAATCAAGGTAAGTAGTTGTCTTCCATGCTTCTTCTTCCTTGCTCCTCCTTGTAAGCATTTTGTCCTATATAGAGCCCAATCAAAAGGGGATGAATTTTAGTTCTAACAAGGGAGATTCATAGGTTTTAGAGTGTAAGAAGCAAGTAGGTGCAAAGAAATCAAAGAAAGAAGCTTGAAAATACAAGATAGAAAAGTTAGGGATTCATGGAGATATTGTGAAATATATTTTGATTAATGAATTCCCTAGCCTAGATGAGTGTTCACTTGAATTCCTAAGACCCTTAGAGACCTCCCCATATGCATCTCCCATCAAGAAAACAAAAAAAGCCCATTGGTTCCTATCCTTGAAACTCATTTTGGCCTAGGACAGAACTATAGGTTAGGGATAGTTTTAATTTCATTTAAGCTTAGTTTTGCATCACATATGATGGGAAAGTATGAGAGAAAGCCTTGAAAAAATTTTAGAAGCCATAGATAGTGAGATGGAGGTGTAGGCTCCATAATGTAGCATAATGAAGCAACTCCTAGTTAGGCTCCTTAAAATAATTGTGTGATGACTCCAAGGAGTCTAAATGGAGTTAAGAATCATAGATTGAAGGAGAGAAGAAAGCCAAGATCATGAATTCTTGTAATTGCTTCATTAAGTTCCTTATAGAAGCATAATGAAGCCATAAACCAAAGTAGCATTATGTAAAGTGTGTATAATGCCAAGGCTTGTTCCTATGAGTAATTCATGTTTCCTTTGGTATGTTTAGGCCAAGAGAAACAAGCCTCACATCCTTGTGAGTGTGTGGTTGAGAGAAGGAGGATAATTCCAAGAGAAAAAGTGTGCTTGTGTGGCAAAGGTAACTCTCTCTACTTTCTCTCATGTATGAATGTGTGCTTATCTTGTCTTTGAATGTGTGTATGTGTGGTTTAAGTCATAAAAAGTTTTCTAGCATATGCTTTTGTTCCATGGTACCATGATATTGTAATATGTTCTCAAATGATGCCTAATATGTGTGCTTAGGTTTGCTTAAGTGTGGTGGAGCCAAGAACTCTTAGAAATGATTAAGACAAAGTAAAGAGTCTCCCGAGAGTGAGGTTGAGTCAAAACCTCTTAGAGAAATTAAGTGAGGCAAGTCCAAAATCCATAAGAGAATGGGTGAGGCTAATCCATTTACTTGGCAAGCTTATGTATGTTTTGTGTGACTTGTTCAAATACTAAGAATGCTTCTTGAATGATTACATATTCCATTATGCCCATGCATGCATTTTCAAGACTTGTATTGCATTCTTTATGTGTGATTGAAAGGGAGATGAGTTATTGGGATTCTTTGAATCTCATTTCCTCCTCTCCAATGTCTTAACATGCTAGGTGGAGCAAATGAACAAGGTAATGGAAGCCACCAAGTTAGGAGATAAGAGAGTCACATTAAAGTGTCTAGAATTGCCTAGAATTACTCTTTTTGTAGCCATATACATGGCATATGATGTAATACTATGATGAAAATGTTGTATAATCATTTGAACATATGTATTTACTTATATATTTTATGTATGTATGAGGTTTGATGCCATATAAATGATAATGTAGTTTTTAAACCTTGGATGGCAATGTGAAGTATGTGTAAACTTGTGTATGGCATGGTTGAGAGAGTGAGTTTTCAATTTCTAAGTTTATACACCTTTGAGACAAGTTTAGAAGGTCATTTTGGTACATTCCTAGGTGCTCAAGTTGTAACACCATCATTTCTAGCTCATACCCATCATGCCCTACATGCTCATATACATTTGGGAAGAATAAAGTGAGATCTTTCTCAATGGATTCTTATACTTTCGTAACATTGCGGCATGGTTAAAAATGCATTTCAGTGTCACATGGACTGTGTGAACTCATTCTATACATCCTTATATTTAATTACACCATTACAACTCATTTCAATCCCAAAAACATGCTTTAAACCCATGGAAACCAAAAAGGGATATGAGACATGTAGATTCATTTTCGGCAGACTTGGCCTCATTTCTGGGCAAAGTTTGGAAATTCACAACTAAATTTATAAAACTCTAAAACACGTGATCTCAGTCATTATGGAAAGCTTAAGATGTCTACTTCATACTAAAAATATTTTGAAGGCTTAAAATCCTACACTCAAAGCGTTTGACACGTGAAATCATCTGGAGGTCGGAGTGGGCTCTGCTACTATCATAGTTTACTGATATGAACTTCCAAAATATCTAACTAATTCCACAAAAATCCAATACATGAAAATGATACCACTATGGAAAGATGTGGATGTTAACTAGAGAGGAAAAATATTTTCAGATCAGTTCATTAAGCCAAACTCTCAGAAATCGATGGGACAGTACCTTGGGTCAGGCAAGATGATTGATACTGGGCTGAAACTTTGAAAATACATATCTTCCTCTATAGACCTCCAAATGAGGTGCTTCTAGTTGCTACAAGTCACTGTGACTGTCTAGTTTCTTTCTATAAAATTTCGTAGCCATTGGACCACGTTTTCCCCTCGGATGACACAATTTCACAACTGACCAAGTGAACAGTGCCTATGCAAATTCGAATTTCTGATACCAAATTTGAAAAATCATAGAAAATTACACAGACCTCCAAATGACCTGATCTTTAGCTTCCCAAAAAGCTCTAGACAAGATCCAGTCCCATGCCAAATTTCAAGGCAAGAGGAGGTTGTTTGGTCAGACTTGGACATCATGGGGCAAAGTGACCAATTTCCCTTGCTAAAGAGGGCTCAACGGTTCAATTTGGCTTCTTCTACTTCTAAGGCTCTATGAGCACGTGAAAAAGTATTAACATGGGTTATTAAACATGGCTTAAATATCTAACAAACCAAATTTGCAAAACTCACTCTCCCACACCAACACATACACTTATGTGGGCAATGCTATGATCTTACTATTCATACCGAAACTTGCTACATCATGCACTATAAGTTCAATTCTCATACATATACCTTGAGTACATCTATTTACAAGTATTCATATGTGCTACATCATGTACATCATTAGATTACATCTCTTAACTTAACTACAAAATAGTGACAAAATGGCTCTTTTACAATTTCTTCACCGAATTCCCTAGCTTCAAGCTTGGTGGCTCCCATCTCTTGTCTCACTTGGTCCACCTAGCATGTTAGGATGGTAGAGAGGGGGAGCTCAATAGCTCATCTCTCATTCCATCATACATAAAGCATGCAAATAAGTCTCACAAATGTATGCATGGGCATATTAGCATGTGAAATCATAAGAAAAGCATTTTCAACATTTGAGTAGGCCATACATAACATACAAAAACTTGCCAAGCAAGTGGATTAGCCTCACCCATTTACTTGTGGATTTTGGACTTGCCTCACCCATTCTTGAAGAGGTCCTTAGACTCGACCTTACTCTTAGGAGTCAACCTCACTTTTGGGAGACTCTTTACTTTGTCTCAACTAACTTTAGGGTTCTTAGCTCATCCTCACCATGGCTAAAGGGTTGTTGGCTTTTCCATACTTAAGCAAAGCAAAGCAATCACATAAAACATTATTGAAACACATGAGGCATGTAACACCTTAACTTCTAGCTCATACCCATTATGCCCACATACTCATATGCACATGTTAAACTCACAAGGGAGATAATTTACTCTACCTTGGTGCTTCTTCTCTATGGCATTGTGAATGGGTAGAGACTTACTTTAGAGTCACATGGACCGGATGAGCTCTCTCTATTCATCCTCATGGTCAATTATACTATTGAGACTTATTTCAATCCCCACCATATGCTTAAAACTCATGGAAAGCAAAAAGGGATTGGAGACATGTATTTTCGTTCTTGGCAGATTTTGCTTCATTTCTGGGCTAAGTTTGAAAATCCATAACTAAATGTAGAAAACTCGTAACTGCATAATCTCGGTCATTCTAGAAAGCTTGAGACGTCTACTTTATGGTAAAAATACGTAGAAGTCTCAATATCTCACATATCCTGCGTTTGACATCAAAATCGTTCACTGGTCAGAAGGGGCTCCTTTGCTGTCACAGTTTACTGATATGGACTTTGAAAATATCTAACTAATTCCAAAAAACTCCAATGCTTTCAAATCATATCTCTATGGAAATATGTGGATGTTAGCTAGACAGGAAAAATATCTTCAGATCAGTTCACCAAGCCAAATTCTCGGAAACTGATGAAACAGTACTTCGGGTCTGGTTGGGTGTCTGGTTCTGGGCAGGAACTTCGAAATTTCATATCTTACTTTCTATACCTCTAAATGGGGTGCTTCTAGTTCCTACAAGTCACTGTGACCATCTAGTTTCTGTGTATAAATTTTCGTAGCCATTGGACTACGTTTGCCCCTCGGATGACACGATTTCTAAACTGACCAAATGAACAGTGTTTTCTGAAATCCGAAATTCTGATGTCAACTTTGAAAACTCATAGAGAATGCTATAGACCTCTAAATGACATGAACTCTAGCTTCCCAGAAAGCTCTAAACATGATCTAGTTACATGTCAAATTTCAGGACAAGAATAGGTCATATGCTTAGCCTTGGACATCATGTGCAAAAAGGCTTTTTCTTGGCCAAAAGTGGGGTTCATGGGGTCCAATCTTGGTTCTTCTACTTCTATGACCCCTTGAGCACATGAGAAAGCATCTCTAGGGGCCATCAATCATGGCTCAAGTGTCTAGTAACTTAGATTGGATAGACTCGCTACCCCATGCCCACTTATGCACTCATATGGCCTATGCTATTATTGAGCATTTCACATCAAAATTGCCTCTTCATTCATAATAGACCTCATTCTCATTCATTCATCATTCATACATTAACTTACAAAAACTTATAAATACTACATCATATACATCATTACTTTACATCACTTGTCTCATATACAATGTATTTACAAGAAATTCCTTTACACTCTTCTTTAATCTCCCTAGCTTCATACTTGGTCGTTCCCATCCCTGGTCTCACTTGGTCCACCTGGCATGTTTGAATGGTGGAGAGGGAGGGTGAGATTCGGAGAATCTCAGTAGTTCAACTCTCATTCGATCATACATATATAGCATGTAAACAAGGCTCACCATGCATGTATGGCATGTTAGCATATAAAACCATGATGAAAGCATTTAAAACATGTGAATTGGCCATGCATAAAAGAAAAACATTCTCAACATGTGAGTAGGCCATACATAACATTTAAAAACTTGCTAAGTACATGGAGTAGCCTCACCCACTCACTTGTGGCTTTTGGACTTGCCTCACCCATTCTTAAGAGGTCCTTAGACTCAACCCTTACTCTTTGAGAGTCAACCTCACTTTTGGGAGACTCTTTACTCTTGTCTCAACCAACTTAAGGGCTTGGCTCATCCTCACCTTGGCTTAAGGGTTATTGGCCTTTCCATTCCTCAAGCAAACCAAAACAATCATACAAATCATCATTTCAATTCATAACATATCATCATGCTAACACACTTCTAATAGCTCATATCATATATACATACAAGTAAGACAATGTAAACACACAATTATGCATGAAGGAAGGTGGAGAGAACTACCTTGTTAGCTATTCACTACTTCCTCTTTCACTTGTCTCCTCCCTTGTGGATTTCACTACCACTTCTAGATGGGGGACTTTTCTTGAGCCTAACCACACAAAAGCATGGAATTAGTTCCTTGATACTTGATTCTTAAGCTAGGGATCTCTTTTTTATCAACCCTATTGAGCTTCTTAAACTAGGTTTCCTTCTCTCACTAGACTCCATTAGCTATCCTCTCTCTTTTCTCAAATTCTCATATTTTTAAGAGGGGTAAGCAAGAAAGAGAAGACTACATACTTCTAACATCTCTCAAGGGGTTTCTCACTCTCTCTCTTCTGAACCAAACTCAAGACCTAACCATCTTTGCTATCTAAACCGTAGGAAGAGAGGGGAAGGGGAGAAGGGCAACATGTGAAGAGAAAAGCCATGAGAATTCTTACCTTTCTTGTCCTTTCTTCTTCTCCTGAGCTTCTCTCTCTCTACTCCACCCTTTTCTCTCTCCTATAGCGTGCTTGAGTCGGTTAGAAGAAGAAAGAAGAGATTTGGAAGCTTTTAAAAAGTCAAATTCTCTTTTTCTCGCTTTTCTGGACCGCTCTCGCTATAGCGAGCCATTGCCCTCGCTACGGTGAGCTCGTGTCTCTTCCAGACCTCTGCCTTCGCTATGGCTTCGCTACGGCGAGCTCGAGCCTGTTCCAGACCTCTGCCTTCGCTATAGCGTTACTACGGTGAGTAACTCCCTGGTTTTTGTATGGAATGCCGCACTCGCTATAGCTAGGAGCATCTTCGCTACGGCGAGCAACTTCCTGGTTTTTGTATGGAATGCCGCACTCGCTATAGCTAGGAGCATATTTGCTACGGCGAGGGGGCATTCTCGCTATGGCAATTCCATTTCTCGCTATGGCGAGAAGACTTAGAAAATTTTCAGCTTTCTTCAAAAAATTTCAACTTTCTCTTTTCCTTTTCTTTTTCTTTCTCTTTTCCTAGCTGTTGCAAGGCATCATCATGCTAGCATACTTTTCATGATTTAAAACATACATACACACATACAAGACAATGTAAGCACACATCTATGCATGAAAGAAGGTGGAGAGAGCTACCTTATTGACTAATCATAAGTTTCCCTTTCAATTTGTCTCCTCCCTTGTTGATTTCACAATCACCATTAGATGGGAGTGCTTCTCTTGAGCCTAAACACACAAGAGTATGGAATTACTCTCTTAACACCTTATTCATAGAGCTAGGGATTTCTTTCTAGCTAGCCCTACTAAGCATATAGAGCTAGGGGTTCTTTCTCTCACTAGAAATTCACCAATTATCCTTCCTCTCTTAAGCTCTTAACTCATTACACTCTCTTTTAAGGGTTTCTTGCTCCCTCTAGGTCAGAATAAAAATTTCTTACTCATCAACCCATGAAAAGGGAGCTTAGAGGGAGAAGAATAAAATCAAGAAGAAGGAGTATGAAGAGCTTTGAAGGTTCTTACCTTTCTTCCTTAGCTTCCCTTCCTTCTCTCTTGGTTTCTCCTAGTTTCCCTTTCTTTCTCAAGCTTTTTTCTGTGCTTGGATGAAGCTTAAGTCGGTTTAGAGAGAAAGGATGAGTTTGGATGTTTTAAAGAGTCAAATTCTCTTTTTTTTACACTTTTCTGAATAACCCTCGCTATAGAGAGGTATAACCCTCGCTACGGCGAGCTCGTATCAGTCCCAGATCCCTGCCTTCACTACGGAGCGCGCTACGGCGAGCAACGCCTTAGTTTTTGTATGGGGTGCCCGCACTCGCTATAGCTAGAAGGCACTCTCGCTATAGCTAGACCATTTCTCGCTATAGTAAACAGGTACATTCGCTATAGCTAAGCTGTAGCTAGCAGATTTAGAAAATTTTAGCCCTTCGAAAATTTTCAACTTTTTTTTTTCTTTTCTTTTTTTCTTCTTCTTTTTTTTTTGGTTGTTACACAAGTGGCCACGGTTGACTTAGAAGCAATTTTGGACCATTTGGACCCCTTTGATGACACAAAATAGACCATTTCACAACCCAATGTCAAGATTCTGACCAAATGAATGAATTTGACTACAAAATTTAGCACACACATAGATCTTATCTAGAGTTTTTTGGAAATCCAAAGACTATATTGTTTGGAGCTCTATGAATTAATTATGAATTTCCAAAGTTGGCATTTTTTTGCTAAACTGATGCAGACACTGTTCATATGGTCAGTACATTAGGCTATGTCATTCAAGCTTCAAATGATATCCAATGCTCATGAAATTTTATAAGAATAAACTATACATGATAAGCTTTCCATGGCTACCAAGGCCACTGCAATTAGACCTATGAGCAGGGAGATATGAATTTTTGAAATTAGAGAATAGTACTAGTAACAACAATCAACCTCTGGTACTGTTTCATCAATTTCTGGTGGCTATCAACCTCTGTTGTGGCCTAAATTTATTTTTAACATAAATCAAAACATTATAGATTTCTATAATGGTAAAATGTGCATGATTTTGATATTTTTAGAATTAGTTATGATTTTTTAAATTTATGACAGTAAGTTGGAAATTCTGGCCAAGGACCTAGTGTTTTTATGTATTCCATCCATTTGCACAAGTTCCAGGCCATTTCTTGAGATAATTTTGAGTTATATTTGTTATTTAAATATTAAAATAAGATGAATGAGTCCATATAGCCCACAAGACACCAAATGAAAATTTTACTCGTGATGTAACACAATTTAATGAATAATTTTAATGATTTTCCTTGGCAAACTTATATGATCCAAGGAAGAGAACTTAGAAATGAGGTAAGATGAGCTTAGTAAATATGGTGTTACATGCCTCACTCTCTTGATTATTTCTCTAGTTTAAGGTAGAAGTAAAATGAGCTAAGTGAAAGGGAGAGTGGGGCGTGGTCTTATATATAGCTAGGTTTAGGGAGTAGTTTCTAAAAATTTCAATTTTGTCCTTCAATTTTGGCATTTTCGTTTCTGGTATATTTTATCTCCTTTTTGAGAATTATCTTTCCATCATAAAATGTAGGTTCTCAATTTTATAAAATACCTTTGAAATCACTTAAATCATAGCTAAAACCTTCCCGAATGAAAGGGTCAAAGTTTGGGTCAATCGACATTAGAAAACATACACCAGAGGGGTTTTAACTATCTCGAGACTTTCCATGGTTTTCAAGGTCTCTGAGAATCCCGAGAACTCAAATTTATTATTTAAAAAGCCTTCCTGTGAGAATTTCAAATTTTACTAAAAATTATGAAAATGCTATTACGTTTCGTAACTATTTCATTAATTTCTGTCTGGCCATTTGAGCCTTTATTTTAGGATACCTCTAGCCTCCTAAATTTATTATTTAATGTCTAGATTATTATTCTAAATTTTTTGGACCTTAACCAATTCATTCTAGAAGACTTGCTTTGAAAACATATCTGTTTCTGTCATTTTTACAAAAACGGGACATTACAATTCTCCCCCCTTAAATAAATTTCATCATCGAAATTTGGATAACATACCTCATGGGAAGAGCTCTGGATACTTCTTTCTCATCGCTTCCTCCAACTCCTAGGTAGCTTCTTTGGGAGATAACCCCTTCCAAATCATTTTCACCAGCAGTATCGTCTTATTCCATAATTACTTGAATTTAACATCCACAATCTGATCTGGTGATACTATATATGATAGATCATCCTGTAACTGCTCTTTTTTATACTCTATGACATGTGAGGGGTCGAGCTAATACTTTTTAAGTTGGGATACGTGGAATACATTGTGAACTTAGCTCAAGTTTGAGAGAAAGGCAAGTCTGCAAACTACAGGTCCTACTTTATCAAAAATCTAGAACGAACCTATATATTTTGGACTGAGCTTTTTACTTTTAATGGATTGACTTATCCGTATGACTGGAAACACTCTAATGAAGACATGGTATCCAACCTTAAACTCTAACGGCTGTCTATGTCTATCTGCGTAACTCTTTTGTCTATTATAGGCCGTTAGTAGTTTCTTTCTTATAGTCTTTGCTAAGAGGTTTGCTTCACTAATTTTGGGCCTATTAAGCTTTTTTCTCCTAGCTCAACCCAACACATCGGAGACTTATACTTCTTCCCATACAATGCCTTATATGGTGCCATCTAAATACTTGCATGATAGCTATTATTATAGGCAAACTCCACTAGAGGCAAGTATGTATCCCAGTTTCTTTTCATCTTTAAAACATATGCCCTCAACATGTCCTCTAAGATATGGATGGTTCTCTCCATCTGATTGTCTGTCTAGGGGTGATAGGTTGTGCTAAATCTAAGCTTAGTGTCTAGAGCATCCTATAATGATCTCCAGAAGTTCGAAGTGAACCTATGATCCCTATCTGACACTATGCTCCTAAGCACATCATGTAACCTCACTATCTTCTAGATGTACAGTAGGGCTAATTTATCTAGGGTAAATATGGCTTTCATTGCTAAGAAATAAGTTGACTTTGTTAATCTATCCACTATTACCTATATAGCATCATGCCTCGATGATGTCCTGGGTAAACCCATGACAAAATCCGTAGTTATACTATCCCATTTCCACTTCGGGATGTTTAGAGGCTTAAGTAACCCGGCTGGCTTCTAATGTTCTATTTTGACTCTCTGACGTACTAGACATTGAGAGACATATTCAGCTATGTCTACTTTTATTCCAAGCCACCAAAACATCTTTTTCAAGTCATGATACATTTTATTATTGCCTAGATGAATGGTATATTTACTTTTGTGTGCCTAATCTAGTATTCTCTCTTTAATCTCTATATCTCTAGGCACATACAGCCTATCCCTATATCTTAGAATGTCATCCTCATACAGATTAAACTCCTGAGTGCTACCCTGGGCTATTTAGATTTTAATCTTTTTTATATGGTTATCTGTTTGCTGGGCCTCTCTTATTTGATCCCTCAAGTCATTTTCTATTTGGGTTTCACTCATTAACAACTTCCCTAAATGCACCTGAGATAAGAGATTCATATCTTTGAACCTCTCAATCAATTCCTGCTCTTTCATCATTATACAGGCCATATGTATAGATTTTCTACTTAGGGCATTAGCTACCACATTAGTCTTACCAGGATAGTATTTCAGTGTGAAATCATAATCTTTCAAAAATTCTAACCATCTCCTCTATCTCATGTTTAATTCTTTCTATTCAAATATATATTTAAGGCTCTTGTGGTCATTGTAAATTTCTATGGTTGCCTTACACAAGTAGTGTCTCCATATTTTCAAGGCAAACACCACTGCAGTAGCTCTAAGTCGTGTGTGGGGTAATTTTCTTCATAAGGCTTTAACTATCTAGAAGCATAAGCTACTACTCTACCTTTCTGCATAAGCACACATCCTAACCCTTTCTTAGAGGCATCACTATAAACTATAAAAGTCTCTCTCACGAAGTACTAAAACTAACGCTGTGGTTAACTTATGTTTCAACTCTTGAAAACATTTCTTACATTTCTCATTTCACATAAATAGCACATTCTTTCTAGTGAACCTGGTCAGTGGCATCACTATCTGAGAAAAGCCTTGAATGAATCTCCTATAATAACCTGTTAAACCTAGGAAGCTTCTGATCTATGTCATTGTCCTAGGTCTCTCTCACTATAACACTGCCTCTACCTTATGGGGATCTACTATGTAACATCCGATTATCTGAAAATGAGAAAAAACGTGAGAAATGCGATGTACGGTTTCTCCGTAAATGAACGAAATTCACCGGATACAAAAGGAAGACCCTTAAAATGACTTAGTTAAGGTCCTAAAAAATTTGAAAAGTATTCTAGACTCCTAAAAATGAGAATCCCAGGCTCAGACGAAAAGAAAAACAGAGCTAGAATGAAGAAACAAAAAACTTACGAAATGTAATGGCATTTT
Source organism: Erythrophleum ivorense (assembly GCA_026724425.1). NCBI lineage: Eukaryota > Viridiplantae > Streptophyta > Magnoliopsida > Fabales > Fabaceae > Erythrophleum > Erythrophleum ivorense. The sequence continues at coordinate 17,448,736 of JAIUCV010000012.1, read as the reverse complement.
CGTAATTTTGAGAAAATTTTGGAATTCACACAGGAGGGCTTTTTAAATGAAATTTTTGAGTACCCCAGGATTTTCAGAGGCCCTAAAAATCATGAGAAGACCCGAGACAGCTAAAGCCCATTCAGTGGACGTTTTCCAACGTTAGTGCACCTAAACTTTGACGGATTTGTTCGGGAAGGTTTTAGCTCTGATTTGAGTGATTCAAAAGGCATTTTACTAAATTGGGAACCTAAATTTCATAATGGAAAAGACAGTTCTAAAAAAGGAGCTAAAAAAATTAGAAACAAAAATATCAAGAACAAAGGGCAAAATGGAATTTTTTAAAAAGTTCTTCTTCCTTCCTTATATATATATGTGGTGCCCCACTCTCACCCTCATGTAGCTTTAGATTGTTTTGCCCAAATTTAGAGAAGAAACCCTAGGAGAGTGGCACACCAAGGGAAGAAGAAGAGGAGAAGAAATTCAAGCTTTAAGGTATGGTTTCTTGGTAGTTTTTCATGCTCTCTTCCATCCAAACCTCTTTTCCTCCATTCTCCTTTGTTTCCTTTGATTAAAATGAAGTTTACAAATCTGTTTTAAGGGAGAAACTTAGGGGGAATTTCGGATTTGAAGAGAAGAGCTTGGAGAAAGCAAGATTTAAGTGAGAAAAAGCAAGAAAATAAGGTAATTTCTCCTCTCATGGTTGCTACCTTTGGTTCCCCTCCTTCTCCATTTCGCCTCATCTAAGAAACCCTAGGAGGATTTGATTTTTAGGCAGAACCAAGGGTGAATCTAAAGAAAAAGGGCGTGGAGATTAATAATGTGCAAAGGGAATTAACAAAAAGCCATTAGATTTTAAGATGCAATTTCTAGGGTTTCAATTGCACCTTGTAAAATTTGACTTTGTACAATGAATCCTATGCCTAAATAAGATTTTACTTGAGCTTCTAAGATCCCTATAAGTCTCCCCATGTGCTTCCTCCATCAAGAAAACAAAACAAAGTCCATAAAGCCCTAACTCCTCCATAGCCTCGGCTTAAAGGGGTTTAAGTAGCTAGGGAGAGTTTTAAATTTTTCTAAACCCATTTTTAAGTCATATATGATGAATGACTATGAGAGGAAGCCTTGGAAAAAATTTAGGAAGCTTAGAGAATGAGTTGATGCTTTATGTTCCATATTATGACCTAAAGAAACAACATATAGTTAGACTCTTAGACTCTTGATTTTGATTGTGTGATGACTCCAAGAGGCTTAAAAAGAGTCAAAAATTATATTTGAAAGGATAGAATGGAGCCTAGAATTTTATTTGAGGGGTGTTGCTTCATTAGGTGCATTTATGGAACCATAATGAAGTTTATGGGTCAAGGTAGTGTCTAAGCAAATTGTATGGCCTTATAGCTTGTCTTAGAATGTGTGTATGTGTATTTTTAAGCCATGAAAAGTATACTAGCATGATTTCATATGCCATGGTTTCATGATGACATATTTTATGTTTCTAAATGATGTTATGATGTTTATTTAGGTTTGCTTGAGTATGGTGAGGCCAAGAACCCTTAGCCATGGTGAGGATGAGCCAAAAACCCTTAAGATTGGTTGAGACAAAGTAAAGAGTCTCCCAAAAGTGAGGTAAACTCCCAAGAGCATGGTTAAATCCAAGAATCTCTTAAAGAATGGGTGAGGCAAGTCCAACATCTACAAGAAATTGGGTAAGGCCAATCTACTTTCTTGGCAAGCCTTTATATGCTATGTGTGACTTTTTCAAATGTTAAGAATGCTCTTTGAATGATTGCACATGCCCACATGCCATGCATACATTTATAAGACTTATTTTGCATTCATTATGTATGATTGAATGGGGGATGAGCTATTGGGATTCTTTGAATCTCATCCCCTCATCTCTAATGATCTAACATGCTAGGTGGACCAAGAGAGCAAGGTAATGGAAGCCAACCACCTTGAAGATGAGAGTATGACATTCAAGAACATGAGTGTTGCTACTTTAAGGCCATACAATTGGCAAATGATGTGATTGATGGATGTATATGTATTATGATGTTATAAACATATGTAATTATGATAATATGTCATATATGAATGGGAGAATATGTTATGTGACCATTAGAATGTGATTTGAATATATGATGGCAATGTGGCTTCTTAAATGATATTATGGAAATGTACATAAGTGTGGGTGAGATGGTCAAAATGAGAGGCATGAGGTTTGAAACCATTTGGGCAGCTCACACAAGTCCTAATTATGATTTAGACTTGCCTAAAAAGTGCCAGACTCCAAGGAAAGCCATTTGGACATTTTAGTATCCCATATGAAGCCAAAATTGATCAATTTAGAACCTTATGTCACTTTTTATCCAAATGAGCTCTTTTTGATTTAAGATTTGGCATGCAATTAGAGCTTAGTTAGAGATTTTTGGGATGTTAAAGAACATAATTTTTGGAGGTCTACAGAATATTTGATGAATTTCCAAAGTTGGCAAATTTTTGGGTTTTGGTCATGTCATTGTTTACTTAGGTCCAAAAATGAAATCTGTCACACAGGACTCAAGTGATGTCCAGTTGCCATGAAGTTTTATACATAAAAATTAGACATTCCCAGTGACTTGTGCAAACTAGAAGCCCCTCATTTGGATGTCTAGAGAGGGAGACATAAATTTTCAAAGAATCAGTCTAGTATCAGGAACTTCAGCTGACCTCAGTTACTGTTTGAATGGATTTCAAAGTCTGGGCATGCCTAAACTGGTCTAGAGTTATTTTTTCCCTCTATCTAACATCCATGGATTTCCATATTGGTATTATTTTCATGGATTGTATTTTTTTGGAATTAATTGGACATTTTTGAAATTTGCTTCAGAATTCTGTGACAGCACCAGTGAATAGCCTGACCTCTGAACATTTTCTAATATCAAACGCCTTTTGTGATAGATGTTATGGTCTGGACATATTTTTGGAATGAATTAGACATGCCTAGATTTTTAGAATGTCCAAGAATACATTATTTCAATTTTTCTAGAATTAGTTATGATTTTCCAAAATTTGTGATAGAAATGTGGAAAATCTAGCCGAAAATATATGTATGTATTTCATGCTTTCCTTTGAGTTCCATGAGATGTAGGCTACTTTTGATGATGCAAATGAGTTGTATTCATGTAATTAAATATGATAATGTATTGTATGAGCTCACATGGTCACGTGACACCAAATGGAATTTTCATACACAACACAACGCAAAGAAATACATTATTTTAATCCCATTTTTCTTGCTCTTTCATGGAATCTATGAGGTAAAGCATGAGAATGTTATGAAATGAGCTAGAAATATATGGTGTTACATACTGCAATCCCTGCCTAGGAGATCACATGGCCTAAGAATTAAACTTCTGTGAGCCAAAACTTACATTTACTAAGTTTGGCATATAATTGTCTCTCTTTCAAGGTTTTTAAGGCTAATCTCAAGTGGTGCTCGTGTTCGTCCTTACTCTTTGAATATATGATGATATCATCTATGAAAACAACTACAAATCTATCTAGGTATGGCCTAAATACTCTGTTCATATAGCCCATGAACACTGCAGGTGCATTCGTTAACCTAAAGGGCATAACTAAAAATTCATAATACCCGTATCTAGTTCTAAAACTAGTTTTAAGAATATCCTCAACCTTAATTTTAAGTTGATGATATCTTAATCTGAGGTCTATCCTAGAAAATACAAACTCCTACTAACTGATCTAGGAGGTCATCTATGCAAGGGAGAGGATATTTATTCTTAATGGTTATCTTATTGAGTTCCCTGTAATCTATGCACAATCTAAAACTCTCGTCTTTCTTCTTTACGAATAAGACTGAAGCTTGTAACACCATATATTTTTAGCTCATTTCTATCACATTTTGCATGCTCATATGATACATTCCATAAAGGAAGTAAGAAAATCCATTGCAAATATTACATTCCTTTGGATTACGTCATATATAAAAATTCCATTCTCCGTCACGTGGGCCATATGAGCTCATACAACACATTCTTATATTTAATTACATGAATACAACTCATTTGCATCATAAAATGTGGCCTACATCTCAAGAATCATGAAGGGGAGCTTAAAATATACCTATTACATTTCGGCCAAATTTTGCTCAATTTTACTACTAACTTTGGAAAATCATAACTAATTCTAGAAAAATAAAAAACATGCATTCTTAGTCATTCTGAAAATCTATGGATGTCTAATTCATAGTAAAAATATTTTTAGACTATAACATCCATCACAAAGGATGTTTGACATCCAAAAATGTCCAGAGGTCAAACTTCCTTCTAGAACTGTCACAAATTTCTGCAGCAAATTTTGAAAATGTCTAATTAATTCCAAAAAAATCCAATCTATGCAAATGATACTAATCTAGAAATCTGTGGATGTTAGCTAAAGGGAAAAAATATTTCCATACTAGTTTAGATAGCCCAGACCTAAGAATTCAATAGAATAGTAACTCAAGTTAGGTAAAACTCTTGATACTGGACAGAATGTTCAAAAATTTATATCTCCCTCTCTAGACATCCAAATGATGTGCTTCTAGTTGGAATGAGTCACTGTGAATGTCTAGTTTCTTTATATAAAATTTTGTGACAATTAGACATCATTTGAGCTTTGTGTGATAGATTTTATTTTCAGATCAAATGAATAGTGTAGCACACCAAAATTAGAAAAATTGCCAACTTTGAAAATTTATCAAATATTCTGTAGACCTTAAAAAATTATGCTCTTTAACTCCCCAAAAAGCTCTAATTGTATGCCAAATCTCAGAGCAAGAAGAGCTCATTTGGCCAAAAAGTGATATGGGGTTACATTATGGTCATTTTTGGCTCTATATGGAGTATCAAAGTGACCAAATGAATTTCCCTTAGTCTTGACACTTTTTGGGCAAGTCTAAAAGCATACTTAGGGCTTGTGTGAGCTGACCAAATAGTTCCAAATCTCATACATCTCATTTTGACTTTTTCATCCACACATATACACATTACATCAAACTTTCCAAAATGCATATCTTGCCATTATATACCCAAATTCTATTCTAGGGTTCATACATCATATCCATACATTTATACATCACATAATATTAAAATTACACATGTCTAAGAAGTCATAGACGATATACATCATTGGATTACAATATTGAACACAAATATGGCCTTAAAGTGAGAAAACTCCAATACTTTGTTGTCAAATTCTTTCCTTCAAGGTGGTTGGCTTCCATTACCATGTCCACTTGGTCCACCTAGTATGTGAGTTCGTTGGAAAGGAGGGAATGAGATTCAAAGAATCCCAATAGCTCATCTCTCATTCAATCATACATAATATATACAAAGTAAGTCTCAAAAATGCATGCATAGATATCGTGGTAGTCATGAACATTTAAGAAGCAAGTTTGGCATGTGAACAAGTCATACAAGATATTCAAGAGCTCACCAAGTGGATGGATTGGCCTCACACTTTTTCTCATAGATTTTGGACTTGCCTCACCTATTCTTTAAGAGATTCTTAGACTCAACCATACTCCTAGGAGCCCACTTTGCTTTTGGTAGACTCTTTGCTTTGTCTCGACCAATCTCAAGGGTTCTTGGCTCATCCTCACTATAGTGAAGAGTTTTTGGCCTCTCCACACTCAAGCAAACTTAAACAAATAGCATACATCATTTGAAAGCATAATATGTCATCATGAAATCATGGCATATAAAATCATGCTAGCATACTTTTTATGGCTTGAAAATACACATACACACATCCTAAGATAAGCTAAATACACATCCATGCATGAGAGAAGGTGGAGAGAGCTATCTTGCACACAATCACACACTTTTTCTCTTGAAATCCCTCCCTTGCTTCGGCCACACACCTACAAACTTGTGGAGATGGTTTATCTTGGCCTAGATACAATTTATGGAAGCCAATTAGGTTCATGAAATAATTTCTAAGGCTACATAACTTACTTAGACACTAGGTTATTCTATAGACCTCATTATGGTCCATAAATGCACCAAATAAAGCAAAACCCCTCAAGTAACTTCTAAGCTACATTATTTTTTTTCAAATATGATTCTTGACTCTTTTTGAGCCTCTTGGAGTTATCACACAATTAAAACAAAGAGCCTAACAACATGTTGCTTCTTTAGGTCATAATATGGAACCTAAAGCATCAAATCACTTCCTATGAGTTCTAAATTTTTTCCAAGGCCTCCCCTCATTTTTATTCATCATACATGACTCAAAAATGGCCTTAGAAAAATTTAAAACTCTCCCTAACTATAAGAACCCCCTTTGGCCGAGACATAGGGCTTTATTGGCCTTCATGGAGATTTCTTTATTTTCTTGAAGGAGGAAGCATGTGCGGAGCATCTTAGTAATTTTAGGAGCTCATTTAAACTCTTAATTAGGCCTAGGAATTATCATATAAAATCAAATTTTGGAAGGTGCACACAAAACCCTAGAATTTGCATCTTGAAATGTAATGGTTTTTTGATAATTCCCTTTGCATATTCTTAATCTCCACACCCTTTTTCTTTAGATTCATGCTTGGTTCTGACTAAAAATCATCTTCTCCTAGGGTTTTCTCAAGTTGGGAGAAATGGTGGAGAAGGGAACCAAAGATGACAACCAAAGGAAGAGAAATTACCTTGTTTTCTTTTTTTTTTTCACTTAAATCTTGTGTTCTTTGAGCTCCTCTCTTCAAATCCGAATTTTTCCTTGAATTTCTCCCTTGAATTAGATTTATAAACTCCATTTTAATCAAAAGGAACAAAAGAGAAGGGAGGAGGGGAGGTGTGGATTAAGAAAAGCATGAAAAACTACCATGGAAACATGCCTTAAGCTTGGATTTTCTCTCCCTTTTCTTCTTCCCTTGGTGTGCCACTCTCCTAAGGGTTTTCTTTTGATTTGGGGAAGAATAATCTGAAGCTAAGTGAGGGAGAGTGTGAGGCGCCACTATTTATAAGGGAGGAAGAAACACTTTTTCAAAAATTTTAATTTTTCCCTTCATTTTTGGCATTTTTGTTTCTCCTTTGTTTTAGCTCCTTTTTTAGAACCGTCTTCTCCATTATAAAATTTAGGTTCCCAATTTAATAAAATGCCTTTAGAATCACTCAAATCGGAGCTAAAACCTTCCCGAACAAATCTATCAAAGTTCAGGTGCACCGATATTGAAAAAAGTCCACCGGAGGGGATTTAATAGTCCGGGCTTTCCATAGTTTTTAGGGCCTCTAAGAATCTTAGAGAACTCAAAACTTTCATTTAAAAAGCCCTCCTATGTGAATTCCAAAATTTGCACAAAATTACAAAAATGCCATTACGTTTCGTAAGCTTTTCGTAAGAAATTGTTTCTTCATTCTAGCTCATTTTTCTTTCTGTCTGAGCTAGGGATTCTCATTTTTAAGAGTCTAGAATGCTTTCCAAATTTTTTGAGACCTTAGCTACATCATCTTGGGAGACTTCTTTTTGTATCTGGTGAATTTCGTTCATTTATGGAGAAACTGTACGTAACGTTTCTCATGTTTTCTCTCATTTTTAGAAAACCAGATGTTACAGAGCTCCCCACAGCAAGACACTGGATCTAATGAAATCCTTTTCTAAAAGCTCTTCTATCTGTTTCTTAAGATCAGCTAGCTTGGTGGGAGCCACCCTATACGGGGCCTTAGACACTGGACCTATCCCAGGTACAATGTCTATAAGAAATTCAACCTCTCTCTGGGGTTAGTCCGCTAATCTCTTTAGGAAACAGTTTTGGGAACTTTCTCACTACTGGAATTTCCTCTATACCCTCTTCTACTTCAGCCTAGATTGAAAAAAAAAACTAGGTATCCTTGACAACCATGCCTTAAAGACCTCTTAGCTTAGGAGGTGGTCATAACAAATAACTCAGTCCTCATACTAAGCACAGTCTCATATTCAGGAAAAGTACTACATTTATGGGAATAATCAAGTGTGACATTATTTATAGACATCCAGTTCATACCGATAATCAAATCAATGTCAATAAGGGGCACACATATCAAATCAAGGGTAGTGTAACAATGATTAAACTGGACTACACAATTTAAATAGGCATGAGAGGTAATGGTTCTGTTTCTTGTGGGGGTAGATACATGCAAGTCATAAGGTAATGTATACATACTCAGACCTAACCTCTTAACACAGTCATATGGTATAAAAGAGTTGCTATCACCCAAATTAAATAATGCAATCACAAAAAAATCATTTATCTTAATAGTACCTTAGATCAGACTCGAGGACTAGCTAGCCTCATGCTGTGTCAGGGCAAAGACTCTACCCTGGGTCTGAGGTCTAGGAGTAGGAGCCATCTCCCGCAGTTGAGAAAACTACTGAGGAGGCTGAGTACAGTCCCTGGCCATGTGTTCTAGCCTACCACATCTATAACATACATTCTGGGTTGCGTAGCATAGTTTGTTTACGTGGTTTTTGCCGCACTGGGGATATATTGTAGGTGTGGAACTGCCTCTACTGGACTAAGTCCTCCTTCTCTTACCTCTTCTATTCCACTGGCTTCTACAACCTCTTCTGCTAGTAGTTGTGGCCTATGTTTCCTCTCTAGGTCTCTTAGACTCAGGGAAGCGAGATCTGGTACTAGAGGTAGGCTGCATAGTTCTAAGGTTCACTTTTGTCACTCTGCAAATCTCAACTAAGGTGTTAAAGTTCCCGATTCCCTATGGAACCACCCTGTCTCTAATCTCAGGTAGCAAACCTTTTACTAACTTATCTGCTCTTCAGTGCTCATCATCATGTCTCTGTAAATATGAGGAATATTTGGAGAGCTCTACAAACTTGGCCACGTACTAGTCCACGCACATTCCCTCTGTCTACCTCAAAAGTACAAACTCTGACTCCTTTTCATCTCTAATGGAACTAGGGAAGTGCCTTTCATAAAAGGCATGGAGGAATGCCTCCCAAGTAACTGGAAGGTTCCTCGCTCTCAGGATAGGCTCAGTGCTCCTCCACCAATAATTTGATTCTTTTTCTAACTGAAAAATAGCCATGGTGGCTTTCTGCTCAGAGATACACTCCATCACCTGGAATATCTTTTCAAGCTGTATAGTCCAGGTTTCAGCTTTCTCTGTATTCATTTCACCATTAAAGGTAGGAGGCCCAAACTTTCTTAACTGTGTAATGATCTATCTAGTAAAAGGCTGCTCCAGCACTGGAGGTGTCTGAGCTGGTGGAGTCTGAGCAATGTGATGTATTTGTATGTATAGCTGTGGGTCAATATGAGTCACCTATAAATGCTTGGCATGATCTGAGTGCTGTGGTGGTTGAAGAGGAGGAGGTGTAGGGCTCTGACTATCTCTCTTAGTAAGCCATTCCTGTAACTGCATGATCACAACCTGCTGCTAATCCAGATGAGCCATTATAGCCTACAGGGCTCCAACTACTAGATCACTAGGCTTGGCTCTATCATCTGCATGAGCCTCTCTGGAAGGCCTACCTCTCTTAGTGTTCACCATCTTGCTGAAACATCATTAACAAACTTTAGCATCAAAGGGAACACACTCACCACCATCACACTCAATTCATCCCCAACTAGCTCATATACAAATGCAAACTCATGTACATAAGGGCAAATCTCATATTCACAAGCCACAACCCACATCAAAGAGAATGAACCTTTGCTTTGATACCAATAAAGTGTAACACCATAATTAACTACCTCATCTTATATCATTTCTAAGTTCACTTCCTTAGATTACACAAGTTTTCGAAGAAAAGACATTAAAAATATTCAATTATTTTGCATTACGTTGTGTATAAGTTTTTCATTCTATGTCTCGTGGACCATATGGACTCATCCATCTTATTCTTATATTTAAATACACAAGTAAAACACATAACCATCTCAAGAAGTGGCCTGGAACTCGAGCTAATGGAGTATATACATGAAAATAATGTGTGTAGCCTCAGATTGATTTTTCAGTTTTCTGTCATGAAATTTGAAAAATTATAACTAATTTTGTAAAATTAAAAATCAAGCACACTACCATTCTGGAAAGCTACATATGTATACTTTATGCTAAAAATGATTCTAGACCATAATAAGGACATCTAGCAATTGGAAATTCAAGGAATAGTAACCAAGGTTGCCTATTGCTATTAGTACTATCTATGAACTTCAAAAATTTATATCTCCCTAGTTAGATGTCCAATCGGGGTGATCTTAGTGGCTGTAGAAATCTTATCATGTCTAATTTATGCTTGTAAAATTTCATAAGTATTGGACACTATTTGGCCCTTGAATGACATATCACAAGAAACTGACCATATAAACAGTGTTTATACCAGTTTAGCAAAAAGATGGCAATTTTGAAAAATCATAATTAATTCCATAGAGCTCCAAATAATCTGTTCTTTAGCTTCATAAAAAGATCTAGATAAGATCTATATGTATGCCAAATTTCATGGGCACATTCATTCATTTAGTCAAATCTTGATATTGGGCTGCAAATATGCTCTTTTATGCATATAAAGATTCCAAATGGTCCATTTTAGCTTCTAAGGCAACCATGGCCACTTGAGCAAGTGAGAAAGCACCAAAATGGTCTACTAAACATGTCTCAAAGGTGCACAAGCCCAGATTTCTCAAACTCACTCATCCACCCCAAGATATACACAAGAACACATATACTAGTTCTTGCCATTCAATATCCAATTCATGCAATTCTATACATATGGTATCAAATCTCATTCATACATAATATATCTACATATTTACATGTGTCCATGAAGTCATACAACATATACAATAAGGAATTACATCATATGGCTACAAAATGGCAAATTTCCACACTTTGTTGCCAATCTTCTTCCTTTAAGCTTGGTGGCTTCCATTCCTTTGCTTACTTGGTCCACCTAGACATGTTAGACATGTGGGGAGGAAGGGATGAGATTTTAGAAATCCTAATAGCTCTTCTCCCTTTCAATAACACATAAAGAATGTAAATCCATATCTAAAATACATGCATGAACATCATGGAGTATGTAGTCATTCAAGAAACATTTCTAGCCTTTAAGAAGTCATACAAAATATACATAGGCTTGCCAAGTAAGTGGTTTAGCTTCACCCATTCTCTTCAATGATTTTGGACTTGCCTTACCCTTTTTCTTAGAGGCTTTTAATTAGGCCTTACTCTTGGAAGACTCTTGGCTTTGTCTTAACTATCCTTAAGGGTTCTTGGCTCATCCTCAACATGGCTAGTGGGTTATTAGCTTCACCACCCTCAAACAAACCAAAGCAAAGTCACAAAATATCATTTGAATGCATAAAGCAACATCATGGTACCATGGCAAAAGAATACATGCTAGAACACTTTTTCATGGCTTAACACATACATACACACATTCAAAAACAAGATAAACATTCACTCATGCATGAGAAAAATAAGATAGAGATACTTTTGTTACAACAACACACTTTTTCTCTTGAATTTGATTGATCTTCCTCGACAAACACATAAAAGAAGGTAGGACTTGTTTCTCTTGATCTAAACACATCATATGAAAACCAATTATACTCTTGAACCAAATTTTAAAGCTACAAATTCATTAGAAAAGCTAGATAGTTCATATGGCTCTTTTATGGTTCTATAATGCACTTAATAAAGCAACCTTAAGAAAACATCATCTTGGCTCCATCCTCTATTCATTTATGATTCTTGACTCCTTTTAAGCTTTTTGGAGTCATCACACAATTAATTCAAGAAGCCTAGTTAGGTGTTGCTTCTTTAAGCCATAATATGGAACTTATAACTACATCTCACTATCAATGGCTTCTAAAATTTTTTCAAGGCTTTCTCTCATCCTTTTCCATCATATATGACTAAAAAACAATTTTAGAACAAATTAAAACTACTCCTTGGTGCTCCAACCTTTCTAGGCCATGACTGTGGACCAAGGAAGCACCAAACGAGTTTGTCTTATTCTTTTGATGGAAGATGCATATGAGAAGCCTTCTAGAGATCTTAGGAGCTCATCCAAACACTCAATTTGGCTTGGGATTCTTGTATCAAAATGAAATTTTAAAGGAAAACTTGAAACCCTAACTTTTCTATCTTGAAATTTAATGGTTATTTTGTTGTTTCTTTTGCATATTCTTCTTCTTCTCTCTTATTTTTTTAAGATTCATCCTTGGTTTAGTTATAAATTTAACCCCTCTTGGCTGGTCTTACATAAGAGGAAACACACACAAGAGAAGGAACAAGGAGGATCAAGCATAAGAATGGCAAAATACCTAGTTTCCTTGGTTTTCTTTGCTTGTTTTTCACCTTGCTTGGCTTTTTCTCCTTGAATTCTAAAATTGTTCCTCTATTTTGTCCTCAAAACAAATCCAAAAATTTAAAAAAAAAACATAGGAAAGAAGGGAAGATGGAGAAGAAGGAGTTTGCTAAAGAGAAAGTATGAAAATTCATGAAAAATCATGCATTTTCCTTTCTTTCTTCTCTCCCTTGTGCACCTTGTAATATCCAGTATGTTGTAAAAACACTGAAATGAGTCAGTTTGAAAAGAAAGTCCCCTGAGATGAGTGATTCAAGACCAAATAAAATTTGGATAAAATTTTAAATAATAGAAAATGAGGATTTGAGCCTTGAGTTACTCAAAAATCAGGGTCAGAGTAATTTGAAAAATTTATCGAAAAGTCAGTGACATTTTCATAAATAAGTGTACTTTTGGAAAAATACATAGGAAGGCTTTTTAAATGAAAATTTTAAGTTGCTTAGGGTTCTTAAAGGCCCCAAAATCCATGGGAAACCCTAGGATGATAAAGCCCATCATGTGTACTTTTTTCAACATCGATTGACCTGAACTTTAATCGATTTGTTCAGAAAATTTTTAGCGATTTGAGTGATTCCAAAGATATTTTATTAAATTAGGAACCTAAATTTTATAATAAAAAAGACGGTTCTAAAAAAGGAGGTAAAACGAAGCCAAACCAGAAATGCCATTCCAAAAGGGCAAAATTGGAAATAATTGTAAAAAGAAGCTTCTTAATTCTTCTTTAAAGCCCACGTCCTCCCTCTCCTTCCTTAGGTCGACTTTCTTCTACTCAATTTTGGAGAAAAAAAAATGCAGCTCCTTAGGCACACAAAGGGAAGGGAATTTTGGAGAAAGAAAAGTCAAGAAAGGTAGGAAAAACTTAAAAAATTCATGCTTCTCCTTTTTCCACTTCTGCTCCCCTCTTTTTATGTTTTCTCCCCATGGTTTATTTGAGTGTATTGCTTTTATTTTGGTTTAGAACTTAGAGGGGAAGTTTGAATTACTTGGAGAGAAGAGAACCAAGGAGAAGAAGCTTTGAAACCAAGTTAGAATCCAAGGTAATTTCCCATTCTTGGTGCTTCTTCTTTGTTACTCTCCCTTGTGTCATTTTCGGCCCTATACAGACCCAAGAGAGGGGGAGATGTTTTGTTCAAGAACCATTGAGAATTTGTTGAATTAGGCTATGGGAACTTAAAATATGCTAAGAGATTTCAAGAAAAACTAATGAAATGTATGAAGGGAAAGTGTAGAGTTCTTAAATGTAACTTAAAAACTGATTTAATATATAAGTTTTCTTGCATATGTAAGTGTTTCATTGAGCTCCTAAGACTCTTGGAAACCTCCCCAAGTGGCTCTCCCATCAAGAAAAAATCAAGAACTTCAAGAACCCTTTGGTGTGCTTGTCTTGACTTAGGCTAGTCCATATAGGTAGGGAGTGTTTTAATTTATTCTAGCCTTGGTTTGAGACTCCATATGGTGTTAGAAGATGGGAGGAACCATTGGAAAAAATTTAGGAGCCATAGATTGGGAGATGAAACAAAGGTGTCCATAATGGTGCCTTGTGAAGCAACTTGTATGTAAGCTTGTAAAATTAAATGTGTGAGGGCTTCAAGGATTTTAAATGAGTCCAAGAGGCCTAGAAATGGAAAAAGATGGGAGCCTAGAACTTGAAATATGAAAGTTTCTTTATTAGGCCAATTATGGAACCATAATGCCAAGTATGAAACCAAGCATGAGTTTAAGCTTTAGTTTAATGTCTTGGCTTGCTTTAAGTGTGTGATTATGTGTTCCTTGTGATGTCTAGGCCAAGAGAACATCCAACCACCTAAATGCTCTTATGAAATCAAAGAGGGGAAGGAACTAGCAAAGTAAAGCTTGCATTAATTAAAGATAACTTTCCACCTTCTTCCTTTGCATTCTTGTATGCATATGTATGTCATTGTGTTTGTATATGCTCTTGTGATTTGGTAACATGCCACATGATCTCTTGAAATTGCATTGGTACCAAATGTGTGTTCTTGAATGGCTTTGAATGTAAGATTGGCTCATAAGGGTGAGGTGATGCCAAAAGTCTCTTTAAAATGGGTGAGGATTTGTCAAAAGTCTTAAGGCATGGGTGAGACTAGGCCAAAAGTCCCTTGGATGGGTAAGGCTAAGTCAAAAGCCCCTAGGCCAAGAGTATGGCAACTCCAAAAGTCCTAGAAATGGGTTGAGGCAAAACCAAAAGTCCCAAGACTATTAGAATGATTTTGATGTGGGAATGTGGCATGAAATTGTAGCTTTGCACACTTTATGTTTTTATAATTTTGCTATTGATGTATGTATGCCTTGAATGTATGTGAATGGATGTGTGTGAGCTATTGAGATTCTTAGAATCTCATTCCCCTTCCCCCTTCCATCTTGAAATGTTTAGGTAGCTCCCAAGATACAAGAAAGGCAAGCCAAGAGCTTTAAATAACTACACTTGGAGGATTTTGTGGTTTTCTTTGTATCTAAATACCAAAGTGGTCTTGTATATATTATGTTGGTAATGTAAGACATTGAGCAATGGTAATATGATATATAGATGCCATGTAAACCCTATGTAGCATCAAATCAATGTAAATGTGGATTTTGACCCTTGAATGGCATGTATCTTCTAATGTATTTTTGGATGTGAAATGGCCAAAATGAAATGTATGAGATTTAAGACCACTTGGGCAGCTTACACAAGTTATAATTGTGCTTTTAAACTTGCCCAAGAGGTGCCAAACTCAAGGGGAAGTCATTTGGACTAAAGTGACTCTTGATAGGAAGCAAACATGACCATTTCATGAGGCTATGTCACTTTTTGTCTAAATGAGCTCTTCTTAGGCTAGAATTTGTCATGCATCTAAAGATTGTTGAGAGATTTTTGGGAAGCTAAAGTGGGTAATTTTTGGAGGTCCACAGAATATTTGATGAATTTTTTAAGTTGGGAAATTTTTTTGATATGGTCACTGCTACTGTTCCAATAGTCTGAAAATGAATCTTTGTCAAAAATAAGGCAAAAGATGTCCAATTACTATGAAATTTTATAAGAAGAAACTATACCTTCCCAATGAATTTTTTTAATTAAAATCAACCCATTTGGATGTCTATAGAGGGAGATATGAGTTTTTGAAGTGGCTGTCTAATATTAGTCATTCAATCAGACCTGTGTTACTATTTGATTAGTTTTCATAGTCTGAATAAACTTGGGATGGTCTAGAATGATTTTTCCCCTTTACCTAACATCCATAAATTTCCATATTAGTATCATTTGCATGGATTGGATGTTTGTGGAATTAATTGAACATTTTTGAATTTCATATTAGAAACCTATATCAATACCAGTAGCTAGTCAAATCTTTGTGCATTTTTCAATGTCAAAAATGGTCCAGATGCTATGTTCATGAATTTAAATCATTTTTACTGTAAATTTAACACTAAGACCTTTCTAGAAAGATATTTTTTGTGTGATTTCAATTTTTCTACATTTAGTTATGAATTTCCAAAGTTGCCTTTGAAATCTGCCTTGTTCTGTCTGCAGGAAAATGAAGAAAATTTGGGGTTTAAACTTGAGACACGTGGATTGCTTGCTATTTTGAGAATTTTATGATTTGTACCAATGTTAAATAACTAGAGTATGTTATTGGTTAACCCACAAGGCTCATGTGGCATAAATTGAAATTTGTCACCCCGACGTAACGCGATAAGAACCCATTATTTAATGTACTTTCTTAGGTTTTCCTCGAGAAACTATACCAATCATCTTGAATGTAAGAATATAATGATGGAAAATTATATGGTGTGACATGCCTCACTCTCTTGATTCTTTCTTTGGTTTAGGGCAAAAATAAAATGAGCTAAGTAAAGGGGAGAGTGGGGCGTGGTCTTATATATAGCTAGGTTTACGAAATAGTTTCCAAAAATTCTAATTTTGTCCTTCAATCTTGACATTTTCATTTTTGTTCCATTTTAGTTCTTTTTTGAGAATCATCTTTTCTATCATAAAATTTAGGTCCTCAATCTTATAAAATGCCATTGGAATCATTCAAATCGGTGCTAAAACCTTCCCGAACAAAAGGGTCAAAGTTTAGGTCAACTGATATTAGAAAACATACACTAAAGGGGTTTTAACTGCTTAGAGCTTCTCATGGTTTTTAAGGCCTCTAAGAACCCCGAAGAACTTAAATTTACCATTTAAAAAGTCCTCCTGTAAGAATTCCAAATTTTGCCCAAAATTATGAAAATACTATTATGTTTCGTAACTATTTCTTTAATTTTCGTCTAGCCATTTTAGCCTCTGTTTCAGGGTACCTCTAGCTCCTAAATTCATTATTTAATGTCTAGATTATTATTCTAAATTTTTTGGACCTTAACCAATTTATTCAAGAGGACTTGCTTTGAAAACATATATGTTTCTGTCATTTTTACAAAAACGAGACATTACAAAATGCTTGTGTGTGTTGTTACTTGATACTTTCATAAGAAATGTTTTATTATGTTTTCCAAATGAGCTATATGAGTACTATATGTATGTGAAAGGTTCATATAATGGCTCCTAGCTTCCTAAGGCATAGAATTAAGCACAGTAGCTCTTTCTTAGCCACCGATTGAGATTAGTTGAGCTTAGCTAGTTTATGATGATACCTTGGCTTGAAAACAAATGAGTTTTCATTTTATGTGATGCATTTAACTTACATGATACATATGCTTAACATTCTTGTGCCACATGCATCGCATTTACTCTTTGTGTTCATTTGTGCATTTAATTGGTTGAGATTGACTATTGAGATTCTCCTAAAATCTCACCCCCATGCTCCTACTAACCATTTTAGGGTCTCCAAGCCAAGGCAAGGATAATGAGAGGACTTAAAAGATAGGGATGATGTATTAGTATTATCATTTGTATTGGATTTTAATGTATGTACTCTTATGACACTTCTTTTGTACCATTATAGACTTATGATGTAAAGTGATATTGATATTCCATGTTTTATGATAATACCATATGTAAAAGTACAAGAATGTAAAAGTATGGCAATTTATGGTGATATATGGGTATTAATATGGCAAATGACATGTAAGGTGCCTTTATGTGTGTGTGTATACTTAGATGTCAAAGGGTCAAATTTTGATCCAAGCCTTTTGGCATGCTATGGAATGGTTGGAAATGTTGCTTAGGATGATTAAAACTTACTCCAAGTGAAAGAATTACATTTGAACACTAATTAGTCCAAATTGATCTCAATGTTGGTCTTAAAAGAGACTTAAACAACTCTTATGTCAAAAATGGTCCAAATGACTTAGTTTAAGTCTAGGATTTGAAATGCAAATAGACTTTTAGTAGAGCTTTCAACAAGTTAAGAACCAAAATTTTTAGGGTTGTACATAATATTTCATGAATTTTTGAAATTTTTCAAAACTTTCATTTTAGCCCCTACTATTGTTCATTTGGTCAATTCTAATATTTTGTATATTTGATAGGCCAAACAGGCATATAATTGGCATTATAAGCTTTTTGTAGCCACCAAGTTTGCATAAATCAAAGTTGCATAGCCAAATATATGCATTTTTAAAGTTTAAGGTCTGATTATGGCCATGGATAGTGCAGTCTCGATTTTTAGTGCATTTTAGTGAGCCAAATGAATTCACTTGCACTTGAAATTTTTACAACATGTAGTTCATATCTTGAACTTTCCATAGACACCTAATTTACATAAATCAGAGTTATATAGCTAGAGATATGCATTTCTAAAATTAGTGTAAATTTTGTGTGCTACACCATTTCGTGTCCATGAACACTTGCATGCTTTTCATATGTAATTTCTAACTTGATAAGCTAGACTAAGTTTTTTTATGATCAATATGATATAAGGAAAAGAAAGAAATGAATTTAAGTCCCTCTAACACATTTGGATATGCAAATGGATCAAATTTTGTAACATCCGGTCCCTCCGTAAAAGTGAGAAACGCAATGTTTGGTTTCTCCGTAAACGAAAAAAATGGGCCAAATATAAAAGGAAGTCCTCAAAATAGAAGGAATTAGGGCCAACTAAAATTATGATAAAATTTTAAATAATAGAAAATGAGGATTTAAATCTTGAGTTGCCCAGAAATCAAGGCCAGAGTAATTCGATAAATTTGTCGAAAGGCCAGTGGCATTTTCGTAAATATGGGCACTTTTTGAAATACTCATAGGAGGGCTTTTTAAATGGAAATTTTGAGTTGCCCAGGGTTCTCAGAGGCCCCAAAAACCATAGGAAGTCCCAGGACCGGTAAAGCCCTTCCGGTGTACTCTTTCCGACGTCGGTTGACCCGAACTTTGACCGATTCGTTTGGAAAGGTTTTAGCTCCGATTTGAGTGATTCCAAAGGCATTTTAGTAAATTGGGAACCTATTTGTTAAGATGGAAAAAACGGTTCTCAAAAAGGAGCTAAAATGAAGTAGAAACGAAAATGCAAAGTATTAAAAATGGAATTTAAGTGTTAAAGGAAGCTTCCAAACTCTTTTTATAAGTCACGTTCTTCCTCTCCTTCATTAAACTGACTTGCTTCTGCCCATTTTCAGAGAAGAACTCCAGCTTCTTAGGCGCACAAGAGAAGGAGGATTTTGGAGGAAGAAATTCAAGAAAAAGGTAAGAAACTTTAAGAAATTCCATATCCTTCCTTCTTCAAACTTGCTCCCCTCCTCTCAAGCTTTATTTCTATGGTTTTAATGGAGAGTTTGGTGCTGTTTTGGGGGCAGAACAGAGAGGGAAATTTCGAAAATTGAGGGAACAAGCCAACCAAGTGGAAGAGCAAGCAAAGAAAAGCAAGAAAACAAGGTAAAACTTCCATTCTTTGGTAGTTTCTCCCTCCCCCTTCCTCTTGCACGAATTTGGGCACCATGAGCCCAATTCTTAGGGGATGTTTTCTGCCCAATTTATGGAGGGATTAGAGGTTTTAGATAGCAAGGATTAAGAAGGAACCAATAGAATCAAGAAAGGAGCATTAAGAGACAAGATAGAACCATTAGGGATCCAAATGCTCCCTTGCAAATCTGATTTTATATGAATGTTCTTAGACTTAATTAAATGTTTAAACATGTTCCTAAGACCCCTAGAGAGCTTCCCACATGCACCTCCCATCCAAGAAAGCAAAGAAATTGCAAGAAAAATGAATGAACTCTAAGTAGAAAAAGTGTAGAGCTCTTAAACACTTTGCAAAAACTGATTTGATATATGAGTTTCCTTGCATGTGTGAGTACTTGATTGAGCTTCTAAGACCTCTAGGAAGCCTCCCAAGTGACTCTCCCATCAAGGAAAAATTGGAAACCCCTTGAACCCTAAATACTTCCATACTGTTGACCTAGGCTAGAAAGAGTACCAAGGGAAAGTTTTAATTTGTTTCAAGCTTATTTTTGAGTCATGTAGGATGGAAGAGGATAAGAGGAAGCCTTGGAAAAATTTTAGAAGCCCTAGATAGTGAGATGGAAGTGTAGGCTCCATAATGTAGCATAATGAAGCAACTCCTAGCTAGGCTCTTTAAAATAATTGTGTGATGACTCCAAGGAGTCTAAATGGAGTCAAGAATCATAGATTAAAGGAGAGAAGGGAGCCAAGATCATGAATTCTTGAAGTTGCTTCATTAAGTGCCTTATGGAAGCATAATGGAGCCATAACCCAAAGTAGCATCATGTAAAGTGTGTATAATGCCAAGGCTTATTCCCATGAGTAATTCATGTTTCTTTTGGTGTGTCTAGGCCAAGAGAAACCATCTCCACCAAGTTGTGGGTGTGTGGCCGAAAGAGGAGGCTTGAAAGCTAAAGAAAAAGTGTGTGAAATTGTGCAAGGTAGCTCTCCACCTCATTCTCTTTGCATTCTTGTGTGCATATGTATGTCTTAGTGTGCTTGCATGCATTCTTGATGCTTAATAATATGCCACTTGATCCTTGTTGTGCATTGGTACCAATATGTTGTCTTGAATGACTATGGTTGTGAAAAGAGCTCATAAGGGTGATGTGATGCCAAAAGTCCCTTGATGAAGGTGAGGAGATGCCAAAAGTCTCATGGCATGGGTGAGACAAGGCCAAAAGTCCCTTGAATGGGTGAGGCAAAGTCAAAAGTCCCTAGACCAAGAGTGAGGCAAATCCAAAAGTCCTAGAAATGGGGTGAGGCTAAACCAAAAGTCCCTAGAGCATGAAAGTAATCTTGACATGTGAATGTGGCATGGAACAGAATTTATTGCACACTTTATGCTTGTATAGTTATGCATTTGGTATATGTATGCGTTGAATGTGATGTAAATGGGTGTGTGAGCTATTGAGATTCTTTGAATCTCATCCCCTCCTCTCCAATGCTCTAAGATGCTAGGTGGACCAAGTAGCTATGGTGAAGGGAGCCAACAACCATGAAAGAAGGAGATTGACAAGCCTAGGCCTAGTTTGTATTCTTTTTGAACCATAATGATGTTCAATGATGTATATGATTATTGTAAATGGCACATGACCCTTGAGATAGATGTAAATATGATATTATGTGATGTATACATGTATGGATATGATGTATGAACTTTAGAAATGAATTTGGGTATGTAATGTCAAGTTATGCAAATTGGAAGTTTGATGCAAATGTGTATAAGTGAGGATTGAATGGCCAAAATGAGATGCATGAGGTTTGGGACCATTTGGGCAGCTCACACAAGTCTTAAATATGCTTTTAAACTTGCCCAAAAGGTGCCAAGACTAAGGGAAATCCATTTGGCAAATTTGGTACCCAATATGGAGCCAAAATTGACCATAATGGAACCCTATACCATTTTTTGGCCAAATGAGTTATTCTTGCCCTAAAACTTGGCATGCAATTAGGTCTCATTAAGAGATTTTTGGGAAGCTAAAGATCATAATTTTTGGAGACCTAGAGAATATTTGAGGAATTTTTAAAGTTGGGATTTTTCATGGATTCTGGTATGGGTACTGTTCATACTGGCAGTTTTGAATTCTGTGTCACCCGATGGCCAAATGGTATCCAATGCTTATGAAATTTTATATGCATAACCTAGAGGTCATAAGCTTTCTGTTGCCACCGAGATCACCTCATTTGAAGGTCTAGAGAGGAAGATATGCATTTTCGAACGTTCTGCCCAGTATCAGACATCTTGCCAGACCCGAGGTACTGTTCCATCGATTTCCGGGCGTTTGGCTTAATGTAATGATCTGGAGATATTTTTCCTCTCTAGTTGACATCCACATCCTTCCATAGTGATATCATTTGCAAGCATTGGATTGTTTTGGAATTAGTTAGACATTTTTGAAGTCCATATCAGTAAACTGTGACAGTATCAGGAACCCTCCGACCAGTAGATGAGTTCGCGTGTCAAACGCATTATATATGAGATTTTAAGACTTCTACATATTTTTAGCATGAAGTAGACGTCTTAAGCTTTCCAGAATGACTGAGATTACATGTTTTCGATTTTTATAGATTTAGTTATGAATTTCCAACTTTTGTGACAGAAAAGAGGAAATTCTGGCCGAAAATACAAACATGGATTTCATATGCTCCTTTGCTTTCTACGAGTTATAGGCCAAATTTGATGATGGAAATGAGTTATATTCATGTGTTTAAGTATGATAAAGTGATAGATGCTTTCATATGGCCTACGGGACTCCGAAAGAAAAATTTTACCAGTAGAGAAATGTACTTTTATTCATAACTTCCTATGACACTATATTATTTCCATAGAATAAACATTAGATGAGGCATGGGAATTGTATGAATTGAGTCCTAAAAGTATGGTGTTACAAATTTTGCCAATGAATATGCATAATGAGGTATGAATATTGAGATATTTTCCAAGAGGAATGGAAGTGATTGAGATTAAACTAGGTATGACAAAAATGAAATAGGGTCAAGTAAAGTTAAAGATGGCCCAAAACCAGAGCAAAAACAACTAAATAATTTAAAATAAAAAGGTAATTACAAAATTATAATTTTAGGTAACTTTTTAGAAACTTAAAGAAAGAAGTTTTAAATAGCAAAATTAAGTTCCTCAAAATTCTTAGAGGCCCTAAAATACCATAGGAATCATAAGAATGACAAAAACCCTTCTAGTGTACATTTTAGGCCATTAGTTGACTTGAACTTTGACAAGACAATTTGAGATGGTTTTAAACTCTATAAATTTGGAAGTAAATATTTTTAATAAACTAGAAGACTTAAATTTTCATATAAAAAAGACGGTACTCAAAAAGGATTTGAAATGGGCCTAAATAGAGGTATTGAACATGAAGGCATAATAGGAATTTGTGAAAATATCTTAAAACACCACCCTTCATCTCTTATTAAGTCACACCACCCTCTTTCAATTCAAAACCAACCTAGAAGCACCTAAACCAACAACTAAACATGCATAAAAAGAAGGAGGAAGAAAGCTAAGAATAGGTAAGGAAACTTGCTATTTATCATGGTCTTGCTTTCACCAATCTTGTTATCCTCTTTAAGCTCTTTCTCTTGGTGGTTTTAACTTCTTAAAAGGAGCACTTTTGTGGCTGGTCTCTTGGAAGAGGGAGAGGAATTGAATAAATTAAGTGTAGTATCAAATTCTCCTATTGATAAGCTTTAAAACAAGGTATGTATCATAGTAGGAAACTTGCTTCTTCTTGTCTTTTCCTCCCTCTCCATGTTCAGCCACCACTAAGAGAAATTAAGGGGAGTTGATTTTTAGCCAAAATAGAATTGAAAGAAGGGTTTTAAGATATAAAGATTAAGAATATGCAATTAGAATCATTAAAGGAGCCTCATAAGTCAAGATGAGATAATTAGGGTTCCTAGTGCACCTAAAGAGTTATGGAACTCTAGGAGGATAATTTAAGTTATATAAGAGTATAATTAGACTAAAGAGAAGTCAAGGATTGTTTATATGTATCAAATTCCCAAAAAGAAGAAGCAAAACACTAATTGGCTTCCATACATAGGTAAGTTTAGCCAAAGGGTGTTTGGAGTACCTACGGAGTATTTTCTTGAGTTCTAACAAATTTAAAGACTTAGATATGATGAATAAATAAATATGGAATCATTAGATTGAATTTAGGAGCTCTAAATTGAAAGTTGAATTTTTAGGGTCTAAATTGGGTTAAAGAAACACGTCGGTCTTAAACCCCTCTAACCAAGCATATAATGATTCAAATAAGTTTTTTCTAGAGTTATAAGACTTATATTGAGTAAGAGTTTGAGGTTTAGAAAGCAAAAATAAAGGGTTGCTTCTTGTTAGACCTAAACTAGCCTTAAATTCCATGTTAGAATTTAATGGGTTTAAGTGAACATGATAGGACTTAAAATGGATTCCATTGGATTAATTTGCCTTATAATTGCTATGTGTAGGCCAAACTTGCCCAAACTCACCAAAGTGTGGGTATTAAGTGAAAGAAAGACAGGAGAGAAATCAAGAGTAAGTGGGTTAGTGGTGTTTTGAAGCCTCACAAGTCCTAAGCAGCTTTATCTCCATTTTCTTGCATGCATTTGAATGCTTAAATGAGTTGAAATGCTTGTTTGTATTGTTATTTGATGTATTCATGAAATATGTTCTGTTATGTTTTCCAAAATGAGCTATATGTGTATGAAATGGCTAAGTGATGGCACCTAGCTTCTTAAGACTTGGAATTGAGTGTAGTAACTCTTCCTTGGTCCTAGGTTGAGTTTAATTGGACCTAGCTAGTTTATGTTGATGCCATAGCTTATTAATGAATGAGTTTTTATGCTAAAAGTTGCATTTGAGTTACATAAGACATATGTATGGCATTCTTGCACCATATATATTGTATTTTCTCATGGTGTTCATATATGCATTGATTAGTTGAGATTGGCTATTGAGATTCTTCCTAGAATCTCATCTATGTGCTCCCACTAACAATTTTAGGATCACCAAGCAAAGGCAAGGAAGTTGAAAGAAGCTAGACACTGGAAATGATGTATTAGAATATATTATGTACTTAAATTTGATCAATGTATTAAGAATGGCATGGATAATGTATTTAATGTATTTATGATGACTTGTGATGAAACATAATATCCAGTTTTCGTTAAACGATGAAAATAGGTACATTTTCAAAGCAAGTTCCCCGAAATGAGTTAGTTAAGGTCCCAAAAAATTTAAATAGCATTCTAAACTCCTAAAAATAAGAATCCCAGGCTCAAATAGAAAGAAAAATGAAGTTAAAATGAAAAAATAAAATTTGACGAAAGATTTACGAAACATAATGGCATTTTTCATAATTTTGAACAAAATTTGAAATTCACATAGGAAGGTTTTTTAAAATAAAAGTTGAGTTTTTTAGGATTCTTGGAGGCCCCAAAAACTATGAGAAGCCTCGGGACAGTTAAAACTCATCCGGTGGACATTTTCCAACGTCAGTGTACCCAAACTTTAACGGATTTATTTGGGAAGGTTTTAGTTCTGATTTGAATGATTCCAAAGGCATTTTACTAAATTGGAAACCAAAATTTTATTAAAAAAAAAAAGATAGTTCTTAAAAAGGAGCTAAAACGAACCAGAAATGAAAATGCCAAAATGAATGGGCAAAATTGAAATTTTTGAAAAGTCTGCCTTGAACTCCACCTATATATATAGGGCGCCCCACCTCTCCACTCACTTAGCCACATATGTTTCTACCCTAAATCAGAGAAAAACCTTAAGGAGTGAGGTGCACAAAAGGGAGAAGAAGAGAAGGAGAAATCAAAGGCAAAAGGTATAGATTTTTTGTTGTTTTAATGCTTTTTCTTTAGCAAACCTCTTCTTCTCCATTTTTCTTTCTTTCCTATGGTTATATTAAAGTTTATGGATCTGTTTCAAGGGAAGAACAAAGGGGGAAATTCAGATTTGGAGACAGGAGGCCAAAGAAAGGAAGATTCAAGCAAGAAAACAAGGAAAAATAAGGTAAATCTTCCTTCCATAATAGCTACCCCTTGCTCCTCTTCTCTCCTTGGTTCGTCCCACTTAAGAAGCTACAAGAAGGCTTGGATTTTGGGCAGAACTAAGGGTGAATCTTAGGAAAAAGAGTGTGGAGAATAAGAATATGCAAAAAAAATTAACAAATAACTATGGAAATTCAAAATAGCAAATCTAGAGTTTCAAGTGTACCTTGCAAAATCTGGTTTTATACAATGATTCCTAGGCCTAAATAAGTGTTTAAATGAGCTCCTACGATCCCTAGAAATCTCCCGTATGCTTCTTCCACCAAGAAAACAAAGACAACTCCAAGAGTAGCAAAAATAAGCATAGTCTTGACCTAGATGAGTTAGGGTGCCTAAGGATAGTTTTAAATTTTTTCAAGCCTATTTTTGAGTCATATATGATGAGTGAAAATGAAAAGAAACCTTGAGAAAAATTTAAGAGGCCTAGAGAATGAATTGGTGTCTTAGGTTCTATAATATGACCTAAAGAAGCAACATGTAGTTAGGCTCTTTATTTTAATTGTGCGATGACTCCGAGAGGCTTAAAAGGAGTCAAGAATCATAAATGAAAGGAAAGAATGGAGCCTAGAATTTATTTGATGGGTGTTACTTCATTAGGTGCATTCTTGGAACCATAAAGGGGTTAATAGACCATGTTAGTGTTTAAGGAAGATGTATGGCCTTAGAATTAATTCCATGGACCTAATTGGCTTCCATAAATTGTGTTTAGGCCAAGAGAAACCAATCCCACACCTTTGTGTATGTGAGGCCAAGGAAAGCAGAGCAAATTCAAGGAGAAAAATGTGTGATTGCATCCAAGGTAGCTCACTCCTCCTTCTCTCATACATGAATGTATGCTTGGCTTGTCTTTGAAGTTTGTATGTGTATTTTAAGCTATGAAAGTGTTCTAGCATGAGCTCTTATTCCATGGTACCATGATAATGTATTATGTTTTCAAATGATGTTTATGATGTTTGCTTGGGTTTGCTTGAATGTGGAGAAGCCAAGAACTCTTAGCCATGGTGAGGATAAGCCAAGAAACCTTAGAAATAGTTAAGACAAAGCAAAGTGTCTCCCATGAGTGAGATTGAGCCAAAACCTCCTTGAGAAAATAGGTGAGGTAAGTCCAAAATCTACAAGTGAATGGGTGAAGCTAATCCACTTACTTAGCAAGCCTATGGATGCCTTGTATAACTTACTCACATGCCAAGATTGGCTTCTTGAATGTTCATGCTATACAATATGCCCATGCATACATTTTCAAGACTTATTTTGTATCTTTTATGTGTGATTGAAAGGGAGATAAGCTATTGGGATTCTTTGAATCTCATTTTCTCCTCTATAATGTTCTAACATGCTAGGTGGACCAAGTGGACAAGGTAATGAGACCTAACAACTTGGGAGATAAGAGATTGACAACAATTTGCATAGATTTTACTTCTTTAAGGTCATATGAATGGAAAATGTTGTACTCTATTGTTGTATATGTCCTATGACATTATAAACATGTATAATTATGCTAATGTGTCATGTACAAATGAGATTTAAGGTTATATGTATGGAAATGTGCATTTTGGACATGGAATGACAAAACTAACATTATATAAACTTGTGTATGGCATGGGGTGAGAGTGTGAGTTTCCAAATTCTTGGTTTTTGCACCTTTGAGACAAGTTTAAAATGTTATTTTGGTGCAATCCCACGTGCTCAAGTGGCCACACAAGCTTGGGAAGCAAAATTGGACACTTTGATGCTAATTGAGACCATGAAAATGACCAAACCAGAACCCTATAGCACAAACTGATCAAATGGATGAATCTTCCCATGAAATTTGGCAAACATGTAGGGCTTATTGAGAGATTTTTTGGAAGCTAAAGTGGAGAAAAATAGAAGTTTTACAAAATTAATTATGAATTTTCAAAGTTGAAATTTTTCTATTGTTCTGGTGTATATACTATTTATATGGTCAGTTTTGTGTTCTACATCATCTAATAGTCAAATGGTGTCCAATGCTTGTGAAATTTTACAAGCATAAACTAAAGGTTATAAGCTTTCTATGGCCATAAGATCACCTCATTTGGAGGTCTGACCAAAGAGTTATGATTTTTTGAAATTTAATGTCAATACTAGTAGCACCACTTGACCTTTAGTAATGTTCTATCATAATTCAGTTCCTAAATAGACTTGGAGTGATTTGAAGATATTTTTTCCTTAAATTAAACATCTGTATCTTGTTATATTAACTGAGTTTTCATTATTTTGATTTTTTTAGAATTAGTTATGAATTTTCAAAATTTATGACAGTAACCTATGATAGTAGCCTAGGCAACTAAGACCTTGGGTGATTTTTGAATGTCAAAAGTATTCTAATTGATGTTTTATGACCTAGATATATTTTTAGCATAAATTATACATCTTTATATTCCTATAATCATAAAGAATGTATGATTTCAATTTTTATAGAATTAGTTATCATTTTTCAAAGTTTGTGATAGAAAGTATGAAATTATGGTCGAGACTACACTATGATATTTTATGTGTTTCTTGCACTTGCACGAGTTCTTGACCACTTTTAGTGATGGAATTGAGTTTTATCTATATAATTAAATATGAGAATGTGATATATGAGCTCACATCGTCCACGGGACATCGAATGAAAAATTTATATGCTACGCAATACAAAGAAATTCATTATTTTAATGTCATTTTTCTTACTCCTTCATGAAATGCATGATGTGAGACATGGAGATAGCATGAGATAAGCTAGGAATTCATGGTGTTACACAACATAATATAAATTGCCATGTTTTATGATGGGAACTTATACATGAACATGAGAGTATGAATGTATGGCACTTTGTGGAAGAATATGACCACGTATGTGAAAATTGGCCTATGTTGAGCCATAATGTGTATATGTAATTTTGGTTGCAGGGGTTCTTTGATCCAAGCCTTCTTGCATGTAATATAATTGATGGAAATAATGTTTAAGATGATTGAAATTTGCTCAAAATGTAAGAATGCAAATTGGATACCATTTGGACCATTTTTTAACCTAAATTTGGTCTAAAAAATTCTTAAATTGCAACTTTACCACAAGTGGCCTACATGACCTAGTTCAAATATGAAATTTGAAACATGATTAAACCTTGTATAGAGATTTCTAATAAGCTAAGAATGAGAATTTTTAGGAGCTCTTTAGAATATTTTATGAATTTTTAAAGTTCAAAAAATTATGCAGATTGGTACCTGGTATTGTTCATCATGTCTAGTTATACTTTTTTTGTATTTTTAAGGGGACAAATGATCTCAGTTGCTTATAAAAATTTACAAGCATAAATTTCACATCCTAAGCTTTCCATAGACATCTAATTTGCATAAATTGGAGTTATGTAGCCCAATTTACAAATTTTCAAAATTTTATGCATAATAAGGAATTTAGGGCCAATTCAGGCTAAAGTGACTTCATGGGCTTCTAATGTGTGTTTTATGATTAAATGGACCAAAACAAGTTTGTTTATGATAAATATGAATGAAGGAAAAGAAAAAACCAAAATCGAACCCTTACATCTCATTTTGATATGTAAACGAACAAATTTTACTGATAAATGTATATGTTCGATTATGAATGTTATAGTTAATGTTTAAGAATGATGGAAATGGTTGAATTTAAGCTAGGTATGACATAGACTGAGGAAAATCTATAGTTCTATGAAGACATATGTAATTGATGATGTATCTTTTATATATTTTGTTAGACTTTGCCTTATGACTAATATGTAATTAGCAATAATGATGTATAAATTATGAGCCTAGATGTGATTGTATAGAGATGGATTAGAATATGTATGGATATTTTCAATAATGTAAATGTCATTTGATGTATTTATGAGTATTTAATATTGTTAACTATTTGAGTTATCTGGGTCCAAAAGGGGCTAACTGATAATTAAGCTCTAAGACCTTTGAAATTGAAGATATTAAACTTGAGTTGTATTCAAGTAGTTAGTCTATTAGAAGCAAGGGCTATAACGCCTAGGCAGCATGGGATTTCTAGTTAGTATGTTGTTGGATTGTTTTAGTAAATTAGAATACTTGACCATATGATTCAAGTAGTAGTATGAATTTGCAAAGTGCCATGTGATTGTGTAACATTCAAGAAAGGATTTAAGAATCCAGAAGTAGATTTGGACTATTAGCATATGCCTATAGTGTTGGCTCCAGTCTTGAATACCATCTGGGCTTATATTGAGAGAGTGAGATGTAAATTTAAAGTTTAAATAATACTCAAAGAGTGTTTTAAAAATAATTCTAAGTATTTTCTACTATTAAGTTTCTTTAATTAGTGATTCATCATAATGTTGAGCTTAAATGGACAATATGAGAGTTAATAAAACTAGTTTTGACACTAGCAGTTATATGAAGACAAAACTAAGGCTCCTTCATGGCTCAAATTTAGAAATAATGTCAAGATCATCTCTAAGAGAAGTACTAGACCTAGGATTTCTCCTTAAGAAAGAATCAAAGTAAATTCAAGAACCTAAAATAGACTAATCAACATACTCTAGATTATAGAAAATATTTATCCATGCATGGCATAAATGCATTAATTCTATTTAATGAACAAGAGATTTCATTCATTAACAATCCAACTAAAAATCAAATGCCATTCTAATAAAATCTATTAAAAACTTTAAATTTTTCTTAAATTTAAAAGTTAAACCTTGGCCACTAAACTTAAAATTGAACATTGCACTTAATGTTCCAAATAAAATCTAAGAAAAGGGTTTAAAAAAAAAGTCCCCTTTAAACATGTGTGGCAATTAGCAAAAATTTAAGCCATATCATATATTTTGTAAACAAAAGAAAACACACATAAAAACTAGCCTAGATGAAAACTAGTCTTAAAAATGATAAAAACAATACAATTCCCTCTACTATACTCCAAGAATAGATGATATAAACATCTTAGAGGTAGCTATTATTTTACTTCCATTTTTTGCTTGGAAGAAAACAGAATAAAACAAAACAAAAACTAACATTTATCATAAAAACAAATTTTAAATTAAACCCTAAAGATGTTGCTTAAAAAAGCAACATAAAAGTCCTCTCTTTAAAGTTTGGGTTCCAGACTATATTTCTTGTTTATGCACAGTGACTCTTGAAGTGCAATAACTCATAAGGTCTCTCACTAAAAATTACACTCTATCTATAAAGTTTTAGGAATAAGACCACCTAAAACTAGATATAATGTCTTAAACTTTAATGCAACACTTTAGATGAGTATGGTGCTTCAGTACACATCTTAGTGCACTAATAATGCAATTGTACACTATCATGAATGTCACCACTAGCTTTACTACACTATTTTAGTTAATTAATTCCATAATTAGCATTGAAATTGTTAATGGAGACATAAGATTTGTAGGTGGAAATTTCTTTTTTCTAGTACCACCTTTGCATCTTTATGTAGCTAAATTAGCTAAGGCTAAACACTCTTTACTTAAGTTTAACATGCATATTACGCTTGTACAATATTTACAAAGCATACTTACATAGCTTAAGGGCCCATTCTACTTGAATTGCTTTTATTTTCTACGTTAAGACATACATCAGTCTTAGTTTAAAAATTTATAACTTGAGCTAGAGACCTCCAAATTTAGTCAGCTTCGGCTTGGATTATCACTTTATATGTCAACTTTCTACTATAAAAGTTTTAGCCTAAATAGACATGTTTTGCCCCCTAAAATCATGCCAAGTAGAACTAACATGGGTGCTTAATTTGTAGAATTATGCAGATTTCCCTCTTGTTGTCAAGGATTTTGAAAAATCATAAAATATTCTACATAATTCCAAAAATTACAAACTTAGACTTGAATTAAACTTTTATGTGTTCTCTAACTATATACCAAGTCTTAGACATAAACTACATCGTTTGGCTCCTCAAATGTAGCTATTTTAGAGTTGCCTTGATTTGGACTTGAAAGTGTCAAAAATCATACTTATGTGGTTCCAAAACCAATCAAACCAAAACTAAACTCTACCAAACTAATTCCCACAAATTTCCATTCCCAAAAGCATTCTTAAAATGCTCAAACCCCTACCTAAAAGTGCCTAAATCAAAATATGACTTATTGGATTTCATTAAGTAAGCTCACAAGTGGTCATATGTTAGACCCAAACCTAAGACTCCCTTCCTAAAATCACGTAGGCCCTATGAGCAAGTTTTAGATGTCTAAGTTTGATTAGGCACCTAAACAATAAGGGAAATAAGAGGAATAAAGTTTAGCCTTCCTTAAACCTCCATTCACACACTCTTTGACTAAACTGGCTTAGTATTTAGGGTTCCACATACCTAAGTCTCACTAGGAGGCCTTAAACCTCTTATAAACATATCCTCCCACTAATTTATGCTTGCTCAAAGGATACATTCTTATTTTTACCCACCTATGGAGTATGGGACTACTCTATACCACAAGAGCTCTATTTATATAATCAATCCCTATACTTGGCTATCTCATGATGCAATTTATAGCAACAAAAGGAACTAATTAAAAGTAAAAGGAATATATAATTAATTAATACTCATAGCTAGGCACTTAGGGGTCAATTAACAACTAGCCCAACTCATGCCATAAACTTTTGCCATACTGATAATAACATCATAATCTCACCACATCACATAATCTCAATCTCTTATTAAGCTATGAACATAACATAACTCATGCACAATTTGTCTTATCATATCAACATGAACATAAATATATATACTTACATATTCTTCACTTTAAATCATACATGAGCTTCTTTACAATTGCATAAGCATATCATAACATGCTAGCTAGCTCATAAGATCATAACCATTTCTTTACAGTGACAAACTTGATATATCCATTCAAAATTAGATACATAAAGCTAAATATAAGACTTTATGCCTTCAAGGCCACTTGTTTCTTCTTTTCTTGCTTTACTTTTTACGTGGCATGGGTTAGTAGATATAGAGAAATGGTGAGATTCTGGAGATAATCTCAGTAACATATCCCAACACATTCAATTCACACAAGTCATAACTTAAATGAGAGCACAATGTATGTGTGACCTTTGATTATAAAATATAGAGTTGGATGCAATCAAAGACTCTTGGCCAAGATTTCATGAACATGTTTAACTGAAGAAAGAGTTATTGTGTTCAATTCTCTAGTTCATCATACACTTAACCATAAAGACCATTCTAGCATAAAACATAAATACAAAGCATGCATCCTCAACTCAATTTTAAAATATAGCAATCATCAAACGTAATGTTTGGTTTTTGATAAAAACAATGGAAATGACCATGTATTAAGAGCAAGCCCACTAAAATGAAAAAATTAAGCTCCAAAAATTAGGATAATAATCCATACATCAAATAATAAAATTAGGAGGTCAGAGGTACCTTGGAACAAGAGGCAAAATGACCATATTGAATTCAATGAAATAGTTGCAAAATAGAATGATATTTTCTTAATTTCAGGCAATTTCATTGAATACTCATAGGAAAGCTTTTTAAATGAAAAATTTGAGCTCTCCAAGGTTCTCAGAGGCTCTAAAAACCATGGGAAGCCCTGGAACAGTTAAAACCCCTCCGATGTACGTTTTCTAATGATAGTTGACCTAAACTTTGACCTTTTCATTCGGAAAGGTTTTAGCTCCAAATTAAGTGATTCCAAAGGTATTTTATAAGTTAGAAAACCTAAATTTTATGATGGAAAAGACGGTTCTAAAAAAAGAGCAAAAAGGAACCTAAAACAAAAATGCCAAGAAAATAGGACGTAACAAGAATTTTTAAGAAAGAATTTTTAATTCCTTTCTTAAATATGGTACACCTCTCCCTTCTCCTCATTTTGGTGACCTTCTTGCTGCCCAAAATAGAGAGAGAGATCAAGGGAGAGAGGCATACAAGAGAAGAGAAGAAGAAGAAGAAAAGCAAGGCAAAAAGTGTATGAAAATAATGGAATTTCTTGGTCTTTCATTTAGTAAGCTTATTCTCCTCCTTCTCATCTTTCTTTCTATGGTTTTATTGAAGCATTTGTTTCTATTTTGAGCTTTACTCAGAGAGGAGAAGTTCTCATTTCAAGGGAAGGACCAAAGCAAGGTAAATTTCTTATTTCCATGCTTGCTTCTTCTTGCCTCCATGGATATGTGGTTCGGCCACTCTTAGGACAGCCAATGGGAGATGAGTTTTGAACCAAACCAAGAGTGAAACATAAGAATTAGAGTATGGGAAACAAGAATATGCAAAAAGAACAAAGAAAGAACCATGAATTTACAAGATGCATAACCTAGGGTTTTAGTTGCACCTTGGTTTGTAGGAAATTTTCTAGCTATAATTTAAGGTATCTAAGAGTTTGTATAAGTTTCTTAGACATCAAAGAGGCCTCCTACATGCATCTCCCATCAAAGAAAGCAAAACAACTTCCATAAGTGCAATTGGAAGTCATGTCTCGGGCAAGAAGAGGGGAAGCACCTAGGGAGTGTTTTAATTTCTTCCAAGCTTAGATTTGCATCATATATGATAGGAGAGTATGAGGGGAAGCCTTGGAAAAATTTTAGGAAGCCTAAGAAGTGAAATGGTGGTGTAGGTTCCATATTGTAACTTAAAGAAGCAACATATAGCTAGGCTCTTTAGATTAATTGTGTGATGGCTCTAAGGAGTCTAAATGGAGTTAGGAACCATAGATGGAAGGAAAGAATGGAGCCAAGATCATGAATTCTTGGTGTTGCTTCATTAGGTTCTTTATGGAACCATAATTGAACTATATGAGTGTTAAAGTTTTTCTAGAGTGTGTGTGGCATTAGATATTATTTCAAGAGTGTAATTAGATCCCATTTGATGTGTTTAGGCCAAATGAATCAAGCTCCACCTCTTTGTAGGTGTTTGGTTAAGAAAGAGGAAGGAATTCCAAAGGATAAAGTGTATTCTTACATTCAAGGTAGTTCTCTCTCCTTTCTCTCATGCATCTTTGGGTGTTTTCTTGTCCTTGGATGCATGTATGTATGCTTATGCTTGGAAAATGTTTCTAGCTAATGTTTACATGTCATGGTATCATGATTCTTTGTATATGTTCTTGAAAGATGCTTTATGAACATGTTTTGGCTTGTATGAGTTTAGTGAAGCCAAAAGTCCCTAAAAATGGGTGAGACAAAGCCAAAAGTGTCTAGAAGAGTGAAGCTTAGTCAAAAGTCCCTTGAAAATAGGTGAGGTAAGTCTACAAGTTTCAAAGAGAATGGGTGAGGCTAAACCATTGTCTTAGCAAGCCTATGTATGTTGTATGTGACTTCTTGAATGAAAGAAATGTTCTATACATATTTATGAATTTCAAGATAGCCATACATGCATTTTACACTTGAAATTACATCCATTATGTGTTTTTGAAAGGGAGAAGGGCTATTGGGATTCCTAGAATCTCATTCTTCCCTTTCCATTGCCCTAACATATATAAGTAGACCAAGTGAACCAAGAAATGTGAGCCACCACATTTGAAAGCAAGAAGGTTGACACAGGAGTTGCTATTTGTTCATTTTGTAACCATAACATTGTCAAATGATGTATTCCCATGATGTACATGATGTATAACCTCTTGAACATATGTAATTATATGGATATATGATGTAAGTATGAGAATTGATAGCATATTAATGAGATAGAATGTTTTTGACATTGAATGACAAAGATGAGCATGTAAGATCATTGAGTGTGTCAATAAGTGAGAGAGTGATTTTGCAATGTATGGATATCTAGACCCTTTAGACATGTTTAGAGGTCTGTTTTGATGCTTTCCCATGTGCTCAACTAGTCTTGGAAAAGTTAGAAGACAAAATGGACCATTATTGACCCTTAAAGAGGCATAAAAATACCATTTTGTAATCCTATATCACAAGTTGACCAAATGGAAGAATTTCCCCATGATATTTGGCATGCATATAGTTTCATCTAGAGCCTTTTGAGAAGCTAAAAACCAGATTATTTAGAGCTCTAGAGAATCAATTATGAATTTTTAAATTTGTTAAAAAGTTGCTGAACTAATATGGTTAATGTTCATATGGTCAATTTTTTTTCCTGTGTCATCTGAGGGCCAAATGGTATCCAATGCTCATGAAATTTTACAAGTATAGACTAGACATAATATGCTTTCCATAGCCACTAAGATCACCTCATTTTGAGGTTTGAACAAAGATATATGAATTTTTGAAGTTTAAAGTCAGTACCAGTAATGCAATAATACCTTTGGTACCGTTCCATTGATTTTCAGTGGCTAAATGTTTCTATTTTGGTCTAGACTTATTTTTACCTAAAGTTAACATCTGTAGCTTTCTATAATGGTATAGTGTGCTTGATTTTCATTTTTTTAAATTTAATTATGATTTTTCAAAATTTACACCAAAAATTTAGCACAACAACCCGAGATTGATTTGATGATTTTGTGTATGTATGCTCCAAACTTGAGTCTTATGGAACATTTGGTGATGGTTTTGAGTTATATGAATGCATTTTAATTGGAGAATGATGTGGGTGAGTTAGTATGGTCCACAAAATGCAAAAAAAAAAATTTTAAGTATGATGTAACACAAAATAATGCAATATTTTGATTGAATTTTTCTTAGAATCTTGCTATGCCAAGGAAATGTAACTAGAAATGAGATGGGGAAAGGCTAGATGCATATGGTGTTACACTTTTTGGTATTAAAGCAAAGGTTCAAATACTTTGATGTGGGTTATGGTTTGAGAACATGAGTTTGACTTTATGTATGAGCTATTTGTGGATGAATTGAGTGTGAAGGTGGTGGGTGTGTTTATATTTAAAGCTAAAGTTTGCTAATCATGTTTTAAAAAGATGGGGAATAGATGGAGAGGTAGGCCTTCTAGAAAGGCTTGTGTTAAGAATAAAGCTAAGCCCAATGATCTAATGGCTAGAGCCTTGCAAGTTATAATGGCTTACCTAGATCAACAGTAAACCCTGATTATGTAGCTTCAAGAACAGCTTGCTCAGAGAGATAGCGAGGGGCCTACTCCTCTTCTACCACAGCCACCACAACACTTAGATCATCCTCAGCATTCGAGGGTGACTCACTCAAGTCCATAGCTACAGATATAGTGGATGTCTCAGACTCCACTAGCTCAGACACCTCCAGTCCCTGAGCAGCCTTCTATAAGGCAGATTATAGCACAGTTCAAAAAATTCGAGCCTCATACCTTTGATGGTGAGTTAAGTATAGAGAATTGGATCTTGCAGCTTGAGAAAATATTTAGGGTGGTGAAGTGTACATCTAAACAAAAGGCCGTGATGATCATTTTTTAGTTAGAAAAAGAAGTAAATTATTCGTGGAGAAGCACTGAACCTATTATAAAGTCAAAGAACCTCCCGATTAACTGGGAGACATTTCTACAAGCATTTTATGAGTAGTATTTTCCCAGTTCCATGTGAGTTGTGAAGGAGTTAGAGTTTGTACTCCTGAGGCAGGTAGAAGGAATGTCCATGGACCAGGATGTAGCAAAGTTTATAAAGCTCTCCTAATATTCCTCCTATTTACAAAAACATAATGATAAGCGCTAGAGAGCAGATAAGTTAGAGAAGGGGCTATTGCAAGATATTAGAGACAAAGTGGTCCCATAGAAGATTAGGGATTTCAATGCCTAGTTAAGGTTTGCAGAGTCACTAAAGCAAACCTTAGGACAATGTAGACAGTCTCCAACATTAGACCTCCCGTCCCTAAGACCAAGAGATCGAGAGAAGAGACACAGGCCACTAGTAGTAGTAGGAGAGGTGGTAAAAGCTAGTGGAATAGAAGGGGTAAGAGAAGAAGAGTTCAGTCCACCAATGATAGTTCCACTCCCATAGTATGCAACCAGTGTGGCAGAAACCATGGCAACAGGCTATATTACGTAAGGTAGAATGTGTGTTACAAATGTAGTAGGCCAGGGCACATAGCCAAGGACTGCATGTCATACCATATATTTTCTACTATTATACTCTCTCATTTAAGGTAGTTATATATATATTTTTTCCATAAGAATGCAAGAAAAAGTATGAAAATAATGCCATTAAATTGTGTTACGTTAGGGTTCAAATTTCAATTCATGTTACGTGGGTCCTAATGATTTTTCCAACAATATTTTCTAGTCATTTATCACTTATACCAATTGTACATAACTCAAAACATCACACAATCTACGGTTTCAAGCCCAAAACCCCAAATTTTCCCTTATTCTCCTCAGACAACATGTGGCAGATTTTAGGGAAAATTTTGAAAGATCATAACTAAATCTAGAAAAATTAAAATCAAGCAAAATATAGCTTGTTGGAAAGATCTAGATGTAACTTTACACTAAAAATAATTCCCAACCATAAAACCTCATTTGGACTACGCTTGACATTAGAAAAGGCATAAAGGTCAAGCTATCCAGAAACACTAATATAGATTACTAATATAAATTTTAGAAATTTATAATTAATTTTACAAAAATCCAATTCATTTAAACTATACTAATTTAAAAAGCTATAGATGTTAACTAGAGGAAAAAAATAGTTTCAGATCAATCCAAGAGTATTTAGACCTCAAAAATTAATGGAATAGTACTAAGGGTCTGGAGGTGCATCTAGAACAACATAGCGACTTCAAAAATTCATATCTCTCTCTCTAGACATCCAAATGAGGTTTTTCTAGTTGACATAGGTCACTGGAAATGTCTAG
Source organism: Erythrophleum ivorense (assembly GCA_026724425.1). Lineage (NCBI taxonomy): Eukaryota > Viridiplantae > Streptophyta > Magnoliopsida > Fabales > Fabaceae > Erythrophleum > Erythrophleum ivorense. The sequence continues at coordinate 17,410,770 of JAIUCV010000012.1, read as the reverse complement.
TTTCTTCTTATAAAATTTCATAGTAATTGGACTCCATTTGCCCCATAAGTGATAAAAATTCATTTCAGACTAAATGAACAGTAACATCAACAAATTTTGGTTTTTCAACCAACTTCAAAAATTCACCAAAAATTATACAAACCTCCAAATAATACCCACTTTAGCTTTCCAAAAAGCTCTAGCATGCCAAATTTCAAACCAAGAAGAGCTCATTTGGATGGAAAGTGGTATAGCTTACCAATTTGGTTCATTTTGCTCCATATGAGGTACCAACTTTGTCTAAATGACTTTCTTTAATATTTCGCACCCTTTGGATAAGTTTAAAAGCATAGATATGGTTTGTATAAATTGCCCAATTGGTCCCAAACACCATGAATCTTAATTTGGCTATCCCAAATCCATTAACACATAATTATATCAAGCCATCAAAGTGTCAAATTTCATATTCCCATTGATCTAATGCCACATAAGAGCTATACAATATTCATACATCATATTACATTTGCTCATGGGTTTACAACTCAAATCTACATAACCACTTTAATACTTAGTTATAAGTAGAACAACATAATAGTCAAAGTATGGCTTTTTAAGACTATTGGCTAGCATTCTTTGCTTCATGGACACCACCTAGCCATGTTAAGATGGAGGAGGGAAGGTGAGTGAGATTCCTAGAATCTCAATAGCTCACACACCCATTCACACACATATTCAAGGCATACATACATCAAGTGTATAAATACAAAGGTGATATGAACATAAAACATGCTAGAAGTTCATTTCCATACCACCATTACATATCAACTCAAGAACATACTTTAGGGACTTTTGGTTTTACCTTACCCTATTTCTAAGACTTTTGGATTTGCCTCACCCTTGGCCTAGGGACTTTTGACTTAGTCTCACCCATTCAAGAGACTTTTGGCCTAGTCTCACCCTTGTCTTGAGACTTTTGGCATCTTCTCACCTATATTAAGGGTCTTTTGGCATCACCTCACCCTTGTGAGCAATTTCTACAAGCAAAGCCATTCAAGAACACATATTGGTACCAATGTAATTTCAAAGCATCAAATGGCATGTTCTCCAATCACATAGACACATATATGCACACAAAGACATATATACACACAAGAATACAAAGAGAATGAGGTGAAGAACTATGTTGAATCTTATGCAAGCCTTACTTTGCTTGTTTCTTTCCCTTTTTGGTTACACAAGAGCACTTAGGTAGAGTAGGGTTCTCTTGACCTAAACATCACAAATAGCATATAATCATGCACTTGAAGCAAGCTAAGATACCAATTCTATTCTTAAACACACACTTGGTTCTATAAGTGGCATAATGGTTTCATAAATGGCCCATTGAAGTAACTCTCATCATTCAAGCTCTAAGATCCATTATCTTTTCATTTCTAGGCCCTTTGACCTCATTTAAGGTTCTTGGAGCCCTCACACATTCATTTGTATAATTGAAAAACTAAGTTGCTTCATAAGGCACCATTATGGACACCATTGTCCCATCTCCCAATCCATCGCTCCTAAATTTTTTCCAATAGTTTTTCCCATCTTCTAACATCATATGAAGTCCTTAACCAAGGTTAGAATAAATTAAAACATCCCTTAACCTAATGCTCTTACCTTGGCTGAACCATGTACCATAATAGAGGTTCATGGAGCTCTTGATTTTTCCTTGATGGGAGAGCCACTTGGGAGGCTTTCTAGAGGTCTTAAGAGCCTAAGGAAATACTTAAATATCTAAGAGAGTTCATGTATAAAATCAAATTTCACAAAATCCTAAAGAATCCTACACTTTTCCTAACTTGATTTTCATGGGTTTTTCTTGTAATTTCTTTGCATATTCCACTTTCCCATGGGCTAAAATCCTAGTTACCCTCTTGTTTTTTGATAAAAATCCCTCCCCTCTCTTAGTTCTAGTTTGGCCGAACTCACACCAAAGGAAAGGCAAGGGAAGAAAGCAACTATAAACAAGATGTACTTTGGATTCAAGCTTGATTTCAAGACTTTTTCTCCTTGGTTTGCTTCCTCTCAAGAAATTTGAACTCTTCCCTTTGGTTCTAGACTCAAAACAGAACCAATCCATTCAAATAAACCATAGAAAGAGAGCTAAGAAGGAAAGGAATAAGATTAGAAGAAGGAGAAGCATGAAATTCTATGAAATTCCTTACCTTTTTCTTGCTTTTCTTCCTTCTTCTCTCCTTCTCTTGGTGCACCTAAGAGAGCTAGCCTTTTCTATTTTTTGGGTAGAAGGAGTCGACCTAAATGGGAGAAGGAAAAAGAGGTGAAGTGTGTGGAACATTCAAGAAGTTAGCTTTCTGAAAAAGTCTAATTTTGTCCTTCCGTAATGACAATTTTGTTTTGGCTTTGTTTTAGCTCCTTTTTAAGAATCTTTTTTTCTATTATAAAATTTAGGTTCCCAATTTAATAAAATACCTTTGGAATCACTCAAATAAGGGCTAAAACCTTTCCGAACGAATCCGTCAGAGTTCGGGTTCACCATCATTGGAAAACATACATTAGAGGGGCTTTGTCGGTCCCGGGACTTTCTATGATTTTTTGGGCCTCTAAAAATCCTGGGTAACTCAAAATTTTTATTTAAAAAGCGCTCTTATGTGTTTTTCTAAAAGTTTCACTTATTTAAGAAAATGTCATTACGTTTCGTCAAATTTCATAACAATTTTGTTTCTCTATCCTAACTCTATTTTTCTTTCCGTCAGAGCCTAGAATTATCATTTTTTGGAGTCTAGAACTCTACCTAAATTTTCTTGGACATTTTATAGCTCATCCCAATAGACTTGATTTTATATGGCTCATTTCGTCGTTTTATGAAAATTACATTCCTTACACTGTACACAACCTACCCAGTAGAGGGAGATGGCTCCTACACCCAAACCTTAGACTTAGGGTAGAGTTTTTTCCTTGACACAGTAAGAGGCTAGCAAATCCCCGAGCTTGATCTAAGGTATTATTAAGATTAATGATTTTTCTATAACTGCCTTATTTGATTCAAGTGCTAGCCACTCTTTTATATCATATGACTGTGCTAGGAGATTGGATCTGAGTATGCATACTGTAATAACCAGAAAAAAAAAATTTTGAAGTCCTGAAATTTTCTAAGTCTGCTAGCTATAGCGAGAAATGGTCTAGCTATAGCGAATGCACCAGTTCGCTATAGCGAAAATGCTTTTAGCTATAACGAGTTCGGGCATCCCATACAAAAACAAAGGGGTTTCTCGCAATAGAACACACCGTAGTAAAAACAGGGGCCTGAGACTGATACGTGCTCGCCGTACCAAGGGTTTTTCTTCGCTATAGCGAGGTTAGTCTGGAAAAGCATGAAAAAAGAGAATTTTGCTTCTTAAAGAGTCTAGACCTTCCCCTTTCCTTCTAACCGACTTAAGCTTCGACCAAAACAGAGAAAAGGGCTGTGGAGAGAGAGAGAAACCTAGAGAATGAAGGAAGAACAAGGAAAAGGTAAGCATACCTTGAGATTTTCATAGCTTTTCTTCTTAGAATTTTGTTCTTCTCTCTTTGCCCTCTTTTTCTATGATTTTGGCTATTGAGTTGGCTTTGTTTTGGGCCTAAGTCAGAGGGTGAAGTGTAAGGATTTGAGGAAGGATTTATGCAAAGGAAGAGCCTCATGGAAAGAGCTTTATTTAAGATATCTTCTTTCCATTTTATTGCATCTTCTCCCCTTGCTTTCCTTGAGTATGTTGGTTCTACCAACTTGAGAACTTGAGGGAGGAAGGAAGTCTGACCTAGAGCAAGCAAGAGATCTTTGAATTAGAGTGTGATAAGTTAAGAAATGCAAAGAAAGGAGAAGAAGAGTTGGTGAAATTCTAGAAAGAGAGAACCCATAATTTCTTACATATTTAGTAGGGGTTGCCTTGATGAAGAGCCCCCTAGCTTGTGAATAATTGTTAAGTTATGAGAGAGTAATTCCATGCTCTTTATTGTGTCTAGGCTCAAGGGAAGCAGCTCCATCTAGTTGTGATTGTGCAACCAAGAAGGGAGAAGAGAAATTGAAAGGGAAGGCTTGTGTTGGCTTATAAGTTAGCTCTCCACTCTTTCTTGATACATTCTTAGATGTGTAATAATCATTGTATGCTTGTGTGTATGCTTGTGTATATGCTTATATTGTGAGACATGTCATTCGATGTTGCCTTGATACATTAGTACCAATATGCTTATATTTTAGGTTATGAAAATTACTCGGGTGAGGTAGTGCCAAAAGTCCCTTGAGATGGGTGAGGTGGAACCAAAAGTCCCTAAACCAAGGGTAAGGCCAATCCAAAAGTCCCAAAAATCGAGTGAGGCTAGACCAAAAGTCCCTAGAGCTTATTCTTGGCATTGATATGATATTAATGGCATGAAAATCATGTGTTGTGTAATTGTGAATGGTTTGCATGCTTTGACTTATTTATATGCCTTGATTGCTTCCTTCAATGAGTGTATGAACTATTGAGATTTCATGAATCTCACCCCCTTCCCTTTCCTATCTCATATGGTCTAGGTGGAGCTCAAGAGCCTAAGAGTGGAGGCCATAAGGCATAGATGGTCCTTTTTTACACTTTTGCATACTTTGGCATAGTTTGATGTATAGGAAAGCCAAAGTGCTCATGTATATATATTCTTTTTGAGATGTAAATGCTTAAACAAGTGTAAAAGTATGTATCAATGATATATGATCCATGTATGGAACCAAAGTAATGAAATTATGAGATTTAGCTCATTTGTGGCTTGTATGTAGTAGTATATTTTTGCCCGTAGCATGGTGAAATTGAGATGTGTGTTGATTTGGATCACTTGAGCAATTCATATATGTTGTGTTTATACTTTAAAACTTGCCCAAGAGGTGCTAGAGTATGTAGGAGACCATTTACTCCCATTTTGAACCATTTATGGTATCAAAACTACCAAATTTGGGAGCTCTATCAAAGTATGACCAAATGAGCTCTTCTTGATATGAAATTTGGCATGACTCTAGAGCTTGTTGAGAGATTCTTGGGAAGCTAAAGTGGGTAATATTTAGAGGTCTACGGAATATTTGGCAAATTGTTGAAGTTGGAGAATTTTCTAGTTTTGGTTATTATACTATGCAACTAGGTCTGAAAATGAATCTGTGTCATTCATGGACCAAATGATGTCCAAATGTCATGAAATTTTATGGACATAAACTAGACATCTACAGTGACCTATATCAATTGGAAGAACCTCAATTGGAGGTCTGTAGAGGGAGAAACAACTTTCTGAAGTTCTGTGTCAACATTAGGGAAGCCATCCAACCTTTATTACTATTCCATTAGTTTTCGAGGTCCAAGGGCTATTGAAATGATCTAAACTTATTTTTTACCTCTAGTTAACATCTTTAGATTTCCAAATTGGTATAGTTTACCTAGATTTTATTTTTTTGAAATTAGTTATGAATTTTTGAAGTTCATGACAGCAAGCTACATCAGTACCAGGGACAACCGAACCTCTATCTCTTTTTCAATGTCAAACATGGTCCAAATGCTGAGATTGTGGTTTGTAATTATTTTTAGTGTAAATTTAACATCTAGAGATTCTTAGAAAGATATGTTTTTCTTGATTCCTATTTTTTTAGAATTAGTTATGATTTTCCAAAGTTAGAGCCAAAAATCTAGCTTTTGGGCCTATTTGAGAAATTGCATTTTCTTGGTTTTTAGCTTCATATCCGTGGTTCATGGGTTGTTTTATGCTATGTATGAGTTGTATAAATGGAGTTTGAGTAGATAATTTAAATGATGGGTTCACAGAACCCACGGGGCAAAATATGAGTGTTTAAACCCTAACTTAAAGTATTAAAATACTACGGTTTTGGTCCTTTTCATTAGAAATCATATAGAATCAAGCCAAAAGGGAGATTAATTGAGGTTAAGATATTATGGTGTTACACATACATTACCATATGATTTGCATGTGTTTACCCTTACAAGAAACAAAGCCATTACCTCCTATGCCTATTTGAATTGTGTAGTCTAGTTTAACTAGTGCCATACCACCCTTGATTTGATATGTTTATCCCTTATTAATATTGACCTGATTGTTGGTATGAACTGGATATTTGCAAATAATGCTACACTTGATTGTTACCACAAATGTATTACTTTGTCTGAATATGGAACTGTGCCTAGTATTAGGACTGAGCTAGCTTTTATGACCACCATGCCCCTTATTGATATTGACTTGATTGTTGGTATAAACTGGATATTTGCAAATAATGACTTGATTGTAACCACAGTTGTTGGAGATTGTGTCCTAAGCCAATCATTTGTAAACATTGTGCTTCATTAAGAATAAAAGTTTTTTTGTTACAATTATTATATTTGCATATTTCTATAATAATTATATCCTTAGATAAATTATATTAGTTATCTTAAATATCTCTAGTCGATCATCATTGTGGGAACAATGATGAATTAAGATGAGTATGATTTTGATTAATGGTTATGTGTTAATCATGTATGGAGATACAAATCAAAATCATAGCGCCTGTTGGGAATAGGGTGCTGGATCGACCCGTCATGAGGTAGCTTCATGGATTAGGTCATAAGCGTACCTCATATATAACTGTGTCACTAATCCTTCATACCTGAGATCATCATAGATTCCAATATAAAGGACACTGTGTTTTGGCATTGTCAAAAGTCACCTTTGACTGGGTGATCATAAAGGCTATTGTCAGGCATAGTGGATTCCATGTAGGGGATGATGAGTGGTCAAGATGAAATTTATCCCTCTGGTTAACTGAGAGATATCTCTGGGCCCCTCGATGAGTGAGATTGAGAAATGCATGGCCATGCTTGGATGGAAAGGTTTTTTCATTCGTTCTATCAGTCTGTACACAAATTGAGAAACTAATGATCGAGTAAGATAAGGATGACAATTCCATGCCTCATGCTCGATTAAGATATCGTGTGATGAAAGAGATGTGATAGGGTTATACGATAGGCTATATCGAATCACCAAACCCTATGTGATTTGGGTAGTGACTATGTCTTGCTAGAGGCCACTGGTGACTTGTGGGTGCAATAATGTTGTTGCCCCACTGCCAATATAATATAGGCCTACAGGGTCGCACACAAGAACGAATCAACTTGAACAAGAATGTCCAAATTCATTGAACCTAGAACTGTGTCTAGAATCGATGAATGTTACGCTTAATTAAGGTGAGATAATTATATATATAATATGTTATATATATATGTAATTAATTCAGAATATATATATTTGATATAAATATATATATGATTTATATATATTTCAATATATATTTGTTTATAAATGAATTAGTTCAAATTGAATTTATGAGATAAATTCAAATTTTAACTAATTTGTTTAAGATTAATTTGGATTAATTTAGATAATATATTTAAATTAATTATTTTAATCTAAATATGCCTCTATAAAAAGAGAGGTAGGCTAGGGTTTAAAAATACATAAAAGGGGTTAGATTTTTAAAAAAAATCCTAAGCCATCATCCTAGAGAGAGAAAGAGCTGTCGTACACCTAGAGAGAGAAAGTGTACAGACGCCTAGAGAGAGAAGATCATCTTCTCTTCAATTCGCATACGGACGTGGTGAACAAAGGTGCTAGCACGCCTTTCAAGTTGCCAAATCGTTCGTGTGGATACCGGTAGAGAGGACTGCGCATAGACGTCAGTTCTAGAGATCTAAAAAGAGAAAGCACACCGCAAAGGTAATAACTTATCTCATACTCAGTTTAATCAAGTTGATGGATCCATGGAAGAAACGAAGTAAAATTCTGCTGCGTGTACAGTTTGTTTCTTACACACAGATGCATTACTTTGCCTGAATGTGGAACTATTCCTTATATTAAGACTGAGCTAGCTTTTATGACCACCTCCCAAGTTGAGAGGTCTCTAGAGTAGAGTTGTTAAAGGTTCTTAGTTTTCTTTTCAGTCCAGGCTGAGGTAGAAGAAGGAATAGAAGAGATCCCAGTAGTGAGAGAGTTCCCTGAGGTGTTTCCCAAGGAGATTAGCAGACTACCCCAAGAAAGAAAAGTTAAGTTTCCTATAGACATTGTACCTGAGGCTGGTCCAGTGTCTAAGGCCCCATATAGAATGACTCCTACCAAGCTAGCAGAGCTTAAGAAACAAATATAAGAGCTTTTAGAAAAAAAGGTTTCATTAGACCCAGTGTCTCACTGTGGGGAGCTCCAGTCTTATTCATAAAAAAGAAAGACAGGAGCCTTAGACTGTGTATAGATTACAGGGAGCTTAATCAGATAACTACTAAGAATAAATACCCTCTCCCCCTAATAAATGACCTCCCAGATCAATTAGTAGGAGCGTCGGTATTCTCTAAGATAGATCTCAGATCAGGATATTATCATCTCAAGATTAAGGCTAAAGATATTTCTAAGACAACATTTAGAACAAAATATAAGTTTTATGAATTTTTAGTTATGCCCATCATGTTGACGAATGCACCTGCGATGTTTATAAATTACATGAATAGAGTGTTTAGGCCATACCTAGATAAATTTGTAGTTACCTTCATAGATGGTATTGTCATCTATTTCAAGAGTAGAGAAGAGCATGAGTAGCACTTGAGATTAGGCCTAGAGACCCTGAGAGAGAAATATTTATATGCTAAACTTAGTAAATGTGAGTTTTGGCTCACTGAGGTTACTTTTCTAGGTCATGTGATCTCTGAGGCAGGGGTCACAGTAGATCCCCATAAGGTAGAGGTATTATTACAGTGGGAGAGACCTAAGATAGTGATAGAGATCATGAGTTTTCTAGATTTAGTAGGATATTACAGGAGGTTCATTCAGGGCATTTTTCAGATAGCAATGCCACTGACTAGGCTCACCAAAAAGAATATGTCATTTGTGTGGGATGAGAAATGTGAAAAGAGTTTTAAAGAACTAAAACATAGGTTAACCACAACCCCAGTTCTAGTACTCCTTCACCCTAGAAAGACTTTTGTAGTCTATAGTGATGCCTTTAAGAAAGGGTTAGGATGTGTGCTTATATGGAAAGGCTGAGTGATAGCTTATGCTTCTAAACAGTTAAAGCCTCATAAAGAGAATTACCCCATACATGACTTAAAGCTAGCAGCAGTGGTGTTTGCTCTGAAAATATAGAGACACTACTTATATGGAGCATCTATAGAAATTTACAATGACTATAAGAGCCTTAAATATTTATTTGAATAAAAAGAGTTGGACATGAGATAGAGGAGATGGTTAGAATTCTTAAAGGATTATAATTTTACCCTGAAATACCATCCTGGTAAGGCTAATGTAGTTGCTAATGTACTGAGTAGAAAATTCATACATATGGCCTATATGATGATTAGAGAGCAGGAATTAATTGAGAGGTTTAGGGATATGAATCTCTTATGTCAGGTGCATTCAGGGAAATTTCTAATGAGCAAAACCCGAATAGAGAATGACTTAAGAAACTAAATAAGAGAAGCTTAGTCTGAAGATGAGCATATAAGAAAGATAAGATCCTGAATATCCCAGGGTAGCACTCTAGATTTCAATCTATTTGAGGATGGCATAGTGAGGTATAGGAACAAGTGGTATGTACCTAAGAATGCTAAGATCAAAGAAAGAATACTAGAAGAGATACACAAGAGCAAATATACAATTCACCCAAGCAGTAATAAGATATATCATGATTTGAAAAAGATGTTCTAGTGGCCTGGGATTAAAGTAGACATAGTAGAATACGCCTCCCGATGTCTAGTATGTCAGAAGGTTATGATAGAACACTAGAAGCCAGCTAGGTTCTTTAACCCCTAGATATCCCTAAATGGAAATGGGATAGTGTAGCTATGGATTTTGTCATGGGTTTACCCAAGACATCATCGGGGTATGATCCATATAGGTAATAGTGAATAGATTAATGAAGTCAGCTCACTTCTTAGCAATGAAAGCCACTTATATCCTAGATAAATTAGCCCAGCTACATATCAGGGAGATAATAAGGCTACATGGTGTGCCTAGAAGCATAGTGTCAGATAGAGATCCCAGGTTCACTTCGAATTTTTAGAGATCATTACAAGATGCTCTAGGTACTAAGTTAAGATTTAGCATAGCGTATCACCCTTAGATAGATAGTCAGACAGAGAAAACCATCCAAACCTTGAAGACATGCTGAGGGCGTGTGTTTTAGAAATGAAAGGAAACTAGGATACATATTTGCCTCTAGCGGAGTTTGCTTATACTAATAGTTATCATGCTAGTATTCAGATGGTACTGTATGAGGCATTGTATGGGAGAAAGTGTAGGTCCTCAGTGTGTTAGGTTGAGTTAGAAGAGAGAAGCCTAATAAGCCCAGAGCTAGTGGACTAAACCTTTAGGCAAATTGACACTATAAGAAAGAAACTCCTAACAGCATAGAGTAGACAAAAAAGTTATATAGATAGATGAAGAAGGCCGTTAAAGTTTGAGGTTAGAGACCATGTCTTTATTAGAGTGTCCCCAGTGACAGGGATAGGAAGGTCCATTAAAAGTAGAAAGCTCAGTCCAAAATACATAAGTCTGTTCTAAATTCTTGATAAAGTAGGACCTACAGCCTACAGATTTGCTCTTCCCCTAAACCTAAGCCAAGTATAGAATGTATTCTATGTATCCCAACTCAAAAAATATCAACTCGACTCCTCACATGTCATAGAATATAAAAATATGTAGTTATAGGATAATCTATATTTTATAGTATTATTGAATCAGATCGTGGATGTTAGGCTCAAACAGTTATGGAATAAGATGATACTGCTAGTGAAAGTGGTTTAGAAGGGGTTATCTCCTGAAAAAGCTACCTGAGAGCTAGAAGAGTAGATGAGAAAGAAATATCCAAAGCTCTTCCCATGAGGTACATTATCTAAATTTTGAGGACAAAATTTTATTTAAGGAAGGGAGAAATGTAATGTCTGATTTTTGAAAAAACGACATAAACGAACACATTTTAAAAGCAAGTTCTTTGAAATGAAAGAGTTAAGGTCTAAAAAAATTAAGATAATAATCTACACATCAAATAATAAAAATAAGAGGCCAAAGATACCCTGAAACTAGAGGGAAAATGATCAGACAGAATTTAACAAAATAGTTGCAAAACAAAATTGCATTTTCATAATTTCAGGAAATTTTTTTAAATACTCATAGGAGGGCTTTTTAAATAGAAAATTTAAGCTCTCTAGGGTTTTTAGAGGCTCTGAAAATCATGGAAAGCCCTGAACTAGCTAAAACACCTCCAGTGTACATTTTCTAACGACAGTTGACCCAAACTTTGACCTTTTCATTCGAGAAGGTTTTAGCTCCAAATTAAGTGATTCCAAAGGTATTTTATAAGTTAGAAAACTAGATTTTATACTAGAGAATATGGTTCTAAAAAAAGAGCTAAAAGGAACTTAAAACGAAAATACCAAGGAAATGGGATGTTGAAAATTTTTAAGAAATAATTTTTAATTCCTTTCTTATATACGATACACCTCTCCTTTCTCCTCATTTAGTTGACTTTCTTGCTACCCAAAATAGAGAGAAAGAGACCAAGGGAGAGAGGTGCACAAGAGAAAAGAAGAAGAAGAAAAAAACCAAGGAAAAATGGTATGAAAATGATGGAATTTCTTGGTCTTTCCTTTAGTTAGCTTGTTTTCCTCCTTCTCTTCTTTCTTTCTACAATTTTATTAAAGTATTTGGTTCTGTTTTGAGCTCTAATCATAAGGAAGTAGTTCAAATTTCAAGGGGAGGACTAAAACAAAGGAAAAAGCTCTTTAAAAAAGTTAGAAAACTAAGGTAAATTTCTTGTTTCCATGCTTGCTTCTTCTTACCTCCATGGATGTGTGGTTTGGCCACTCCTAGGACAGCCAAGGGGAGATGAGTTTTGAACCAAACCAAGAGTAAAACATAATAATTAGTGTGTGGGAAACAAGAATATGCAAAGAGAATAAAGAAAGAACCATGAATTTGCAAGATGCATAACCTAGGGTTTTAGTTGCACCTTGGTTTATAAGAAAGTTTCTAGCCATAATTTAAGGTGTCTAAGAGTTTTTATGAGTCCTTAAGACATCAAGGAAGCCTCCCACATGCATCTCCCATCAAAGAAAGCAAAACAACTTCCATGGGTATAATTGGAATTCGTGTCTTGGCCAAGAAGGGGGAAGCACCTAGGGAGTGTTTTAATTTTTTCCAAGCTTAGATTTGCATCATATATGATGGGAGAGTATGAGGGAAAGCCTTGAAAAAATTTTAGCAAGCCTAAGAATTGAAATGGTGGTGTAGGTTCCATATTGTAACTTAAAGAAGCAACATATAGCTAGGCTTCTCAGATTAATTATGTGATGGCTCCAAGAAATCTAAATGGAGTCAAGAACCATAGATGGAAGGAAAGAATGGAGCCAAGATCATGAATTCTTGGTGTTGCTTCATTAGGTGCTTTATGGAACCAAAATTGAACTATATGAGTGTTAAAGTTTTTCTAGAGTGTGTATGGCATTAGATATTGTTTCAAAAGTGTAATTAGATCCCATTTGATGTGTTTAGGCTAAAGGAATCAAGCTCCACCTCCTTGTAGGGTTTGGTCAAGGGAAAGGAAGGAATTCCAAAGGATAAAGTGTGTTCTTGCATTTAAGGTAGCTCTCTCTCCTTTCTCTCATGCATCTTTAGGTCTTTTCTTGTCCTTGGATGCATGTGTGTATGCTTATACTTGAAAAATGTTTCTAGCCAATGTTTACATGTCATGGTATCATGATGCTTTGTATATGTTCTTGAAAGATGCTTTATGAACATATTTTGGCTTGTATGAGCTTAGTGAAGCCAAAAGTCCCTAAAAATGGGTAAGATAAAGTCAAAAGTCTCTAGAAGAGTGAAGCTTAGTCAAAAGTCCCTTGAAAATAGGTGAGGCAAGTCCAAAAAGCCCAAAGAGAATGGGTGAGGGTAAACCATTATCTTGGCAAGCCTATGTATGTTGTATGTGACTTCTTGAAAAAAAGAAATATTCTATGTATATTTATGAATTTCAAGATAGCCATGCATGCATTTTAGACTTAAAATTGCATCCATTATGTGTTTTTGAAAGGGAAAAGAACTATTGGGATTTCTAGAATCTCACTCTTCCCTCTCCATTGCCCTAACATATATAAATGGACCAAGTGAACCAAAAAATGGGAGCCACAACACTTGAAAGCAAGAAGATTGACACAGGAGTTGCTATTTGTTCATTTTGTAACCATAACATTGTCAAATGATGTATTCCCATGATGTATATGATGTATAACCTCTTGAACATATATAATTATATGGGTATGTGATGTATGTATGAGAATTGATAGCATATTAATGAGATAGAATGTTTTTAACATTGAATGGCGAAGATGAGCATGTAAGATCATTAAGTGTGTCAACAAATGGGAGAGTGATTTTGTAATGTATAGATAACTAGACCCTTTAGACATGTTTAGAGGTCTGTTTTGATGCTTTCCCACGTGCTCAAGTGGTCTTGGAAAAGCTAGAAGCCAAAACAGACCATTCTTGACTCTTAAAGAGGAATAAAAATGCCATTTTGTAACCCTATGTCACAAATTGACCAAATCAACGAATTTTCCCATGAAATTTGGTATGCATATAGGTCTCATCTATGGCTTTTTGGAAATCTAAAAACTAGATTATTTAGAGCTCTAGAGAATTAATTATGAATTTTTATAGTTGCTAAAAAGTTGTTAAACTGATATGGTTACTGTTCATATGGTTAGTTTCTTTTCCTTTGTCATCCAAAGGACAAATGGCATCCAATACTCATGAAATCTTACTGGCATAAACTAGACATAATAATATTTTCATGGCCACCAAGATCACCTCATTTAGAGGTCTGAGTAGAGAGATATGAATTTTTGAAGTTTTGATTTAGTACCAGTAATGCAGCAATACCTTTGGTACTGTTCCATCAATTTTCAGTAGCTAAACACTTCTATTTTGGTCTAGACTTAGTTTTAACCTAAACTTGACATCTGTAGTTTTCTATAATGGTATATTTTACTTGATTTTTATTTTTCTTGATTGAGTTATGATTTTTCAAAATTTGCACCAGAAATCTAGCACAGCAACCCGAGATTGATTTGATGATTTTGTGTATGTATGCTCCAAACTCAAGTTTTATGGAACATTTGGTGATGATTTTGAGTTATATGAATGCATTTTAACTAGAGAATGATGTGGGTGAGTTAGTATGGTCCACGAAATGCGAAATGAAAATTTTAAGTCTAACATAACACAAAATAATGTAATATTTTAATTGAATTTTTCTTGGAATCTTGCTATGCCAAGGAAATGTAACTAGAAATGAGATGGGGAAATGCCAGATGCATATGGTGTTACATCAAACATACAAAAAATATAAGAACTTTAATATTCAAGGACAACAATTGTCATACCATTATAACTTACATAGGAATTCCAAACCATACTTTTTATATAATATCAATTATTAAAATTTACACCTTTGCAAGCGGAAATAACCGTCATTGAAAGCCTATAATAATTTAATTGCGTACAAATAAATATTTTCATCATACATTTCTTCAAATTCATGTCAAACAAATTTTTTATACTTGGGACACCACAAAATAGAGTCAAAAATCCATAGGTTATGTCAAATACACAAATTCACCACGCCTTTGGCACATATTAAGATCCAAACTTTGAAAAAATTATAACTTGAACTACACAAATCCAGTTTGCATGCTCTCAATGGCTATGTAAAGCTTACAATGAGAATTATCTATTATAAAAATTTTAGGTCAAGACAAGTTCATTTGTTCCCCAAAAAGCCCACGTAAACAAAAATAGAACCATATAAATAGTAAACCAGAAAATCTGTAGAAAACAACCAACTTTGAAAATTTATAATAAAATCTACAGAGCTTAAAAAATTGTGTTCTTGGCTTGTGGAAAGCTCTAAATGTTCTTTAAATGTCTGACAAATTTCAACCCAAAATTCAACCATTTGGGTTGTCATTGGTTCATGGACATTTTATGGCCCAAAAAGTGCAAAATTTGGCTCCAAATGATTCTAATTGAGCCATATTATGCCATGCTTCCATTTGGGCACGTTTTAAATGACAAATATAGCATATATGGCTAATCCAATATTCTTAAAAACCATAAAACTCAAAATGACCTCTCCACTTGCCATTATACATATGCAAATTCAAGAACTTAAAGGGTCAACTGACACACTTTCATATATTTACATCCAAAAATTATTTGTACACCATAGTCTCATACTTTTGAGTGTGTGAGAATGGTTATATGTCAAAGTATACATATACATCATCATGTTCATAAGAATATGAATTAAAATTCAAACTAGTGTTAAAATGGTTCTTTTTAAGCTCTTTGCTTACCATCTTTGCTTTCTTGAAAGTTACCTAGAGATGGTTAGGAAAAATAGGGAAAAGAATGAAATTCAAAGAATACCAATAACTTATTTATCATTCAAGCATACATATATGGCATACTCAAGGTCAAAGAAAGCAAGTATGCATATTACACAACCAAATATTATTCATATTTATGCATTAGAGATTACATGGCTCCACCAATAGTAAAAATAAGCTTTAAGGACTTTTGGTTTAATCTCACCTAATAATTAGGGACTTTTGGTTTAGCTTCACCCTCCTTTAAGGATTTTTGACTTAACCTCACTCATATTTGAGACTTTTACCTTAGTCTCATCCACATTTAGGGACTTTTGGTACAACCTCACCTATTTAAGAGCCAAACCATTTCTAAATGCAATAAAAAATTATGCAATTGCATATAATCATCAAACAATCAACAATACACATAATTTGCAAATAATACATACAAGCAATCCAATAACACTCAAACAACCATCATAAATATATCAGAATAGATGAAGAGCTACCTCAACACAAGGATTCAGTTTAATTCCCTTTTGTTCCTTGACTTGGTTCCTTGATGTCCCACCTACACTTGAGGCAATTTTCACTTGCTTGCCCTAGACACATTAAAGAAAGTACAAAATTATCAATGGAATCATACTTGCAAGCCTTATATAAGTCAACTAGAATTTTAGGCTCACTTATGGTTCAATTAAGTGGTATAATGAAGCAACTTTTGTAATTCAATACCTTGGCTCTTAGACCTCACCTAGTATGAGTTATATGACTTTATTAGAATTTATTAGAGCCCTCATAAACTTGATTTAAATAGCCTAATACCATCTTGCTTTTTTATGCATAATTGAACCCCAAATTTTTACCTTTCAAAATAAGGTTTCTAAATTCAAACCAATAGTTCCTTTATTGTTTAATTGTTTATAATTTATATCTAGACCATTTATAACTTTAAAATTAACAAAACAACTCTTTAGGTACCATTTATTGTCCTAGGCCAAGACATGCCTCTTAATAAGCCTCCATACAGTTTTGCCCATTTCTTTTAGGAGATTAGCACTTATAGAAGTTCTTTAGCTTCTTCTTAATTCAATTATACTCTCACATAGCTTGAAATATCATTCTAAAGCTTTATATTTCTTAAGGTGCAATCAAAACCCTAGGTATCAAATCTTGTATTCCATAGCTTCTCAATCGATTTTAATGGTATATTCTTAATTTCCACACTTTAAAACCCCAATTCCCATCATACTTTGGTCAAAAGCCAATTCCTTCCATATTCATCTTAGGTTGGTTGAACTTAGGGAGCTATAGAGAAACAAGGAGAAGCAAACTTCTTATATGATATTATGTATCGATTGAAAGAGCTTTAAATGGAGATTAATATGGTATATTTAATTTCCTTCAAGAAACCTCTTCTTCCAAAGTTTTAGCCAAGAAATCTCCTTTTTAGAAAGATGAAATTATGAAAAGAAAGAGGAGAAGGAGTAGGAATTAGATTTTGTTAACATCATAGGCAAAATCCTCACATTTGCTTACCTTAGGTGGTTTTCTTCCCCTTAGTTCTTGGTGGTTCTTAGATGCCTCTTAGGTCAAATTTGAGCTGCACAAGGTCAACTAATTGAAGAAGAAAGAGTGGGGGTGGCTATTTATATGAAGGAGCTAGGGTTTCAAGAAGCTTCCAATTTTCAATTTTTCCCTTGATCTTTAATTTCCTAATTTTAGCTCATTTCTACTCCTTTTTGGAAACCATTTTTCCAATAAAAAATTTAGGCCTTCTAGTTTATTAAAAATTTTTGTTTCAAATTTATGGGATTTAGAACAATCCTGAATGATTTGGTTAAAGTTTAGGTTAACTAACGACCTAAATTATACATTGGAAGGATTTTAACCATTATAATAGTTCCTATGATTTTCTAAGCCTCTGAAACCCTAACAAGCTCAATTTTACCTTTTAAAACTTCCTTTTTCAAGTTTCTTAAAATTTGCCTTAAATTATGATTTTGCCACTGCATTTTCAGATCATTTTGTTTAGCCATTTTGGCTCTGGCTTCAGGCCATTCTTAAATTTCCCATTCACATTTCTAGATGCTTTAATTAACATTTTCCCTTTAGTTGGCATTAATTTTTTTTGCTTTAGGGTTTTCTATATATCACAATAAAGGTTTTAGTTTAATTTCTAAATGTCGAATATTACATTCCACTCCCCTAAAAATAAAATTTGTTCTTAAAATTTATAGTTTAGCTTAATAGTTGCAAATGCTACTTTCTCAGATCATCCTTAAGTTCCTATATTGCCTTATCAAGAGATAGGCCCTTCCAAACAACTTTCACAAGAGAAATGCTCTTATTTCTCAATTATTTAATCTTGGTATCAATGATCTTCTTTGATCCTACCAAATATGAAAAGTTATTCTATAATTGAATGTTATGATATTCTATGACATGCAAGGGGCCTGGCAAATACTTTTTCAACTAGAAGACATG
Source organism: Erythrophleum ivorense (assembly GCA_026724425.1). Classification (NCBI taxonomy): domain Eukaryota; kingdom Viridiplantae; phylum Streptophyta; class Magnoliopsida; order Fabales; family Fabaceae; genus Erythrophleum; species Erythrophleum ivorense. Next base: position 17,392,855 of record JAIUCV010000012.1, on the reverse strand, counting down.
AAATATATCATAGATTTGGGCAAGGTTAGGAGTTAAGGTTATACAATAGGCAACATATCTAATTCTTTTAAGGATTTCAAATGGACCAATGTACCTAGAAGTAAGTTTCCTTACCTTAATAAACCAACCCACGCTAGTAATTGGAGATATTTGAATGAATATGTGGTCTCCAGTCTCAAACTTTAATGGCCTCTTTCTCTTATTAACATAACTCTTTTGCCTACTTTTGACTGAAAGGAGTTTCTTCCTGATCAATTCTATCTACCTAGTGGTTTGGTTTACTATCTCAAGTCCTATCAGAATCCTTTCACCTAGCTCAACCCAAGATAAAGGTGATCTATACTTTCTCCCATATAATGCTTCATACGGGCCATTTGAATACTAGAATGCTTTATTGTGGTAGGTACACATCCTAGTTCCTTTTCATTTCTAAAACACACGTCCTTAATATGTCTTTTAGGGTTTGGACGATTCTTTATATTTGACCATTTATTTAGGAGTGATATATAGTACTAAAACTTAATTTCGTCCCTAAAGGTACTTGTAACGACCTTCAAAATTTTAATCTAAACCTGAGGTCTCTATCAGATACTATGCTATTGGGTATTCTATAAAATCTCACTATTTCTTTTATATTAAACTAGGCTAACTTATCTGAGCTATATGTAGCCCTAATAGGTAAAAACTGTGTAGACTTTGTCAATCTATCTACTATTACCCAAATAGCATCATGTTCAGAGGATGTTCTAAGTAACCCTATAATAAAATTCATAGCTTTGTTATCCCATTTCCACACAGGGATATCTAAGGGTTGTAATAACTTAACCAGCTTCTAATGTTCTATTTTGAATTTTTGGTACACCAAACATTTAGCCACATAATTGGCTATATCCATTTTCATACCTGGCCACTAAAACAATCTTGTCATATCCTGATACATCTTAGTGGCACCTAGGTGGATAGTATACTTACTCTTGTGTACTTCCTCTTAATTCAGTTTTATTTGGCACACAAATTTTATCTTGGTATACTATCATACCATCCTTATAAATTTTGAATTTTGAGATCCTACCTTGGGAAATTTTACTCATAATTTGCTTCAAGAAATCATCCTCTCTTTGGGCATCTAAGATCTAGATTTTTAAGTCAGTCTTTATCCAGGTCTCACTCAATAACAATTTATCTGAGATCTTATGATAAGAGATATTCATATCCCTGAATTTCTCTATGAGTTCTTACTCCCTAATCATCATGAAACTGTGTGTATGGACTTTTTATTCAAGGTATCGGCCACTACATTGGCCTTATCTAAATGGTATTTTAATGTATAATCATTAATCTTTTAGGAATTTCATCTATCTCATCTGTCTCATATTTAATTCCTTTTAATTAAATAGGTATTTTAAACTTTTGTCATCACTATATATTTCTACAGTAGTACCATACAAGTAATATATTACTATAATTAACTCTAAATCATGTATGGGATAATTCTTCTCGTGAGGTCTCAATTAAATAGAGGCATATACCACTACTCTACCCTATTGCATCAATACACATCCTTATATCACTATAAACTAAAAAAGGTTTATAAGGTCAAGTATAATCAATATAGAGGCAGTAGTCTACTAGAGTTTCAACTCTTAGAAACTCCTCTCATACCTATCATCCCATACAAATGGTGTCTTTTTCCTAGTTAGCCTTGTTAGTGGTAAAACTATTCGAGAAAAGCCTTTTATAAATCTCCTATAATACCCTACCAAACATAAAAACTCCTAACCTTAGTGATAGTTTTAAGCCTATCCCACTATAGCACAACTTAAACTTTATGAGGATCGACTACAAACCCCACCTGTGATATAACATGACCTAAAAGCCTCATTTCGGTTAGCCAAAACTCATATTTACTAAGTTTGGAATACAACCACTTATTTCTTAAGGTTTTTAGGACTATTATTAGATATCTCTTATATTCCTCAAAAGACTTGGAGTACATTAGAATATCATCAATAAAGACTATTACAAATTTATCCAAGTATGGTTTGAATACCCTATTCATATAGTCTATAAAAACAATCGTGCATTTATCAAACTGAATGGCATCACCAAGAACTCATAATGTCCATATCTAATTCTTAAGGCTGTCCTTGGGATGTCTTCAGCCTTTACCCTTAATTGATGATACCCAAATCTAAAATCTATCTTAGAGAATACGGATGCCCTTGCTAACTCATCTAAAAGGTCATCAATTTTCATGCATTACGTAGTAGATAAATTTTTTGCTTGGTGTCCTATAGACCATATGAACTTACTCAACTTATTCTCATATTTAATTACACTAATACAACTCAAAACCATCCAAGTAAGTGGCCTAGAACTCTTGCAAGTGAAGGTATTACATAAAATTCAAGAGTGTAACCTCAGGCGGAAATCTCAATTTACTGTCATGAACTTTGAAAAATCATAACTAATTCTAAAAAAATTGAAATCATCCATTCTTTACCATTCTAGAAAGCTACAGATGTCTATTTTATGTTAAAAATATATCTAGACCTCAATAAGGGCTACAAGCCACCAAAAATCGATAGAACAATACTAGAGATCAACTATCATCCCTGGTATTGACCTCCAACTTTAAAATTCATCTCTCCCTGCTCAAAGGTCCAATTAAGGTGATCTTGGTGGCTATGGAAAGCTTATCATATCTAGTTTATGTCTATAAAACTTTATAAGCATTAGACATTATTTGACTCACGAATGACATAATCTAAATTTCTGACCATATGAACAGTACCTGTATCAATTCAGTAGAAAAATGCCAATTTTGGAAATTCATAATTAATTCCACAGAACTCTAAATAATCTAGTCTTTAGCTTCTCAAATATCTCTAGATAAGATCTATATGTGTGATAAATTTGTTCATTTGGTTAGATCTTAACATTGGGTTGTGAAATGACTCATTTTGTGTCTTACAAAGGGTCCAAATAGTCTAATTTAAGCTCCAAGGCAACCATGACCACTTGAGCAGGGAATGCACCAAAATGACCTTCTAAACTTGTCTCAAAGGTGCACAAACCCAGAACTTGAAAACTCACTTTCTCACCCCATGCCATATATGTAACACCATATATTTCTAACTCATATCACAACATTTACATGTCTCATATTCATAATTTCCATGAAGGAACAAGAAAAGGGAATTAAAATAATGCAATTTCTTGCGTTGCGTCATGTATAAAATTTTCATCGGTGTCACGTGGACCATGTGAGTTCATACTATATATTCTCATATTTAATTACATGGATACAACTCATTTGCATCATAAAATGTGGCCCACAACTCATGGAAACTAAGGGAAAGTTCAAAATAGTCATGTGTATTTTTTGCCAGAATTGGCCCCTTTTCTGACCAAACTTTGAAAAATCATAAATAATTCTAAAAAATTTAAATCATACATTATTAGTCATTCTAAAAAGATATGGATGTCTATTTAATACTAAAAATATCTCCAGACCATAACGTTCACCACAGAGGATGTATGACATCTGAAAAGGTCAAGAGATCAAACTGCCATTGATGCTGTCATAGATTTCTATAGCAAATTTTGAAAATGCCCAATTAATTCCAAAAAAATACAATCTATGCAAATGATACCAATTTGGAAATCTGTGGATGTTAGCTAGAGGAAAAAAATAAGTTTGGACCAGCTCAGGCATGTCCAGACCTCAAAATTTAACAGAACAATAACTGAGGTCAGGTGAAGCTCCTGATATTGGATAGAATCTTTAAAAATTCATATCTCCCTCTCTAGGCCTCCAAATGAGGTGCTTCTAGTTGGCATAAGTTATTGGAAATGTCTAGTTTCTATGTATAAATTTTCGTGACAATTGGACATCATTCAAGCTCTGTGTGATAGATTTTATTTTCGAACCAAATGAATAGTGCATCAGACCAAAACTAGAAAATTTGCCAACTTTGAAAATTCATCAAATATTTTGTAGACCTCCAAAAATTATGTTCTTTAGCTTTCCAAAAATCTCTCAATAAGATCTAATTTCATACCAAATCTTAGATTAAGAAGAGCTCACATTGCTAAAAAAACGATATAGGGTTCCATTATGGTCAATTTTGGCTTCATATGGGATACCAAAATGACCAAATGGCTTTCCTTAGGGTTTGGCACCTTTTGGACAAGTCTAAAAGTATAATTAGGACTTGTATGAGCTTCTCAAATGGTCCCAAATATCATACATCTCATTTTGTCCATTTCATCCACATATATACACATTTCCATACTAACATTCAAGAAGCTACATTGACATAAGAAGTTCATTTTACATTCTAGTATTCACATGTCATAACCTCTCACTTATACATAATACATTAACATATTTATACATGTTCATAACTTCATAAGACATATACATTCATGAATTTCAACATATGCGATTCTTATAGCCTTAAAGTAACAAAATTCAAACACTTTCATGTCATCCTCTCATGTCTCATGTGCTTGGCTTCCATTCTCTTGCTCTCTTGGTCCACCTAGCATGTTAGAGCATTGGAGATGAGAGGATGAGATTCAAAGAATCCCAATAGCTCATCTCCCATTCAATCATACATAATAGATGCAAACAAGTCTCATAAATGCATGTATGGTCATGTTGACATATGCAAACATTCAAGAGACATTTTCATCATTTAAAAAGGTCATACATAGCATACAAAGGCTTGCTAAGCAAGTGGATTGGCCTCACCCAATTTCTTATAGATTTTGGAATTACCTCACCCATTCTTTAATGCATTCTTGGACTCAACTTAGCTTTTAGGAGATTCTTTGCTTTGTCTCAACTAATCTTAAGGGTTCTTGGCTCATCCTCACCATGGTTAAGGGTTCTTGGCCTCACCACACTCAAGCAAACCCAAGCACACATCAAAACATCATATGAAACATAATATGTCATCATAAAACCATGGCATATGAAATCATGATATCACACTTTTCATGGCTTGAAAATACATATACACACATTCTAAGACAAGCTAAGGATACATCCATGCATGAGAGAAGGAGAAGAGAGCTACCTTGCACACAATCACACTTTTTCTCTTGAAATTCCCTCCCTTGCTTCGGCCACACACCCACAAACTTGTAAAGGTGGTTTCTCTTGGCCTAGATACAATTTATGTAAGCCAATTAGGTTCATGAAACAAATTCTAAGGCCACACAACTTACTTAGACACTAGGTTGTTCTATAAACCCCATTATGGTCCATAAATGCACCTAATGAAGCAACACCCCTCAAATAAATTCTAGTCTCTATTCTTTCCTTTCAAATATGATTCTTGACTCCTTTTAGGCCTCTTGGAGTCATCACACAATTAAAATAAAGAGCCTAACAACATGTTGCTTCTTTAGGTCATAATATGGAACCTAAAGCACCAATTCATTTTCTATGAGTTCTAAATTTTTTTTCAAGACTTCCCCTCATATTCATTCATCATATATGACTCAATAATAGCCTTAGAAAAATTTAAAACTCTCCCTAGTTATGGAATCTCATTTTAGCCGAGACTTTAGAGCATAATGGCTTCCTTGGAATTTGCTTAGTTTTCTTGAAAGAGGAGCATGTGGGGAGCATCTTAGGGATCTTAGGAACTCATTTAAACTCTTAATTAGACCTAGGAATCATCACACAAGGTCAGATTTTACAAGGTGCACACAAACCCTAGAATTTGCATCTTAAAATCTAATGATTTTTTGTTAATTTTCTTTGCAAATTCTTAATCTCCACACCCTATTTCCTTAGATTTATTCTTGGTTTGGCTTAAAAATTATATCCTCCTATGGTTCTTAGGGTTAGGCAAAATGGAGGAGGAAAGGAACCAAAGGTATCAACCATAGAAAGAGAAATTACGTAGTTTCCTTACTTTTTCTAAGCTCCTCTCTTCAAATTTGAAAATTCTCTTGAATTTCTCCCTTGAATCAGATTTATAAACTCTATTTTAAACAAAGGAAACAAAGGAGGATGAAGAAGAGATAGTGTGTGTAACACCATACTTTTAGGACTCAATTTATACAATTCCCATGCCTCATCTTATGTTTATTCTATGGAAACAATATAGTGGCATAGGAAGTTATGAATAAAAGTACATTTCTCTACCGGTAAAATTTTTCTTTCGGAGTCCCGTACGCCATATGAAAGCATCTATCACTTTATCATACTTAAACACATGGATATAACTCATTTCCATCATCAAATTTGGCCTACAACTCGTAGAAAGCAAAGGAACACATAAAATCCATGCTTGTATTTTCGGCCAGAATTTCCTCTTTTCTGTCACAAACTTTGGAAATTCATAACTAAATCTATAAAAATCGAAAACATGTAATCTCAGTCATTCTGGAAATCTTAAGATGTCTACTTTATGCTAAAAATATGTAGAAGTCTTAAAATCTCATATATAATGCGTTTGACATGCAAAATCATCTACTGGTCGGAGGGTTCCTGATACTGTCACAGTTTACTGCTATGGACTTCAAAAATGTCTAACTAATTCCAAAAAACTCCAATGCTTGCAAATGATATCACTATGAAAAGATGTGGATGTTAACTAGAGATAAAAAATATCTCCAGATCATTACATCAAGCCAAACGCCCGGAAATCGATGGAACAGTACCTCGGGTCTGGCAAGATGTCTGATACTGGGCAGAACCTTCGAAAATGCATATCTTCCTCTCTAGACCTCCAAATGAGGTGATATCAGTGGCCACAGAAAGCTTATGACCTCTAGTTTATGTATATAAAATTTCATAAGCATTGGATACCATTTGGCCATCGGGTGACACAGAATTCAAAACTGCCAGTATGAACAGTACCCATACCAGAATCCAAGAAAAATCCCAACTTTGAAAATTCCTTAAATATTCTCTAGGTCTCCGAAAATTATGATCTTTAGCTTCCCAAAAAGCTCTTAATGAGACCTCATTTCATGCCAAGTTTCAGGGCAAGACTAACTCATTTGGCAAAAAGTGACATAAGGTTCCATTATGGTCAAATTTGGCTCCATATGAGATACCAAATTTACCAAATGGCCTTCCCTTGGTTGTGGCACCTTTTGGGCAAGTCTAAAAGTACATTAAGACTTGGGTAAGCTGCCAAATGGTCCCAAACCTCATGTATCTCATTTTGGCCATTCAACCCACACTTATGCATACATTCATCAAAATCCCATATTGCACACTTTGGCCATACATACTCAAAAAGATGTGCTATAAGGCATATATCATTTTCATACGTCTAACCAACACATAATAGTATAATCACACATGTCTCAAGGTTCATGGTACATATACAACCTCATATACACTATGAACCATCATTATCGTTCCAAAATAGGCAAAATACTACATAAACTTGTCACTCCTTGCTCTTTATGGTTGTTGGCTCCCTTCACCATAAGTGTTTGGTCCACCTAGCATGTTAGATCATTGGAGAGAAGGGGATGAGATTCAAAGAATCTCAATAGCTCACACACCCATTTACATCACATTCAAGGCATACATATACCAAATGCATAAACCATACAAGCATAAAGTGTGCAATAAATTCCATTCCATGCCACATTCACATGTCAAGATTACTTCATACTCTAGGGACTTTTGGTTTAGCCTCACCCCATTTCTAGACTTTTGGATTTGCCTCACTCTTGGTCTAGGGACTTTTGACTTTGCCTCACCCATTCAAGGGACTTTTGGCCTTGTCTCACCCATGCCATGAGACTTTTGGCATCTCCTCACCTTCATCAAGGGACTTTTGGCATCACCTCACCCTTATGGGCTCTTTCCACAACCATAGTCATTCAAGACAACACATTGGTACCAATGCACAACAAGGATCAAGTGGCATATTATCAAGCATCAAGAATGCATGCAAGCACACTAAGACATACATATGCACACAAGAATGCAAAGAGAATCAGGTGGAGAGCTACCTTGCACAATTTCACACACTTTTTCTTTAGCTTTCAAGCCTCCTTTTTCGGTGACACACCCACAAATTGGTGGAGATGGTTTCTCTTGCCTATATACAAATTATGGGAGCCAATTAGGTTCATGAAACACATTCTAAGGCTACATCACTTGATAAAACACTAGATTGCTCTATAGGCTCCATTATGGTCTATAAAGGCACCTAATGAAGCAACACCCCTCAAGGGACTTCTAAGCCTCATTATTTCCTTTCAAATATGATTCTTGACTCCTTTTAAACCTCTTGGAGTCATCACATCATTAAAACAAAAGGCCTAGCACCATGTTGCTTCTTTAGGTCATAATATGGAACCTAAGACATCAAATCACTTTCTTTAAGTTCTAAATTTTTTCTAAGGCCTCTACTCATCTTCACTCATCACATATGACTCAAGAATAGCCTTAGAAAAATTTAAAACTCTCCCTAGCTATAGGAACTTGCCTAGGCCGAGACTATGGGGGGAAGAAGAGTTCATGGCCTTCTTGATTTTTCCTTGATGGGAGACACACTTGGGAGACTTCCTAGAGGTCTTAGGAGCTCAATCAAATACTCACACATGCAAGGAACTCATATATCAAATCAGTTTTTGCAAAGTGTTCAAGAGCTCTACACTTTTTCTTCTTAGAGTTCATTAATTTTTCTTGCAATTTCTTTGCTTTCTTGGATGGGAGGTGCATGTGGGAAGCTCTCTAGGGGTCTTAGGAGCATGTTTAAACATTCAATTAAGCCTAAGAACATTCGATATAAAATCAGATTTGCAAGGAAGCATTTGGATCCCTAATGGTTCCATCTTGTTTCCTAATACCCCTTTCTTGATTCTATTGGTTCATTCTTAATCCTTGCACTCCAAAACCTCTAATCCTTCCATAAATTGGCCCCTAAAAATTGGGCTCATGGTGCCCAAATTCGTGCAAGAAGGAGGGGGAGGGAGAAGCTACCAAAGAATGGAAGTTTTACCTTGTTTTCTTGCTCTTTCTTGGTTGCTTTTCACTTTCCTTGGTTGCCTCACTCCAAACACGAATTTTTCCTCTCTGTTCTGCCCCCAAAACAGCACCAAAATCTCCATTAAAACCATAGAAAGAAAGCTTGAGAGGAGAGGAGCAAGGTTCAAGAAGGAAGGATATGGAATTTCTTAAGTTTCTTACCTTTTTCTTGAATCTCTTCCTCCAAAATCCTCCTCCTCTTGTGCACCTAAGAAGCTGGAGTTTTCCTCTGAAATTGGGCAGAAGCAAGTCGGTCTTAGAGAGGAGAGAAAGAACGTGGATAAGAGGAGCTAAAAGGCACTTTATGCAACTTTTTACTTTTGCATTTTAGTCCCTTTTCTTGGCTTTTTCATTTTAGACTCATATCAACTCCTTTTTGAAATCCGTCTTTTCCATCATATTCCTTAGGCTCTTAATCATAATAATTGCCATTGGAATCACTCAAAAAGGATCTAAAATCATTCCGAACCATTCGGTCAAAGTTTTGGTCAACTTTTACCGAAATCGCTCACCGGAGGGGTTTCAACTGTTTTAGGGGTTCCCATAGTTTTCAGGGCCTCTAAGAACCCCGGAAAGTTCAAATTTTCCATTTAAAAAGCCCTCCTATGAGATTTCAAAATTTTCCAAAAATTACAAAAATGCCCCTACTTTCTTCGGCAAATTTTCTGAGCTTTTCTGGCTTTGGTTTCTGGGCATCTCAAATCTCAAATCCTCATTTTCTAATATTTAAAATTTTATCATAATTTTAGTTGGCCCCAATTCCTTCTATTTCAAAGACTTCCTTTTATATTTGGCTCATTTCTTATGTTTACGGAGAAACTGAACATTGCATTTCTCACGTTTACGGAGGGACCGGATGTTACAGTGTGGATAGAGGAAAGCATGAAAACTACCATGGAAACATACCTTAAACTTGGATTTTCTCCTCCTTTTCTTCTTCCCTTGGTGCGCCACTCTTTTAAAGTTTCTCCTCTCATTTTGGGCAGAACAATCTGAAGCTAAATGAGAGAGAGTGTGAGGCACCACCTATTTATAAGGGAAAAAGAAACACTTTTTCAAAAATTTTCATTTTGCCCTTCGTTCTTAGCATTTTCATTTCTCCTTTGTTTTAGCTCCTTTTTTAGAACTATCTTTTCCATTATGAAATTTAGATTCCAAATTTAGTAAAATGATTTTGGAATTACTCAAATTGGAGCTAAAACCTTCCCAAATAAATCAGTCAAAGTTTGGGTACATCAACGTTGAAAAATGTCCACTGGAAGGGATTTAACTGTTCTATGGCTTTCCATGGTTTTCAAGGCCTCTGAGAACCCTGGAGAACTCAAAACTTTCATTTAAAAAGCCCTCCTATGTGAATTCTAAAATTTTCTCAAAATTACAAAAATGTCATTATGTTTTGTAAGCTTTTCGTAAGAAATTGTTTCTTCATTCTTGGTTGTTTTTCTTTCCGTCTGAGCCTGGGATTCTCATTTTTAGAAGTCTAGAATGCTTCCTAAATTTTTTAGGACCTTAACTACATCATCTTGGGAGACTTCCTTTTGTATCCGATAAATTTCGTTCATTTACGAAGAAACCATATGTTACGTTTCTCATGTTTTCTCTCGTTTTTAGAAAACTGATGTTACAATACACAAGAACATACAAGGCTAGTCTTGCCATTTCATACCCAAAATGCACCATACCATTCATATAACATTAAATCTCATTTATACATAATACATTTGCATAATTACATATGTTTATGAGGTTATAGGATATATACAATACAGGGATTACAACATTTGCCACTCATATGGCCATAAAGAAGTAAAATTTATGCACTTTGTTGTCATACTCTCATCTTCCAAGTCGTTGCCTCCCATTACTTTGTTCGTTTGGTCCACCTAGCATGTTAGGACATTGGAGAGGAGGGAAAAGAATCCTAATAGCTCATCTCCCATTTCAACCATACATAAAGTATGTAAAACAAGTCTTGAAAATGCATGCATGAGTACAAGGAACAATATGAGCATTCAAGAAGCATT